>JAQISU010000111.1:550000-1193750 GCA_029339505.1 Unio delphinus
CAGATAATGGAACAACTTTCATATGCGAGATTATATATCAGATCTAGAATAATGTAAATCAGGAAATATAAAAACAAATGTTGATATTAATAAAATATTAAATATTAATAGTATAACATTTATTTTTCATTACATCTTCTTCAGGAAAGCAGTGAGATATTTTCTAAACAAGACGACTTCTATACTAACTTTAATTAAGTAACGCCTTTCGGTATATAACGAGAAAATGTAAACTATGGCATGTCAACCTGGTCTCCAAGAAATAGAAGAATTTAAGAAACACACTTTTTTTCTGCAAATTCGAGAATATTATGTTTATTTCGTATCTTATTTTGAATGTCAATCGGCCAGTCAGCGCGAAAGAACAAATATACAGAAAGAAAAGTTATTGGAAGCATTGTGTGAATAAATATGCGTGATTTTCATTTAGCCATTACTATACCACTACTTCTTCTTGTGCACATAAGTGCGCGAATTTTTCCGTGAGTACATAAAAGGTTAACACGTTTTTTCGTGAATACATAAAAAGTACACTGGTTTTATCCGTGAATACATAAAAAGTACATCGGTTTTATCCGTCAGTACATAACAAGTACACATGTTTAATCCGTTGAGTACATAAAAAGTACACAGGTTTTATCAGTGAGTGCATAAAAAGTACACAGGTTTTTATCGGTGGGTACGTACAAAGTACACAGGTTTTATCTGTGAGTACATAAAAAGTACACAGATTTTATCCGTCAGTACATAATAAGTACATAGGTTTAATACGTGAGTACATAAAAAGTACACAGGTTTTATCCGTGAGTACATACAAAGTACACAGGTTTTATCCGTCAATACATAAAAAGTACACAGATTTTATCCGTGAGTACGTACAAAGTACACAGGTTTTATCCGTGAGTACATAAAAAGTACACAGATTTTATCCGTCAATACATAAAAAGTACACAGATTTTATCCGTCAGTACATAACAAGTACACAGGTTTTATCCGTGAGTACATAAAAAATACACATGTTTTATCCGCGAGTACATACAAAGTCCACAGGTTTTTATCCTGAGTACATAAAAAGTACACAGGTTTTATCCGTGAGTACATAAAAGGTCCACAGGTTTTATCCGTGAGTACATACAAAGTCCACAGGTTTTTATCCTGAGTACATAAAAAGTACACAGGTTTTATCCGTGAGTACATAAACAGTACACATCTTTTATCCGAGAGTACATAAAAGGTACACAGGTTTTATCCGTGAGTACATAAAAAGTACACAGGTTTTATCCGTGAGTACATAAACAGTACACTGGTTTTATCCGTGAGTACATAAACAGTACACATGTTTTATCCGTGAGTACATAAACAGTACACAGGTTTTATCCGTGAGTGCATAAAAAGTACACAGGTTTTATCCGTGAGTGCATAAAAGTACACAGGTTTTATCAGTGAGTGCATAAAAATTACACAGGTTTTATCAGTGAGTGCATAAAAAGTGAGTGCATAAAAAGTACACAGGTTTTATCAGTGAGTGCATAAAAATTACACAGGTTTTATCAGTGAGTGCATAAAAAGTACACAGGTTTTATCAGTGAGCACATAAAAAGTACACAGGTTTTATCAGTGAGTGCATAAAAAGTACACAGGTTTTATCAGTGAGTGCATAAAAAGTACACAGGTTTTATCAGTGAGTGCATAAAAAGTACACAGGTTTTATCAGTGAATGCATAAAAAGTTCACAGGTTTGTATCTTATTATTGATTTTCTTTCGCTTTCTTTGAAAAACAAAATAAATTATTATCACCATTTTACTTTGCTTTGATGATTAGTTGTATCAATTACTGCGTCACTTTCATGAAATTACGTACAGGTCTCGTTTTCTTGTTTAACTGTGCGCTTATACTCTCGTTCTGACCGAGGTTTTATTTATTTACTTACTTAACACATCATAATGACAATGACTTATTATAAATTCTGAATATGCATTTTCGCTTTTAATGATGTTGTTTGTGATTCTGTTATAGCTTTTGCCAATAATCCATCATTATGAACAGTAATAGACAAAAGGATATGTGGACAAAATTAAGCATGAATATTCCATTCAAGTAGGTATGTTATTAACGTTTGGGTTAAATAAAAATCAAGAAAAAACGCCTTTGGCCAAATTTAGAACATTCGGATGTCTGTTTAATGGGAGTTTGAATCAATAATATAGCTAATAGTTCAATAATATGGTCATATGTTTAACTTACCTAAAGATCGTTTGCTTCTTGGTTCAAGAAAACATAGACATAGAATATATTTGCTTCTTAGCTGAACATTATTGCTCTATCTATATGCAAACATGTCATTATTTTGTTCCTTGGCAACGCTAAAATCGTAAACCAAAATGCATTGAATATATTGCAATAGAGCCTTGTATGTGAAACACTTCAATGATCAAGAAATATCAACGAGACATTTATAAGAGGTTGTCGGAATGGCGAGATCAAGTAAAATACGTTCTAACAGAAAAGAGACTGATGATATTTAAAAAAATCATTTATAACAGGTCCTTGTAGAGGGTGTTAATGTGTGTATGTATAAAAAGAAGGATAGAGCAATGGTACAAAATTATGTAGATATTTTCGCAGTTTATTTGTCGTGGTCAACGTGACACGTAAATATTTTTTTTAAAACTAACTGAAGGATATAATATCTTTTTTTGGAAGCATGAGTGGATTTAATTACGGTCCTTGGGGTAATAGTCAGACAGAGATCTTAACGTAATATCATTCAGAGGGATTGACAAAGGTGAGAAAAACCTGAGACAAATTTCGAGAAATCTTTTGCATTTTGGAATAGGTACCATAACTTATATTTCCATAATATCTATTAATAAAGGCGGACTAGAAATAATTTTTCTGACCTAGATTGAAGTGTTAACATTTTTGTGGTCAGAGAAATTTAACTGTGTTTGGTTATGCTTAAACAGGGGTGGGAGACAGGTGGTCAGAGAAATTTAGCTGTGTTTGGTTATGCTAAACAGGGGTGGGAGACAGGTGGTCAGAAAAATTTAACTGTGTTTGGTTATGCTAAACAGGGGTGGGAGACAGGGGTCCTCAGACGAAATTTCATAGTTTAAGTATCATACAACGAAGTTTTAGGCAGTCTGAGTTTTCTGCCGAAACAAGAACGTATTGACTCCAGAGGAGCAGAAAGTGTTCTCCCGTTATAAAATTATCAAAGTGAAGTGGAGTCTTCAAATCTGAAAGACCCGGAACTACTGGTGAAACAGAGGGACATCTCTATATATAAGCGCGAGGGCCCGGGAACCACAAGGTATGGTCTTAGTCACATGCAGTATGGATGAAAGTTTGTAATTATTTGCTAAATTTATTTATTTATTGTTTCAATTTTCATTGTGTTCTGATGCTAATTATTTACCCTCATTGTCTTAAATCGTATACGACTTGTGCATTCTGTATTGTCATACAATATTTCATTGACATAAATGTGTTTGGATTTAGCGGTTTGTAATAGAAACTGCGTATTGTGGGAATTTTATGCATTACTTTGATGCGAAGTAATTTATATATCTTAGATTATATGTATGATATATTCCCTGAATTGATTTTACCATGTATATGCCAATGAATCGCTAGCTAACAAGTGATGTACTTACGACAAGTCGTGAAGTATTCTCATTCATTTGTGCAAACAAGTTTGAATCCTTTCAACCGAGAAAATCTATGTGTGTGGACCGACAGTGTACGCTTGGTAATTTATAACCCACAGTCTGGCGTAATAGTTATCAAAATGTAAGGTTATGTCACAGTTCAAGTACAGAATGCGATTGGCCCCTAGAAATAACATACATTCACGTGCATAGGTTGTTCGCGTATCAGTACCTGTACTGCACAGTGGAAAAGTGCGCAGTTGACAACCAGTTACGATTGATGACCCGATGGTGTGTGTGTGTGTGAGAGAGAGAGAGAGAGAGAGAGAGAGAGAGAGAGAGAGAGAGAGAGAGAGAGAGGGGGGGGGAGGCAACACCGACTGATCAACTACAATGCCTTGGAAAGATCCGGAGATAATCAAATTATGCTTACACGCCGGCTGTCTGAGTTCGATCAGTTACTCGATACTATGATGCTATTTCGTTAATCAACAGAACAGAATGGCTACCTGTATTTCGCATAAATTTTGTAAATATTTGTCTAAGAGAAAGTTGACCATTCAACTGTCATGTATTATCTAATTTTGCTGATGTAATTGATTACATTGTTATATTTCACATGTGTTCTTTTCTATATATTTGCTCAGATCTCTCTTTTTCCATCCATTTTTTTCATATTTAATTTTAATTTTAAATTTTTTTTATTGATCTCAAGCACCATAGCAAGTGGGATACATATTACATATAATAACATATATTGTACCATCCACCAAACGTAACAGAAAGTGTACACCATATTTTATGTGACCCTTCAGCCTTTTCTTCGAATATATTTGACCTGTCTAGTCGTAAACTTGGAGAGTAATTTAGCCGAAATCCAAAACGCGGTTCTCATAATGTGCGTGTGTTATTTACTCCTAACATTTTTTCAAGAAGTAGCAGTTTGCCTCTCCATTGTCTCCATTTCCTGCCAAGACTTAAATTTAGAGACTTAAGCAAGCGTCAACATGTTAAAGCACTACAATACCAAACTTCGCAGAATTCTATTATTCAGTTAGAAATTATCTAGCTTTCATAATTTGCCGGAATATCGTAAAATCTTTTTGAAAATCGATTAATCTGCTTCCACAACCTTGACTGACTTTTGACGATGGAAGAATGATGGAAATTCGTATGTATGTATGTATGTATGTATGTATGTATGTATGTATGTATGTATGTATGTATGTATGTATGTGTGTGTGTGTGTGTGTGTGTGTGTGTGTGTGTGTGTGTGTGTGTGTGTGTTAAATTGACGTTTCCAGAATGTGTAGTCTTTCAATAGAGAAATGTTATGTATGATACCTCCTTTTGGAGGGACAAGCGATCAATAGTTGCGTTTTGAGTGTAAAGGAAACATTGTTGATGTAATTATGTAGACGATAACAACCTAATTTACATAAAACAACACAACAATTGCTATCACTTGTATAACATAAAATATCTTCATTGACTATCTGAGGTGCCAAATTTGTTAGTTGTTGTTCAATATAGAAATTATGGGCGATTAATAGCTAACCCAACTTGCCTCGAAGATAAGTTGTATATTTATGCAAACCTGTGATATAAAAATATGTTACATGTTTTGGTTTAAATTTTGTCACTCTTCTTAAATTCTGTAAAAACAACCCAAAATTAAACCAAAGAATGATAAAACACAAACACTGTCTGAGTTTTCAAAATAAATGTGTTTTTGTTTTAGCGTCTTTTTTTATAACACATAAATTGATGCAAAATCAAGAGAGAGGGATTTTAATATCAGATAACAGCTTCACAGTGTATTCGCATTCATTTGCAATTGTTCTTTCTGAGATTGCTAGAATGATATCGACCGTCCGAGCATCTGACAATTTTCTATATATTTGTTTTAATTCCATCAAACTCAATGTAAAGCTTTGCAATGTAATTAAAGATTTATTTATAAACAAAACCAAAGAGTTCATTCACCTTCTTTGCTAAGTTTTGGCAGAAAGCTCAGATGGTATTTATTGCCAGGCCTAGCAACATTTCTTCGAGGCTTGATTAACTTTTCAGCAACTTGACAACATACTACAAGGGAAAAATCAATCTCGCAGACAAATATTGTATTGTATTGTATTGTATTGTATTGTGTTGTGTTGTGTTGTGTTGTGTTGTGTTGTGTTGTGTTGTATTGTATTGTATTGTATTGTATTGTATTGTATTGTATTGTATTGTATTGTATTGTATTGTATTGTATTGTATTGTATTGTATTGTATTGTATGGTACCAATACGAGCTACCTGTGCGGCAGGCTATATAAAGCTGGACCGCACATGTCTTTTGTTTCAGAAAAAGAAACAATAAGCGCGAATTAAACTAAACAGTCGATAAATGATGTGTCGGGTGGTACATCACGTGGTTTTATTATTAACTTGTTGTTCCAATAAATGAAGTCTGCGAATTGAATGTGCTTGTTCAGATCATTTCAATTTAATTGCAATAGTTCGTGTAAATTCAAAACAGTTATAACTATACTCATTGATGCAGCATGCGTTGACTTACAGAGGTTATGGAGGTGGAAATAAGTGGAAGGCTTGGCCCCACATTTACGAAACACTCTGAGAATATTTCTTCAACTCAGATTGAACTCGCAAATTAAAAATCACATTTATTATTTGTTTCTGAAAATGAATCTGTATAAATATGTAAGCTTTACGACTATCGTATTAGTCTGTCTAAATATGTAAGCTTTACGACTATCGTATTAGTCTGTCTAAATATGTAAGCTTTACGACTATTGTATTAGTCTGTTTAAATACATGTCTATGTTAAAGTTTAAAACTCGCCATTACATGCAAAAAGCCGCGTCGTATATGCCAAATCGTCTGAATAATATTGAATCTGACAGATACTGGTTCTAAATATCGGTGGGTGCCAATAAAATTATAACATATCTGGCAGATACTGGTTCTAAACATCGGTGGGTGCCATTCAAAATATATCATATTGACTTTCATCACATTATGCGCCATGCAATTTCTCCTTCGAACTGAGAAACTCTGCCATTTTTCACATGCATTAATGAGATTTTGATCGGTGACATGAGTGGATCGACGGATCACAGTCGAAAAACTCTAATATTTGATGACTTCACCGTTGGAAGCAGAAGAAGACTCACCGTGATATATCGGATAAGGTAGATCCTCTGTGATATGATATGCTTATTTTGTGTTTCATATGGTGCGGTACTCGTCCTAACATTTAATAGTGCTTTTTCTTTCAAGGAATAACTGAAGTACATCTGGGTTTTTTTATTCAGTCCATGTCGCCCTTTAAAGTATATCAGCGCCCCAGCCGATCACCATTATTCACCCAATTCTTATGTGTATCTAATGCACGCTTTTTCTTCTCAGATTCCCTTAGAATAGTGAACCTGCCTTCCATCATTCACTCTCGAATCAATTTGTCCGCCATGTGCGAATGTTTGGTTCTTACAGTCATTGTTATTCATTCGTTCGTCCGTTTGTTAATTCACTCATTCATTCATATTTTTTTTTTGTATATCTAATCTTTAATTGATATACATGTACTGATGTATACCTACTCAGTCTACTCTACTTTCTACTTTAGTTATAAGACTGACTGGTGAATTCGAAAACTAAATAAATTAGATCATTAATGGTAATGCCATTAATGCATTTTTAGGAGAGAAAATCCTCAGAAAAATCTTAAGAAACATAGTTGAATTAAGTTGAGTTAAAGGAATTAATAAAGATTATTTAAGCTTTTAATGACCGAAAAATGAGCATGATATAAGGTCTTGCATGCATTAACTTTCTAGTGCAGTCAAATGTTTGCGTTGCCAAAAAATGGCCTTAATAGTTAAATCAGTTAGCAAAACCGATGTATTGTAAAGAATACAAGTCGATCGTGAATTGTGGGATAGAACTATGCAGATGATTAACGTTTATCTTTTCTTTAACTCGATTCAGCTTTAGGAATCCTCTTCCATAGTAGAATGATATATTTCTCATCTCAAGTCCACACAGACCGAATGCATTTTCAAAACATCCCGACTACGTGGCACACACGTTAACGGTGAAATATGACTGGCTCAGAAGGTTACACCATGAACTAGATGCATAGTTGTTATTTAAGTATTACCTTTTCAGCCAATCATTTTGAGCCGTTAACGTGTGTGTCGCATTGTCGGGATGTTTAAAACATGAGTGTAATGTGTATTCTGTGTGAACTTAAGACGACGAATGTATAATTCTTCTATGAATGAAGTTGAATCGAGTTAATGGTAAGCAGAAACTTAATTTTGCATCTACCACTGTTCTCAGATTGATGAAGACATGCACCGAGTAGCAAACACCGTATCTCTCAGTAAATAGAAAACGTTGCATTTGAGCGTACGTTTGTCCCGGCAGGCGAAATTCGCGCAGTTCGTACGTTTTGGGGCCGTAACTTCAGTTTGGTGCAATGCCGGAAAATCAATGGTAGCTTGATGAACAGAAAATATCTCTGAAGTAAAACAAGCCATGTCAAGTGACTTCGAAGATGGAAACAGCAGAAGGTGATGTCAGGTCTGGATCGAAAAGTTTGGACGCTACTTACCTTTCCTCTTTTATAGCATGATAGACCGATTCCTGTATGATAGACCGATTCCGGTATGATAGACCGATTCCGGTATGATAGACCGATTCATGTATAAGAACAGGTCATGGGCTTTGTATGAGGTCATTTAGCCACTCGGTATGATATTTTCATTTCCAGTTATTACTTTTTTTTCGGCATTAAGCTCGTGTCGAGTTCGGGAAATCCTGGTCAAAACATTGACGGAGTGTGTTCAAAGCTTGTTAGAAACAACGATATACAGTGTAATGGCATTCCAAAATGGACTCATTCCAGGTATGTGGATATCAATAAAATAGAGTATGGAAAGTTGATAATAGGCAATAATGATTGCTTTTGCTCAAAGAATACAACATACTGTAGTTTATATAAATTGTAGATTTATAAATTCGTACAAGGTTATGTTATGTGACTCCTGCAACCTCCGGATCCACAGAAACTGCTAGTTCACAAATAATTGGAATATCAATGGAATTCAGGCTAGTTCTTATTTTCTGTATATATGCTAAATGTGAAATTCTAAAATTCACGGAAATGAGTTTTTTAAAATCCCATTTAAACCCATCACACGTTAAATAGGACTTGCAACGGTAATACTTCATAGCAGTAGCAATAATAAACAGACTACAACAACCCAGATATGATTATAAATACTGTAAGGGGATTAGGTTAAGAAACGTGAGTTACTTTATCTTTTCAATGTTAAAAGGACACAGTAGCTATTCACGAAACCTTGTGAGTATCTCAAAGTTATTTCCAGATAGCGGCAACATTACAGTATACTCGAATGAGGAGACCTCTGGATGGTGTTGGATGGAATATTATTTTTACAAAAATATCTTGAACAAATAACTTTGTGACAGAAAATATATTAAAACAAACAATAATAAACAGAAAATTATTTCACACGGGACTTCATATAAGGAAGAAATATTCTTGCTGATCCATGACGTACCGGCAGTAAAAAGAGCTTACATGTAAAAGGTAAATAAAAGCTCACATCATAAATATGTCTATGACACAAACGATAACCATTGTACTACATGAAGATCTGTCAGTAACCGCTTAAAGGTCATGTTATGGCGACCATTGTTATTACCATAATCGCAAATTTTATCAGCCAGTCAGGTAAAGACATATATTGACGTTTGTAAAGCTGAGCAGTATGACTGACGAGCAAGAATTATGTCTGACTTTTCATGAAAAGTATATTTAGAATATATTAAAGATCTAAAGAGATTGTTACTATCCCTCAAAAAGTTATATTTGAAGTAATGAAGATTTTTCCAAGTTGTTGCACGGCGCATGCACGCCATTTTTAGAAATTTATTCATTTAAAGGTATGAAAAGCATTCAGTGGATGTGAAACAGAGAAAGAATGTATGAAAGATAGTAAAAGTTTAAAGAAATATTTACTATGACCCTATACAATTATATATCACTCTTATGGGGGTTATTTCAATTTGTTGCATTATGCTTTCATGTCATATTTTGGAATTTAGTCCTTCATATGTTATTTTAAAAGTAAGAGGGTCTTGAGGGGAGTTAATGCATCAATCGCATTTTTCAAAGATGTTAAAGTTCCAAGGGGATTTTAACTATTGCCAAATAGACTTATAGTTCACAGTTATGGGAGTTATTCTAAATTGTTGCATAATACATGTATACCATTTTTAAAACCAATTTAATCGTGTAAATAACATTGTAAAGGTAGTAAACGTCTTCATGGGAGTGGTAGCAAACAATACATATTTGGAAGATATTATAGGTTGAAATATCTTGTTACTATTGCCACAAATAAGTTACTGGGATTATTCCAAGCTGTAACATGATGCTTGCATGTATTATTTTGCATTTTAGTCCAATAATGATTGACTTCAAGATAGGAAAGATCTTGAGGGGAGATGTAGCACAAAATGAAAAGTTAAAACATAAGAAATTTATAAAGGGACTTCAGGCTTTTATTTCACATCCTAAGGTGTTTATTTTAAGTTGTTGAATTATGTCTGCGTACCATTTTGGCATTTAGTCCTTAAAAGACTACTTTCAAGGTAGGGGCATATTTGCTAGCGAAGGTTCCGATATGATAACCCTATCTACACCTTGGTGGACCGAACACACATGTTGGTGCTTTGTCCTAGCGACATCTTTTGGATTTCATGAATTGACACTCATAGTATATAATGCCAATTAACCAAACTAAACTGAGTCCTAGAAGGACCAATCTGAATATTGGAAAGGTCTTAAAGGGAGTTGCTGTATATAATGAATATTTGGAAGATATTAAAATTCTAAAGGGACTGATAATTGTGCCCAGTAAGGTTATATTGCATTGCTATGGGGGTTATTCCAAGTTGCTGCATGATTCATGCATGCTATTTATGGGAATTTAGTCTTAGAAAGACTGATTTAAATGTAGAAAAGGTCTTGAATCAAGTTTATGATCTGTGGAGCTAATCCGTACGCATACAGACTCACAGAAAGATTGAAAAAGAAAGGTATCGGTTTTTTTTAATAATATCTTCCTTACACGATTTTACAACAAATGAGTCTAACATCTTCGTGGAAGTAAAAGGTATGGCATCTATTATTACCAAGGTTACAGATGAGAAATGTCTAAAAGATGTCTTATGCTAGATTAAAGATATTGTCATTTAATACGCGGTACAAATGATAAAATAAGAACTAAGTGATGATTAATAAGAATTGTATTTGTGTTCTTATCTACAGTTTTATAAATATCAACAGACAACAAATACACATTATCATTATTATTATTATTATCATTATTATTATTATTAGTAGTAGTAGTAGTAGTAGTAGTAGTAGCAGTAGTAGTATAAATATATTTTGTTATTATTATTATTATTATTATTATTATTATTATTATTATTATTATTATTGATATTGCTATTATTATTATTATTAGTAGTAGTAGTAGTAGTAGTAGTAGTAGTAGTAGTAGTAGTAGTATATGCTTCACCCAAATACCGATTCCTACTAAATATCGGTTTGCAATCAAAACACATGCCTGATTTCTTCATCTGTGTGTGCAGGGCCGTAGAGAACGATTATGGGCCTTGGGTATGAAAAGCTCAGGCCTGTCCTAGGTCCTAGTTCATGTTAAAATAAATTATTTTAATATAAAATTTAAAAGTATTGTTCGGCCGGGGCCCCCTTATTAGTAATTAAATATATGTATAAATCTACACACATTTCGTGATCTGTTCATCGTGTGTGTGTGTGTGTGTGTGTGTGTGAGAGAGAGAGAGAGAGAGAGAGAGAGAGAGAGAGAGAGAGAGAGAGAGAGAAACGAACGAACGAACGAACGAAAGAAGGAACCAAGGAAAAGACTTTACTTTGGAAAAACAGATTTTAATAACATGCATAAGTGTATATATATATATATATATATATATATATATATATATATATATATATATATATATATATATATATATATATATATATATATATATATATATATATATATATATATATATATACATACACACTTATCCTAAATGAGAAAAGAAAGTAGTACCTATAGTGACATCATAACTGTGGCATCATAACTGTGGCTATCTTCCACTTATTTATTTCACTATCTCATTTTGTAATATATAATAAATATGATTATCAGGGCCGGCGCTTCCGCTAGGCGAACTAGGCATTCGCCTAGAGCGCTGGGCTAAGGGGCGAATCATGATGGGCAGGTGGGGGAGGGCGTGAGTGGGAAGGGGGGGGAGGGGCGCCAGATATCTGATCTCGCCTAGGGTACCAAAATGCCTTGCACCGGGACTGATGATTATGAATCTATATATTACGGTAGTGATATATGAGAGTCCAGTAACCCAGACTATTTACGTTTAGAGCCAGTAAGAAACAGCAAAAGAAGATAAAGTCGCACACAGACAAAACAAAACCGAACAAAAAACAAATTAAGAAAAAAAACAAAACATAAACAAAATACAAAATCCAGAAACACTTATTGGGGATGGAGGTATGATTGGGTTATGGTAACGCCAGTACGTGGTGTACCACCAATTGGTCTAATAAATATATTATAAGGTTCGCAGTTGTCATACAAAAATTTATAAAATGTTTTCGAGAACAATAATTATCAAATCCATTAGGAACCAGTTTTCTCGCAGTTCAAAAGTCGCAGAGAAATTACTTCAGTTTATCACAATCGATGCTGCGATGTGCAAGCTAATTAATCGTGCAGTAGAGATATTGAGATTATAATACAACATGCTCAAATGAATCGCACAAATAATTTCTGCGCAACGCCAAGCATCATGTTATAAATTTAGTGCCTATGCTGTTTAAATATATACATGAATGTTAGTGTTAATAGAAGATCCGATATACAGATGGAATGGTCTAACTCAGTTCATGGAGGACTTAAAATGTTATGTGGTGTATCGATCGACAAGTGCGTGAAATAGACCAATATTTGTATTCGAGTCTCAACTTTGAGATATCTCCATTCCATCACAAATACCAACAACACGCTCATACTGAATATTTCGTTTCCTTACAAACAAACTGCCAATACCCAAACATTTTCAGGTTAATAATGTCAATTGTATTTAACGAATCTTTAGAACAGGCATGTGCAACATTATCTGGGGCGCGGGGCGGATACCTATTTTTGAAACTCCCGTAATGAAACAGGATGAAACAAGGTCGCGGAACAGTTTGGTTTGGGTTTGTGGGATGAACGCCATCTTTCAGCACATGACAGAACATACATGGCGGCCAATGTATTTGGCGGAAGAAGAAGTCCGAAAAACATCTGGGAAAACCAACAACCACATCAAACTATTGTCAAGATTTCTTATATGCACACGTTGGCCGAGCAAAGACTCGAACCCAACAGGTCAGAGATGAGAAGTCGGTGATCTGTAAAGTCGACAACCTTAGGCAACTCCACCACCGTGGTGGTTGAAGGTAGGATGCGGCCCGTGGGCCTAAAAGTTACAAATGCTTGCTTTATCATCTATAAATAAAAAGATACGATGACAGGTGGACAGAAAGAACGACAGGAAAATAAGCACATCAAAGGAGATACTAAGACAGGAAAATAAGCACATCAAAGGAGATACTAAGACAGGAAAATAAGCACATCAAAGGAGATGCTATGTTAATACACCCTCTTTAAAAATGATGCCATAAGTGAAATTTTATAGTGAGTGAATTTGCCAACTCGCAAGAAATATCATAAAACATATTCACAGAAATGAAAATAGATACAAATTCAGCGTCTTTGTTCACAAATGACGTGTTGTTTCTTTTTAGCTGAGACTGAACTTCAAATGAAAACTCTTAATACACTAACATTGGACCAGCTGTCATCCTGTGTGATCAGTAACGTGCTGATGACCTTACTGAAAAGTACTTTTATCTATTTTCATAAATAAATTTAATGATTTTCTTTTAGTTTGGATTATAAATAGATAACATCAGTAAATTGTATCAGTACGGTGAATATTTTTTTTAGGGAAAACATGGCTATTAAAATCAGTATTCTGTATTTAGTTCTTCTGTATTAGAGATTCATAAAATTTACATCATCGTAAAGTTTGTACATCTTGACTAACTTCTGTGTGGTTCCAATATGTCTTTTGTATACTTTCAATGCGAACTGTTGGGACAGAGCGAGGAGGTGCAAAAGAAAAGGTGTCTTCTTATAGGGCACACGATACTCGTTTTGATTTCAAAATATACCTATGGAAACACCATAATATTTGAAAATTCAATGTATCTTTCAATGTCTTTTAAAACGAATTTTTTTAGCTTGAAAATTGTTTCGCTTATTTCGCACCAAAGAAATAAACAAATGATTTCATTACTGACGTTCGTCAACAAAGCTAAAACACAATAACAATAATAACAACACAAAACAACAAAACTGCCAGCACTCGAATACAACCTTGTCTCCATCAAATCTGGAATTCATTTTATGGGATTACAGTTGAAGAAAAGCTTGTTCACTTCATTTTTACGTCCCATTTGCAGCCGATCCTTGCCTTCCAACACATCCAAATCATCTGTTACGGTTCTAGAATTGTATTAAACACTTGTTACGAACATAATAATTCACCCACCCACCCACCTACACTTTATTTTGAAATAACAGCTTTTAGTACAAAACAAGACCCTTTAACTGTTATAAATTCACCATCACCACCTTTGGTAATCAATAATCTGAATATTGATCACTATTGGTTCCAGTGAATAGTGATATTGATTTGACTTCAAGCTGACAGTCAAGAACAGATGGCACGCCAGCGTTATCAAATTAGAAACCCTCAAGCGGCATACTTGTATTGATAACGTATAGGACGTCGTCTTGACTCGCAGTAAGGAATTTTACACAAAGTCAGCTCAAAATGATACGAATTGGCCCAATTAGCCGTGCTATGTAAAAGTTCATATATTTAGAAAGGTAATGGGACTGTCAATAACACAAAAAGCTGGTGTAACATTTTAAGTCATAAATAAAAGCTTTACTTTCAATTTCCCCGTGAAAATTCCAACCATTTTTGATAACTCATTATCATCATGAAATTCGCATTATTAATCACCCATAAGCTATAGAGTTAGTTCGAATTGAAAAGCCATGCACAAGTTCTTCTTTAAGTTTGTCTGCATTTTAAGAACTTTAAAAAACAATTTGAATGTTAACATATCCCAATATATTTATAAAACAATTTGAATGTTAGTATATCCTTGTATACTTATAAAACAATTTGAATGTTAACATATCCCTATTTACAGTAAAGAACATTACCGAGTACTACTATACCAATCTAGGGTCAGTGAAAAAGAACAGTTTATAAAGCGTACAGCGTACATACCATATATATATATATATATATATATATATATATATATATATATATATATATATATATATATATATATATATATATATATATATATATATATATATATTACATACAAATACACATAGTTGCCCTTTGAATGGGACTACGATATGCTCCCGACAACTGTGTAATAACCTAGTGAATGAACTCTACAAAATAAAGTTATACGCCTTAATTGTTGTTCACAATCACAGATGCAAATTGATAAGTTGATTGTTTTCTTTTTTAGTTTTTATTTTATTCACAATTTATTTTTAAATCAGCATAAGTTACACTAATGATTTAAACATGCATTATGGTTTAAATGAAGAGAGTAGTGAAATGCAAACACGGTTAGCTTTTGAAAACTGAACTTGAACTGTGAGGCATTCACGTACTGGCGTATGGAAATTAGTGTGGGTGGGTAGGTGTAGTGAGGAACGACCATTTGGACATTTGTAAATTTAATAATTAATAATAACTTTTCCGTTTAAGATACAAAAACTACAAAGCATTTAATACGATACAGTATGTGTGCCTCGTATCATTGATATTATGAACACTTTAGACAGATCCGAAGGAAAGCGTACACATACCGTAACGACGAAGCAGATTACTGTAGGTTCCTTGGTACAAGTACAATTTTAATGTTTTCCTCCAGCGCATTTTGTTTATCTCTCTCCAGATGTTTGCTTGTTTTGTCCCGTACGCACGAGAATGGAGAGGGGAATGAAAAAAAAGGATGCTGATGAAATTGTGTACGATTTTAATTTTTTTTATTTCAATTTGAAAACAGGGACTATTAATACTTTTTATCGTTATTTTCATATGTCATTTATGATTAATGAATGAGTAGAAATTTATCATTGATCTATAGACCTGTAGTTGGAAGAATTTGTGTATATATATATATATATATATATATATATATATATATATATATATATATATATATATATATATATATATATATATATATTGTCTAACTGTCTATCAACGTGATGATATGTCAGTAGCCTTGAATGTGCTCATGTGCAACAGTCTTGATGTATCGGAATGATATAATCAATATTTCTTTATTATCACCAGGGGGACAAAGGGAATTCGTTCATCGTCGAACAGCAACAATATCCTGAGATCTCCTTTCATTTCAGGGGTTATTATCGAAACTGAAGCCACACAAGGACCTATTTGTTATTTTGTTAAGGCTCATCTGTAACCTATTCCGGTATTTGACAAACCTTTTATCGGAATCATCGTAGAGTGTGGCGGTTGCTTATCTAAGACCCAGTGAGGTAACAAATACCTTGTGACCATAATGGATGCGTCCATGAGCCTTAGTCTGTAAATTACTTTGAGAAATATAAAAACTAAAAACGTGATCAAGGTTTTAGTAAAGACTTCTTTTTGTACTCTTTTTTACCTTTCCAAATCGGCCCAATCTTATCAAGGGTCCAATTTTTATTTCTGGAATTTTCGAGTAAATTATGCTTGAATTATGCATCAAAAAGTTCAAAAATGAAATTCAATAAGAATAAAAATTAATGAAACTTTGAAGATTATGATTTTCCGTATTGCTTTGATACAGGAAAATAATCTGAAGAGGGTGTTCATTTATTGTAAGATGCTGTCATGAATCAGTTCAGGAATCATTGAGGTTCAATTCCTTTTTGAACTAGGTTTTGGACACTGAATATATTATGAGAGACATTTCGTCCAACCTAAGATGCTGGTATTGAACTTCTTAAATATGTCTCCGATTTCAAACAAAATCTGTCAAATGATTGTGAAGTAGCAGAAACTAATCTTCATTCTACGTAGTCAACATTAACTTAGGATATGATAGAAAACCACCCACAAAAATTCATCCTGGCGATATTGTTCTGGCTCTCATGCGCATACCTTAAAATCCTCTTTAGTCTACCAACCGTATAGACTAAGCGAACTTCCCCAATAATGATTGAACCAAGGCGTATTTATAACAGCGCAAAATATGTGTCACGGCCGTTCTTTTGAAAAGCAGTGAATTCGGAGCGGTTATGTTCATTTGTATGGGTTGACAAAGATAATCTGACGGCAGTGAAACACTAGAGTTGTAAAGTACTATTGACCCCATTTATCCACATTTGAACCTACTCGCTCCAGTCAAATTTGCCGCTAAAAGAATTGCGGCGTGGGGGAAAAGTTATGTTGACAAGATATGTATGATGGTGTTAGAATAATCATTTACAGATCAAATTACCGTCTCAGATTTCATTATGGATTAAAAATGTCAAAAATGCTACACTCTGACTAGGTATCAATGTCAAAAATGCTACACTCTGACTAGGTATCAATGTCAAAAATGCTACACTCTGACTAGGTATCAATGTCAAAAATGCTACACTCTGACTAGGTATCAATGTCAAAAAATGCTACGCTCTGACGGGATATCAATGTCAAAAATGCTACACTCTGACTAGGTATCAATGTCAAAAAATGCTACGCTCTGACGGGATATCAATGTCAAAAATGCTACACTCTGACTAGGTATCAATGTCAAAAATGCAACAATGTCAATTTTTACAGTGCACTTTTCATTGTTTTCTCATTTTATAAGATTAAAGTAAAAAAAAATCAGACAATATGTGAAAATTTTTCTTACTTTATAATTTCTTGTCGTATGGTCATACTTTAATGGTACTAAGATGCAAACGAGTGAGCTAGCCTTGTTGAATAATTTCTCAAAGATTCACTTAATACGTTATCTCTGAGATAAACGAGCTTTTCATGTGTGAAACCAGAAATAATTATAAAAATTAAACGTTTGTTTTTGTTGTTATAGTAAACAAACAAATTACCAATTCGCTATTTTTATTTGTTTCTAAATCTGTTTATGGTTTACAGATATAAATAAGTCACTCAATTTTGATTCATAATTTTGGGGTGATCATTTGACACCAAATCATGTCTGTTTTTTTTTATTTATTCTCTTGGTTTTAGCCCTGTTTCCTTATGCATTTTTGGAAGATTTTTTTTGTTTTGTTTTTGTGGTGCATTTAAATGAGCTGTAATACCTTGAAAGCGTGCATACATATATTTTAAAATTACTACATAAAGTGCTGTGGTCTCATGCAAAGTCAAAGCTGTACAAATTGTAAGTTTTAATGTAAAGATGGGGAATCTAGAGCATCAGTAAAGTAATTATCAACTAGGAAAGACGGCCGGTAATATCAACTACTGGAGTCACCTCTCCAGTATGATGTTCTCCGCCATGTTTGCTGATACGTTCCGTAACTATGCCATTTGAATCGACATCAGATACCGGACTGTCGAGAATATTTTTAATCTGAGATGGCCACAGCAACGACGAAGTCACAGAGAGTGGCTGTTCTTGATCTCCTATTTGCTGACGACGTTTCTGAATGCAAAGTCTGACATGCAACACGGTATGGACCAGCTTGTGCAAAGTTCGGTCTCATAATTGGTATGAAGAAGACGAAGGTGATGCGCCAACCTGTACCAGGAAAGCAGCAAGTACCATCTACCATCACAATAAATAATTTAACTCTCGAAGCAGTGAACATGTTCACTCTCTCGGGAGTATACGGTCAGGTAGAGTCCACATCCATGATGAAACCAGTGCCAGAATTGCTAAAACATTCTACGTGGGCATGTGTGGGAGTACAGAAGCATCAGTCTACAAACAAATCGTAGGACCTGCAAATCCACCGTGTTACAATCCCTGCTGTACGCTTGCAAAACCTAGACTGTGTAAAGACGCCATGAACCATTTTGACATGGGTTGTCTGAGGAAACGGATGCGGATAAGATGGCAAGAGAGGGTTCCAGACAATGATATTCTCATAAGAGTGGTATTCCTGACATCCACACTCTACTGATGAACCCAAGGATGAGATGATCAGTGCACGTCACCAGGATGTCAAAGCAGCGTCTACAAAATATATATGGCAAACTAAAGACGGCGTGAGATCTCAGAAGAAGTGCTTCAAAGATTAATTGAAGTCATCCTTAAAACACTTCAGCATTGGCCCTGAGTCTTGGGAAGATCTCAAACAGGATCGCTACATTAGGCAGAGTCGCTGGAGGAGAACTGCAGAAACAGTGCAAAGGCGTGACCATTGTAAATTTCAGAAACAAGCACATTCATCAGGAAAACCCAATCTAATGTCAGGTGTGTCACAGTCATTTCAGAGCACACACTGGCTTGATCAGCCATTCACGCATTCACAGAAACAAAACCAATCAGTGATGTCATGGTCGAAGGACGAACAACAGCAACTAGGGATAAAACCTCTTTAGACTTTAGTTGCATTACATTTATAATTTTAAAAATTCAAACCATAATCTATTAGCCATTGTGTTGTATTTTAAAAATTATATGTACATTTGGCAATTCCATAACCTGATTAAATCCCAAAAAATCACAAAGCTGCAAATCTGTTCACAATGTAGTATGTAGTTTTTTTTAGAAACATACTTCTACATTCTTCCACGTTTACTTTGACAATCTCTTCATTGAATAATGATAATGACAAATCAGTTGTATTTGCAATCAGTAAACGGTACTTTTTTAAGAAAGGGGATTCTTTATGTTTGTAATATTTACAACAAGATGGATATATGAAAATGTACCATACCATCAAACTGTCAACAATATTTTGAATTCATTTAAACTCAAACACATGTCAGTTAGAAGACGTTAACTTAGAAATGCTTCGAAACGTCTGCAAATATAGAAATTGCGCACGGCTGGTGCCTTTTATTTCTTTTAAAAAAATATAAAGTATTTTAAAAACAGATTTGGACTCAAGAGAGAACCTCTGCGTGTATTTCACATTTTCACTGATTACATTCAAACTACTTCCTCATTGTCGCATGTATTATCCATGGATTCGCAAGAGAAGAGCTATATCACTTGCTATTGTAATTTGGAACGTCAAAATAATCATTTCACCAGCAAATATTACTGGCTTTTTAAAATATAAACAGATTTTCTCAGACTGTCCCACGTTATTTTAGAAAATTACATATTTTATAAAAACAAGCAATTATAACTGAAATTGGTGGATTTGAAAACCTGCAAAATCCACCAAAGATTTGTCAACAGATATAGAAATTCAGGAGCAAATAAAGTTCTATCTCACGATGTTCGCTTACCATAAAATATCAACATGGACTGACTGGACTCCGAAAAGCATACCGTGTATTACATTCCGAACGTTATAAATACATTGTATGGAAGACTTACTGAACCTGGAATGTCGCACAAGAGAGAGGGCAAAACATATACCATCGATCGCCATATGAAAAAAATCCTGGTGGTTATGTAACTTTAATTTCCACCGTATTGATTACATGAACAATGCACTTCTATATAGCGGGATATTTTTTTATGGGAGTAAATCACTGAATGTTGAGTCATGTCGACAGATAGAAAGGGTTTGGCGTCACTTAGCTTCAAGTGAAAAGATTTCACATTTATGTGTTTCGAGTTCTTTTCATTTTTTATCATATTATACCATAATAGTAGGGTGATGGAACCAGACCTAAATTTTCCCATATTATCTTAAAATTTCTTATTCATATTGAGATTTTGAATATCTTTTTTATAATTTGATTGGCGAGAATATCGATGAGGAAATCTTTAGGGTTTTCTAAACATTGAGACAATCCTCAACACTATTTCTCTCAGAAATGTAAAGGTTTCAACATGTCCATGAAAGAAGTCATGGTATATGTGAATCATTACAGAGAATAATACATATATACCAGGCTGGTGTGTGCAGGAAAGGCAACGGGATCCGTTTGCACGCGGACCTTGCTCCGAATCTCCATAGAGTACGAATGAAAAAATTCTCTAACCTGTATGATAGTGATATTTGTATTAAATATTAATTCTGCCTACTATTATCAAGCATTCTCCAATAAAATACAGGAAACCCACATTCCGTACTGTCAGGTGTATATTTATAATTTTCTATAATTAATCCTATATAATCCTTGAATTTTTCATATGAATTTGGAATGACTTTGCAGATAGATGATAATTAATTGCAAAGTCGTCATGTGTGAGTGCTTGCTACACACGAACGCATATAATAACGACTCAGTGCATCATTTTTGGTAGTCGGTGCTTAGTCGTGATGGAATATGGACTCGTGTATCCAGGCAAGGCGATGGGTCCCGTTTACACATGGACCTTGGTTTGAATCTCCGCAGAGTACGAATTAAAAAATATCTAACCTGTATAATAGTATTATTTATATCAAATATTAATTCTGCCTATTATTATCAAGTATTCTTCTATATAATTCAGGGGGAAAAGCACTTTCCGATTTGTCTGGTATATATTTATACCCCAAAAACATACACAAAAGAACAAAACATTATATTTTTTAAAGTATTTTTATAATAATTCCCAGAAAATTAGAATGTGAAATTTTCTAAACGATTGTAAAAACAAGTCTTCGTAATTTGTTAATATGGAGATTTACATTCGATGATTTCTTGTCTCTACTTATTAAACTTATATTTTCAAATTATCATGTTTATCATGTTATGTACTTTATTTTACGTACTTTGGTATACTTCTACTCCACAGACTAGGTCACCTTCCCCTCGTCTTCATTTGTAATGCCTATATTAGTTATATATATATATATATATATATATATATATATATATATATATATATATATATATATATATATATATATATATATATATATTTATATACATATGCATATATATATATATATATATATATATATATATATATATATATATATATATATATATATATATATATATATATATATATATATATGCAACTTTCTGATAATTGCACATAGCTCTATAGCAACAATCCTGTTCTGTTATGTTCAATAAATTAAAACTGTTTTTAAAAGATAGTGTTTTTATTACTTTAATACTGCAACATTAACATTTGAAACACTCGAAATAAGTATTTGCTATCAATGAAACAAGGATTTTAACAAATCAGATTACATCCATCTATTTAAAGTTCTATGAAATTTTGTATCCTCTGGATTCTAACCAAAAAACATTACATAAGTCATTAAATGAAAAAAATTGTTTCCACTTGGACTCGGAACGCGGCCGTAATTATCTTGCTATAACGACTGTATTGTTAAGATATAAACATGGCCAGGTTGTCATAAAAGTACAGGATGCAAAATAAACTCACTTCTCATCCCCATTCTCTTAGTTTAATACATGTCTTGTATCCATCTTCTCTAGCTAATGTTCCGATATGATAACCATATATACATCTTGGTGTATCTATCAGACATTTATGTGATTCGGGTCTGTGAATTTCATTGGATGCGACGGCTTGTTGTTCAAGTTGTTCAAATTTGAACACTGTTCCTACATGATCAATGCTAGGGGGAGCACACAACATGAATGCACGGATAAAAAAAGCAATTTTCCACTGCCGGTCCGTGTTTGCACAAATGCCTCGCACTCAAATACACCTGTAATTACTTCTCTCTGGTACGCAGTCATAGTTTCGATGTAAAACTTGCAAAGTATCCTTTTTAGGTCAAATACCTCCACAATTTTCGGCATATGTACAATGCAGTACGCTATTGCTTAGTTCGCATTGCATACTAAGGGAGACAACTCATGAACTCCAATAGGTGTCGCTAGGACACAGCACCAGTAGATGTATTCAAACAGCCAGCGTGTAGATAGGGTTATCATATCGGAAACGTAGCTTGGCGATGATGTCCTGTATCATATATTGTTTCTTGATGATCATAAGACATGGAAAGGGCCATCTTTAAGTGAGTGTACCATATAAAACGGTGATAACATGTATTGATCCATTTGCAACGCCACTTTATTGCTATAAAATATCGCAAGAAGACAGGTAGTTTTTTTCGACCTGACTGCAAACTATTTAAAATGTGTTCTTTATGTACACAAATTATTAAAGTATAAATTAATTCTGGACGAAATAAATTAAATAATGGAAAACAAGGACGCATTAGGTCAAATCATCGTAATCAGCAGGAGAGTATAGGGTAAGTGTGACCAAATGTCGGTATTCTCGCTATTTTCATCGACCTCAAGACAATGGTCGTGAATAGTTGAGGGGTTCTTAAACTTGCAAAGCACGAGACTTTTTTCACAATTGTTTCTTCTTGCTTCTTTTGACATCGATTATTTATCAGTACGCAATTCTAGACAGTTGATAGGTATTTTTGCTACGTACAATCAAGCATGACCCAAACACCTAAATACACGAATTCGTTCCTTTTTAAAATGAATAAATACTTATAATTGCGAACATCTCATATCTTTATATTAAGAAATTGTAATGTGGTAAATTTACTAAACTGATCCCTGATACCATAATCTTCCATGAAAATGGTTCAGTATGAATCACGCCTGTACCTAATAACTAACAATTACTCGGCTTGAAAAATATATTCCTCGCACCGATTCCACTTAATGAAACAAATAATGATTCTAACGAATCTGTACATAAATATATAACCTAGATAACACAAAATACATCTGACCTAATGACGTATTTAACGATTCAACTCCTTTGAGGCATGTACTGTGTCTTTGATGTTCTCTCTCTCTCTCTCTCTCTCTCTCTCTCTCTCTCTCTCTCTCTCTCTCTCTCTCTCTCATTTGGATATTTAACGTAACGTAGCTTAACAATTTGTCGGTCATATCCATACTATGTATGTAGTCTGACAGCTTTTGGTGATGTCTAGCACTTGGGTATCATATGGCCGGGATTCAAACCCGCGACCTGCCTCAAGGCGGTGTTCCAATAGTTTTTATTGCGATAAAGATAGATGATAAGTGTCTGGCGAGTATAAAAAGGGGCACATTACTCAGCGAAGAAAGATTTAAATTCATCATCCAAACAATCAGAAACCACAATAATATTAACATTTTCTAATGATGTGTGTACAAAATCTAGAGCTGTGGCTGAACATTCATTTTCAAAATGCAAAACAAATCAAGTGGATTAAGCAAGCATAAACTTAAAGTATTTATTTCGGAATTATATCAAAATATATTCAAGCTACCCTAATCAACAAATATGTCTGCCCTACACGGCAAATATTAAAGTTGATATAAACACAAATGAACCCCCTCCCTGTGCAGACAAAATCCTTGACATAACTTTCTTCGTCTTGGTAGTCGTTTTATAATATGGTTTTTATTGTCTATTTCCAAGACAGAAAAAAAGGTGTCATGAAAAATGTCTTGAGAAACACATTTTTTTCCTAAGTACAAACATCTATCTTGATTTAGGAAGCAAAATATTACATACATTTTTCGTCTAAACATCTATTTACTTCTCCGATCATGTGTCATAATAATCCAAAGTTAATAATTTTACCAACTGCAAATTTCGCCCAGCCCGCCTCTTAATTTCCATAGAAATTGTGTATCTACTTATTAATATGAAAGGTTGTATACTTCTGATCTCGTAGCACGGATCAATCCATTCCATATTAGACTTTACAGTTCTATAAAGAGTGATATCAAATGACCGTAATAAGATGTGGTGAAAATTGAAAGTAACCAGTTATAATCCCAATTTTTAGGAGATAAATAATTTAAAGAGTACCACATTAGACAAAGGAACATTCGACAACCGACAGTACATCCATTGGCAGTTCTCTTTTCTAAGAGGCTAAAGACCAAAATAGTGGACAGAAAAATATTCCGTAAAAAATCAGCATGTACCTCTTTTGACAACTTGAGTACATCCTGATCGGGTAAAATATAAATGTAGTAAATCGATTAATATAAAATCCTCAAGCAAAGGGTGTGGGTATCTTCTTATTAAAAGGAAACATTACTAACTAGTGTCATGTCATACATCTATGGCGTCCAATATAACTGGTGGAAGAAAAACTCAGGAAAATATATTTAAGAACCATCAACCCACACATACCCATATTGGCGGAGTCTGAGATTCAAACCCACGCTGACAGAGGTGCGATGAAAGTGATTGGTGAAGGCACGCGCTTTAAATACCATTCATCCACCACCAGGAATTAAACTTAACGGGTTTGAATGTCTTATATCTCTAAACTACATATTTAATTGCTACGAGTCTTAAATTAAGTAACAAAAAGATCAAAACACTACAAGTTTTGTGAAATTCAAGAAATAATTTAGTTCTCAAGAATACAAAGTAAACTTTTAACAGAACTTATAATATTGTGAATTAAATCATAAATAGTACTAAAAGTCCATCCCGATTCTAAATGTATGAAGTTATAAAAGTAAGTCCAGTGACGTTCCATATAAATTCCAATACCGAATGTGTTGCTGTGCGTGTAGTCTCGAAAGTTCTACTGCGCCGAGGTCTTGGAAGGTGGGGATGGGTAAACATCACAATAATATCATCGAAAATGATCTTGGTTATATTTGCTAAAATTCCAAATTAATCTTTTAATCCGAGAATATTGTTGAGCACTTTAATTCTAGTGAATAATAATTTTAATAAATAAATTCACCCATTGACAAATTTAACACATCTATAAGACTGGTTCTGCTTCAGATATCAAGGCAAGAATGAATAATCCTAATATAAATAAGTTTGCATACCCCTCTACTTGACCTAGGTCGCAATTAGCATTTTCTGGAAATACTCTGTATATTTCCTTTCTGGAGGTTTCAAAGGTCAGAATGAAGCCTGGATATTTAACTTAATGAAATAAACTTGTTTACAATCAATAGTAATCTGAAAATTTAATCTATACTCATAGACACATTCGTTATGTATCGTGATGCTTACAAATTAATTGTTAATGCTATGGAACACCAATAAATTGATTTTAGACAAAGGTCAAGTATATATCCTAATATATTTAAGTAATATTTTGGTCATTTTTGCAAATCAGTTCTAAAGCGCATTTTGAATGATGTCATCAACCACGCACATATTCAATAATGTCCCCAAGGGACGAGATATTAAATTTCGAGAAATTAAAGAATCTTACCACAAGCGGTTACTAGGATTTCTTTTGTCGTACCTACACATTTGACTTATCAGTGTAATAATTTACATGTACTACAGATATCGTGTCCATATGAAAGAAAGACTCGTTTTCGGTAGTAAAATCATTTGGGTTAATCCCAATCAGATTTTAATTAGAGTGGGTTTACTCCAACATTATCCATGAGCTAGAGTTAAACATAGTTGTTTTGATTCATTTGAAATAAAGCTAAGAAATTTCAAGCAATGAATGCTTTAATGATTTTCGTTACATGAATTTCTTCAAAATCGAATTCTTTAGATTATTCAGGATTATATTAGTCAATGACTTAATTAACCTTTTCAAAACAGACCATATGTACTGCAAAAAGGCTCTTCTCCATAATAGTATGAACTTAGACTGAAACAACAGCCACTCGATCACACTATAGTATACCTACCCATGAAGGTATGCCTGCTGCCTGCATGCTTCATTCATGCTTCATTCATATCTGTCGCTCAAGAAACGGGTACGATTAATATGTTTATTCGTGTAATAATAGAGGTAATATTACAAGTCAGCCATTGTGAAAACCATAAATTTCATCCTGCTACGTTGCGATAATGAAATTGTGTTGTTTTTCTATGAAATCACTTAAGTGAGTGATACATATAAAACGGAATGCAGCCTACATGGAAATTTCCGCAATATCGGAACATTGGAGGCATTCTACAGACAATTACTGCTTCTAACGGCTTTGGAGACATAACACGCAATGCTCTCATTGAATACGCTCTCTTTCAATTAATAAATTGATTTGAATGTCGATACTAAATCAGAGGATGTAATTAAACTGACGATGATCATTGAAATTGAGCGTATCGGAATTCGTGGATTATCTTCAGCACAGTAAGACCAACAATGGAATGAGTTAAGTTTAGATTACTGGATTGTGAAAATCTAAGAAAACACTTAAACCACTTACCTTGGAAGTCTTTCCGCGCTGCACTAATACTGGAGACGATATTCGAAATATGTCCCAATACCGTTGCAAAGAGAAGTAATCCGAATAGTAATTCCCAAATAACAAATACGTATTCTCCATTTGTTCGCGGTCTTGGTAAACCACCGATCGTAGTCAATGTCAGGGTACTCCAATATAGCGCGTGCAGATACTGGCGTATGACGTCAGATTTGTCTGCCGGAAACTGCCAGGTTCCGATAACTCTGTCATCGTTTCTCATTCCATCGTCCGCCTGTTCAAATTCCCATGATCCAGTTTTAGTGAGTTTCGTACCAACAATATAATATAAGCATGCGTTCCAATGAAATAGAGCCAACAGATAATGCATTAGTGTTAGCGTCCGCATGGCATTTGGATAATTCGTGTGGCGCTCAGTTCTGTCCAGGAAAGTCCAAAAACGATACACCTTTACCAAACGAAAACAACGTAGAATTGAGCAAAATCCTATAGAAAGATAAAGAAAGTCTAATGGAAGTAAACATAAACAGTCTATGTAGAACCTAGTCGTGTTCATATAGTGTATCCTCAATTTGACGGTGTCAGTTTGAAGGACACCGTCTTCTAGATATCCGGTACGGAAGTGAAATACTATATCAAGGATGTACAATAGATCAGCCAAGTAGTCTAAAGCAAACCAGACGGCTATATTAGAAGAATGTATCTCCTGGAATGCAAATCTATAAATTATAACCCAGAAATTGTATAAAAATGCCACACTGACTACAGAAGCCCACCAATAAGCCAACCGCCCTGATGGGTCAAAGACAAAGGTCCAGTTGCACCCATCCCGGTCCGCCGGATCATATATATCTGGCTTGTTGTTCTTTTTGAAAAAGTTTTCCTCGATCTCTTTTCGCCTCTGTTTCCGTACTTCTTTCGATGCAACTGTCTCATTTGATATAACCTTTCGCATCAGAGAATATTGGTCCTGTCGTGATGGTTTCCTATTTTTCACTCTTACCAATTCGAATATGCTCTGCCTTGAGGTCGTTCTTGATCGTACCGACTTTTGTTCGATGACTTTACCTGAATAAACGGGTGAGGAAAGACTAATTCTTTCGCTAGAACTTAACCTTTCTCCTATCAATTTTGTTCTGTCATTTGGAGATGACGGAGTACACGGCCCCGGTAAG
Source organism: Unio delphinus (assembly GCA_029339505.1). NCBI lineage: Eukaryota > Metazoa > Mollusca > Bivalvia > Unionida > Unionidae > Unio > Unio delphinus. The sequence goes on from JAQISU010000111.1 coordinate 578,308, forward strand.
TGCCTGGGTCCATTAATTGTAATATTGGTTTCACTGCCCATGTTTCCTGTTTCTTCTTCTTCCACCTTGTTTCGCCACGATTTTCCATTAATATCGTTTGGGCTACCCTGGCTCTCATTCTTTGATGGATTAATTATAGATATTTCCTCCAATTCGTCGTCTGTCGTATCGCCCTTTGCACATGGGGTGTACTTAACTAATAGCCCAATTTCGTTAGTTATACCCCTGTTTAACGTTGATGTCATGTCGCATTTCTGTACATGCTTCTGCCTCCTGCTGTCCTGTATAATTACCAATGTCTACAAATCCATGCTCCTGAAGTAAATCAATAAGAAGCTGTTAGCGTTCTTCTACATCACTGACTTTTGCTTTGCACAAGATGATTGTACTCTGCCAATTGCATTTATGATCTTAAACTTGGAGACCAATGATTTATTCCTTTCTAGTGTCAATGTGAACACAAGAATATCTGAACAATATGATATAATTATCAGAATAGTTTACTATCAGCGAGACTTGTCTACTATATACATAGCTATTTAGTAGATTCGTGCTTCTTAACCTCACAATAATTTATCTGGAAAAGGGGTAGACGGATAATTAAATGATAAGCTTTATATATCCATGCGATTCTTAAAAAGGTTATGAATTAGTAAACAAACAGAATAAACAGAGGAAAATATAGTTTTGATAAGTTGTATCATCTCGTCGGATTCTTTAATAAACTCTGGCCTGGAGCGAAGTCTGGTTTTCTTAAAGTTTGCAGTCGTCTGCTAGCGATACAATGGCACTAACTATCCTAAGCCAAGGTTTCTACGAATCTAATCATGTATGCACACACTAAATACATTGCAGGATTATGTATACTATTCCACTCACGCCAATTTATTGGAAATGTTCTTTTGCATAATTACTCTTGAATCAGAATTCAAAGAAGTCCACGCGATTATCGTACTGTCAACATGTGGTTAAAAATGGACGAAGACCCAGAAGTGGCCGAATTATGCAAATGTGGTCGGTATAGATTTCTGAGCTGAAAAGAGAAAGATCAAGGGTCAGTAGTGTTACGAAACAAATGGATACAAAACTATTTAATCACAACAATATTTTTTGTAGGGAAATTCTTAATTTGCACCACAAATTCAAGAAAATGTTAATCATGTAGACTTTATTTTATGCAGATTTTGAATATTCAACAACGAAACCTGTGTTAGTTGCATATAGTTAACCTGTGTTAGATGAATTTAGTTAACCTGTGTTAGTTGCATATAGTTAACCTGTTTCAGTTGCATATAGTTAACCTGTTTAAGTTGCATATAGTTAACCTGTTTCAGTTGCAAATATGTAACCATTTTTAGTTGCATATAGTTTAACCTGTGTTAGTTGCATATAATTAACCTGTTTCATTTGCATATAGTTAACCTGTTTCAGTTGCAAATATTTAACCTTTCTAGTTGCATATAGTTAACCCGTTTTAGTTGCATATAGATAAACTGTTTTAGTTGCATATAATTATTAAAACCTCTTATACGGGACTCTATGAAAAAACAGTTTCCTCGACAGAACAGTTTGAACAAAACAGTCTTCCAATTATTAATACCATATGTTGATATTAAGATTGACGCTATATATTTTTCTCTACTGACATCTCTGCCAAAGCTTGTGCTGTATGTGTGAATACGTGTACAAGTATGTATCTTATTCAAACCCTGATCTGTACATAACGGTGATCCTGACACCAATACGACGTACATGCCCTTGTGATTCATCAATGCATTACTAAATTTAAGTAGGTTGCGAATTCCAAAAGACGGAAGAAAATTAACGTTTATCGGTGCCTCACACACACACACACACACATATATACATATATATATATATATATATATATATATATATATATATATATATATATATATATATATATATATATATATATTGACTTTCCTGCGTTGCACCAAACGAAAGTTACGTGTCCAGAAACAGAATCCAATAAGAATATATAGATATATATATATATATATATATATATATATATATATATATATATATATATATATATATATATATATATATAAGTAGTAAAATGAACGCTAGACTACAACTGACCCCGTACTTGGATAGAAATATCAGCCTTACATCGAGGGTCAGGAATGGAAGTGGGTGCTTGGAAGTTACCATATCTATAATATAGTATGATAGACATGTGCATTGTCAAAATGTTTCACAATGGTATTCTACTGAACTAAACCTATTGTGACCATTTTTAATTTGGTATGCTATTTTAGCCGAGAACTTGGAACAATCCTAAGTTTATGGGATTGTGCATTCAACACCTTAGAATTCCAAATCATTGCTGTCTTTCTCAAGAAATTGGATGGAGAGGTTTTCGGCGTATTTTTTTTAAGTCAAACTTGATTAAGAAGCATTTTCAGATTTTCATTGATGTATCAGAATATTGTATGCCTTGCACAATATAAATTTATAACATTAGACGCATTATAAATTTATAACATTAGACGCATTATAAATTTATAATATTAGACGCATTATAAATTTATAACATCAGACGCATTATAAATTTATAACATTAGACGCATGAAAATATTTATATTTGTTCCGATTTGGGGCGAACGTCTAAGGCGATCGCTGGTCGTTTCTGATGGCATGTTACATAATGTCAACATGGGTATTTTAAATTGACGTCTGCGTACTATTATAAGGAATCTTGGCCTATAACGAATGTTTTCAAGTAATAGTACGCGTTTGTATGTTTTTATTTTTAACATGTTATCTCTAAAGCTGGAGTAGTTAATTTTAATTATTTGCGTCCACGATGCGGATATGAAGGTATGAAAGGGCCATAGGGACTGTTATTGATGACAGGTGAAGCCATATTTCAGTTATAAATCCCATATCGAAATGCTGCATGAGTCACTTATCTCATTTGTAGAAATTTTGGCATTAGATAATATCTTTGTAAGGCGTTACTCAATATAGGTATAAAGGAACTGTTGTTATTATCACCACGAAGCAGTATTTTCAAAACATAATTTTCAATGAAATAAGTAATGCTAAACAGCAACCAAATTTTGAAGTTAGCAATAAAACTATTATTTCTGACAGAAATATAAGAGACATTATAAGTCATAAGGGTCATGACCTAAACAAGCTGCTCGTCTCAATAAAATTAGACAAACTTAAAACAATATAGTTGAAGAAATATCTGTGTTTAGCAAATATTAATAAATAAGTTGAAACCACGTCATGTTTTTTCTCTCATTGTGAAAGTTAGCTAGTGTCATGTAGATTTATAAAATAAAATATTATTTAGGAATATTTTCTGGTGATAGGAACTCTTCTTTCAGTCATTGAATAGATTAGTCATTTTCACCAACTGAAAAAAATCGCGTCTCCCATACTTCACAACCATAGAAGCAAAGGTGTATATTCATATACGGTTCAATATTTAGCAATATGCAAGTATTTTTTGCCATTGAAAGTACACAAAGAGACTGTTGAATTTTGAATCAGGACCCAAGTGCCCTTGTATGTTTGATATTGCTATTTCCTTTCGTACATTATAGCAATTTATTTTCCATCACGTTATGTCAAGATATGAATACGAACCAGCAGTGTTAAGGGTTTCAGTATCAGAGGAGAAAATAGACCGTCCCCACATTCGGAATGTTTAGGAAATGCAAACGAAAACCATATCCCCAACATATTTATAGTGAATTCATATATATAATTGATTATATTATCCTCTGATTATCTCAGTATCTTTACACCTCAGAATCATAAAATCGGCCAATCAAGATTTAGCATTTACATTGTATCAGAATATTAGTTGTCGACAGGATATAACAAAATTGGCAACTAATGTGGATTGCCATTAAGACCAAAGCAATGACAAAAGGCAACTAATATGCATTTCCATTAAGACCAAACCAATGGCAAAAGGCAACTAATATGCATTGCCATTAAGACCAACGCAATGACAAAAGGCAACTAATATGCATTGCCATTAAGACCAAAGCAATGACAAAAGGCAACTAATATGCATTGCTATTAAGACCAAAGCAATGACAAAAGGCAACTAATATGCATTGCCATTTAGACCAAAGCAATGACAAAGGCAATTATGTCTTGTGTTCGTGCGCATGTAAGCACTGACAAACTATAATACAACTGAACGACATCCTTGTTTGTACCAGCGTAAAAAAGCGTCCGCGTTGAGGAATATGTTATGCACAACTATATATCAATAAAAAAGTTTACAAGGGTAAATAAGTTAAGAGGATTTTTAAAACTAAATTTTCACAATGATCGCAAATTTGCACTTTAAAGAATTAGTTATTCTTGTAAGTAGTTCGTAGATCCATTCAAACGTTTCACATTTGAGTAGTACTGTTAAATCCAGGTATAGTTTATGGGATGTTAATGGGGTTTTTTTTTTCTTAAGGGCTAAGATGACCTAATTCTGTATTAGTCTGTGTATCCCGCGTGACCATATTTACTGCTGAGATTATGAATGTGCGACGTTATCTATTGCGTTTTAGTCATTTAAGAAAGAGAATTATTAACTGGGAATTATTACTAGTAAACACGAATTTTGGACGTTATTCAGTTTTATCGAAATGATTGATACATTTATTTAATTACCCATTCACTGGAATTACAATTCTAAACTATTCCGATTCATTGCAATAATAACTGTCAAAGAAATACTGTGAATTTATTTAAAGACGTTTGGCTATTTATAACTATTACGGAATATCTGTGAATTCATTAAATGACATTTTTTTGTATTATGTCATATTGATTCTTCTGTGCTTTTGATACATCAGTACAATACAGGACATCACTGGAAATATCAATGGAACTTATTCGGATTGCTCGATACTTTTGGACTTGATATAACATTTAAGATTGTGTGTGATTACAGTCACCATAATGTAAGCTATATTTACTTTTTTTTACTATATTTTAGGGAAATAAATTACTTCTTCAATTATAAAAAAGCTTCATGGTTTTCGCTTTCTTTTTACTTATCTTAAGATATAGAGTCTTAACACACGGGCAAACATTGTCGACAGCATATTGATAAAATGTAAGTAACAAATATAAACTTTTCTCAAAACATTAATTATCTCCATCCTACAATATTCCAGATGTTAGAATCTATTATGGACAATGCTGTATCTTTATTTCGCCGCTTTGTAACCCTATAACCTGATGCAGCCTATTAGCTATTAAAAGTGAGATTTCCTGTCTTTCTTCGCCTTCTGCAAGTTATTCTAACCATTTTCAAGCCAGACGAAACTCATATTGGCCAGTTCTAGAAACAGAGAGAGAGAGAGAGAGAGAGAGAGAGAGAGAGAGAGAGAGAGAGAGAGAGAGAGAGAGAGAGAGAGAGAGAGAGAGAACTATAACAAGATCCAGTAGCAGTCTATTCAGTACAGATTTGGGATAATTAGCAAGCATTGACATATGTGACATGCGATGAACGAGGTAAATAACATCAATCGGTGAACATATTCCATGACTTAGTAGATTAATAGATTCACATACATTATCAAGGACAGATAGAGAGATAAATATATTACTGCTTGGACTGATAGTCACACACACACACACACACACACACACACACACACAGTGGATCATGAAAGAGAGTACCAGCATTATCAGACATGTTCCATCCCACCCCTCCGCGGGTTTCAATTGGTTTCATGAGACAAATCTTGTCTGACATATCATTAATTTAGAAAATTGCGTCATATTTGAAAGAAAGAAAACAGACAGACAGGTAGGTAGGTAGGTAGGTAGGTAGGTAGGTAGGTAGGTAGGTAGGTAGGTAGATAGATAGATAGATAGATAGATAGATAGATAGATAGATAGATAGATAGATAGATAGATAGATTATGTTTTGATAATGTTTTGGTAGATGCATGAAACGAACGGATTCAAACGTTATCCAATAAAGTAAATTTTATCAGCAGATGTGACGAATTACGGGCATGTTAGATTTTCCTGATAGACACTTTGCGTGAGCTTTCGAAACCCGTATATAAATTAGTTATATCGATTAACACAGAAACCGGACGAGTGGTCTAATGGCGCTTGTCTCTACAGATTAGTGAGATATCACTTCTGTTCGTGGGGGTTCGAGTCTCGGCTTGGCCAATGTGGAAACGTGAGAAAACTCGCCAAGAGCGTCCCATGCATCGATTGTTCCCTCGAGATTTTCCCGTGTTCTTCACTGATCATATATACTGACTGCCATGTTTTCCGCATGCTGAAAATGGACTTAAATCTATAAAACACAAGCACAAACCATGTTAACGCCATCGAAATATGAGCTCTAGGTGCATGATAAGCTTTTATAGCACACTGATGTTGTCAGCGTGTCGTATAAATAGTGTAAATAATACACGTAATCCATCATTTTTACCATAACATTTTTAAACAAATCTATATCAAATTATCTAGTCAAAATAAAAAATTGCTGTCAGCTGAACCTGCAACATATGGAGTCAACGTGTCTGATTTGTGGGGGGCTTTAAACAAATTAGGGTACAATATGAAAATAATAATTCTAACTATTAGTGTCGGTGTGTGTGTGTGTGTGTGTGTGTGAGAGAGAGAGAGAGAGAGAGAGAGAGAGAGAGAGAGAGAGAGAGAGAGAAAATGCTGAACCTGGCATTAGTGAAAATTAAACTTGGACAATCTTCTTCTTTTGCGAGATTGCGAGATTTTATTGATGTGTAATAAATAAATAAATAAAATTATTACACAGAAAAATGATGAGTCCAGTACTCTCTATTGGTCTGTTTTTTTAAGCTATATCCAACTACTGAAGTATACAGACTGGAGTATAAATAATAAAACTTCGCTTGTTAGGTTTCTACAGGCAAGTAAATGTTGTGCTGTATGCAGGAGTTAGTAAGCAATGTTGTGTTGTTGATGTTGTTTTGGGCATAACGCCATTTTTTACCACACGAAAGTCTATAGCTGCTGGATGAATACCCCTGGGAAGATCCTCAGACTCACAGGAAGGTTTACACCACTCGGCCGCTCGGAGCTCCAAAAATATGTGGTTAAAATCTTCCCCGTGGGTAAAGAAATCTTGTCACAAAAAGAAAGCGACAGTAATGTATTTCTCGTTTAAACTGGACCGTTCACATATTCATCATTTCTGTTCATAAAACGATATCGTGTATATCCAGAGTAATTCATGAATATTTCCAGATTCACTGGACGATTCACACATGAATGGTTTCCAAATTCACTGGACTCCAAATTCACTGGACGATTCACACATGAATGGTTTCTAAATTCACTGGACGGTTCACACATGAATGGTTTTAGATTGACTGGACGGTTCACACATGAATATTTCCAGATTCACTGAACGGTTCATAGATGAATGTCTCCGAAATCACTGGACAGGTTGACACATGAATGTTTTCAGATTCACTGGACGGTTCAACTGAATGGCCAGAATTCTGCTAATAAAACGATTACTTATACGTCTGCAACAAACGACGATGCATATGTGCATGATAAACATGCCATATATATATATATATATATATATATATATATATATATATATATATATATATATATATGTATGTATGTATGTATGTATGTATGTATGTATGTATATATGTATGTTTGTTCTCTATTTAAATAAATCAACTTAAATACTTTATGCATCAATATGAACTTGACAAAACTAGATTAAAACCATCTGTAACAACTCCTACTGCAATGATGAAATTATAAAGGATGGACATACATCATTTAAAACACAATCAAAACGGAAAGTAATTAATGTATTAGAATTTTTTATGGGGAAAGAGTTGCATTCATTTCAATGATCCTAAACCATATATAAAAGTGACCAACATTCGAAAAACATGTGACAATTTGATATCGTATAATAAAGTTCGACTGGACGATTAGAGTTGAGGTTCAAACCTACTTAGGAAAGAAATATCATTGAGCATACACAGTTTTAAAATAATGAGAACTTTTATGAAAGACTTCTTAAAACATGAACAGAGATGAAAATCCAAGAAAGTTTATATTTCAGTGAAGAAAACAACAGGAATGGAAAGAAGCAAATGTTTAAAATAGATGTTTACCCCCAATGGAATATTAGACCGTACTGTTAGCATCATACGCAAAAATCAACCTGGATAGAAAGTAATAACTCGGTCGTTTCCAATGTACCCCCGAATTTGCATCTGCTGTAAAATTGCTGTAGCTATATAGGAATATTAAAAAGCCCGTCAAGTCCCCCGCCCGCCCCCTCCGAAAGATTGAAATGACGTCCCTGGGTACAGTTCCGTGCCTTTAACATCTCATGCTCCATTTCATTGTGTCGAGTCGCCCAGTGCATGCCCTGACTTGATCAATAGTATCGAATACAGCAGAAGTCGGGATCGGAGCCGGCCTATCTCTTTAAATTCAGAGTTTGCTCTCGTAAACGGGATCTAAATTTCATTACTTCAGCAAGGACTGGAGAAGCTTTGTTTGTTCTGAACAGTCACATGCAAATCATTACGATCACAGTGTGTATAAATTTTGCCCTTGCATTGGCGTGTCTTCTTTTGTTGGACTCTCATCGGACGCGGATTTTACTCTCCGCCTTTTTCGTTTACATATATAACCATCACAGCACAACCTTTCAACACCGTGACTATTACCGTACTGATCAATAAGCTTTAAGTGAATTCACATAATGTATGACGATTTATAACAATTAGCATAAGAGTTCGTATTCCTACGGCAAATAAACTAAGTGGACCTGCCCCCCCCCCCCCCCCCCCCCGAAAAAAATGACGTTCCTGACTGTACCTAAGGAATATAGGTCTTTCTCGAATTGGTGGACGTCACGGACGGCATAAGATTTCGGAAAAACTATTACCCCGGCAGGTGCTGATGCGTTGTTAAAATGTTTCGAAACGGCATTATGCGACAAGAACGGCTGTGATGATATGCCGCCAATCTGTCTCAGATGTTTCTCCCGTCTGTTACCAAAAATAATGTACAAGGTCCACCAGATCACATTTGATGGGAAAGACCGCGAAAACAACTTTTGCGAGAGTTAGAATCTAACATTTTCGCAGTTGATTGGTTACAAACTCCCGTTATTGTGAACATGCATCGACAGTGTTCGCAAGGACGCTGTCTTGGTATTAATGAGCTTTTCTTCAAGATGCAAGGGTAAAGGCACAGTGATTGAGTCAAACGAATGAAAAAAAAAATGCACAATTGTCTGATGAGGATGTGCACAGGTCGTGAGAAAGACCTCAAGACCATCGACGAAAACCTGAAAGCCGTGTGTTGCTATATCTTTTGTTAATATAACATTGTTGCTACATAGATGGAAGAAGTACTGTGTTAACTGCCATTGACCATTATAGTTATATTTTGGAAAGTATTTATAAGTTATACCATAATTTTATTGGATAACCATGAAATTCCATAATTAAATTAAATATGAAGAACATTGATGAAATATCACATTTATTCCCCCTCCGTCCATCCAGTTTTATTTTTTAAAGCCAGTATATTTCTAACGGAATAAAACGTTTTAAAACTTCGACTTTGGGGATGGGGGTGGGGTGGGATTGTGTCTTATATACCATTTTTCGGGGGAGAAGAGGTTGTTCAATACCCTAAGAGATTAACCACTATTTAACGAACCCATATATATATATACATATATGTATATGTATGTGTGTGTGTGTGTGTGATCCAAAACCTTGAGAACTATGAAGTTACATATCAAGTAAGTAATAAAACAATCTACAACAGTGGAGCAGATTCTTGTCGAATTGATTTCGATGCTGCACGACAAACATTTAACTGTATGAAGACGTACTCTCCGAGATAATCTGGGACTTTGTAGGGAATGTAATACATACGAGAACTTGTAATCATGTTTAACTTATTTTACATGTTACTTTTATATTTTGGTTTGTACATGTTTTACAGACTCTTTAAATTGTTACATGTTATATTTTTTATTTTGTTCTACTTCACGTTTGTATTTATTTGAAAATGTGTATTTTCTTGGGAGTTTTTTTTTAAATTTACTTTCATATTTTACAATCATCTACCTTTAGTTGGAACCATCTGGTGACCAATGCAACGAGGTGTGATAAAGCCATTTAATACACATAAACTTTAAATGTAATTAAAGGTTTTGAAATATTGCTATGAAAATTTAACAAAAGAGTAGTAAATGGTACTTATATAATAAAATCATAAACTAATTCTTAAAGAATTAGGTAACAAATAAACGCACAGGTCATCTGTACTCTCTGTATTCATAATTACAACTCACGCATAGGAGAATGGGGGTTTTAGATAAAAAAAAATAGTAGAGCTCTTTTATCTTAAGGGATGGGGATTCTGGACCAGCTGAACTATGAAGTCATATATTGGGGCTCTGGAACAAACGTATGAAATCCATTATATTGTTTTATATGTAAACGAATATGTGGGTTCTGTACCAAACGATTCCAAATGAGAAAACCATGAGGGTTCTGGGCGGTGATCAAATTGATGATAGTTATGTGCCACTGTGGTTCTAGGCCATGTGGTGGTGATAGTGAATGAATATAACTGATGGGGTGATGCATGTTTACATTACAGGAACTGACCGCGACCTGACAATTTTATGTGTAAACCTCAACCTTGAAACACCATCGGAGGAGTATCGTTGATCGTTGAAGGTGCATAAGCCCTTTTCTGTTGATCAGCAACGTGAAAATCTGATTTTAAAGTTCTCATCGTGTAATAGTGGAGACCACCGGTCAAGTCTCCCTGTAATGACCAACCGTCCCAATTTAACTTTTTAATTTCTTTGTCTTTTTCTTCACCGCGCCAGTGTCCATCTTGATACAGTACGTCTTGGAGTGCAGACCGATAAATTCTATCACAGGTGCACAATACTCCCGTGTTTGAACTTTATTAGGACAATTTTATTTTCTGAGCAGTAAAAACTGATATCGTGGGTAATCATTGAGATCAAAAGGTTAAGTTCTTTGTTGTCTAACATAACCTGATACAGATCCTCCGTCTGAATCTCGTAGGCGAGCGAATCAGTGTCGGTCATGAGCAGAGAAGCGCGATTACCATAATGTGACTTGATGAAGTCATACTGGAATTCCAACATGAGCATTTTGGAGATATCAAGTATGGCTGCTCCAAAATATTAGGTTTAGTCGAGTTGTAGACGTGTTATTCTTGATTCGACTGCTACATGGTGTTCGTCAAAGATTTTCATCGTGCGCTGATACCTTTTGAAGTCAGCGTAAATTTTCATACAGTAAACTTGAACGTGTGATGAACTTTGTCAAGCACAAGCCGATGTTTAAGAACCTGAATAAGCAGTCAATGTTATTGTAACAAGATAACCGGGTGGGGTTTCGGATTTACAGCAGAACACTTTTGATGGTGGTACAAATACAATGTTTAATGACGAAGGATTTAATGAGAAATTAATTAGGATTAATATGTGCGTGTATATGATCCAAACAGTGGATCAATTAACATAATATGCACGGACTTAATAATGAAAATACAAATAAATGACATTACAAGGACAAAGGGTGAATGAATAACAGTGATTTCTAAACGAAAAAAAATGATGTGTTTTACTCAAAAAGTAAAAATTTTATTATACTCATATAGCAAAACGAATTCGCCAAAATAGTGAAATTATGTAAACAAAAAGAGACATATATAGAAATTATCTTTTACAGTCTCAAAAACACACTGGGTTTTACAAACCCCAAAATTAGTCCACGGCTAAAAGATTACATGTATAGAGTTACACACTCAGTCACCAGCACACTAGTCAATCAAGCCGTCAATATTCTAGGTTGGTCAATCAAGCAATTAGCGCCCACCCACCAATCTCGGTCAGCGACTCCCGATCACCTGGTCTTCGACCAGCAAGCTCTACGGATGCTATGGTTCTGCTTCACAGCTGTAATGGTCGGCTTCTATGGTTAGCTCTGCAGGTTATACCATGTCGATTCTGATCACTCCCGATAACTCTGATTACTCTGGTCAGCTCTACAGCTGTGAACTTTGGTCACTCCGTTCACTCTGGTCAACTCTACAGCTGAAAATGTGAAAGTCTTTAAAGTAGAACGCTCACTGTCAAGACGTTCCGTAATGTAAAGATTTTAACCTACGGTGAAATATTTATACACAGATATCGTCTATGCGCTGGAAACATTCGGATCTTCCCATCTAAAGCACTTAACACGTGCGGGATAGGATGAACAGAAACGCACTATTTCGAAATATTTGTACGATAAACATAAATTACCCTCGGGTATCGTTGAACACAAAAACATGTATTTATTAAAGAAAAGGATTATTACGATTCCGTGACATTACTACCCCTTAAATAAAGTGGTATCACTTTTAGAAACATCAAGGAATGTGGATATACATTGTTAAAACATTCAATTTTGAATACTGAACGAAAATGATCTGCTAATTATTCCCTACTTAAAACATCAGCACCCATATTTTCCGATCCTCGAATCGCCTCTATTCGGAAACTAAACAGTTGCAAAAGACAACACCCAATGCATCAATCTTGGGTTGGCGACGTTTGCCTTGTTCAATTATGAGAGCGGCTGCGGGTCCGTTTGTAATGTAAACTCCCTCCCGAATAGGTACGTATGGAATTTTCCTATCCCCCATACTTGCATAAGTTATGGGCAATTTCATCCTCTCTTGCTCCTGAACCAAAATAGCCCAAAGTCCAGTTTCTGTTTTAAAGCGTTAAACGTGTTATTCCTGGCACACACCCCAGGGAACTTTATTAGATTGCCCTTTCTTAGTCAAGTCAGTTAATGGGCTGGCAATAGCCGCAAAATTGGGGACATATTTCCTGTAAAACACAATCAAACCTAGGAACAATCTTACTTGGTTCTTAGAGTATCGAATAGGTAGGTGCATCTCTGGTTGCTCCTATTTTGTCTGGGTGAGGTTTCAACTGGCCTTGTCCACTTACAAGATGTCCCAAACATTCTAGGTTAAAATACACTATGCTACATTAGGTGGGCCTAGCTGTAAGATAGAGGAACCACACGATACCCAAACAGAATTGCCTTCATGGTACCTATCCCGATATCTATGTCTTTCTGCACACATCTATCGCAACACTTGCTTCAACGTCCTGTTGAATTTTTCAACAAACCCATTGCACACAGTGTCGTAGTGTGTTGTGCGCAACTGTTTAAGAAACAACTTATTACTAATTTCTTCCATGAGATACGATGTGAATTGCGCTCCACAATCCGTAAAAACCTTTTCGTGCAGTCCAACCCTGCTGTACATGTCTACAAGCGCTTCCGCTACATGTTCTGTTTTGATCGATGACACATATATGTCTTCAGAACATCTAGTGACATAATCTATAAGCATTATCGGTTTTTCAAGTCTGTATGTGGAAATGTAGGTCATACAATGTCAACGGCTGCTCTTTGAAACGGAGTATCTATCAGTGGCATCTGACTAACGGTACTCTAGTTACACTTCCCTTAGACGCCGTCTTCATGCAATCATCGTACGAGCAACAAAACCGTGCTACATCGCTGATGACACCAGGCCAATAGATTTCTCTTAATATCCAATCTGTTTTATTCATACTTAAATGACCCGCTATACGCCATGATGTTGACTACATGCGACCTAAATTTCTGAGGAACCACTAATTGCATGAACGTCCAAATGAACAGTATTCCCTGTACATTAAAGGTCCAAATGAATAGTATTCCATGTACATTAAACGTCCAAATGAATAGTATTCCCTGTTCATTAAACGTCCAAATGAACAGTATTCCATGTACATTAAACGTTTTCGATTTATACATTTAGAGGAACCCCGTTTTACACTTCCTCGTGTACCAGATTACTCTTTCTCCGTAGTTGCAAGTAAAAACGCGTCATATTCTTGCTCATTCAGAAACTCTTTGCGGGAGATATTCGTAATGGCTTCTGGTACTTTTAACTTACGTAAAGGTTTGTTATCTTCCTGTACCTGAGCGCTGGTTTGCACTGCTTGGATGAACGGGAATCGGACATCGAACATGGTTTGGAATCGATAACATTATACAATGCCAATTGTAAGTTCATATATCGTGTTTGCTATGCGCAACGCTTCCACGGTTCCGGTCAAGAAAGGTATTTCGATGTTCGCATTTCGCAGACTGCTCTGGTAATTTCAGCTCAAAAATACGCTTAAACACGTAATAAATATAACTTGATAAATTTCATGAGAGCTGAAGTGGAACACGCGTGGCCAGGATCATCCGATAACAAACTGATCTCGTTGTGTCGCAGTCAGGTTAAAACGCCTGAGTTCATATCCTAATATGATATATCGCTCGTATCGCTGCGTGTATCTCTGATGGATATAACATCTTCTCTTCCACTGGTCATCTTAATACACATCCCGATCCTCCTCTTCTAAAACAATCATCTCCGGAATATAACTGAGATCCTTATTAGCTATCGATAAATATCATCAAGTTAATATATGACATTTGCATCTAGCTCGGGTGACGCTGGTGTCTACGGCCGTGGTCAGGCCATTAGCCCTGACGCCTCTAGAAACGAAGTTTCCTGCAACAAAGATTCCTGATCTATTGTTTATACTGATTAATACACGTCTAATATGCACACATTGGTACAGAACCAACATCAATCTGATGACCACCCAGTCGTCCAGAAGTCCCATGGTTTGCTCGTTAGAATACTTTTGGTTAAGAACACGCTTTTTATTTTTTAAAAATGCAGTGGATTTCGTACGTTTGTTCCAGAACACCCATACATTAACTACTAGTTTATCTGTTCCAGAACCTCCCCCCCCTCCCATATCATAAAAGAACTCTCATAAGTTTGATCCAGACCACTCATCCCACAAGATAAAACGACTCTACTATGTTTGGACTATAACCCCTATTTCTCAGTGCTACTCAAGAATTCATAAATGTCAAACGAATGCAGCTGAAATGATTACATGTAAATAAATTGCTCAAAGTTCACACGAAGAACATTAAAAAGGAGACACTGTTCAGAAGATGCTATATGTAAATTTAATATGAACTTAATGCCATATTATGGTATAGTTGAGTCAAAAGTAATTACCTGAGGTTAAAGCTGACATATAATGTTAGCCTTTTGTTGTGTTCACTGCTTATCAAAATATAGATCCATCCAAAGATTACACTACTCACTAGAAGAATCGTGTTAACAATTTTGTATTACCTTTAAGCTATGTATTTTCCCGGTTTCTATCATGTCAAAGAACATCCTTTTACTCATGTCATATGCCTAAATAATTAGCCGGTCCAATGATGATTGAAAGAAACTTATAACACGCAAATAGTTACACATTACCTATAATTGGATTAGGCTATATCGTTATATTTATCTGTTTTAATGGAATGCGTAACTTAAGTCTCTCTTACCATTGACCGCTGACGTCACAGCAAATATGTTGGTACCCAGAATATTGGTGTGAAGACTCTTTTAACGTCTAACTGGTTAATAGAACCACATGCATTGTTTTATTCTCATTTTTTAGGGAATTTAACTATTGCTTGTGATAGTTTTTATAAGTGAATGTTAACACTGCAATTCAAAATCATGAATTGTTTCACTATTTCGGAACTGTCTTCGGAGCATGTTCGGGCCATGATCAGCAGCTGTATCTCCCACAGACTGGTCTCAGCCTCTCGTGGCAAACATAATTGTGAATATTACACACGGAATTATATTTAAACCTTTAATTACATTTGGACACGTGACCTTTAATTACATTTTGACACGTGACCTTTAATTACATTTGGACACGTGTCACATATGTAAACATGGTGGTCAAATGGGATATTGTGAAAGATATGGAAACCAAATACAATTTTTGGAAAATTTGCGAATTTTAAAACAAGAAGAAAACATGTTATTTTGTTTCGATATTTATGTAAGTCATTGTGTTAAGTACATGTATTCTTGAAAAACCAAAGAACATCCTAAGAGGTTTAGGAGAGCAGTTGTTTAATGTATGTCTCTTACGTAATTTCTTTGGTTCACTAAATATTTTTTCGTTTTGTTGAGTAGTGTGTGTTAAGTGAATTAGCTTTCTCTGATAAATATCTTGCCCTGCGTGTTAGCATCCTACTAAATGTTTCCTTGTCTGTGTAGCTGAAGTGTAGACATTGTCAACACTTTCTACTGTAACAACAAGCTTTGTAATGACAGCACGACGTCTTTTAAAATGTGTCACAAGAAGCGTAAACTTGATCATTCCACTTTAGTTACAATTTGTAAATAACAAATTGTACAATAATTAATATACACGTTGAAAATTAGTCTACTCTACGGTATACGTACTGACAATTAAATTTTGGAGGTGTAACTATGATTTTATTTCAAGCTGAGAGATTTTCTGTTCTTTATCCAAAGATTTTGAATTATTTTTCAGCTAATATAATGGATATAATATGGTGTGCATTTGTTATCAATCAGAGCAAAATATTTTTTCCAGCGACTTTCTATCTGGAAATGTATAAATAAAGCCCATGCCCTTGCCCCAAAAATATTAAATTGGTTCCATAATATATTTCGGGTATATCGTGGTACGTATCCTGGTATATTCAAAAACACCGCGGTATATCGTGGTACATATCGCGGTATCTTCAGAAACACCGCGATATATCGTGGTACGTATCTAGGTGTGTTCAGAAACACCGCGATATATCGTGATACGTATCGCGGTATCTTCAGGTCAGATTCAGACCCAGCTCTAATTCAAAGTATCGTGATATTATGTATATATAAACCCAAATGGATTAATATAACTAACAAAGCAAACATAACGGAATAATGCCATAAGATAAACAGCGGAATTCTAACAAAAATCAATACCATACAGATTATAGTTCCATTATCAAACTACTCCAATATAAAGGTTTACGTCATAAACCAATATCCTTGGACAGAAATCTATTACTTTAATTTTGTACATCGACTGTAGAACAATGAAAATAATTGGTTCATCAGTCATGCAGGGAGGAAGATAAGGAGATGAGGGGAGAAAGATGAAGAAAGGAGGAAAATGAATAAAGGACGAGAAGGTGAGGAAGTGAGAGAGGAAAAGGTGAGGTGGAGGAGAATAAATCAGAAGAGAATGGATACAATAAAGGAGACGGGGATGTAAGGTGGATGAAATTGAAGCAGTGGAGCCAGAAAGGACGATGAAGATTGGGGGATAAGAAAACAGTACAACGAACACTTGTTGATTTTTTCTTCTAACATTATTGACGTTTTACTCCTCATTTTGCTGCTTAGTATTAGTATTAGTCTAGTATTAGCATATGCCCATATAACATATTGCTTAAGAAACGAACACACGTTTAAACTTCAATTAGTCTAATAACGTTAAGGATAATGACGTTGACGTTGTAAAAAGACGTTGCTACGTGTTACGCCACTGTGGTGAACGACTTTTATTATAAAACGATGTTGCGTGTGTGATTTGGATGTTTAACTTTGTTTTAACACGTTTACAGTCATACGATGTCTACAGTGTGGCAGTTTATAGTGATGTCTAGCAATGGGGCATCATACCGCAGACATGTAGCATGACGTCCCACCCAGTCACATCATCCTGACACCAGTCCGACCAGTCATAACACTAACCTCTTAGTGCTGAGCGCCAAGCGAGGCAGCTGTTGGTACCATTTTTGTAAGTCTTTGGTATGACTCAGCCGGGGATCGAACCCATAACCTCTCACATCCGAAGCAGACGCTCTATTAGGCCACCGGAGCAGTTTCTATATATGTTAAGATATTTATTTATTTTGTGCGTGCGTGCGAGTGTGTGTGCATGCGTGCGTGCGTGCGTGCGTGCGTGCGCGCGCGTGTGTGTGTGTGTGTGTGTGTGTGTGTGTGTGTGTGTGTGTGTGTGTGTGTGTGTGTGAAGGGCACAGTGATAATATGCCGGACCTGAATATGCAGTTCGATTAACCTCACAAAATAACATCGGTATTTATAAAATTCAGGAATTTTACAGTATATTTATTTTAAGGTTTTCTTCTGATGTGAATATTATTTTGTTGTTGATTTTGTAAGCAACGGGAGGGGAGTAAACGTGCATGCATATTTAAAGTGACTGCAGATTATATGATAATGATACATGGAACATAAGTATGAACTGTGTCCATATTTGAATGGCATAAACCCCCGCCAACACCAACACACATCCACACACTGACCGAAACCCTTTGTTTCATTTTGCAACGAAACCTAGAGGGGTAAACTGAACATATTCCGACAAACTTGACCATTTTCCCCAAAGCCTAATGGGTAATCGATTACAAAAAAAAAATAAATACCAAAATGTTGATAGCAAGAGTAAAAACAAACAGTTCCAGAAGGTGGGTATGGAAAATTAACGCGGTCGCATCCAGTCTGTTAAGGGAACACCACGCAAGAATTTCATGGGCTTATTTGGACCAATCAGAATGACATAAAGTGATATCTTAACATGTTTTCCATTCAAATTATCAAATTAATAAACAGCACCCCCTATATATAAGTGTAAGCTGTATGGGATATGTAAAATTATGAAAGCATTCATTTATATGTATCAATTTCAACTGAATACGCCTCTCCGCAACTCGACACCCGGGTTTGAGGCTGTTACCGATCAGTCTGTGTTTATATATAAACTGATATACCAGATGCTTTTTTTGCATGGATCAAAATGTCACATATATTTTAGATATATCTAAAATTGATATATTTAATGATCGATCATTACTTCTCTTATAATGGATTATGATAGCTATATATCTGTTTTTTGTCAAGGCCGACACAGTGTAAATTAACATTGGTTGGTTTTATAAGAATAAAGAAGGCTGAAGTAGAGTTAAGTTACTTACGCAGTAAGATTCAATAGTAACCGACCATAGCTGATTCGCCGAGTTATTACAGTAACCGATTGTTGTGCCTGTGCATCGATCTCTGTCTCTCCGTATATCTGTATATGCATATGGATGTTTTAAAATTATACTATGCAATTATGTATATAATGTTGCATGCATGTATAAATTATCTCGTGATTGATTTACTACTATATGCATAAAGATAAACTTTTGTGTATACGATTAAAGATGAATATTTTTGTATAGTGGTTAATTTCCTTTCGTATGTGTACAATTATTCCTCGCTATCTGTCTCTCTGTCTCTGTCTCTCTGTCTGTCTGTCTCTCTCTCTCTCTCTCTCTCTCTCTCTCTCTCTCTCTCTCTCTCTCTCTCTCTCTCTCTCTCTCTCTCTCTCTCTCTCTCTCCATTGTACCATTTGTAATAATTGTTAATAAAAGCCTGATAAATTAAGTCACAGTGAGAAAATAAATTGTTAATAATGTTGCATTTTGTTCTCTGCATCTTTATAGGCAATTTTGAACTGTTTTACACTTGATTTATGTGGGTATGCTGAAGACGGTACGACCAGCGCTTCCTAATCCGCGAAACAATAAATATAAATATTCATAAGACATAAGAAGAAATACAAAACATAAAATATGTCTAACAGTCAATGAACAAACATTGTTTAGATCATCCAAAATGAGAAAATATAAAACGTATAGACCAAATAAATATAAAACGTATAAACCAAATAAATATAAAACGTATAAACCAAATAAATATAAAACGTATAAATCAAATAAATATAAAACGTATAAACCAAATAAATATAAAACGTATAGACCAAATAAATATAAAACGTATAGACCAAATAAATATAAAACGTATAGACCAAATAAATATAAAACGTATATACCAAATAAATATAAAACGTATAGACCAAATAAAGATAAAACGTATAAACCAAATAAATATAAAACGTATAGACCAAATAAATATAAAACGTATAAACCAAATAAATATAAAACGTATATACCAAATAAATATAAAACGTATAAACCAAATAAATATAAAACGTATAGACCAAATAAATATAAAACGTATAGACCAAATAAATATAAAACGTATAGACCAAATAAATATAAAACGTATATACCAAATAAATATAAAACGTATAAATCAAATAAATATAAAACGTATAGACCAAATAAATATAAAACGTATAGACCAAATAAATATAAAACGTACAGACCAAATAAATATAAAACGTATAAATCAAATAAATATAAAACGTATAGACCAAATAAATATAAAACGAATAAATCAAATAAATATAAAATGCATGCATCAAACAAAGTTAGCATTTAAACTGCTGACCGTGTTCTGGAAAGTTAGGCTCATGGAATATCAGTTAAATATTCACCACATTTAACTTATAACAACCTGACACCAATTACACAGTATTAATTAGTTCTCTAAAATGTCGGAGTAAAATAGTGTACTAAGAATAATTATTCCGATGCACATCTTTCATCTTCAATATATCACTGCTCCTGCTCTGTTAAACGTATGTCTGTCTGTATGTCTGTCTGTCTGTCTGTCTGTATGTATGTACGTACGTATGTATGTATGTAGGTAGGTATGTAGGTAGGTAGGTAGGTAGGTAGGTAGGCGATTGAAAATGGTCACAGGACAACATGTCTGACTGTCGAACTTAATAACAATAGATATTACAATATCCCTTTGTCCTTGTTCTTTTACTTGTAAGGCTTTTACAAAACTAATTTAACCATTAAATTGAAGAAAACAAAATAGAGGCGCTCTTGAGGATTTAGTAATATCTATTATTTACATTCTCCAATTAACTGCATTAACAAATACAAACTTGCGATTTGAGTTACATCAAAGTATTTCATGTAAAACTGTATGTCTGGTAGTATGTATGCATGTATTAATGAAAGAAAGAAAGAGTAAACGCAAGAGTAAACGAAACAATTATTGCTGCTTCTTCCAACGTCAGTATTTTGCAATCAAACGTTGGAAAACATTACAAATTGATAAAAACACTCGCCAGCGATTTGAAGATTTTTTAGATGTATAATCCCAAATTTAAAAAAAAATTGTCCTTTGTGATTTAGCATTTTGTGAAGTAAATGAAAATATTGTTTTGTTTCTAATGTTCATTTGGGGATGATTAAAAAAGGACAAGCCATGGGTGAGGTTAACAAATGCTTAAAGGCCAAGGTCAGTTTATTATAATGCCACTTATCTAAGTCTAGTGAAATTAATACATATAGCACGTGCCAATGTTGAAATACCAAAGCTGTAAAGTACGATTCGAATACTTCCAGATAAAATGAATATTATGTCGTTAACTGAATAATCCTACTTCAGAACATTGCCAAATAACATATATATTTCCAAAATCAATCTCTTTCCTTGTATATTGTATGATGACGGCACAATATTGATTGAGAGAAGGTATTTATGAAAAAAAGATACACGTGTTATCAATATACACCAAATGAAAATTCTAGCCTTGAGGTACTTAATTTTTTCAACTGAGAATGAGAAACATCTGTATGACACGTGTATAAATATTGATTTATGACTAAACGTTTATGAGTTGGTAGCATATTGCAAAAACAAAATTTCGCCAATCGATGAAATAAGATGTTCAACATAGTGGTATATAAAATATGCAACTAAAAGAAATGAAAAGTAAAGTATAGGACATCATATGTACTCACCTATAATTGTCCTGTGACCGTAACAGCCTGCTATGTGAGTGTCCTCCGTTTGTAAAGACAGTCAAGACCTAATTCCGAATGAGGCATATCTTCTATCGATTTTTAGACGAATATATCCAAGTTCATGATTATTTCACTGCCTTCTCTTTCAACCTAATACTGGTCAGCAACTACCAAGAGACAAAAGCTTCTGTTCACTCTTAGTTCCGTATGCGCGCCTCTGTCTTTTCCCGCTCTTTTTGACTATCGATCCGTACCTTTCCTAGACATTCAGCTTGAACTGTATTCCAGTATTATTAGCAAATTCATTTATATGCATACCGACCATTACACTGCAGCAGTATTCTCGTACTGGATGTATTCGCATAACACACATTAGATTTTGCCTCGTAATTCGCTTCGATTTTACCCAGCTCTTGTGGTCTGTATCAGATAATTCGATAGAGTGGATAACAAGGCTTAACAGGAGTTGTCTCGCCTTTCCTATTCAGGGAGAATACGTAGCTATGACCATGATGTTTCAATGCTATTCAATATTTTGGCCGACACCCCATTGTATTTACAAATAACTCATTTTTCATTGATTTGAAAATATTGTATGCTGGAATGTGTCTGCAATGCTATTCAATTGAAACTAAAACTTTTACGATCTTAAACAGGTAAACAGCTATGTCTTTAATCAAAGGATGTTTTGGTGTTGTTGTAGTTGTTGTTGGTCGTGGTAATGGTGGTGATGATGATGATATGTGTGTGTCTGTGTGTAATTCTGTTTTGTCTTTTAAGAGGTGTGTCATCAAAGAGCATATTAACATTTTAAATCTGTTTGCTCAGATTTATTTGAAATAATGTAGAAAAAAAAAACAACAGATTTTGAGAATTTTAGCAATGGACTGTTGAAAAGGTCTGAATATACCGAATAATATTAATTAGAAGAATAGATTAATGAAATGTTGTTTTACAGATACGCCCAAGAAAGTATATTTTATACAAAACTATCGTCAGACCAGGAATCGAATATGCATCACCTACATCTAACCCGTGTTGGTAATCCATTGTTCAAAATCGTCAGAA
Organism: Unio delphinus; assembly: GCA_029339505.1. Taxonomy (NCBI): domain Eukaryota; kingdom Metazoa; phylum Mollusca; class Bivalvia; order Unionida; family Unionidae; genus Unio; species Unio delphinus. The sequence continues at coordinate 601,110 of JAQISU010000111.1, forward strand.
AGTACAGTAGAAATGTATGAACTTCTGCACTGGATCTATTCATAAGGATTCCCTTAAAAAGAGGCAAACATAAACTGATTGAGAGGAAACTTACAAATTCCTCAGTACTAAATATAAATGACCAGCAGACGTATACCGTAATGCCCTGCATGGAGTCACCATAGATACACTAAAAAAAAATATATCAACAAATCTTTCGTTCTGATATAAGAACAAATAGAAAATATTGTCAATAGAAAAAATCGGACACACGAATAAACGGATCTTGTTGTGTTTCTGTGAGAGTAGTGTAAATATGTAATCCAGTATTATTCAAAACAACCCGACATAATGAATTGTATTCTATATCGGCAATTTTCTTTCTGAGGCCTTTGAGTGCGCCTTGTGCCATCTCGCTTTCAGTGTAACGCTATTTATTGTTTACTTCGACTAGTCAATATTAGTCCATAACACATAATAACCATATGAGTGTTTGTTAATTGCATCTGTACAGTAACCTTTGTATGCAGGTTCATCATGAGGCTTGTCAAGTTTGAAGCGAGTTAAATATGTGTGGGTGTGTGTGGGTGTGTTTCGGGGGGAGGTGGTCTTCTGATTATAGGTTATCACTCCCATGTAGTGGGGGTGTCATATATTTTCAACAGACTACCTAATTTAGATAATGAATATCAATCTCTCACGTAGAATTAAACCATGTTTGATGTATTTAAAGGAATAAAGATCTTATAAAATACATGTAGTGATATATCAAACGTCTTCATAACGAATGCCAGATTTTGCTGAATTTGCAACGGTGTGCAATATTTTTAGACAGTACTCTCCCCACACGTCGTGACTCACTTTATTACCTAAACTTGTGAAAACCTGTTAAATAAATGAACCATTAGGTGTCTTTAATATGTGTTTGAAATTAGCGAATATTAACATTCTCAGCAAACCATATGATCCATATAAGAAAATATATGTAGCTGCTTGACTTTGAACAAACTTATTTTTCTTATATATGGTAAGTGCAAATATATATGCAATGACATATTGTTTCCAGGAATTGTATACATCTTCCTAGTAACGATACAACTTTCCCAATCTGTTTCTCACAAACTGTCCTTTCACGGCTATCCACACACACACACACACACACACACACACACTGTATCAGTCTTGTCTTGGACATACTCCAGCAAATTTAAAAAGATTAACAAGATATCGTATAAATGCATAAAGTGTCTAAAATCGATGTCCCTCCATCTGTATACCCTTAATGTATAAGCGTTCAACGAAATAAACTTAAAATAATCATAAAGGCGCCTGTCTGTTCAAGCGTGGGTGACATTTTTGTCCATTTTTAACAACAAAATTCTATCCTTCCTAGATAAAAATCGGGTTATTTCATGAAAAATATAATGAACATTAATGGAAGTACAACAGTCTAGATCAACGATAAAAAACGCGATGAAGTTATATTTTTCTCCTTGTCGTTCAATCTCCAATAATTGCAATGATTAAGACTGTTAAAAAAACCATTTTCATTATTCTTCAAGCGAAATAAATTGCAATAACAATCGTTTTACACAGCGATACACTTTCGCGCAATCAAATAATACAAACTAGAGCATGAGGTAGTAATGGAAGGATAATGAGGTTCTGAAATGGGCAGATACCATTTATTGAAAGCTGGGAACAGCGTAAGTTAGTGGAAAAAATAAAAGATGTAAAGACAGTTGATTAAATATCGATATAATTTCGTTTTAAGATAGTGAGATATCGATCTTGCTTTCAGAATGTGAGCGGTCCGTCACATTTTCTTGATCTACATCTACCGTCTATATTGATTAAACTATAAGGAAGTTAGGTCTATCGCGACACCTATCTGATGTTTTCAAGGAGAGATAATACCCGTAAAATGGTCTATTGGGCATGCACGGTGACAGCGTGCAACGAGAAACGACCATTGTATGATTTAATCATAGGTAACGTAGAAGGATCAGTGAATTCCGTAGCGCCAGGGTTAGCAATAGCCCATATCCCAACTTTAATGCCGATTGAAACTAGATCACGTACTCCCAGTATGGCATGGATTTTACTTTATGATTTTACCCTGAGAAAGAATAAATAAGAATTATACTTCAACTCTTACTGATTCTAAATCAAGGTCAGGAACTAGGTCAGCTTTACATACAAAGTTTATAGTGTTAGTTGTGTACGAAATACAGTCAGGCCAAACATAAATTAACTGAATTTCCGGAAAATGTCAAATCCATTAGAGTTACATGACAATAGCATGTAATGGAATTTGTAAAAAGTTTCGAAACTAACAAACAAACATCTAAATTAAATCAAATATAAATTAAATCAAGTATACATAATACTTCCTTCATAAAGAAAAAGAAAGATTTATATAATAAAGCTACCTTTGTACCATTCATAAATTACATATGAGGTTTAAAACAAACATAAGAACCTTTATGAATTATACAAAGTATACATATAAAATAAAACATGTATATACACGGAAAAAGTGCATCTGCTATTAAATTTTATTTTCTCTACATGTGCCTTATGTCAATAATATACTCTTGTAACAACCAACTCCACCTTAGAAGTCTTTGATTTTTATTTTTCATCTTGCCGATGAAAGTAAGGGGGTTGTGATCACTAAAAAACAATAATCAAGAAAAGGTGCTGAGCCAATGGAAACTTCAAAATGTTGTAATACCAATATCAAAGCCTAACATTCCTTCTCGATTGTTGAATAATTTCTGAGGTGCTTATTTAATTTCTTAGAAAGTTAGCACACTGGATGATCAACACCATTTTGATTTTCTTGAATAAGTATCTTTCCAAACCAACATCACTTACATCAACATACAGTTTAAATGATTGACTGAAATTTGGATCTGTAAGAACTGATGCACTTGATGGCCTTTAAATTATCAAAAGCCTCTTGACATTTTTCAGCCCAAGAAACATGGCTCGTCTTGCTTAATAAATTTGTCAGAGGTTCAGCAATCATAGAAAAATTGGAACAAAATTTCCGATGATATCCAGCCAAACCTTAAAATCACCTCAGTTGCTTTGTACTAATAGGCACGGGGAATTCATATATAGCCTTGACCTAAGCGTCTATAGGTTTAACTTGTCTAAGCTCCACGATATGTCCTAGAAATGTTACACAAACATGTCAAAACTCACTTTTGGATAAATTAATTGTCAAACTTGCATCAATGAGTCTGTAAAAAAATATCCAAAATTGTCGCTAAATATTCTTTCTAGATGTCGTTGTAGATGATGACATCAGCAATGTCAGCATCAATATTATCTGCACCAGAGTTAATCATACTTATTAGACGTTGAAAAGTACTTGGTGATCCTTTAATTCCAAATGGCATCAATTCATATTGATAAACTTTATCTGGAGTCACGAATGCCCAAACTTCATTTGCTCTTTGAAACCATTTTCTGCAAATGCTGAATTTCTTTTTTCAAGTATTCCGGTTTGAGACGGTTCATCATGTACGTAGTCTTATTTTACGAATTTCGAATTTACAATTTCGACGTTATGGAAAATTTTGTTGTTCTTTTAGGAACATCTGAAAATAAGTGCTCATATTCAAAACATAACTGTTACAGCTCATTCCTTTCTTTTTATTGCAAATTTAAATGTTTCTGGTCCAGATCACTCATAATATCTGAATTCCGAAGATTTATTACTCCAAAATCAGTAGAGTTTGATCGCTTTCCTTTACTTAAATTCTCAATGATTAATGGCAGGTAAAACTAAACTATTTGTATTATAAACTGGCTATCTCTCTTAATATACTGGTACTCCTTTAATTTATTTACACCACAGAAGTACTATTATTATAACTTAACTAATTCATTTTCTTCTTAACTTTGTAAGGGCCGTAATAGCTAATCTGAATAAAATTCTGAAGAATGCGCAAAAGAGACAGATCACTATTATCAGACTCAAATGCTCTCTCCATTGTCGTTCTGTCAGGCCATACTTTCAATTTTGACTTGAATTGATGGATGCCAAATTCAAGTATAATCAGTTGGAAAGTTCCAGACCTAACATTTGGGATCTAGGAAATTACCCCCCCCCCCCCCCCCGTCAATTAACCCCCTGCCATTACCCCCTCACCCGTCTATTACTATATAACATATAATTGTTATATCCCAAGAGTAATTAATAAAGTAAAATAAATTTCAAAATAATTTATTTTAAATTTTTATTTTAGTAAATGAATCTCAGTCTTGAAAACATATACTTGTCCTGGAATATTAAGTAGTAAAATCATCATGTCATAATGTTATATTACCATAAAATAAAGTTCAGAGTATACGTGGAAAGCAAAAAGTTATGCAGTATTGAATATTAAGTAGTAAAATCATCATATCATAATGTTATATTACCATAAAATAAAGTTCAGAGTATACGTGGAAAGCAAAAAGTTATGCACTATTGAATATTCCAGGACAAGTTTGTTTTCAAGGCTGAGATTCATTTACTAAAAAAAAAATTGAAAAAAAAATATTTTTAAATTTATTTTAATTTATTATTTATTCTTGGGATATAACAATTATATGTTATATAGTAATAGACGTGGGGGGATGAATGGCAGAGGGGTAATATACCGGGGGGGGGGGGGTAATTGATAGGGGGGTAATGGTAATTGACAAGGGGGGGGGGGGTAATTTCTTACTCCCAAAATGTAATCCTTGACACGATTGGACAGATTTGGAAAGGCCAAATTAAGTAAACCCAATCTTTTTGAAAGCGTTTATTATTGTTTTATTATTCCTCTAAGGAATTGCCTATGGGAATCTTGTTGATGCACACAGGATGCTTAACAAGTATTGGTTACCTGTCTTGGTCTTAGGTAAGGGACCAACACGCTCTACTATAACTCTGCTAAATGGTTCGTCAGATGCAGGGATATGTTGCAAATGAGCGTTCGGTATCTTCTGATTGGGTTTTCCTACCATTTGACAAGTATGACAAGATCTGCGGTATTTCCAAGCATTAGTTTTAATTTTTGGCCAATAAAAGTGAATCAAGTCTTATAAATCCCTAAATAACAGACAAAGGAATTTTATGGACCAGACTAAGTATTTCCTGTCGGTAAGGTGAAAAAAGTAATAAACTGGTTCAAAGTCGAAATCATTTCTGTATAACAAACAGTTACACATAGTTTCAATTACACATCAGCTGACTGGGTGTGGATAAATAGGTGTGGATACATATGTGTGGATAACTGGATGAGGATAACTGGGTGCGGGCTAACTTGATGTAGCTAGAGACCGCTGTTTTAAGGAGAGATGAAAGACCGCCAGGACAAGTGCCAATGTGTGTGGGCATAGAAGGTCTGGGAGATTCAAGTGACTGAGCATGGAAAGCGGGTCAAGAGCACCATATGAAATGTCAAGTAAACACTGGCCATATGTTTGAGAAATGTAAGTATAGTGTTTGAATACCAAGACAAATGTCAGTTTAGTGTTTGAATACAAAGAGAAATGTCAGTATATTGTTTGAATACAAAGACAAATGTCAGTATAGTGTTTGAATACAAAGAGAAATGTCAGTATAGTGTTTGACTATAAAGATAAATGTCAGTAAAGTGTTTGAATACAAAGAGAAATGTCAGTATATTGTTTGAATACAAAGACAAATGTCAGTATAGTGTTTGAATACGAAGAGAAATGTCAGTATAGTGTTTGACTATAAAGATAAATGTCAGTAAAGTGTTTGAATACAAAGAGAAATGTCAGCATAGTGATTGACTTCAAAGAGAAATGTCAGTATTGTGTTTGACTTCAAAGAGAAATGTCAGCATAGTGTTTTACTTCAAAGAGAAATGTCAGTATAGTGTTTGACTACAAAGAGAAATGGCATTATAGTGTTTGACTATAAAGATAAATGTCAGTAAAGTGTTTGAATTTAGAGACTAGAGGCACGGAATATTCTAAATAATTATTTATTTGTTCTTCACTGTTTTCCATTGGTTATGGCTCCTAATTATTACAGATGAACGTTTTGTAATTTTTTTATAGTAATAAATATCCATTATTAAAAGTAAAACAGATGTATGCAGACATGATTATTGAATGTCAGAATCGAATATGACACTACATTTTCATTTTGTTCATTTTAATCGCACTCTAATGTTCCTAAATTTGTTACGAAACTAAATAACGAGATTGGTCCACAAGCCATTTTGTAGATTTAGTAGAATTTCCAATAACGATATTAGGATTCACCCATATTTGTGATTCAAGGAATTCTTCTTTGTTTTCAACTATAAATTAATTATTCAATTTTGTGCAAGCTGAACATATATCTTTTCAAAACTCATTAAGGAAGTTATTTGCTCTTTTAGGAAAGTCTGTTTCAAAAAGACAGTGTTTTATGTGTTAGGGTTGTTATCTATTGAGATGGCTTTGCATCTGCACTCATAGTTAATCATTCTTCTGATCAAAGCTATCTTAATTGAATGCACACAGTTATTGATACTAAACAATTTACGACCACCTTCATGATAAATTTTCTTTTAATTTAGTCGCTTGCAAATTTGTAAAATATAGTTTTCAGAGTACAGTACCAGGAATATTTGACAAACTCATTTTTAGATGAGTACGTCTTGATAATGCTAAGCTTTTAATAAATGTTATTATTCTAGGGATAATTTTGACTACAGCATATTTAAACTTTTGTTTCCTGATTTTGTTTTCATCTTTTGCTTAACCATATTGTTAAACTCTGTGCATAACTGTTATCTATAATTCTATGCTGTAGCCAATGTACCCAAATTTTGCTTATTTGCTTGCTAATAACAAAAATATTTTGATACACGTTCTATATATTCAGTCTATTTTCCCAATCATCTTATTCACAAACTTTCCTTTTTATCATATGAATCTCCACGTATAACTACTGGCACCGCTCCGGTCGCATAGTAGTGAGCGCGTCCGCATCGGATGCGGGAGGTCTTGGGCCGAACAATACTAAAGACTTATACAAAGGGTATTAACAGCTGCCTCGCTTAGCGCTTATGTCTCACTTGATAGTTTCGTATTTTGACACCTCCCTAATTTTTAAGGTAGAATTCATAAGCCTAATTATCACAATCCTAGCATTTATAAATTCACACATAAGCCAAATATGTCATGTGGATTACATTTGAGTTAGACTTGGAAATGGGTTGACTTGTCAGTGCCTGCTTTTGCAGTTAGACGAGCGTTGGAGATCATATGCGTAATTTGGGCTGCAAAACATTCCATTCAGAAATAAACAACAACACTAGCTTTGATTGGTGTATTATGTAAGAGTTGTACTTTCTGTTAGGCTTTTTTAAAAAAAAGTTACGCCTCTTGGCAACATGTGAGATTAAGTTAATTCATATCGAGATCATATTTTGTATTTTTCATGATTTTTATAAAATGAGGGACACATGGGTAAACCTGTTTTTTTTTTGTGATTAGATAACTCTTACCCCTGTCTAACTCCAGCAGAGTTATCTCTCTTAAATCAATGTAGTACCTGGTTTTGTCCTTGTCAAATTGACAATCTAAAATTGTTTTCTGTGACAGTGGGTAACATGCATGCTTTAAGTGGGATAGAAAGTAAATATATTTCACAAAACATTAGCATGGAGGTCTATGGAAAAATAATTGGTACCTTGATACTTATTGGGAAGAACAGCCTCACACTGTATCCATAGAAACGCATATATGTGGGCAGCATTTATGATCAGTACTAGTTTGATGTAGAAAAACAAATGGATGCTGAACATTTTTGGTCAAAAATTGACATTTTGTAAAGAATTATGTATATGAAATCTTCAGATAATAACACAAACTGGCTTTAGATGGGGGCTTTTGTAACCATAGCTATACTATATATAGACTGATGGCTTTTCGTATGTGTAGTCAGCTCCAAGATTAGCATACATGCAACAAAAAAAGTTATGTAAAGATAATATTGTTGATATTTGGCCAAATATTGACTATTTTACTTGCAAAAGATAAACAATCATGTCTATAAAAACAGCTATATTGTTCTTGTAAAGCATTGCATAGACCAGGATAGAGGACACTAGGTCCTCTTGTATCATAACGAATATTCTGGTATGAGTATGTTAGGTAATTTATTAAAGATATTGTATTCCGTCCTATTTTGATTTTAATTGTCCTTCTCTAATTGTCCATTTTTGTACACTTTCCTGCCTTGAAATTTAACATTTAATTCTTTAGTTAAGTTAGTTACATCACTCTTGAGGTGTCCACTATATATAGAAGCCTGAATTTTAGGGTCTCGCTTTTGACAGTAATGTATTTTCGGATAATTTAATTGCATTGAAACTAATACGTGTTCATGAACTCATCTATATATATATTGCATATATTGTAGGAAATAAAAAGACCACACCTTACATATATCATTCAATTATCTTCCTTACACCAGACAAAACATTCAAGAAATAAAACGCACATTTTCAGTGATTGTTTATGAAAATAAAGAGAAGACTTGTGAAGTATTATATTAGCCCTCAGTCTTGATGCAAATGTAACTGGAAGTAATTTAATAATTTCTCACAGTAAAGTTTAAAAGTTTAGAAACTAATCAAGTATGTTTTGTTTGTTTTAGGTATTTTTCTGACTAACTGAAGCCACTTATTCTTAATTTCTCATTTTGAAGAAATATAAATTATATGCGTCTATATTATCTACATTATTCACACCTTATATTAGCTGGGAATGAACCCCTATTTCACAAGAAAATTTTGTTGCCTTTAAGTGTTGTTATAACACAGGCATCTTTAACCTGCCCTTACACCTATGGGGCAATGCCTCCATATATATTCCTAGGTAGAATCATCAAGGTCTCACTTCTCATTTTTCTCATTGTAGCTTTTGTTTCCTTTCATTCCTTTATCATAAGCTATATCTCCCATTTAGATACACATTTTACTCCTGTTAAGCTACAGCTCCCATTTAGATACATATTTTACTCCTGTTTTTAGCTCCACTGGACTCACTATGCTCATTGTTTATCTTTGGCATGTTATGTCCCAATTTTCACCCCAAATCCAGCATATCTTTTAGAAGCTGTTATCTACTTTATTTGGTGTCAGATTGGCTTATTGCATCATATCTTTTAGAAGCTGTTATCTACTTTATTTGGTGTCAGATCGGCTTATTGCATCATATCTTTTAGAAGCTGTTATCTACTTTATTTGGTGTCAGATTGGCTTATTGCATCATATCTTTTAGAAGCTGTTATCTACTTTATTTGGTGTCAGATTGGCTTATTGCATCATATCTTTTAGAAGCTGTTATCTACTTTATTTGGTGTCAGATTGGCTTATTGCATCATATCTTTTAGAAGCTGTTATCTACTTTATTTGGTGTCAGATTGGCTTATTGCAACATATCTTTTAGAAGCTGGTATCTACTTTATTTGGTGTCAGATTGGCTTATTGCATCATATCTTTTAGAAGCTGTTATCTACTTTATTTGGTGTCAGATTGGCTTATTGCATCATATCTTTTAGAAGCTGTTATCTACTTTATTTGGTGTCAGATTGGCTTATTGCATCATATCTTTTAGAAGCTGTTATCTACTTTATTTGGTGTCAGATTGGCTTATTGCATCATATCTTTTAGAAGCTGTTATCTACTTTATTTGGTGTCAGATTGGCTTATTGCAACATATCTTTTAGAAGCTGGTATCTACTTTATTTGGTGTCAGATTGGCTTATTGCATCATATCTTTTAGAAGCTGTTATCTACTTTACTTGGTGTCAGATTGGCTTATTGCAACATATCTTTTAGAAGCTGTTATCTACTTTATTTGGTGTCAGATTGGCTTATTGCATCATATCTTTTAGAAGCTGTTATCTACTTTATTTGGTGTCAGATTGGCTTATTGCATCATATCTTTTAGAAGCTGTTATCTACTTTATTTGGTGTCAGATTGGCTTATTGCATCATATCTTTTAGAAGCTGTTATCTACTTTATTTGGTGTCAGATTGGCTTATTGCATCAATTTTATTCAGGTGAATTGTACTTTTTGAAGAATGACAGGTACATGCTATTTGGTACATTGACCTTTGACCTAGTTATTACATAATATAATATAATGTGATTTATCCCATATCACCTATGTGAAGTTCAATAAGTGCTGATATGAATAAAACACAACTCATACTAAAAACAATTCACTGTATTTCCAAAATGCAGTTTGGTAGTAAAGCACAAATATGACAACAACAGCTAAAATAGTTCAAAGACCATTACATACACATTAATATATGACATCTTGGTACCTCCTAAAATTGTTTTTGACAATCGAGACTACGTGACTAAGTACACTTGTTACTTGTACTTGAATTATATCACAGATTACTGAAACAATTAAGGTTGGCTGGCTATATGTATAACGGTTCCAATTGTACAACATTGCATTCAGCAATAAACAACAACACTAGCATTGATTGGTGCATTATGTAAGAGTTGTACTTTCTGTTAGGCTTTTAAAAAGTTACGCTTCTTGGAAACATGTACGATTAAGTTAATTCATATCTAGATCATATCTTGAATTTCTTATGATTTGTTTTTAATGTGGATACATGGGTAAACCTGGGTCTGTTGTGCCTAGATAACTCTTATCCTTGCCTATTTCCAGCAGAGTTATCTCTCTTAAATGCAATGTAGTACCTGGTTTTGTCCTTGTCAACTTGATAATCTAAGATTGTTTTCTGTGACAGTGTGTAACATGCATGCTGAAGTTGGATAGAGAGTATATTTAAAACATTAGAATTGAGGTCTTTGAAAAAACAACTGGTACCGTTATACCTACAGAAGTAAATATCTATAAAAAAAAATCTAGCTGATTGAATGGTGATGAAAATTAAGCTAATTTTATATGGTACTGGTGAACTTTATTCATGCATAAGGCACACACTGATTTTTTTAGCTGTCTTGTCACAGGAAAATATTCAAAAAAGCTCTTTCCTGTCAAAAATGAATGTAAAAAGAGGGGTTGGTGGCAGTGATGGTTCGGTATAAGGATAAGGAATTTACTTTAATACCCGAGTCAAAATCTTATAAGCATCCTTTCAACAAAAATCAATAATTAGTTTTTTTTGTATATTTAATGTAATAATATTATCATTTTTCTGCAATCGTCGGACGAAAATGTGCCAAAACAACTGTCCAATGAGACCTCAGCATTAACAGGTTAGTGTTAGACAGGTTAGCCTGGTGTCAGAATAATGTAACAGGGTGGAACAATATGATAGATGTCCGTGGCATGATGCCCCAGTGCTAGACATCACTTTAAACTGCCTCACTGGATATATGGCTGAATTTTTTTTAAAGCTACGTTAAAAATTATATTATCACACACACACACACACACACACACACACACACACACACACAACTTACTGATTCTTTTCTTTTATCTACAGTTTAAAATTTATTAATTTCATTACGACGTGGCTCTTGCATCTTTTTTTGTAAGGATAACTTTCTCCGCTTGTTTCTAACATTACAAGCAAGTGTTTATCATTTATAGTAAAAATACATCAGAACTTTTCTCAAATATGATACTTTATTAGAGCAGACATATTCAATATTATTGCCAAAATTATTTGCATCTTTAGCAAGATAAAAATTAATCTATCTTAATTACGAGTTATTGAATTACAACAAGTTTTGCATTTACCAGGGTTGTTGTTTTTTTTTTTTAAATCCAAAACCATGTTTGCAAGGGAATTTTTCAGTTCTGGGGTCAGTTTCTTTCACCACTGTACAAAGATTTTCTGAAATAAGAAAAAAGTCTAGCCTGTCTTGGCTATTTAGATTCTTCATCTCCGAGTTTATCTTTTTGTAACAATATTTCTCAATCACCAAATGTTGATAAAGTTATGTTCTGTATACATAAAGAAACGGTTCTCTTGCCCTGGGATTGTGTAGCATATTTTAGTTATCTGTTTCTAATTCTCGATCCTTAACTAGGCTAGTCACCTCTAATGATCACATACTAATTGCTGAGACCTGTTATATCGTTTTTTTTTTCTTCAGAGTAGCATTTACCATGATCAGATCTAAAACTGTGTGCTTATCACTACTTTCTTTGTTATCAATATTATCGTTCTTGCTTATGCGCATGCTGAATTGAAAATTATCATTGAGTACAATAACCACCTGTCTAGAGTTTGCTGGAAAGGAACGGGGTAGGGGGGGGGAAGGAGAAACATTAGTAGCCCCAAACTCATCTCCTTACTATTTAATAAAATGAGCATCTAGACAGAAAAGAAAAACTGAATGGTTTTGTTTTGTCTTAAATAGTTCAAGACAGGCAGTCTCTTTAAATGGATCAGATAAGGTGTAGTGGCATAAAAAAAAAAAAGACCATTGGAACGCATTCGGTGGATGGTTGGGACTTAGAAAGCCCCAAGATCGTGTACGAGTTTAATGCTTATGTCAATTCTGCTACCCTCAACGTGTCAATAATAATAATAATAATAATAATAATGAGGACTTTGTATAGCGCCTAATCTTTAGAAGCTCTACGCGTTTTACATCAATAATGATATGACTACAGAAAAACAAAAGCAAAAAAAAATCAAAACAAAAAACAAACATGCAATTGGAAAACATGAAAAATGCCAAAAATATTTAAGGTACGAAACATTATTAGGTCTTTAAGTTTGTTCTTGCAGTCGAAAAAGGTGAGTTTTAAGATCACTCTTGCAAGGGATCACTCTGTCTTTGTGTCTAATTTTAATGAGCAATTAATTCCACATTGCTGAGCCCTGGTATGCAAAAAAACGCTGTCCATATGACTTCGTTTTAATAGTGGGAACAATTAGTATACGAGAAAAATGTCACATGATTGCTGTACCAAGTCGACGAGAAGAAAGGAGAAGAAATCAAATACTTGGACGTGTGGTCATTGTATCCGTACGTGTGTAAATATTGTCATTTTCTCGGAACACATCGACCTAATCTAAGTTTGACAAAACGAAGGAGTAATCAAGTGCAAGGTCTTGCCTCCCTCAGTCTTGTACCATCCAGTTTTAAGTCACCATTGCCAAGGCAAACTGATGGATCTCTTGTGTCGTACTTGTGCCGAAACGTGCAACCGAGACCGACCTTGTCAGCACACCCCGGAAAATGTGCCTTGACGGGTATGTGGGTCAGCGTGGAATTGTTTAAAGTTCTTCACCTGGCATACCAATTGTTAAAGCTGTACGAAATTTACTATTTTCCCAAAACAGAACAGTACCACAAGGGCGACGAGACTCAAAAAGACATTTTTGCAGACTACGTGAAAGCATTTTGAAACTGAAACAAGAATTCAGCGGCTATCTATCCTGGTGCCACACGCCGGAAAACCAAAAGAAATTTAAAGAGAAATACTGGGAGCAGGAAGGTATCACTTTAGACCACGTGGTGAAGGAAAGCGATCGTTTGCCGATGTGTTGTTTAATTGCTTGTGGGGCAAAATGACACTACGACCGTGTTTACCCAAGACGGAGTATTTGACAAAATCTACTACCTACGCTAATTCCGGATGATTCACGACAAAACCAAATACATGAAACACGTGGACATCGTTCGTGAGGCCTTGATCGTAGTCTATTACGAAGACGAACGGGACTTTGTAGAAACCGACGAATTTGGAAATGTCATCATTGTTTCTTACGTCACAGCTCATTCTCACTTTAGAACTGTTAGAAGAACACGTCCTGTATTTTAACATGGACAGTTGCATCTACATCGATCACCTAGGTCAACGTCACCCTGACATAGATGGAGACAGTTTAGGAGCCTGGACGGACGAGCACCCCGACGACAATATTCTAAGTTTTGCCTGTGGTGGTCCTAAACATTATGGCTACGAATACAGGGACTCACACGGAAAAATGTACACGGAGAGTGTACAGTGAAAAGATTGACTTAATTATTACAACAGTCGACTGGTAAACTTCGGGGTACTTAAAGAAGCCTTGCAGTCTGGACATGATGAAAACTTTAAAAGTGACCATCCGTGTACACAACAAGATTGTACGTTTACACACCTAAAAAACGGTATGTCGCCCTTGGGAATAAGTCTTTAAAATCGTGTTCAAGAAGTGTTCAACTTCCCAGCCATTTCACTTTACCCTACGGTCACGTCGATATTGGTCAGCATATGAAAACGGACACCGTCCATGACCGATACTGCATTGTAACTACCAACGGAATTCGAGAAAGATGAATCCTTTCAAACAGCAAATATCGAGCGTAAGACCCAAGTCCAACGATAAACTCAGGTGTGATGCTATATCTCACGATTACATTACCAATGCAGTACCACATCTTAGCTGTTTATTTACTAACACCATGACAACCAGTGCAACTCCAAACCACAATACTTTACCTTATGTACATGCTGATATCACCCAGTATAAAAGGGACGACTTCCTAGAACGACAATTCATTGCGAGGACAAGCCACAAGAAATACAAATCATACTACATGTACGCAGATGAAAAAAGAGAAGGAGCAAATAACATTGACCTCTTTCACCATGGTCCATACAGTCTCAGCAAAGTGCGTACAAGAAAGGAAAGGATTCAGTCGACCTAACATAGTATTTAAGCATCCAAATGACCCAGACAGCGACTTCTAGAAAATGTTGGTCTACAACTTACACATACACGGTGAAATTTACAGACTTCGCATCTCACGTTTACCCGAGGAAGTAGTAGGTTTTAGCTTACCAGATTTTAATCAACGTGTGTGACGGATATCGAGAGAAACGTAAACTTTGTCCTATTAGATTGCTTATAACTTGTTTTAGTTTTGCGTTTTTTTGTAAATGAACATTCAATGTAAATACGTTGTATATGAAGTGATTTTTAGAAAGGCATCAACTTTAAGTTAAAACGTTGGTTAAATGAACCGAGAATGAAATAACTCGTATATAGGTTTATTCATGTTCAAATCTTTATGTATTAAATGGATAGTACTTACACCAAAGCACAGGCCAGAGAACCATGCGTATACTTGAATAAATGGTTTGTACCCATACAATAGACTTTTATTTTTCTAGTTTCCATTCTATCTGTGATTCTTTCTTTAGAACATTTCTGTCTTCTTTTCTGTGAGTATCCATCTTCTTTGTTTGAATGTGTATCTGTTTGTTTCTGTATGTTTATATTTGTCCTTATCAACATTTATCCTTATAAATGCATCTAACCTATAAATAGTTGTGACCCTATAAACACCATGACGTCGCCCATGTTCAATGGTCCAGGTTCCATTTGCATGTTAAATTCTCATTTTCACGGTACATACCACTATTGTTAAATTCCCAGAGACCTCATCGGGCACCATTTTGAGCGGGACTTCCAGTGACCCTATACAGCCCTAAGATTTTGCCCCATGTTAAATTTCCCATACACCCTAAACAGTCCCACGACTTCTTTGACTGGGACTTCCATAGACCCTAAACAGTCCCACGACCTCTTTGAATGGGACTTCCATAGACCCTAAACAGTCCCACGACCTCTTTGAATGGGACTTCCATAGACCCTAAACAGTCCTACGACCTCTTTGAATGGGACTTCCATAGACCCTAAATAACCACACTATACTACAGACTTCTACCGCTTGGATTATTCTTGAATTATTTATGAATTTAATCTGTAAAATTAAGTTCTTCTCAATTTTATCTTGTTTTTCTAGGGAAAAAAATTATTTGTAAATTTTTACTAAGCTTGATACCTTCACTCTTTTTCATTTTGTTGTTGCTTTTTGTAAAAGACTAAACGTAAATAGTACATTATGCATATCAACCGATTATTTTTATAATGGAATCGATATAGTAAAATCCAGGATACTGGTGAGGCAAAGCAGCGATTAGTAAACTTGCTGATGCAGCAGGTGTCAAACGTTCTACTGCTGATAATAGGTTATCACGACAGGCAATTTGGCAAATTCATATTCCACCGCCTAAAACAATTAAGTATGTACATTTTGATGTCAGTGTTTCCTAATGAAGTTCATCAGGCTGATATTGTATTTTTACCACATGATACTATCAAAATTGGAAGACAACATTATGCACACAAATACGCATTAACAGTCGTTGATTATGCTATTAGATATAAAGCTGCGGAGCGGTTATTAACTAAGACATCAGCAGAAGTAGCTCCTGCGTTTGAGCGAATTTATCAACGTGGCGGTCAACGATGGCCACAGATACTACAAGTTGATCCTGACAAAGAATTGCAGGGCGCAGTATCTTTGCTGACATAATGTATATATACGAAGTGGATACACTGCAATATACCGTGACCAGGCGATCGTTGAACGATTTAATTGAACTGTTGATGAGCGGTTTTTGGATATCAGTATGCAAAGGAAATAATTCAGAAAAATATAAGATCTCGTGAATGGGCTGCAAGATTCACAAGTGTGATAGCTGCATAAAATAATGAAATTACTCGAACAACTTCTATGAAATCCGTTAATGCAATTACCAAAAATATATACTTGTACAACGACATGATTTTTCGAAATAACAAGTGCTGGGTAGTGTTACTGTAAGGTATGTATATGAGACCGGTGCACGTTCAGGGGGTAAAAAAGAGACGCTGATATTATTTGGAATATTACTATATATAAAATATCTAGATCAGTAGTATTTATTGGAGCTCCACTGGAGCTATTGTTTTACTATTATTGGAAATTTTAGTGTTTTTTCTAACTTCGATACAGCATAAATTGTAGCACCGGTATATTTTACTAATTCAGCCCATTTTTTTTTTTCATTTTTTCTCTTAGATCAGTTAACCCATTTCCACGTATCACGGTTGTATAATGATTGTTTACTCATTCCGCTACACAATTTAGAGAGGAAGATTTCATTGGTGCAAGATCATTAATATTAGGCTTATCATTTAATGAATAAATTCCATTAAAAAAAAAACACTGGACACGCTCTCTCGTAATATGGTTCATCATTACCGGTCAATATCCTTGGTTTTGTATTTTTACTTAGCACAGCGACATGTTTTGTTATTAAAAAAAACCAGGATCACACGTGTCACGAATAATCCACACAGTAAAATCTGTTTCTGATTGCACAATAATTTTATTCTGAAAAAATAACTTCGATCGTTGAGATAATCAATAATTTGTTTCGCTCGCTCATCGTTCATTGTAACGTCAATGATTCTGGTGTTGCGTATAATTTTGAATGTGAACCGTACGCAAGTTTCCCCCCTCACGCAATTCTATTTCAGCACTCTGAATAATATTAATCAGATTATTAATCTAGAGATCAGCCAGATCTCGCCTCCGCAAATCAGAACTTATTATGTCAAGATCAAATCTTGATTCAGAAAATGGAGATTTCCTAGGCTTGAATGTGGGTAATCTCTCAATCTCATCCATATTATATTTTAAACAAGTAGTAATATTTATGCAATGACTCCAATAAAGAATCAGTGCAGGCGGTTGATGATAGGGTCTTCAACCCTTTGTAACAAATCTTGTGTTAATCAATTATGCAGACAGCATTTCCAAAGTGACGGAATAAGACATAGAGAATTGAAAACAATGATGATTAAAACAATGATGACATTGAAAAAGTTATAAGAACACCTGACAATTATATAGCAAGATTTCAAAATAACAATTGAGACAAATACTATTATATATAAATGGAGCAAACAGAATTTGTGAGACATCCTATCATCAAGAACAATGAAGCATCACGTGATGATATTATCAGACAGTGTCAATCGCGGCTTTCACATGGGGATTGTTTGATCCTTAGAGCTAAGACCATATATATATATATATATATATATATATATATATATATATATATATATATATATATATATATATATATATATATATATATATATATATATATATATATATATATATATATATATATAATGTAATGTTATTACACCTTACTGAGAAATCACTAGTCTCCCGCTGTATTTTTATTCTATATAAATGGTTTTTGTATGTTGGAGTACATTTCCAATATAATTGTTTGGCCTTTCATAAAATCAGACCGTTTTGGTTCAGGTATTGGTGGAGGCAGTGGTGGATCAACATCAGGCCACCATAACACTGATCTAATCGATGACGGATAGATATCCACGGCGGGATCCGGTGATTTTATTTCTATCGCGGGTGACAAAGTTGGTTCGTGAACAGTAATAGTTATTTTTGATTGTTTTGCTATAATATGTTTCTGCGATGAAAATCAGCACTGATCTGTCCGATCTGATAACTGCCGGGTGGTATTCCAATGACAAGTCAGTCAGGCGTTCCATCTGGTTTATTTTTGTTTGCATATACCAGTGAACTATTAGACTGTTGACACCCGAATGATTTTGACCACATATTTGGCCATCTGTAGTATACTAGTAATGAGAGTCTTCAATTGATTTATCATTGAGTATTGAATAATTGATTTATCATTGAGTATTGAGTAATTGATTTATCATTGAGTAATTGATTTATCAGAGTAATTGATTTATCATTGAGTATTGAGTAATTGATTTATCATTGAGTATTGAGTAATTGATTTATCATTGAGTATAACAGCAATTGATCTGTTTTTATGAATTACTGCAGAGATTCTGTTGACACGATCTCAAAAGTGTATATCTAAAGATATGATGGTGGAATTACACATGAAAATACTTCATAGTCGTTCAACATTCATATATGTGAAGCAAATCCTAAATTTAAATTTTCATTCATTGATGCAACTTCAGTTCCAGCTGCATTCATTCTCACGTTACTGTTTTCTGGATGATCAGTGGTATCTTCTGTAAATATCATTGACGGACCAACTGATCTTATGTAATATCAGAATATGTAGCTAGGCATATTTTTGTTATAGCAACATCGACATTTTCAAGACACGATTGAATATTTATCTCGTCAATAATACATGTGGCCCTGATAAATAATGATATAATTCCATTATTAACAAAACCAGTTTATCAATAATTCCGTAATTTGTATCATCTTTCTTTCAAAAGTCTACCTTCTACTTAAATAAACGCTTCAGCGGGTAAGAAATATATACTTGCATATTGAACTAGAAGTTCCATACGTCCACGCTGACTTTGTTCTCGTGCGTCATAAGAATAATACTGATAATCACATACAAATTCATCATTAAGAATCGGTGTGTCCATGTCGTTTGCTGAATCAGATACACGTTTAAACATTTTATTATAATCATCTAACACGAAAACCACATCAAGCTATCAGACTAGCAGCAGCAAGAGGGGCGAAATGGACATCTCTAATTGAGTTGGATTTTAAGCAAAAAAATTTAAGTCTCCTTTTGCCAAATGGAGAATTAACGATTTTAGAGCCACTTCGCACAAATAAAGACAGCTACGGAGACAGAGTCTCCAGACCCGGCGCCGATGGTAAATTGTTATGGTAAAATCGTTTAGAGAAATTCAACCGAATATTTTATCAAGTCCGATACGATATTGTGATCTAGGGTCATGCAAATTTGGCGTTACAAATCCATGTGGGATTGACTGAGCGTGACTAAAGAAATTTCTAAAGAGATTATTATCTATGTCTCCACTGCACCAGGTCTGATGAATATTTCGTAGTGTATGTGTGTCAACTCCATTAAATACAGAAAGAATATTGCAGTTATCTCTAATCACCTTTGGTATTTGTGTATATCTCTGAGTGACATATATCACATCAGTATTTTTATGCCTACCTCTGGAAAATATCCTAGCGGGATTATTTTGATTGTCTAACATGACATCATCATATACGACTAAATTGTTAATACTTCCATCAATAACATCATTACTCGGTGCTTCCTCGATATCGGTTATAAACTCAATAATATCCTCATCGATTTCCGATTTTGCTCTCTCGTTAAAATCCTTTAACACCTCGTAACATCGCTGATCGTCTACACTCGGGGCTACTAAATACAACTTGTCCCATTTCATCCATTTCGTTATTAAATTAAGTAGCAGCTGTGTCTTGCCACTTCCAGATGGTCCAATTATAATCACGCGAAAGGAATTTGATAGCGCTGCATTACATTCATGTTATTATAAATAAATTATGGATCTATATTGTGTGAAATGTAGGACGCGTACAACGACAACTGACCCAACACCTACTACAACTAAAAATAACAGAGAAGCTATCACTTGCAAGTGTGAACAATGTGGTATAAAAAAAAATAGATTTGTTTTAAAAAAAGGGAGGTGATATTGCAGCCAAGTTAGTAAAATTACCAGGAACGCCATGGGCAAAATATCCGGGAGAAAAACACCTTCCAGGGTATAATTATTGTGGACCCGGGACCAGACTCGATATCCGACTCGATGATCAAAACCAACCCCGACCCAGTGAATATCCAATAAACGATGTTGATAAGTCGTCTCATGCTCATGATGTTGCTTATAAAAGTAACAATTTGCAACAGAGACATATCGCAGATGTGAACTTGATTCATGCGTTAAATTCCATCACTAATAAATCCTTCGTAGAAACATTGGCTTCATGGTTGATAAAATCAGCGATGAAAAGTAAATTAATACTTAGTGCTGGTAATTAATAACAGCATGGAATCTATTTATTATCATTGTAACATATAAAAGAGATTATAACAGAATGAACACGTAAGTGTCTCTTGGCCTTGACGTCTTTAAATAAGGATGATATGCTTAGTGTTGATTGACAATGTATGAATATTTACCCTTTTCACGTATCTCTATGCTTCTTTTTTTGTGTGCTTTAGTTAGAATTGAAATGAAAAGGATGTTTACCTTCCTACAAAGCCCGTTAGGCTTGCAAGAGGGGAAACATTGTTGCGCCTTGAGTTTTTAAACTTTAGATAAATACTCACCCATGCTGGCACTGACAACATATAGTAATGGATAGATGAGTGTTTAATAGTCTGTGTAAGGGGTTTGGATGGCATTGCTATGTTGGCTGATATATTGGTGTGATTGATAGTAATTTTTGTGGTGTAAGGGATGTTTTATTTTGTTTGCTTTCAGTTCCTTCTCTTACATACTAAACTAAAACAGAACGTATTCTTAATAATGTGTTGGGTGATGTATGATATAGTGGGTGTGAGGGATAGTATTTTCGGGGTATAAGGGATAGTATATTTTTTCATCTGCTTCTCTAAGCTAACACGTGACTTTTTGGAAAGAGTGTTTAAGGGGTATTGAATGGTACAGTTGACGTGGTGTAAAGGATATTATATTTTTTTTTATATTTCATCTCAATCTCTTACATTCTAATCGAACACACGGCATTTTGGACAGTGGGTATGATCTACGTGATGTATTTTTATGGTGTAACGGATATATATTTTGTGAGATTTCATCTAATTATCTTACATCTAAACTAACATGGGACGCTATTGATAGTGTGTTTATGTAGTGTTGGATGGAAAGGGAATGTTTTATGATATAAGTAGTGTGATGGATAGTATATTTGCGGCGTAAAGAGTTTGTAAGAATTCATCTTCTTCATTTACATTCTAGGGTTACAGTGTTCAATGATATAGCTGAAGAGATGGATAGTATTGTTATGGTGTAAGGGGTAAGGGATGGTTTGTTTTGTGAAATGTCATCTTCTTTTACATTCTAGTCTGGAGTATGTGTGTATTTGTATATCCTTATTAAACTTCCTTTGTTCCAACCAAGACCCCTTTGTCCCTATAATTTTAATTTCACCTACCTACCTTCCGTAGTACGTATTGAGGTCAGCCACTTTCAAATATATTACTTAGTAGTCGCCCAATTGAGGTCAGCCACTTACGACACTATTACTAAGTCTCCCCCAACCCCAATTAAGGTCATCCACTTGTAACACTGTTAATTTTAAATCTACAAATATAGATATGGATTTTCCGGAAGGAATTTTCACAAGTTGTAGCTACAAATAGATCCTAGAGTTTGTAGATAGGATTGTCACACAAATTGAGGCTTTAAACATATGCTGGGTTTGATATAGTATTTAACCACAAATTATGCCTAAAACAATATGACCAACAAGTTTTTCCAAAAGAATATCCTACAATTTGTTACTTTAGATACTAGGGTAATGTAAGAGATATTAAATTTTGTGAAATTTTATCTCACATTCTTACATTTTACGCTAACATAGGGCGGTGTGTGTGTGGGTGTGTGTGTGTGTGTGTGTGTGTGTGTGTGTGTGTGTGTGTGTGTGTGCGCATTACTTGTATTGTTTGTCCCATTTCCCGAAAATGTATTTTGCCTGCCTACAGTAGCGCGCATTGATTAATTTAGTCTGGAAGGAAAGGGTTTCTTCACTGCTTATGCTGGCTTTTTAAAAATAAGACCTTGTATGTCTTCGGTATTATTCAAAAGAACCTCTAGCTCCCTTTAATTTGGTGTACGATTGATGTGTGTACTATGGGTTATAGAGTATATAGCTTGGCCTTACTCCAGATGTGTACCTCTCAAAAAACTGCTAGCACCATTTTGTCATGTTCACTTGCTGTACTTCAGAGGTTAAGTCTCACATTTTATTTATTAATTCCTTCATTTTAGAAGATGGCATTGTCTAGGCTGTACAAATTCATTTTCTCTATGTAGTTTACTGCTAAAGCAGCAGAGGGGTTGAACCTCATGTTATAAGGTTCAATTTGTTAAACAAAGGGTCTTACAAAAACGAACATAAAACGTCAATAACGCCAAAGCGGAGACTCTAACTAACTAAGAGATTCTCGCGCAAGTTACTTAATATTGTTACTGTGCTGTTGTCTTGGCATTTTTCTAACATGTTTGCGCGTGATTGTTTACCCGCTGACCTCTAATGCAGGTCACGCCCCTTCTGCTGCTGTGAATTATCCAAAATTGTATCAAGACCGATTCTGTATCTCGACCGCGGATCATGTAACTTTATTGTTATAAATCCATGTGTGGTTTACTTAGCCTTACTAAATAAATTTCTAAACTTAATTATGTCCAGATCTCCGCTTTACCAGGTCTAATGAACATTTCGTAAAGTATGTGTATCAACTCAAATACGGATAAAATAGTACAGTTATCCCTGAACACTTTTGATATTTTTGTGTACCGCTGAGTAACATAATTCACATTAGTACTTGTATGCCAACCTCGAGAAAATACTCTTGCCGGATTTGATTGTTTATCCAGAATTACACCATCGTACACAACTAATTTATTAACAAATCCATCAAGGTCATCCACTGACAGTGCTTCATCACTATCAGTGATAAAGTGGATAATATCATAATCATCTCATTTATCGTTTTTGATTTTTCATTAAAGTCTTTTAACACTTCGTAGCATCGCTAATAATCAACAGGCGGATCTATCAGATACAAGTTATCCTACGTGAGCCATCTCTTTATTAAAGTAAGTAGCAGCTGTGTTTTACCACTTGCAGATGGATCTAGTATGATCAACCCGATATAATTTGGTAGCGCTGCATGTTGTTTAACCAGTTCTCGTTTTCTTGTCGCCGAACAGTCAATTACACCCATGATGTAATGTAAATCATATGGATCTCTAATGAGCTAACTGCAGGGCGCGGACCCCACAAATCAACTAACAGCTACGTCAACGAAAAAAAAACAACAGATCAGTACTTACATGTAAATGTGAACAATGTGGTGCAAGAAAATTTAAATCTATCCCTGGACAAACAGTATTTAAAAAATAACGAGAAGGTGATACTTATGATATTGCAGCAAAATTATAAAAATTACCGGGAACTCCATGGCTCAAGTTACCAGGAGAAAAACACCTTCCAGAATATAATTAGTGTGGTCCTGAAACCTGACTTGATATCTGACTTGATAATCATGATCAATCAAGACCTGGTGAATATCCGATAAATGAAATTGATAATACTTGTCATGCTCATCATGTAGCTTATAAAAGTAACAATCTGCAGCATAGACATATCGCAAATTTAAAAATAATTCATGCTTTAAATTCCAAAAAAATATAAATCTTTCAAGGAATCATTGGTCAACAGGTTAGTACGATCGGCGATGAAAAGTTAACCAGTGTTAGGGACTATTCATTAGTATTATGGAATCAATTTATTATAGTTCAATAGGATATGGGAGAGGCAGAGCAACGTTTAGTAAACTCGCTGAAGCAGCAGGTATCACAGTTTTACTGCTGAAAAATGGTTATCACGACAGGCAATATGGCAAATTTATCGACCACCGCCTAAAAGAATCGAGTATGCACTTTTTGATATCAGTGTTTCTGATGAAGTTCATCAGGCTATTTTATTTTTACTACATGATACTATCAAAATACAAATACACTATTAACAATACAATTACGCATTAAATGTTGTTTATGTATGTTGCAAGTAGTTACAAAGAGGCATAACCGTTATTCACAAAGAAAGTAGCAGAAATTGCTTCTGCGTTTGAACGAATTTATCAACGCGGTGAACTGCGATGGTCACAGCTACATCAGGTTCATCCAGGCAAAGAATATCAGGGTGCAGTATTATCGCTGATGAAAAAACATAATGTTAAAGTACGACGATCACAAATATATATATATATATATATATATATATATATATATATATATATATATATATATATATATATATATATATATATGTGTGTGTGTGTGTGTGTGTGTGTGTGTGTGTGTGTGTGTGTGTGTCTATACTGTCGTTAAGATGAATAATACCGATTTCATTATAATTTAATCTATAAGATAACTGGTCCTGCATAAAAAGCATCTCTAAATTTGTATAGGTTTAATTTGTAGCAGTATCGTGTAAATCAAAATTTTACATTGATTGTCTCAGACCTTCTCCATACCAGTCGGGGTCATTTGAAGTCTGAGACCCTTTCCTCGTTTTTAAAATCCCCGCCCTTTTGTTTTCTTTAATGACATTCTCGCCGCTGTCCCAACAGCCCATAACGCGGCAGCTTTTGCGACAGCAAGAATTAATGCTGTTATTGCCGCAAGGAGTGGAAATGTACTACCTGATTTAGTGATATCGGAAACAGTATCCACAGAGAGTGAAAGAGTAATTATCGTCATTGAATTTTTACGATGGTTTTCTGTCAATGACAAGTTATTCTGACCACCTGTAATCTGACCTGGAGTCAGAGTAATATTTATTGGATGATAACACATTTATAATATTACAAGTAATCTAATTGTGTTATATATTCAGATCTCTATGTGTTCAAAACATTACATGTTTTCTACTGGTGCATTAATAACTCTCATTCGTCACCGAGCACCTTCAAGTAGCATTGATGTATCGATGAGTATAACAGCGACTGCTATGTAACTAGGAAAAAGTCTGGCGTCTCTATTTACGAGAGCTCAAAAATGAACATCAACGACAGAATGTCTGGATGAATCAAGATGTTCCAGTGAAAATAATAACTCGGATATAACTTTGTATCACGTCCCATATGGATGTCATTAAACGATGATATACACGTGCTGTTTAGTTTTGGTCAACATTTAACACTATATATTCAGATGGTTAGTGATGTTCATTTATTCTTAAAAGAAATTTCTTTCACCAACTCCAAGTTTGTCAAATACCATATGACTTTCTTCTTGCGAGTTTACTCATTATGGTATTTTATAGCGCAATAAATATATGTCACGGTGCAGAAAAAACACCCTGATGTGATGCTTTCTGCCTTGTAAATGAACCATTAATATTCCTTGGAACAATATCTGTAGTTACTGTCAACCATGATAATAATGATTTACCACCTTGATACATACAAGAAAGTAATCGCTGTTCTTCAGCAGTTGCTGCAGTCATTATCGGCATCCACAACGAGAGTTTTGTTAATATAACTTTACCAGCATCAAGAGAACCATAACACCAGATAGCATCATTGTAAGCAACCTTTCGACAACTGTATGTTTAGCTCCAAAAAGAAGTTTTTTTTAACACCTCTACAAAATCCAAATAAATGAGACAACAGGATTGCGCATGAAAATCTTTTTCAAACATTGCTCCAGATTGTTCAACGTGATGTAAATCCTAATTGTAATTGGCATTTTACGATATTACTGCGGGTGTTTGCGCATCTCCGGTAGCGTTTCTCACATTACCTATATTTAAGTTCATATATTCCAGAAAGTCAGAAGTGTCTTTAGCAAACATCAATGTTGGACCATCTGATCTTGTATAATCATCAGAATATCTTGTTAAACCTATTATTATTATAGCAACAACCACTAAGTTTTTAATATTTTTAATATTTCTTCCATCAATCATATATGTAGCACTGTCCAACAAGGTCATATTCCCGTTATTAACAAAACTTATTCTGTCAGCGGTGTTATATTCAGTATCGTCTGTTTTTATAATTTCACCTTCTACTTCAATAAATGCTTCAGCGGTTAAGTTCGATACGTCCACGCTGATTTGGTTGTCTTGCGTCATAAGAATAATACTGATAATCGTGCACGGATTTATCTTTGATAACCGGTGAGTCTATGTCCAATTGCTGGATCAGATACACATTTGAACATTTTATTATTTCTTTTTCTTTTTTGCGGCTTAATTAGCTACTTTACTAACATTTACTGGCATCAATTCAGTGCTTGGTAATGCTACTGGCGGTGGTTTTCGTCGAAAATAACCGAGCTAATATATCCTTGATTGCCGAAAACGATTTACCGGAGATATTACCAATATCACCAGGAGCTTTTTCGCGCACAACGTCAATTTCTTACATTGATAAATGTTTTTCGATCGATATTGCTTTTGGGGCTATCCTTGCAAAATAAACCCTGAACAGCATCGCCGAGTCCATACCTGTATGTTATTTTGTATACTGGTAATCGCGAATTTATCACCCTGAGCATTACTGTTCTACGTTGCGAAATGTGTATGATCATCTTTGTTGTTATCCATTTACCTAATTATGGTGACAACTAGCCACTATGATAACCACTGACGTTAACACCGTCCGAGATTCTATCGATAAAAGATCGATAAACGCTAATGCCCATGATAACACCTGTAAATAATCATTAAGAAGTAGCGGCTGCGTCATTAGTTATTCTCCGAGAATTATTTACTGCTCGTTTTCCTGTAATCACAATTTCTAGCCGTTGTACGTCATCGAGAATATTGTTAGGACATGATATAAGACCACTTCCCGTAGAAACACCACTTCCGGTTGCGCCGGGGTTAAGTGAATGTTGTATCTGCTGTCGAAGTGAACGTAAATCTCTAATTCTTCTAATTTCTTCAAATTGCGAGTCTTCCACCTCAATACGGGGTGATCTAAACGGCGAATTTCCTGGTGTTCGAATCTTTTTTTTTATTTTATTAACCTTTCAAATAAACTATATGTTCTTTTTATTATTTTTTTTTTACTGATTTACTCTATCGGCCCACTCGTATGATTGGGTATTATGAAACCGGCTTAGAAGCTGATGCCGTAAATGATATCCCGACACAGCAACCTTAACAGGATCAGTCATAACATCTATATAGCTTTGATAAGTAAAATATCTAGTTTTAATCATAGTTTAGATTTACCCTCGACAATATTTTTAACTTCAATTAAAAATCCACTGATTTAGACATCTTCGATATCATGAATCATCAACACAAAGCTGTCCACGTCAGTGTTTAGTTATTTTAGGTATCTTTAAAATGACTTAATAGTAATCGCATTTATACCTTCCCACTAAATGAAAGTCTCAGGTGTGCTGAACACGTATTTCTTTGAGATTAGGTACACTTGAAACTAGTGCTGATACTGTGTTAGGTCAACATATGTGTGTAAATCAAGGTAGTGGGAATTAGCAACCTCGAATAAACCCAAATAAACAAGTAAAATAATTTTTCCGCGATCCTGATATGTCTCTATCAACATTATCACGCAGCGCTCCAACCAAACGGGCCACGGAGAAAACTCGTACACATAAATTTCGCTGGTAACAGAATACAATATCACGCACAATAATCGAACAAGTTCGAAAGCCTCAAGTCCCAAGTTCAAAGCTCTACAACAATTGAGCAATTCTTTATGACCAGAAGGGTACAGAGTTAAAGGTAAAAATGTATTAATTATGAAAGAAATTTTTTAATCAAACTACGGCTATATGATATATTAAAATTTACTTCTTAAAATAAAGGAGCAGAACCAGTTGCTTGCCCACTTTTTAGCTTTTGCATGAACTTGTTTTCTTCGATTTATACTCTCTGCTCACATTCTTTGTATTCTTTAAGTTGCTATTTATTTACCTTTGATGCTAATTATAAACGGGAAAAACAAAATTAATTATTGCGAAAAGAAGATAAATAACATTAGATATTTGGAAATAATTGCGAATTTATGGTCTTACAATAGCTACTTAAAAAGAGCGATAAGTTACAATATTTTTTATAAAATTCAGCAAATAAATTATTTTCTAAGCATACAAAGTCAAAACTGTAAAAAGAACGTACTGAATTTTGAATTAAATTTCTAACACAATTCCTGATATGTAATGTTCTTAATAAACTTTAGCGATATTCCAAAATAAATCCAACTCTGGAAGTGATGTTGTGCCTGTGATAGCCTGTGTCATGTGATGTGCCAACATTCTTTTCCTGAATAACAATAATAGTAGTCAAAAATATATTCTTATTTTAATTTCATTCCCCATCCAATTATCTATTTTCCAACAATTTTATTTTTGAGCCTTTTCTATTTTTAGAGATGAATATCTTGAGTTAAATAATTTTTTGAATAAATAAATTCTAGCTCAAATGAAGAACGATACAACTGATTCCGCTCAGATCTTTTAATTGGTAAGAAGATTATATAATCCTCTACCTGACCTCAGGTCACAATTATCATTTTCTACGAAAAAGACTATTACCTAATGGAAAATTTCATTCTGGAGAGTTCACGTGTTTACACAATAAAATCTTAGTTATAATTATAACGTTTATTGCTCAAATCATAATAAAGAACATGGCAAACACAATGTCCTTGACTTAAGCAAATATAGTAATCACTATAGATTATGATTTAGTTGCCAACAGAATTTTAAAATCAACAATTCTTATCTTGAAGAAAACGAACTTGATTTTGGACATTGTCAAGTCCAAAATAAAATTATACGTAGCATATAATGAATGACAAATTTAAGAAGCAATGGAAATTAAATATACACGACAGTATATTTTAAACGACAGTTTATGTTACAAATATTACCAGACAATACTGCTGTTACTCTTATTTAGATATCACGAACAAAATTGTTGCAATATTTAAGTCATAATTGTAAATGATCAAAAAATTAATCTATTTCACTATCGATACTTTATTTCGTTGCTACTGACAATCAATAGTTATTGCAATCATTGATATACAAGTAGCTGCAAAACTCGAAGCAATAGTTACACAATTTTCCTTCTAGAATTATTCTGACCTTTCACATAAGAGTCGCCTTTTTCTAATATTTCTAGTGATATTATTATAAATCTGTGACAAGCCCAGCTAATTATTTAGTGGTTAGATGGTCTGCCTATAATACGAGAGGTCGCGTGTTTGAATTAGTGCCGAATCATATCAACGACTTATAAAAATGGTACGAATAGCTGCCACGCTAGGTGCTCATCATACGGGTTAATGTCCGGATAATGTAACTCGATATGAAATCATGCTACACGTCTGCGGCATTATGTCCCAGTGAAAGACGTTATTATAAACTTCATACTGCAGACATTATAGTGATGTGACTGAACAAACTGTAAAAACTACGTTAAACATATCTCTCTCTCTCTCTCTCTCTCTCTCTCTCTCTCTCTCTCTCTCTCTCTCTCTCTCTCTCCATTATAAATCCTTTTGAGAGATTATGATATTCTTGTATTAAAATAGCTACAAAGTCAATGTTTACATCATTATGTATCTGTTTAATAAATTCCTCCTTATAACAAATGTGTCCTATGGCTTTTGTACATTGTTGTTATATCGTAAGATACGTGATCTTTTTCATCCCCCTTTCTTTAACAATATTCCATCACCAAATGTGCACAGTATAATCTAAATCTAGAATCAGAAATATGTTCTATAAAAATAGTGTAATATTTTCATCCCCCAATTCATATTATTACTGGCCAAAATTAAAATTGTCAGTCACATTTTTAAATTTTAAAAAAATTGTTTTGTTTAGTTTTAAAGTCATTTGCAAATGGACGTCATTTTTGTTCTATTTGGAAACAGTCTATGTAAAATACAAACACCACCTACTTTGATTTATTTTAGATATTCATTGTTCTCTTAGTCCGTTGCTATCTTTCAGAAAAAGGGAAGTCCATCATATATTTTAAGAGTATGTGTGTGGGGGGTGTGGGGTGTTTTCCTTTTACCTTTTACAATATTATGGACAGTATCGCATCATTTACTCCACCATGTGTTCGCTTCATATATTTCCTATTCATCATGTGTCCGCTTCATATATTTCCAATCTACCATGTGTCCGCTTCATATATTTCCAATCCACCATGTGTCCGCTTCATATATTTCCAATCTTATCGCAGCATCAGTCTTTGCACTCTCTAATTTGTAAAACGTTCTTGGACCATTGATAAGTGTTAAATTCTTCCATTTTAGAAATCTCAAATTGGACCATTGATAAATGCTAAATTCTTTAATTTTATATATCTTGAATTGGACTAATAATAAGTGACAAATTGCTTAATTTTAGATATCTCGAATTAGACCATTAATAAGTGATAAATTCTTTAATTTTAGATATCCTTAATTTTGAGATTAATAAGTGATACATTTTTTCATTTTAGATTTCTGCAATAATGATGTTGCTAAAAATGAAATTTGTGGTATTTTTTTTTGGTATTTTCTTTTGTGAGGTTTAATACCTTTTCTTCTTCAACACTTAACAGGGTTTACACTTCGGATAATATATTAAGTAGATGACAAACATACATACATACATACCTACATACATACATACATACCTACATACATACATACATACATACATACATACATACATACATACATACATACATACATACATACCTACCTACATACATACCCACCTACATACCTACCTACATACCTACCTACATACATACATACATGCATGCATGCATGCATGCATGCATGCATGCATGCATACATACATACATACATACATACATACATACATACATACATACATACATACATACATACATACATACATACATACATTACTACGCACTAATTTAATTATGTTTCACTTTTTTAATAATGAAGATTGTTTCTGAAAACAAGAAGCAATGATATATAGACATATTGTTTAGAATTTGTTATTAGCAAATACAAGACATGTTATAAAAACACAACAGGTCAATAACAAACACATCACGACAGAGCCCATAACCTTCTACAATATTTATCACTAAGCTGAGTGGCGTTACAACTGGGTTTTCGTGGATTTATAAAGCGACTTTACATTACAGCAAATTGATTATTATGCTTTTTTTAAAAAAAATAATTGATTTTTCACACACTTGTAAGTTGTAGTGACACTGTATTTTCATCCCAAAAAGATGACTATATTTTTCACCCCGAAAAATGAAGATCTAGATTTTTCATAAAATTTCGAGAGTTTGTAGCTAAAAATTTTAAATATTTGAGTGTTAGAAGCCTACGATGTTTTGAAAAATGGCCGAGAGTTGTAGATATTACGTGTATAGTCTCTAATAAACAGTAACAAAGAAAAAGTGAAAACAACAAGCTCTGTATAATTTAATAAATAATTTATTTCCCTGGAAAAAGATTGTAAAATTGGACAAAGAGCTTACAATTTTAAGAATCAGATCCAAACATAATCTGAGAATAATCAACGAATTAAATTACAAACGTCCTAGTAATGAAATTTTCTAATAGATTCAAGTTATTTGAGTCCTGTTGGAAGACGATGACGTATCCTGAATTCAGTTTTGTGCTTATATAGAGTTCCTTCTAGGAATAAAATACTCAACACTCCCGAGTTGGAAATCCGAATATAAGTTTGATAAACTTTCATTATCCAATAAGTATGTATGATCACATCAAATATGTCCAGAGATGCGAAATTAATCCTTTAAATTCCAAATGAAATAAAGGAAAGTTAACTTGGATTTAAAAACTGGCTACAACAAAAGAAAATGACTTATCGTCATTTTTGTAACAGCCCAAAACTAAGAATATTTCATTTAAAGAAGATTATATCATATTCTAATACGCAGTTTCGAGGAAGAAAAGTCCCCAACTTTCAAAATCGAGACGTCACGTTTTCGTTTATGTCACGTACTCCTAAACATTACTCCGACGAGAACCAATCAATTTACTTTAAGAATAAAATGTTGTTTACTTCTAATTTAGTAATCCCATCTTGACCTAGATCAAAGCTTTATAAATCACACTGGCAACTCTAGCGTCAAGAGGAATTGCACATTGGGAATATTGGGTCTATATAGGGACAAAGTAAAGCAAAAGCAGCAGTAAAGAAACAATGTCTAGCAGAGAATGAGGTAAGTGAAAGTTAAACGGGGACGGTGCTCTTAGATATTTTGGCTCAGTTAAGGAGTCTGAAACAAACGAGGAAATAAACTTACCGAGCCAAACAACTCAACCCTGTTTTAAGCCTGAGATACCACAACTAGTGATTTCTGCCAAGTCATCGACATGAGTCACTCCTTAAGTATGCTTTGGTCGTAGAAAAGATTTAAGGCTGCTAAAACTGATTCGTTTTTATTAAGAAAACAAGCACCCATATGTCCTTTTCAGGGCCACCCACTTCTTTCGAAGTGACACCAAAAATCAGTTTTAACAACGAATCATGGACGACTTGTACGAGGCTACTTATCAGCGCCATTTGAAGTTAGAACAGTATGGAGACTAAGTGGTAGACATTTTGGTACACGAGTACGATCACCGTTTGAAAACTGATCCCGGGTTTAAACGTACCGTGAAAATTTAGCAGCTGGTAGACCGAACGAACCCGAGGGACAGTTTGTACGGAGGACGAACGAAAGCCACCTGTTTGCTGTACCAAGGCGACGAGAAGAAAGAAGAATAAATCAAATACTTGGACGTGTGTTCGCTGTATCCTTAAGTGTGAACATATTGTCGCTTTGTTCGCAGGGAATCCGCAAGTGATGACACAACACATCGACGTGGAAAATATTCGACAATACGAAGGCTTGATCCAGTGCAAAGTCTTGCCTCTCACTGACTTGTACCATCAGCTTTCTATTTTTGACGGTGGTGATTACGTTTTCATATTTGCATTCTTTGCGCCTGATGGTGTTACACATTTGTGATGTGGTCCATGTAAGAAATGCCGAGGATGGTTCTGTATCATCTCATTTCACGTGCCTGGATTCTTCGTTGTAATTCTGCTGTCAGGGTCCATGCATAACATGAATACAAAAAAGATTGAGATGAGTAGTGCTCTCAATAGTATGATTTTAGTTTTCAGACAGATATTCTTGTCTTTTCAGATGGGTCGTAGCTTTGACATAGCTGCCGTTAAATGTGCTGCTCGTGACAACATTTCTGCTCTTGATTATGGACCCAAGATATTTGAACTGGCCCACTGTTTCCAGTTCCTGTCCTCTGACTTTAATCTTGGCTGAGATTTGTTTGCCACTATTTGTCATCGGCTTTGTCTTCTTAGCGCTTATCTTCATGTCAAATCTGGAAGATGTATCATCCAGGTCCTTCGTTAAGGTGGCAAGCTCGTCTTCACTGCATACATGCCCATCAATGTCGTTGGAAGACATATTAAATATTTAATCATTACCTCAGACCTATTTTTTTTAAAAATCATTGTTTTATCATAGGAGTCAGGTTTGACCAGTTTAGAAATGGAAAGCATTAGGCCACTCAATACACATGAAGTCATTTTTACCAAAATTTGAATTGTAACAAAATTATAATATGTACATGTCACAGAATTTGTTTATTGCAAACAAACCTCCACACCAAAACATACTGGAGAAGGAGCTTGCAACCTGTTTCAATTCATCTTCACACTAGAAGATAAAGAAGAAAATTATTGATCAGTAGACAGAATAAAACATTTGTAAGAAAGGTACTGTACTGTTTCAATAATCATATTACTGAATATTGATTTCAAGCTGGAGAAGAAATTTAACATATTTTTCTTCTTTTAAATAAGTTGATCAGTATTTATATAAGACGTTGTTCCGACCATCTGGAGATAAAGTCAGTCTTTATTACAGTTTTCAACTTGTAGGAATCATGAATAAGATTACCTTTCCTCTTGAAATATGTATACGTAGAAAGAGACAAGGAATTTATGTTTGTGTGAGTCTTCTCAGATGTTTGATTCTTAAACGTTTTGCCCGATTGAGATTTGGAAGTACTCGTATGAGCCTAATATTTTTAACTAAAAGCTGATGAGAGAATAACTTACTAACAAATGATACTTTGTGAATCAAGGAATGATAATCAGATGTACGAGCATTTTCTGAAGTTTCGTCATTTTGCTCATCAAGGTAGGTCTTTAGGTTATTGTCCTTTTGCTCATCAAAGTAGGTCTTGAGCTTATTGTCCTTTTGTTCATCAAGGTTGGTATTTAAGTTATTGTCCTTTTGCTAATCATGGTAGGTTAGGTCTTTAGGTTATTGTCCTTTTGCTCATCATGGTAGGTTAGGTCTTTAGGTTATTGTCCTTTCCTTTTGCTCATCAAGGTAGGTATTTAGGTTATTGTCCTTTTGCTCATCATGGTAGGTTAGGTCTTTAGGTTATTGGTCTTTCCTTGTGCTCATCAAGGTAGGTATTTAGGTTATTGTCCTTTTGCTCATCATGGTAGGTTATGTCTTTAGGTTATTGTCCTTTCCTTTTGCTCATCAAGGTAGGTATTTAGGTTATTGTCCTTTTGCTCATCATGGTAGGTTAGGTCTTTAGGTTATTGTCCTTTTGCTCATCATGCTAGGCTAGGTCTTTAGGTTATTGTCCTTTCCTTTTGCTCATCAAGGTAGGTATTTAGGTTATTGTCCTTTTGCTCATCATGGTAGGTTAAGTCTTTAGGTTATTGTCCTTTTGCTCATCATGGTAGGTTAGGTCGTCTTTAGGTTATTGTCCTTTCCTTTTGCTCATCAAGGTAGGTATTTAGGTTATTGTCCTTTTGCTCATCATGGTAGGTTAGGTCTTTAGGTTATTGTCCTTTCCTTTTGCTCATCAAGGTAGGTATTTAGGTTATTGTCCTTTTGCTCATCATGGTAGGTTAGGTCTTTAGGTTATTGGTCTTTCCTTGTGCTCATCAAGGTAGGTATTTAGGTTATTATCCTTTTGCTTATCATGGTAGGTTAGGTCTTTAGGTTATTGTCCTTTCAGTTTGCTCATCAAGGTAGGTATTTAGGTTATTGTCCTTTTGCTCATCATGGTAGGTTAGGTCTTTAGGTTATTGTCCTTTTGCTCATCAAAGTAGGTCTTTAGGTTATTGTCCTTTTGCTCATCAAGGTAGGTCTTTAGGTTATTGCTCTTTTGTTCATCAAGATAAGTCTTTAGTTTAATATGGACTTTTCAACTAATATGATATTTTTCAGGTCATCTTGATCAACCTTCTTGACTAAGCACAATTATCAAATTAAGATTCCTTTTCCCATGCAAATTAAACAAATCTAGTTTATTTTCAACAGTTCTAAACCTTTATCAATATACATCGGGTATAAACTCATAATCTTTTGAGATACATTATTTAACCACATCGTAATTAGCACATTTTTGCACCGACAATGACGTATCGACTTCACCAGCTTTGCAAAATTAGTATATTTTGTAATATTAACGTTTCAATGCTCTCTTTGCCATTGCAAATTGCCAGCAATTTTCTGAAAATGAGGTAAATATTGACTTACATCTTTTCTTCAAAAGAGCATACACACGTAATATTTCTGATACCATTAAAACCTTAATGTGTGTGTAAAGGGTCGTGCTTTCTACTTGCCAGCTCTAATTCATTTAGTCTAAATAGCATTTAACATTCTACTTTCTGTGTTTGAATTTCTCTTTCTGCATTTCTATTTATTTTCGACGCATCTGTATTTTCCGTTCTTTTTCCCCTTTTTGAAATTGCATTCTCTCTCTCTCTCTCTCTCTCTCTCTCTCTCTCTCTCTCCCTCTCTCTCTCTCTCTCTCTCTCTCTCTCTCTCTCTCTCTCTCTCTCTCTCTTGTATTTCTCTTTACTCTTTCTGATTTTGGATTTCCATCATTTCTTTTTGAAGCCGAATCTCTCTTAACTCTATTTCTATATGGGGGTGGGTGGTACATTTTCAATTCTTTGTATTTTATTTCAGTGTCAGATAGAAACTTATTAATCAAGCTCAAAGCATGTTTAACCAAAAGATACTTTTCTACCGAAATTTTTTCTCCTTTCTTGCTATGTTTCAAAGGCCTTTGATTCAGATAGTTTATATGTCGGGCACGATGAAGCAATTCGTCCTTTCTTCTAAGACGTCAACCATTCATGAAGTATTATGAAAAATAAAAAAATAAAAAAATTTAAGAGAAAGTTTTCTACTTTAGATGACATTAATAAAGCCTGGAGTTTTCATTAATGAGTCCTCAAATATATAAAATTAAAACACTTGTAAAACGTAGTAAATTTAACATTCAAAAACGATTTTTTCTTAAATATTTTAAAGAAATCCTACCCTGTGATTATAAATATGTAGAATTAAATTAACAAAGACCAAACCAAAATATTCCGAAACAAAGTGAATTTAAATTTAAAAAACAAATTAAATGTCTTAGATGTTTTAATAAATTTGTACCCCGGAATTGCCCCCGAGTTTATGTTACGGCTCTATGAACTTCAACTAAGCAACAGAAAAGAGCGAAAGATTAAAAAAAAGTCAATAAATAATTTATTTCACTAGAATACAAAGTGAAAAATTATGAAGAACTTGCAGTATTGTAAATAAAATCCAAAATATTACAAATAGTTATATCACATGTCCAATACTATAGAGTATTCCGAATGAAACTCAGTGGTGTTCCAATTGACTTAAACTCTTGTAAACCTTGATGTAATAATAGCCTAGAATAGTGTTGTTGTGTTAACAAACACGATGTAGCACAATGATGTCATCCAAAATGTTACTATATGAATTCACAATAATCCAAAATCAATGATTTAGTCCGAAAGTATTTTAGAGCACGTTGTAATTCAAGTGAATAACTTAAATAAATAAATCCTATCAAATTAAACTGATCATAACTAAACTTCTTTTTCATCGATTTGGGTCATCCCAAATTGAATTCTGAATGCACTTATATAAATTAATAAATTCGTAGAAGTTTACCAGGGTTTGCCGAATTCAAGTTTCTAATTTGTTTTGCAAGACCTTCAGTAACTTTATCCTGCTAAAATTATGCATCATTTCATTCCCCTATACAGTTAATTATCGATTACTACAGTTCGTCCTCTCCTGCTCACTTTCTCCAATAGTACTAGATCTGTGGTGGCGCTTGCAGATCCAACCTGACAGGAAGCTTCTACTCCAAAGTACTTGATCACTGCCACATTACTGGCACATACAGAACTGTGGCGCATAGCGCATGTAACCTAACACTGCAAATGTAGTCCTAAAAAAGCCCTAGAATTCAAGTTCAGCTTAACCTGGGCGGGTACGATGTTTGTTTGATCATAAAAGGAACTGCAACCGTATGGAATGCAGCTAAAGTGTCATTCCTAACAAAATGGAAAATGCATCGTATTTAGGCTGGTTTAGCTGCAGTTCATTGACTCGCTTGTTACTGGACGCCAGCGTGGAAACAAACTTGTGAGCAAACTTGAGGCAGGAAGCAACGATCGCTTCAGATCCTAAAAAAGTTGCGTACACGCGAATGAATCTATCCCTACAAATAGACAGACAATTGGGAATTGTTCTCTAAAACTCAACTGATTGGCTACTTCTAGTTATCGCTGTCCGGCGATGACGTTTCTTTCAACGACAACAGTACGCGAACCAAGTCGGGTTTGCGTGTGGTTGTAGAAACCTCGGTGATTATCACAATTTGTACTTGTGCGTCAAGGGTTGTAGCTGATAGATGTCATTAAGGGTTTCGCGATTTTGCCACTGTTTCTCGTCGCTGGAAAGGCTCGGATGCTTTGCTCTCTGAGCTGGACTTCTCATTGATACTGATTAGCATCTGTTTGTTGAATGTAGAATCTGTGGAGTTATTTCTTTGGAGAGCCACCGCTACACTCTTGAAAACAATCCGTTTGTGGACAGTTACGACCGTGCGTCATCAAACAGTTACACCATATATCTTGTTCCCCAGAACAGATGTCGGTATTCTGCAAGTGGTTGTTCCCATGGTAGAGAAGCAAACCTTCCGTGTGGCTTGAGTTCAACGAGTGCACCAAACTGGTTCCAAACTGCGCTGTAAACTCATCTATGTGGTCCACGTACGAAATCTATATGCGGGCTACTTATAATGCAAGTCCACTGGGTGATACTCTTTCCGCAGCGTGCAACCAGATGAATGTGGATCTGAGAACAGCTGCCACTAACAACTTTGGAAAAGAGTAAAATTCCTGTGTTCGAGAATGCGATGAAGAATCTCTATAAACTAATCCGCGTTGACCTTATCGAGATAGCATGCAAGACAAACTTCGAAGGCTCATTACACTTCCATTAAACAATGACCGCGCGGGTTAGTAAAGTCATCTATGAAGTTGTTCAACGACGTCTAGCTGAGTTGACACAATCTAATCGATTCGATGATAGCAACTTTGTCAATAGGACGCGAATCTAGAACATGGCAGATGAAAGAAATAATGTATAAACGATGGCTTAATACAAAGTTAAAAGGTCAAAGATACAACCTATCATACATGGGAAATACATGTACCTGTGTTACTAGATAGAAGCATTTAAAATTATCATTAATACGTATTCGAGATTATGGATCCAGACCAGCAATGGTTAATATAATTTCAAATTTATGACACAACTCAATATTGTTGAGATGCGTTCTTGAATATCCAGGGAAATCTTGTGAGTGCAGGCAAAATCATCCTATAGGACAAAGTCATGTTTGTCAAAAATAGTATCATAGCGTAATTTAACAGGATATATTAACTCATAGAAGGAATGGAGATCAAAACAATATTGGACAACATCGATGTCTCTACAACAATTGTCTGACTTACCAAGACGATTAGGCACTGTTTGCTGGTCGTCAATGATGTTCGTCAAACACAAGCTCTAATAAAAATCCTCATATTTTAGTCCGCTGACCCGTGCTGCTATTGTGGACCCACCCATAACCAGTCAGTATGCTTGCCAGGTTCCAACTGTGCCCCATTTCTTCTTGGTGCCAACCCAAATTTTAATCATGGTTTTGCAAAGCGACGAAAGTGGCTTAACGAGCAAATGGAGTCCTCTTGCATGATTCCACCCTCACACAAATTTTGGTTTTGCAGACACTTTCGAAAGAAGAGGTTAAACACTGTCAATGAATTTTATAAACCCTTTTTTATTTATTAAATTCATGTACTAGAGTTTCGTTTTTGGCGTACAACGATACCCGAGGGTGAATAATGTATATTGTGTCGTATTTCAAAATAGTGAGTTCGGTTCATCCTATGCCGCACGTGCGAAGTACTTTTGATGAGATGAACCGAATGCCTTTAATGTATAATACATCACCGCATGTAAAGCACTTAGCATTACGGATAGTCTTTTCAGTCAGCTGTCTACTATAGGACTCGCACGTCTCCAGCTATAGAGGTATGCAAGCTTAAATCATTTCTCGTATATGCAATAACACTATTGTACTACCACGTCAATGTTTGCATGGTTTGTGACTTTGTTTTACGCAGAATAATGCATACGCTTATTTTCTTGTTTACGACTTAGCAAAGGATTTATATTAGTATATTAGTACACGGTATTGGATATGTTTTCAGCTGCCCAATGTCTGTAAATGTCAAGAATGTCCGATGTTGTCCTGTGCTGTCGAGTGTCTGGAATGTCCAGTATATGGAGTGTCTCAGCTGTAGAACTGTTCAGTGTCTGAAATGTCCACCGTCCAGAGTGTCCGGTGATGTCCAGTGTCTGGAGTGTCCCAGCTGTAAAGCTGTCCAGTATCTGGAGTGTAAAGTATCTAGAGTATCCGGTGATGTCCAGGTTATGGAGTGTCCAGGCTATGGAGTGTCCGGTGTTGTCTGGTGCTGTCCAGAGTCTGGAAAGCATCTGGAAAGTTTAAAGCCATCTGGGGTTTCCACAGTGTCTAGAGGGACCCGAACATTCCAATTATCAGAGGAATCAAGGTCTACTGGTGCAAGTTGTAAAGCCAACCACATGAAGTATTCGTAGCAGCTGTAAAGCTGAACTTAAGCAGCCGTTGAGCTAAGTTTGCGGTTCGTAAAACCTATGGTATATTTATGGACTCTAGAGATAAGTTATATACCTGTCCTTTTTCATTTACATAATTTCAGTATGAGTGAATCAATTTCACTACATGAGTAAAAATATACATTGTTTGCTAGCTGAGTAAACTATATCCATCTTTCTATGGTTTAGTCACTGTGAATCGTTCACTCCTTGTGTTTGCCTTTTGTGGAGTAATATGTATTTTTCTTTATTACATTTGTGCGTTATAATGTTAATATTCCAATATTTTGATTAAATATACACGCACGTATTAATGATTTAATTGCTCATTCAAGTCATTGATTATTAAACATTGTGTGTGTGTGTGTGTATATATATATATATATATATATATATATATATATATATATATATATATATATATATATATATATATATATATATATATACCACATACGTTAAAAATAACATGGCATTTAAAGTGTTGGTATAAAGCAAATCTATATACCAATACTATTGGTATATCAAATAGTGATCCGCCCATAGCGCAATAATACGAATATATAAACATTCTTTCTACCGTAGGCCTATAGCTCTATGAAGAATTTCTACTCATTCATTAATCATAAATGACATGGAGTTAACGACACAAATATTAAGAGTCCCTGTTTTCTAAATATTAAAATGGTACACAATTTCATCGGAATCCTGTCTTTTTCCTCTCCCCCTCTCATGCAAAATAAGCACAAATCTGGAGTGAGAGAGAAATATATTGCGCTGGACGAAAACATTATAGCTGAACTTGTACCAAGTAACCCACAGTACTCTGTTTCCTCGTAAACCTATGCTTACGCTTTCCTTGGGATTTATCTATAGTATTCATAATATCAATGATACATAGTTGCAATCGTCAGACGACACACAAGGCCTACATGTTAAATTTGTCGGTTAAGATGCGCACATACTGTATTGTGCTTTAAGCCTTTGTTGTTGTTTCTGAAACCCGTTTTAATCGAGTATTAATAATTGAATATAAAACTGTCCAAATGGTCGCCAGCCTCCCCCCCCCTCTGGAGCAAAAATACACGAAAAATAAAATACAAGCGTTGTGGATTTTTGCTTGTGTCATACGACGATGTCTGGACCTATGAATGATGGCAATGTTAGTCGAGACGTACAGAGAGAGAGAGAGAGAGAGAGAGAGAGAGAGAGAGAGAGAGAGAGAGAGAGAGAGAGAGAGAGAGAGAGAGAGAGAGAGAGAGAGAGAGAAAGAGAGAGAGAGAGAGGAGAGCTATACGACGATGTCTGGACCTATGAATGATGGCAATGTTAGTCGAGACGTACAGAGAGAGAGAGAGAGAGAGAGAGAGAGAGAGAGAGAGAGAGAGAGAGAGAGAGAGAGTTTTGTCTGTAGAATCGCTAATTAAATCAAAATGATGACTTAGTTGAACTGTCAATATATTAAAATATTTTAATTACCTCTTGTTGGTTCGTGATTCCAATTCGTTTATATTCCACGCGAATTTCCATACGACAGTAGGTCAATGACAGTACATGCATAGTCTATAATAAGATCACCATGTTTGCAGTGCACTACTTTCTTCATTAAAAAAAACAACACAACAACATATTTTATGTTTAAATAATGCGTGTGTCTTATATTGATTTATTAAATGTGAATAAAAAAGAAAATGAAAAATTAAACAATCAACTTATCAATTTGAATATGTGATTGTGAATAACAAGAAAAATCGTAGAACTAGATTTTGTAGCAGACAGACACTTGGTTGTGAGGAGGTCATTTACTCGGGCTATATATCAGGAGCACATCGTAACTCCAACTTGCAAATATTTGTATTTGTATGTGATATAAATAAAATATATGTATAGTATGTACGCTGTATCATTGATATACCACTCGTTGTATAAATTTTTCATTAAAAGGAAACTCGGGCAAGCCTCGTTTCCTTTTAATGAAAAATTTATACATCTCGTGGTATATCATTGATACAGCGTACATACTATACATATATTCTATATATATATATATATATATATATATATATATATATATATATATATATATATATATATATATATATATATATATATATATATATATATGTTCTATTGTGAATCCAAAATTACCACCCGGTTATCTTGTTACACACACAGTCGTGTTAAGCCGCAAGGGCGACACTAACGATACATTATAGAGTGATGTTGACGTTGTTGTTGGTTAAAATTGAGTTGCCGAAGCTTGCGCTTTGGATCTCCCCAGTGAGTCCATCAGTGACGACAAAAGGACTATCTGCATTATCGGACGTGACAGAGCCTAAGATTGTTTCTACATCTATGAAGTGGAAATCATCTGCAAAACCATCCCGATGAAGTTCTTCGTTGATTATTTCGAACCATCATGGACTTGACTGGCTAAAGAAGACCATTGACTTGTGTATTGCTGCTATGCGTCTGGATAGTGTCTACTTGCAGAACAATTATACGTTGCAGTGACGTTATTGATAGAATTGTGATGGACCGGCAAAGCTACTGAAGCGAAAAAAAATAAAAGAAAGATAACAACAGCTGGGAGATAAAATCACAGAACCACGACACTCACGAATTAAAAAAAGAAAGTGTGCTATCGCGAATGTTATTTGCTAATTCGCTGATTATAATTGTTTGCTGATTTATATCGATAGCATGTAGTATCGAAGGCGGTGCTGGCAAAATAATTTAAATATTCTGCTATTGCGAATACGTGTTTATTCAAATATTCACGCTGCTGCCCATATCTGTCACAGCACAATTACCACTAACGGGAAGACGGACACAAAACAAGGATGTGATATACAAGCACTAAAACTGTAGTAAACGGTTGAAAAATGTAGCTTCCAGCCAGACAGCCAGCTAGGGTTCTCTCATGAGAGGCACTCGCTTACGGTTATTTACGGGGAGCACCAATGCTTTCCTCAAGTGTAACTTCATGGGGTGTAGGTGGTGTTGTCTCAGATCGGCAACGGAAATATAAATGCTGCATTATTTTACTACTCCATGTCCCATGTCTAGGGGTCACTGGCCTCACAGGTCGTTCCCGTATAGCATCTGAGAGAAGCAACGGTTGTTATGTGGATGACCGATTACATATAAAGAACTTCAACATGGAAGTCATAGTCTACGCACACTTGCCTTGAACTTTAGCTGTGCGAACTGGTGTTTGATTTGCTCTTTCCATGATGTGCATATTTCAGCTCTATATATTTGTGCAAGACAAAATATAAAAATGGAGGCTTGGTGGAGCTATGGAGTAATTATGTTATCTCGGAAAATTTATATATTCAAGTAAATGCTAATTCCTTTTTGCATAATTATTTACGCAATGTGTATAGATTGACATTTTTGTCACGTGCATAAGAAATGTTTCCCAACTTAACATTACTTTTTTTGTCAAGTTCTTGTAATGTATATTTAATTTGTATCTGTATATTGTATTTTATCTACCATAGTTATGGAGAAACTATGAATGTTCATCAAACAAATTGCTTACGAATTCGATGGAAAAATAACCATCATCATGGCTCTGTTATTGTGCCTCAGCTTTTTATATGAATGTTTTAAATTTTGTTCAGTAAATATTTAAGAGGATTTATTTATTTTAATTATTCATTGGAATTACAATGTACTCTTTAACATCTCGGACTAAATCATATTTTTTTTATTATTATGAGGTGTTCATTCGTGAATAATTTGGATATCTCATTCTGATATAACAAGACTGCTGGCACATTAACACATTCGGGGACAACTAACACAGCAGCAAATTCAAAATTGGAATTCATTCAGATCAACGCTGGAATTCATTTGGAATACTCTATACATGTTGACTTGTTATAGAACATTTATGAATATTTGGGATTTAATTCATAATAATGCTTTTTTATATATAAAAAAAATCACTTTATATTCTATTGAAATAAAATATGTGTTGAATTGTATTAAGCGTTTGGTTTTCCCACTTTTCCGTTACTTAGTTTCAGTCGTAAAAATAATTATAGAGGCTGGTCCGGATAGCCAATTATTCTAAGGCGTTTGCATTTACAGATCACTGACGTCTCCCATTGTCAAATTCGGTGCTCGGGCATTGTGGCTGTATATAACTGTGTACGATTTTTTTAAAAATTATTTCCGGTCGACTGCATAAGATTCAACTGCTAATATTTTGTTTGGAAAGTGTTACCCTGCTGCTTATTCCATAAATATGTTATCCTTTTCCTATTGGATATTTGTATTTGGTGTAGGAGGAGCTTGCTGCAGGAGGGCATGGATAAAATGGATGGGATAGTTTTCAGTAGTTTTCGCTCGTAGAACAATGTTCGCAAACATGCTCTGTAGGATCGATACATGAACTAAAAGTCTCTAAATCTAGTGAAATAGCGTCGTCACAAGCCACGGGCGATAATCCTCTAGGCTCATTTGATAAGAGTGCATATGAATTTCGCCTGTGGTATGCGACTTCGATGTGAAAGTGGAATAT
Organism: Unio delphinus; assembly: GCA_029339505.1. Classification (NCBI taxonomy): domain Eukaryota; kingdom Metazoa; phylum Mollusca; class Bivalvia; order Unionida; family Unionidae; genus Unio; species Unio delphinus. The sequence continues at coordinate 646,069 of JAQISU010000111.1, forward strand.
AGGTTACGTTTTGTATAGAGACAACAGGAATCGTACAGGTGCGGTGACGTCACAGTACTGAAGATTGGTAACAATGTTTCAACAATTGTAGGAACAGGTGTGAACCGGAATGACCTCAATCGGTACCAGAGAGTTGAACTTAGACATATAGTTTATAACACATGCAACATACAAATATACAGTCACAAAAAATTATACAAATGACTTTTTTAAAACGTTATGGCAAAAAGCAAATCTTTTCGAGGCATATGAGTGGCCATAAAAAGGGTCATTGGGTTTTATGTTCACATCATTTTGGTTAACATCGAGTGCATCGCATAGGTCTGCTTCTCTTCCTCAAACTTCTGACTTCTGGTCCGTATACAAGGACTCTTCAAACAGCTTCATCTCTCTACATAAATTCTTCTTTTCCAAACGCTCGTATCGGTGATCCTGATAAATGTCCATGTTGATTTCACATATTTAGATAAGTCAATGCGGAAGGGTATTGACGTTACGAGAGTAGACGTAAGACGAGCCTTTATTTGTTCACATCTTGTGATGAGAATAGGTGAAGGGAATGCAGTGAACTGTACTTAGTTATAGTGGAAGAGTGAATCGAAACGGATTGAGTTTTTTTCAACAATCCTAACACGTGTTACAACATTCACAGTGCGGAATCATACTTCCAATCCGATGAGAGTGGTCTATTAGGTCACATTCTCTATATAGGTGCACTAGCGTCTGTGCGTCATGAATCCATGAGGCAGATTCAGAACATGACGGAAACTAAGAAGAAGACGAATTTGGGTTCATCGGCCGTGGAGACGAGAAGCGATGATACAGCAATGACAACTAACGTCAACACAATCCTACTTCCAGAAGAGACCGATTTTGATTAGTTGATTTTCCTCTCTTTTTCGCAAGAATTTGTTCTGGTACCAGTATCTTCGCCGCCTTCTCCTTCCTTACCACAAGTCGAGGATTTTAAACAAGGACATAAATAAGAATTGGAGAAATTTTTGCAGCAACAGAAAGAAGCAGAACAAGATTATCTCCTTCAATGGCAACAACAAGAAGAGGTAAGAAGAAGGAAACGACAGGAAGAAGAAGAAGCAGTAAAGAAACAATGTCTATGAGACTAGGAGGACAGTAAAAGTCAAACGGTGACGGTACTCTTAGACATTTTGGGTGAGTTAAGGAGTCTGAAACAAATGTATCAGACTTCTTTATTATGACCCAAGAGGAACAGACCTTCCAGTGTCAAACAACCCAACCCTGTTACTACGCCTGAAATACAAAAACTAGTGGTTTCTGCCAACTCAATGACAGGAATGAGTCCAGAACTAGGCCTTGGTCGTGGCAAAGGCTTAAGGCATTTAAAGCTGCTTTCATCCCGTTCCTGGGTTTCTTTTCAATAATAAAACAAGCATTCGACGGTCCTTTTCAGGGACACCCACTTTTTTCGAAAAGAGATGGCATTTATGTTTGCCATAATCAATTAAAATCCCTTTCTTATCCCATGATCTATATGTGTGAGTGCGGGAGTGTAGGTCCTTATTCTAAAAAATCAAATATCAAAGAAACAATTACGTTTTATTCTGTCTGGTCTCTTCTGGTACACACTCGTAGAGATTTCCCCAAATGTTATGATTTTAAAAATTAGCTGGAGAATGACCCCCATCAAGATGGGTTCAGGATGACTGCAATCTACACCAGCAAACCAGGCAAGAACTGTCACGTGTGATTAATTGGTGGCAGAATCAGGGGATGCAATACCACCACATCATTGTATTAAACTAACGACATACATTCAACATAATACAAGAGAAGTGATTACCATTTATCAGTGAATTCTGTGTAAACCATTTTAACAAATTGTTTGCTCATTAAAAAAAATCTTCATATTTTGTATCTGAAAAATATCTGATACTTATTTAAATCAATAAAATTAATCAATGTGTATGTTAAGTAGGTGCAAATAAAGCAATATAAATTAGAATAGATCAGCAACATTGGAAATTAAAGCAATTACCCAGAATGCCATTCTGCCTCTCAACTGAAACATCATGGGTAGTTGTTCTTTAGTCTATAAAAACAAGTAAACTATTTATGAATGTAGTATAAAAAAAATACTTTTTATAGCAAATGTATTCAAAACCAAAATTTTGGAGTGCTGCAATTACTGAAAGTATATATACTTTCTGAAAGCATATACATGTATCAACATGCCCATTCCCTCCTCAACTCAATTGTAATTCTAATTTAAATTCAAGTAGTGAAAATATAATATCATAATATGTGACACATGCTTCAGATTTAACTGAAAACACACACAGACACGCACACAGACATACACACACACATTACGTGCTGTATTTTCTAAACAGTAAAAATAAACAGTGGGAACAAAAACCTGAGAAAAACAACATTATCAATTTTCCAAATAAACATTTTGCTTAACTAAATGGTCTCTCTCTCTCTCTCTCTCTCTCTCTCTCTCTCTCTCTCTCTCTCTCTCTCTCTCTCTCTCTCTCTCTCTCTCTCTCTCTCTCTTGGTTTTTGAGTGGCCAAGTAGTCTCAAACGCTCTCAGTTAGGGATCACTGCCATCTCGCCTCTGTTTTAATAACAACGTTTTTATTTAATACTCAGTCTGACACCCAATTCTGATATACCACCAAAAAAATAAAAAAATAACAAAGGATGGTCCCACAAACTTGAGACACTAGCCAAGAGCTACTGAGTTCAAAGATTTTAATTTTATGGCAGACAACTCAATATATCTTGTTCTGTTATGGTGAAACTACATAATTATATAGGATATACATGTACATGTATTTATGATCAAAACATAATGCAAATTTGAATTTGGAACGAAATTCAAATGCAAATTTGAATTAAAATCCGACTAGAAACTGCCAAAGTGTATATAAAATGCTGATATGAAAACCGTTACATAGTAGTTCAAAATGTACTGAGGCAAAATTCATATCATGACTAAAATTTATATAGTTGCAAGTTTACTGCAAAATATACAGATCCAATCAACAAATATGAATTAATAGGGCAGCTGTATGAAAAAACTTGTATGCATTCCTTGCTTGTCCAGCCAAAGTCTGAATTATCAGTTATATCTTCAAACATCTCGTCTCTTCCTGCAAAATAAATTATATCACCACTAAATAGCTGATTAAATTTATTTACCTTCTGATGTATTATGCTAAATTTTAAAATAATATCCATCTGAACATTAATTTAGAATTGTATTGGGGAAAATATGATTCTACTCCAACTTCCAGGAACACGAAACTGAATAAGTATATTTCATGTTAATAATATCATCAAAGAAATGACAGCCCCTCTGTGTGAAATTTGGATTCAATCATTTCTAGTTTATCAATCTATAATTTAATAGGAGATTTAATTTAATTATATCTCATACACTCTCTTATTTTCCCTCAATGTATGCGGAGCAGAAATGAAGTTGAACATATCCCGTGTTCCTTTGTTCAGAAGTCCTAATCTTTCTGTGTGTTCTAGTGATACTTTACTTTTGCTATTATTGGTCAAGACTTATTTGTTTATTTTAAATATACCATATTCTTCTTCCAGTACAAAGATAATTATTATCTGTTTGATTTTATCCATGTTTCTAACCTTCATGACATTTACATTTTTTATATACAATCTCCTTAATAGATCTGCATGTAGTTCCAGGCTTTGTCTCACCTATCACCACTTACTAACCTTGGAGTGGATGTAATCAGTTTCCGTTTCCTTGGTTGTCACTCTTTTCCTGGCGTTTCATTTAGTTCTCGTTTCCTCTGCCGTCGCATTCTGGCTCTGGTCAGTGCTTCCTTGAGATCTTCTTCTGGAATTCTGAGAAGGTCTTCAATATTGTCATAGTGGACATGTGGGCCCAGTTCATATTCTACTACATCACCGACTTTCTTGAGACCTCCACCTTCCATAAAATTTGGGAGTTCTGCCTCTGACACACCTGCCGTTAATAAATATTGCAGACAACTGTTAATTAATTTGCAAATACTGTGTAATGCAGTAACTGGAGGCATCCACAACTTTGGACTTCTTACATCTTTTCCAGGCAGTTTTATGCTTAATTGTCTTACTTCTTCCAAGGAAAGTCTTTCAGCATCATGCTTGCTAGGGCAGTAGAGGTTCTTCAGCAGACTTATGTAAACCCCCGGGTCAATGGTTACACTAAGATGTCCAGAATCTGGTCTTGAGCGGATCTTGAAGAGATTTCTCCTGAAGGTTTCATTTTCAAATATTCCTTTCAACGACTTTTCGTGTGAGATTCCATAAAATTTGGGAATAAAGTCGTTACTACCCAGGCTGAGACTGAAAGACAAAATCACCGCTATTTTATCTTCATTATATCTCATTTCAATGGCCCTGACGATTCCTGTGATATTGTAGATATCAAGCTTACCAGCACTTCCAGGCTTTTTGATGACAACATAGACATGATTCTTGAAATTACCATCATCCTTTCGTGGCAAATACAATGAAATGGCTAGAATATGTATGGGAATGCTATCAATGTCCCCTGATGATACATAGCTGACAACATTTTCTCCTTCTTTAAGTTCGGTTGCAATATAACAAGGCCAATCTGCCTGAGCTAGCTCTGCCTCACCTTTATTTTGCTTGATGTCCAACTTCTCAGAACGTACGTATCCTTTGTCTGATGCAAAATGGGACCGTATTGGAATAGCAAACTGTTTACATGGTATTTCCTTGTGATGCTCAGGAGTATCGCATGCGCATGGACTGAGATAATACTCACTATCTATATCTAGAACTATATCTTTCTTGATTCGAAGTTCTCTCACATGACCGGCCATAAAATTGCTGATCATTTTTTTTCCCTTCATGGTTTTAGTGACCGCAGGTTTGCTAATATTTTCTGTACTGATAATCTCACCATCATCTTTTAAGTGGTAGATGTCAGTTTTATTTTCTTTGGTTCTTTTCGCCCTGGTCATGGATTTGAGGTCATCTGGGGTGAAAGAATACTTCTCTTCACATATAACAACATGTGATGCAAATGGGAATTCTTTCAGCAACCACCTCAAAACTCCATTTTCTACGTATCGCAGATACTGAAGCCCAGACCTGCCCAATGCTTTAAATTTGACTCCCGAAAACTCTACAAGAATTGTTGTCGTTCTTTGGGAGATATCTACAGGAACGTTCTTCTCTTCAAGTAGAATTAAGCTTGCGTCCTTCTTTTGACGATCACCAATAGATAAACTTTCATTATTTTCATCGGTATTAAACTCAGTCAAAAGAGAAACCAAAGCAGTCCGTACACCTTTGGACTTTGAAACATTTCCCTTAGTGCACTCTGGTGTAACAACGGCTTGACAAGTATTCATCTCTGATGTGGCATGCTCGTTGAATTTTTCAAGCTTCAGTAGCATTTTCTTTCTTTTTTCTTGTTTTGCAGTTTCATCAGTCTTCTGAGGTTTAAATTTTGCACGTGTGATGGTAACACTCTTTCCAGCTTTCACACGCTGTTTTAGAGCCTTGGACGCATCAATATTGTCAAGGCTTGGTATGTCATGCTCAGTTAGAGAAAATAAGCTCTGTTGACATAAGTATCTTCTAATGAGGTAATTTCCAATTTGCAATGTTTTTCTGTCCAAGACACACTCAGACAAACGTGTGGACTTGAATTCATAAATGTTCTGTGGTATCTGATCTTCATGTGTAGGTAGGGCTCCTCGACGTAGAATCATTCTTATAGTTGGTATTACATGTTGTAGATCTCTCTCAGTCACATATATTCCAAGAAATTGCTCATGCTTACATAATTCATCTTCCTGTTTGACAGTACATTTTTGGATGTTACTTTTTGAAACCGATTCTTCGGCACTTAACAATATGTCTATCACTGACATTCTTGGAACAATAGCTTCTAAAGCTGCTGATGGTCTGAATGCTTTCAGGGCATCACGATGATCCATTTCACGTTGCGAATCCAGACTAAAGTTGGTGTCACTTCCACGATGTGGTGTTGAAAAAAGCGAGGCTTTGAGTTGCTGGTGAAAATATCCAGCACTAAAATGTTCACATAGAAGATGGATAGAAAATTTACCGTATGAAGCAGCACCATTTACAAATGCAAATGGCAAGGATGTTTTGACAATGGAAAGTAGCAATTTATATCCCTGAGTGCCACCTATTCTTTCAGCTATCGACGGTCCAACAATTTCATCACAATGCCTCATTAATTCTACATGAAGCAGGAAGGTTCCATTGCTACCACAAGCTGCATCAATGAACTCACGATATTTTCGACTCCATTTGCCTTCAAGATCATCTGAGGACATCACTGCCATGTTTTCTATAAGGGATTTTGCTGATGGTGGCTCAAGACACTCGACGAATCTTATGAAGATTGCCAAATGGAGAGTTAAAGATAGCCTTCGGATATTTCTTATTGCTGTTTCAATATGTGTTATGGTAACTAATTTAGTCCACTCTGTTTCGTCCTCATCATCCTGAAGAAATTTCAGGAGATGGAATAAGCCACATGTCTTAGCACTAAACAAGTTGGTAATCTTGGATTTTATGAGGTGTAGTACCGGAAATTCTGGAAGGTATTTTCTGTACTTTTTATTTTCTTCCATGAGAATAAACAAATTTGATGCTATTTTCTGATCAGGAGCAAATAAAATACGGTCTTTTTCACTTTGTTCTTGAACAATCTGCCCACTTTTTACAAGAAAGTCATCAAGGATTTCTTTTAGTTTCCATTTATCGTCATCTTTTCCAATTGCTGGAGGTGGGTGTTTGCAGAGAAGGCATGGTGGTTGATATTTCTTAAATGGCTGGGGTTTTATTGACTTTGATGGTTCGTTTCTTTCTTCTGCTAAAGTGCTATTTTCAGTTACCTCATAGAGACTGTTATCTGGGTCACATGTTTCGCTGCCTTCAGTAGATATTTCTTGATCTTCTGAAAGGTTTAGGCAAGAAATTGTTGAAATAGATGATTGTCGTGATAGCGAACCATCTCCATGAAACGTCCAGTCTTCTTCCGGTTGCATGGTTGACGTATGTGGCATGATGTTACAGGGCCTACTTGTCTGCAATGGACTACTTGTGTTTGTTAATGGAATGCTTTTAAGTATCAAAGCACATTCATTCAAAAGTTCTTCCGCTTCTTGTTCATCAATATCATCATCAGTGGTGTTTGTAGAGAACAAAGACACTCTATATGGTGGCGAAGAATCCTCTTTGATTGTAGACAGCTGAGCTACACCCTGAGCAAATATATCAGAGAGTTCATGTGAATCGTCAAAGTACTTTTCTAAGTCATCCAGTTCAGCATGTTCTTCATCACTACATGACTGGTCTACTCCTTTGGTGGCTGAGTATATGGGATCTTCAGTAATGCTTCGATCTTTGAATGAGTTCTCCATTGAGGAGATCTCATTGCCTGTGATCGCAATGGTAGACCGTTCTGAAGCATCATTAAGTAGATCTTGCAATATAGACGAAGCTTTTATGATAGTACATAAATCCCAAAATATATGTTGGGTGAGCAAATTCTGCATGGCTGTTTCTTCCTCAGATAGATTCAATATGCATCTCTCCATATCATTCTTGTTCAGTACTATTCGATCTTTACAACAACATTTTGGATCACCTTCACATTCTTCCAGATGCCAATCTAAAGTTACCTCGTTGTCTTTTGGAAGCCCTTTCACTGTAATCGGTAGTGTGCATATCTGTGTTGTATGGCTTGAGCCACGATCAGGATCTGCTCTTTTCTGCAGTCTGACAAGGTTGTCAAGGAACAAAATCAAGTGGCATTCGCGTAAGCTGACCAGATGTAGATCAGAAGCAACACTGGTCACTGACTTGTATAGCAAGGGATGTTTTCGTATAAAACATTCAAAGTAACATTTTTCTGGTTCAGCCATATGCTTTAGCCACTTTTCAGCTGCATGAATACCACGAGTAATGCCACAGTCCTGTGTTATGCCAAGTACACATGCTACATTATGATGATTGACTTCTAGAACTGATGTATTTATTTCCTGTGTAATGCCAACATGCTTCTTATTGTAGGTGTTCAATATGATATCATAAATTGTTTGAAGGCGTCTAATCTTGCTGACAATGAAATTGGTCTGATTGTCCGATTTTCTCATAGTTTCAGCATTGACAACTCCATGTTCAAGAAGAAGACGGAATGGGAAGGGTACGTTCAATTTCCATTCATGTAAGGGATCGTATCCCTTCACTCTTAATGGATTGTCTATGTTCTTTTCAAATGCCTTGAAACAGATTTTGCAATGTTTTCCATCTAATGTTTCATCTAAAATATCGTCATCTGAAGTACATTTGTATACATAAATTATTTTATTGTCTATTTCCTTTGTAATATAAAGATCTCTGAGAAGATGACGAGGCGTTTCCCCTGAGTTAGCTCCATAAATAGTGCCATGTTCCAGCCAGATAATTTCAGGTACATGGACATGATTTTTCAAGGAAGTTTGTAAAATGAAGGAAACATCAGAAAGCAATGTTCGTGGGGTTTGCTCACCTTCTAGTTCACAAAATACATGAACACCCTTTGAATGTCTGCACAATTCACAGCATCCCACACAAACTATAGTTCTTACGCGGAGTTCACTTTCTGTGTGATTAATTTCTTCCAGAGCAGCATAGAGACAGTTCTCAAGATACTCAGGAAGATGAATGATGTCCGTTTCTACAACAACACCATCTATTGCAGTAGCAACAGCTTTCCGGTTCTTTATTGAAGAGCAACATGCTCGGTTCACGCTTTGCCAGTATTTTCCAAGATTTTGTGATAGAATACATGCATTGAAAAATGTACGCTTCTGCCTAAGCAAGTTACTGGTGAAAGACAGTTCAGTCTTATTTGGCTCTTCACTGATGTTGGATTGAAAGTATTTTTCAAATTCATATATTCTGAGCCACTGCTCCTCTGAGAAAAAGACCTTGTATGGATGGTAAATATAGTGAAGTTTCGTCTCTTCAACATGATGGATATTTGAGACATTTGATGGTACCGAAAAATCTGTTTTAGTTATGTCTTGATACAAACCCAACAAAAAGTCCTTGTCATCTGTTCTGTATAGAGAAAATGGATCATTTTGTATATCATCCGACAACGAAGGTTTCTTATGTGCAGTTTCCTTCGCAGAAGATAAAAGTAATAAAATACTGTCCACAATTTCGTTGCAAACATTAAAATCATTAGAATGGTGGAATACAAATTTCAAAAGTGCCTTAATGCTGCAACAAAATTTCCCATTAATTGTCCTTGTTTCATTGATTATTCTATATAGTTCTGCCTTTATGTTACACTTTCTTAATGGTTTATCCAAAGGCTGAATATTAGTAGCAAGAAAATTATAAAAATCATCAATATCCACCCATGGCTCTGAATTAATCACAAAGCAATGAATGTCATGCAGTTGCAGAAGTTTTGTGAATTCCTTTAAAGTACATATGGAGTCCTCACTTTGTGCCATCTTGAGATATTCCCATCTTGTATCTGAAATCGTTTAAAAAACTATATCATTTGTCGGTATGATTCATGGATAATGGTGCATAAATAGCAATAGAGAAAAATCCGGTTTGTCTGAATTTCGAAGCCAGATAGCAGTAAGGCTCATTATAACAAAAGCTACAAGGATTAAGTACACAATTAAATTAGAGAAACAAACACAATATGTGAAATATGTCAATTTTTTTAATAATTGTTTGTGGATTTTTTAAACTCACATAAGCCTTATGACACTGCCCCAATTACAGAAATTGTGTAACAATATCAAGATAAAATGAAACAGCACAATACTTCTCTTTGCAATAAGAGGTAATTTCTCTAATCATGAGCATTTATGTTCTTGGAAACAATACCTGTTTACATAATTTGCTGTGAAAGTGGAAATGTATACTGTAGATTTGGGTGTAGAGACTATTAAAACATGAAAATTACTTACCTTTTCTTGGGTATCTTCATTATCTGCCAAGCTTAAATCAAAATCGTATGTTCAAGAACCGTCTTGTAAAACCTCAAATAAGGAAACCCTTATTTGTGATGCCTGTGTCTGTAGTTCTAGCTGACACACTTAAAAAGCAAGTTTTTTTAAAATTTTATGAGCAAACAATTGTTAAAATGGTTTGCACAGAATTTACTAATAAATGGTATTAAACAGGAACTAAATATATCTAATGGACATTGCATAATCACTTCTCTTGCATTATGTTGAATGTATGTCATTAGTTTAATACAATGATGTGGTGGTATTGCATCCCCTGATTCTACCACCAATTAATCACAAGTGACAGTTCTTGCCTGGTTTGCTGGTGTAGATTGCAGTTATCCTGAACCCATCTTGATGGGGGTCATTCTCCAGCTAATTTTTAAAATCATAACATTTGGGAAAATCTCTACGAGTGTACAAATGTTACAATTTAATTCGCAACACAACACAGTAAAAAGTTCATGCATTTCTTCTTTGGTTTCGTTCACTCTATATGTCTTTTTTTTTTTTAAAAAAATGTATTCACTGTCACATGTTTTTCTTTCTCTTCTTCCTCATTTTCGTCGCAGGCCACGGGCGATGATCCTCGAGGTTCATTTGGTAAGAGAGATGAATTTCGCCTGTAGATTGCGACGTTGATGGGACAGTGGTTTAGAGTACATAGTATGCCTGTTTTACAATATCGGAAATTCTTCAAAGCTAATGAGCTCCATTTTCACCTGATGTACCTTACTATACCATGAAGGACCTTTCAGATATGAAATTCAGTCTTTTAGCACCTACTTTAATTATCAATGGTACTGGAAAGACTATCAGCATAAGCCTGGTGTTAGTAGGTGGTGACATGTTACAGACTGCGTGTCAAATTCTAGACATGGGTTCAATTACAACGCAACTGGTATAATTGAGTAATTAATTACAATTACACTATATATGTAACTGTAATTGTCCTTGAACATCACTGATATGATGCAATAATAAATGTATTTTTTAATTAATTCAAGGTCTTGATTTGCGTAATTGCTCAATTCCAAGTCAATTACAAAAACAAAGATAAATGTGTTTTTAATTCCAAAAATGTATTTTTATTCCAAAAAAATTTGTAACAAATGAGAAAAAATATATATGTTTATCTTAACTCCCTATCAATATTTCTTTTAAATTATAAATCTGTTTTAACTACGCGATACCCTTTGGATTACGAATCTGACGCTTAACAAGCTGAACTACTGCAACTCCACGTCACAAGAAAGACTTATTAGACTAATGCAAGGGTTGGTAAACTACGGCCCGCCAAAGGCTTTCATGCGGCCCGCCAAAGGTTTTCATTCGGCCTAGGAACAAGTCCAATGTTCACGCTATTTAATTTTCTCAAGGGTAAAATTTCTTTCTAATTTTGAGATATATGTTACTACGCGATGCGAAATACATACCCAGTGGTAAAAACCATAGAAATTTCCATAGAACTTTGTTTGGCTTGTTTCGCATTCTATTCATATATCTATGATTTTTTTTCTTCACCGGGCAGTGGGAAAATCCATAGAAATTTCAATAGAATTTTGTTTGGCGTGTTTCACAATATTCATATATCTATAATATTTCCCAACCAGCAGGAGAGGGGGCGAATCCGACAACTTTTTAGAAGCGTCCATTTGGCAAACCAAGGCTTCCTCCAAAATCATTAAAAAGCGTCAATTTGGCAAACTAAGGCTTCCTCCAAATCGCAAAAAAAAGTTTTCTTTGGAGACGCAAAGTCGTTGTCGCACCCTCTGCTGCTATGGAGTAAAAATCTTTTTTACGATGAAAATCCTTGAATTCCTAGTAATTTAGGATTTCACAAACAGACTAATTTGTAAAACCTCACCTCGTAAATCAATTAGATTATTGGACTGGTCAGTGAGTTTGAAATTAATTCTCGTTAATGAATTATTATGGCATCGCATATAGACTGGATTAGTTGGATCCTCAATTATTAGAAATCCGGGTGGAGCTGTTGGTGCAAATGAATATAAAATATATCCTTGCTGAGCTTGATTTTATCTTTCGAGATTTATTTAATAACTTCCTTCGATAACATCACATATTAAATTCAATGCAATCACCGAGGATATATTGACGTTTTGAGGAGCGATATGCCTACCACCCCCGTCTGGGTCATTATTATGTTTGAGGATAGTTGAATCCTTGTGTTGTTGTCTCTGTGCGGTGAGTATCATAGTAAAATTTTCATTGATAAGATCATTAACGGACTTTTTTTTAGTTCGTCTGCGTTATACTCAAGAAACTTGAAATTAGGTAGATCAGCTTCTGTTATATTGTATAGGGTTAAAAAAAATTGTCTAGAGAGATTGTTTTTAGTATCAGTATGAATAATTACTTGAATTATTTTCTTGTAAATATCTTCCATGCCGGATACAAGCTGATTTAATATTTCAATTTGTTTAATGATTTCACTTTGATTAGACTCACGAAAAGCATGTTGTAGTCGTTGTAGTTGTCGACTGTGTTCTTGATTGATCCTATAAAGTATTCAATAAATTTACTTTGCAAAATTTCAGTAAAATCTATTTCTGGATTCGGTCCAATAACAAATCTCGAAAAACCGTAATCCTTATTAGGGTAATAAAGATTGCTACCCGGTAGTGTTGATTTTTTATTTTATTTTGAGGTGTTCTTTATATGATGGGGTATAAATTCGTGGTATGATTGTTTATCTGTGACATAATCAGATTTTTTCGGTTCAGGTGGAGGTGGGATTTCAGGCCAACACATTATTGTTCTTATTGAGCTTTGATAGATATCTACGACATAACTGGGTGAGTTTATGTCAATCGCGGATGATAACGTCGGCTTGTGGACTGTTATAGCGATGTTCGATTCTTTTCCAGTAATGGATTTTATTCTGCGTTGTAATTCATTATTTATCTGTTCGATTTGGTAGGACCCAGATGGTAACGAAACAACGTTCCAGTCTGGAGTACCATCGTGTTTATTCTTACTCGCAAACACCAAGGATTTATTCGGTTGCTGACCACCGAAAGGTGCTGATCTAATATTTGGCCAACTATGGTATACTCGTAATTTGCTAGTGCTATTTCCTTAACTGAAACCGCAGTAGGGAAATTCACACTGAATTCAGGATTGGTTGAGGTTATTGAGATCATGCTGGTTTTCACCGGTGTAGTATTTTCTGCTATTCGTTGAAGTAGTTCTTGCGATGTTGCCATTGTTAATATACTCGTGTTGTTTTTCTAATTTTGACATCGCGGAATCATAAACACGTACCATCGCTGAAAACTCACTATCGGATATTAATGTGTCATCGATAATTGTGAGTACGCGGTTGACACAACATGGAACTTAACCACGTAGCCTTGTAGTTTGCGCTGTCTGCATGATGATGTTTTGTTTGTTATTATTGAAATAATTACTGCGATTGTTGTCGCCGCTGATATACAAATTGGAACAGCTATCGGGGCCATCATTGTCACCGAGGATAGTATTATACCAGCTCTGGTGATTACACCTGATCCCGAGTACACGGTAACATCAACTGCGGTGATTCTTCGTCGATATTTTTTTTATTTTTACTTGATACTCCTCAGTGAGTGTTTTGAGTTTAGTTTGAAATTATCTGACCTGATCATAGCGATACTGCTGTGACGTTGCCAAAGATGACATTTTATTTATTAAAACAGATTACAAATTGCTAGCACTAAAAACGCTGGCGTTGAAAATCCTATGGAGTTTTAATTCAGTTGTTTACTTAAATCCGCTACGAATTCCACATACCATGTTACTGAAACCCTAGCCAAATTATTATCAGTGGATGTTATTGTGAATTGTTCAATTGTTCCATTGTCGATGATCGTTAATATCATATTGTTGACCCCAGATGAACTCGTTGATGAAATATTAAATTGAGTTGGTGTCACTAGTGTTAATCGATAAATCCCTTTGACGGTCGCGGTGATATTTAATATGTTATTTTGTGGTGTCCACGTAAATGATCCGTACTGAATCGCTTACACGCTATTTATGATATTTTTTTGCTCGTGAGGGATTTTTATTTTTTCAAGTTTTCCTATCATCCTCGGTAGATCATCCTTGATGACATCGTTGGTCGTTTTAATATCTTCGCGAACAACTTCTATTCGCCGATTAATCGCGGTTATTTCATCGAGTTTCGTGATAATACCAGCGAGATCTGTTTTGATTTCTTCGGGTTTAGCATTTTTACCAAAACATTTATCGACGGCATCATCGGTATTTTAAAGTTTTTACGTAACGTAGTAAATTGTTCGATATGAGTTTCATAGTCGGATCGCAATTTTATCAAATTATCCATGGAGTTTTTTTTATCTCCGTGAGTTGTGGTGTGGTAACCGGTGGATCTCCAAAGAAATCGTTTAAGGGGACCTGAAAAATGTTAATAGCTTTTTGTAACGCCGTAAACGCATTTACGTAAATGTTGTATTCACTACGTAGTTTTTTAAATAATTCTATCGTTGATGAATAATTATCAAAGAGCGTTTCTAATTTATATGTGAGCGTCGAAACAAGTACACCCGGATTGAGTTTACCCTGCTAGGAAAACAACGCGATAGTATCTTTTACTGCTTCGCGTCGTTTTGTCAAAATATCATCAAAGGAAATATTACTAGTTTTCAATTTACCCTGACGATCTTGAAATACAACTATTTCATTGGGATCAACACTTGCGAGATTTAACATCTTAACTATTTCATCTTCGATTATTTTTTTTTAAATCACCGGTCGCAGATATTTCCGCGGTGGGTTTTTTCAGGCTTGATAAAGATCTCCCACAAATATCAATTATGTTATTTTATATAATTTCTCTCTAAAAAGCGATTACTCGTATATTCGCGTACGGTTTTATGTGGTGGTTTTCCCGATGATGAAATAGCTTTGAGGATATTCAATACTTCTATGCCGCATATTGTTGGGTCATTCATTTTCTGTGTTGGTAACGTAGAATACCAGATAGGAGTTTTTAAGTGGTTTATATAACTCATAAATTCTTTAGGCGGCGCTAACCCATATGAATCGAAATAAACAATTGCACGTGGATCAATCGCGTATGCAACCCAGTGAGTTCCAGGTCCGGTGCTGTTATCGAGATTATCAATACAGGTTTCAGCGTTGTTTGGTTGTTGTGGTAATTGATCTTTCATAAAGATACCTCTAAAGTTTTTTTTATCGCTAGTTTTTTAGCAGCATCGAGTAAATCAAAATTTGACATCGGAGTTATCTGCGATATTGTTTTTAACAAAATAAACTGTTCCTAGTCTCAGGCCGTTTCCGCTGTACCATGAATACGGAGTTCCTGGTAGTCTTAGACCCCTTCCCTTTTTTTGTATCCCCGCCCCTTTTTTGGTTCATATGTACTGCTTTTGCACCAAGAGCTGCAGCAGCTCCTATCGTGGCGGCTTTACCAGCTGTAATTAATGCTGGAATCGCAGCGAGAAGTGGGGATACACCACCTGATTTTATCATGTTCTTAATCGCAGCCGCAGAGAGAGTGATCTGAACACCTTTTTTATCTTTGATGGCATCACTGAAGTGTTTTATCTGACGAGTTGTCAATGATAGTTTATTCTGACCGCCAGACATCTGATCGTGTTTCAGCGGTATCGTAGTTCCACATTTTTTAGCTGATTCCGATTGCAATTTTTTAATTTGACCAGAAGTTAACGTAACACTAACATGACTATATGACATTTTATTTATAATAGATTGATCTAATTGCTACATTACATATTTTTCACTGGTGCATCAACTGCTTTCATTCGTCCACCAACACCTTCGAGTAGCATTGATTTGTCACTAATAAATACAGCAACTGCTCTGTAGCCAGGATGAGCAGGAGGAGCGGTTACACGAGCTCGAAAGTATATGTCAACGACGGACTGTCTGGTTAAGTCAAGATGTTCCAATGAAAAGTAGTAGATGGGATATTGTTTTTTAAAATCCAACTGTGATATTTGCAGACCGGTATTTACATTATAATCGCATCCCATAAATAATAGCAAACGATGATACACGCGTGCTATTTGGTTTTGATCGTAATTAAGTAAAATATCCTCGGTTGGTTCCTGTTAACCGTTTACACTCAACGAGACTTCATTAACACCAAATTTATCAAATATCATATGGCTGCGTAATTGTGAACCCAATCGCTCCTTATTCTGTAACTCATCAAATATATTCCGCGGCGCAAAAATACCTCGTTTTGATGCCAGTTGCCAAGTAAATGTACCATTAATAGTACCACGATATCCTTGGTAGTTGTTAGCCAACTTAATAATGATTTGCCGCCTGTGCTCATACATGATAGTAATTTTTGCTCTATAGTGATTGATGGTGTCATTACTGGCATCCACAGTGCTAGTTTTGTTATATTCACCTTACCATCAGCAACACTATCACCATGCCAGATTGCATCATTATCATCACCTTTTCGCACTAAGGCTACTGTGTGCTTCGCTCCATAGATAACGTTTCTAACATTTCTGCAGAATCCAATTATATGATGTAGTGGACTGTGAAATCGCGCATGAGAATAATCTACGCTGTCCTTCCAACATTGATACGCGTGCTGCAAACACTAAGTTGTAATTAGGATTAGTGTTTATAATCATATCTTCGATATTAGCAGGAGCAGGAGAAACAGCAGCACCATCAGCAGGGGTACCACGATCAATTGGCCATCTTATGTCATACTGAGCGGGGTCGGGGTGATCATTAATGTCCTTAGAGAACATCATAGATGGACCTGTCGATCTTGTATAATCATCAGAGTATCTTGCTAACCCCATTATTGTTGTGGCAACATCAACATCATGTTCTATGGATTCAATCTCTTTTCCATCAATCATGTATCTAGCGCTGTTCAATATGATACCATTATTGACAAAGACGACTTTGGTACTAAGTGGATATAGCGGATCATTAGCAGCATGATTATTTGTTACAATTTCTCCTTCTACCTCGATACACGCTTCAGAGGGTAAAAAGAATTTGCTGGTATACTTGACTTGAAGTTCGATTCTTGATCGAAGATTCGGTTGTATTGCAATATAGGAAAAAATACTGATAATTAAGTACAGAATCATTTTTGCGCACTGGGGCATCTAAATCAAATGCTGTGTCAGGGGACGATTTGAACATATTATATTTCTTGATTTAAATCGTGATCTCGCTCGCGATTTCAAGCCACTTCCCGCTATCATATTTGCAGTAATATTATCCTGGCCGCTGCTCAGTGATGCTATTTTTTGATCCACCGCGTTATTTATTATTTTACTAATACTCGCGAGCATAATTTCCGTAGATGGTAGTGCTCCCAATGACGAAGTTATCGGTGACTTTGTCATCGGTTTCCTTCGCCGCCGAACTAATGCTACTAGTTTTTCTTTAGCCGCGGAAAATGCCCTCCCGGCAACATCACCAATAGCGCTAATACCCTTATCACGAATAACATCAATAGCTTTCATTGATAACTGTTTTGCGATTGGTACTATTTTTGGAGCCATTCTTGCAAATAACCCTGCAATGGCATTAACGAGACCATCTCCATAGTACGATCTATAAACTGGCAATCGTGAGTTTCCTACATAGACCATAGTTGGTTTGCTGTGGTTGTAGTGTATGATCATCTTGTTTAAATGCTATTTATCTAATCGTAAAAATCCATAGGATTTTCATCGTAAATGATTTCCAATCCTATGGATTTTCAACGAAGTCATCAAATTAATCAGTATGGTAACCGTAAAAATCCGTAGGATTTTCGGCTAGCTCATCAATAAATTCTCGATATACATTAATATCCATGATACCACTCTCAAATAGTCGCCTGCAGATATCAGCTGCCTCATTCATTATTTCCGGCGAGTTATTTCCAGCTCGTTTCCCTCCTACGACAACTTCTAATCGTGATATATCCCCGAGAATACTATTAAGACAACGAACTAGACACTACCTGAAAAACCCCTTTGATATCCATCTCCATCTTTTTTAGTGATACCAGTTGCACCCTGCAAAGAGGATTGTGTTATATTAAAAAAAATTGATTGTTTTGGTAATCTAAGAAAATCAAGATCTGATTGCTTCTGTGTAGCTGATTTAGCTTTTTTATTTCTTCAAATAAATTCTCTGTATGTGTCATCCTTCATCGATGCCCTAGATGCACCTGTAAGCACACGATATAATCCATTATTCCATGATTTTTCATGAGGGGGTTTATAATCATCGTGGATATATTTTCTTCTCTGATGAAAACTCCTCCTGACGAATTAGAATTAAATTTAATATTTCTTATTTCATCTAATTTACCCGGAAGAAATTTATCATTGAATGCAACTCTTCCACTAGCAATATCACCTCTTCTTCTTTTTCTTCTTCTTCTTCTTCTTCTTCTTCTTCTTCTTCTTCTTCTTCTTCTTCTTCTTCTTCATCAATAGTATCATCCTGTTGTTCTTGTTCAGGCGGGTCATCATGTGGTGGGATAGTATCAATATCACCTTGTTGTTCCTGAAGTCGTGTAGCGGTTATTATATCACCAGGAAGTGTTTTTAAAGATTTCTTTCCTTTCATGGATCTCTTTGCTATTTTTTCAAGTACATGAAGAATGGCTGGGTTTTTTTTCTCTCGTTGTTCCTCAGGAATATCTCCCCATATGGCTTTTTCAGTGGTTGATACGACTTTTTCCGTTGCAGTGGCTACTGGTTGGAATAGCTGTTCAGTGTCTGGCGCAAAATCCCTTTGAGATTGCTGTCTCATTTGGAGCTTATTTCGAACGGAATCACGAATTGGAATAAATTTCTTAATCGAGCTAATCGTTCACGTGCTAATTTAGTTGTCAGTGCTTCACCTACCATTATAAATATAATATACGATTTAATTGTAAGAGAAACAAAAACTCATCCGAAATTCTTTAGTGTGTTATACTTCCGCGTAGTGATAAATCACCAGTGACACCTTTCTATAGAATTCTGTTTTAGGTGAGTAGCGTATACGTGTCTATAGTATGGCGTGTTTACTGTGTTAAGACAATCAAGGGGGAATTTTAATTTTAGCGGATAATCTCTTTTATTGTTTTGATTTTCGAGTTAATTGTGCGTTTGATTTCATAATATTTCCCCAATTCGTTTCTGACCTTTTCGACAGCAGTGAATAACGGGACGAACTTATTGATGTCGTTACAGAATGCAAGGGAGTCATAAATAGCGTGTTGAATTCTCTTTATAAATGAATAGGATTTAGATAACACATACCTGTTTTTCCAAGCGCTATCATCAATATCTTGAAATTCAGAAAGAATTTGATTACAATTCAATTTATCTGACAATTGAATTCCTTGACTTTTCAAACTTGAAATCTCGTTAATAATGACATTCATATTTTCGAAATTCATATATGAAATATTATGTATTTAATATGAAATTTAAAAAATGGGGGTCAATTTTTGACCTGTTTCTCGTACGATATGATGATCTCCATTCGCAAAAAGGTATATTTATATTACGCCTAGAAATATTATGCAAGTTATATATGATTATATATGATGAACTCCATTCGCAATAAGGTGTATTAACATCTTATTACGCCTAGAGATATATATGAAAACCCCATTTGGAACCCCTCAGGTGTTATTTATATAGGAGGGATCCTCATGGGAGCTACATTAAAACTGAAACCACCATACCCCCAACAAAATCACCCCGAATTAAATGTAAAAAAAAACATTCACACCATGTGACGGTGTGTAGGGTATGGTGGTTTCACGGTTTGAATTTCGAAAGGCTTAAAGCCCCCAATTATATAGAAAAACCTTCAGATCGGTACCGTCGACAATAATGCCTGCCACGAGATTCGAACGATGGGCCCCAGGACGAGATTCCATCTGTGTATACAATACACTAGTGATCGTAATCTATAAATCCATAATTTTGAATACGATATATGTGTATCATGTGAAGAGTTTAATGATGACAAGAAGAGATTTCTTATGCGGAACATTTCTACCTGGTGAAACATTAAACCACACAAAAATAGCCATTATCCCATTGAGATACGTGACTACAACAAAAGAGTTATCGTTGTTTCAAAACTATACACACAAGCACACACGAGTTATTCCCCTTGGTGTTATATATAATATTTCAGATGTAAACGAATTGAATTCTGTTTTAATCTTTTAGAAAAAGACGATCGATATACTTGTCCTGCTACTTTTCGTACTGAGGGTTCGCAAATATCGAAATACTTTCCAGCTTCAGTCATTTATTTAAATACTCTTTCTTCGTTATTTTTCGAGTATTTCCCAGTCCCTCCCCATTTTGTATTCTGACTTGTGTGATAGCTCGTAAATTATCTAAAGAATTATCGGTTTTTATACCATTTATGTGATCAGTAACAAAACCATCCTTGATTAATCCGTTAAATACCTAATAGACGATTCTGTGATTAAGATACTTTTTCCCTCCAGCGCCAAACATAAGATATCCATGATTACTGACAGCACCAACTGGGTTCTTCAGTCTTCGGTGTCTGACAATACCGTCACGAGCTGCTTCATAATTGGTTATCACGGGATGTGGTTGAAATTCTTGGTTCATTTATATACTAAATACTATTTGCCTAATTCATTATTTGGTTTAATTATTACTTGAGAATCTATCAATATAGTCTTGAGGTGTTCTTATGATTTTAACATTGACAGAGTCAAGGACGCTGACATAGTCAGGGTCGTTGATGCGGTTTTTGATGGAGTTTTTAACTATTTTATCATAATAGCGCTTTAGCTCTCTGTATTGCTTACCACCGCAATTCAGACATAACAGCGACTTACCACGCACACCTACCCCACATCGTATGCAAGATAAGGGCTCTAAGCTTCCACGACGTACACTTTCTATATGATATCCACAGAATTCATTTCTGCATGATTTGTTACAAGCGGTTACTGATCCTATCATAAGCCATTTGCAATGATTCATTATATAATAAATTCTTTATTTAAATACTTGTTTTAATTATAATATGGAGGAGTTCGAGAGTTTATCGAAAATTACATCTTGGAAAAATGTTGAATTCAATCTCGATAGAGTCTCGACTGATGTACCAAAGAGTCTAATAAGTGATAGAAGCATAATGGGTAAAATCCGTGATTGTTTTAATGAATTCAAGCGCGATAGAGCATCTCACTGTTGGTCGACATTTCGAATTGATGGTAGTGTTGATGCTACTATGAACGACGAAAGAGCAACAGTGATAATCTCACATCTTGACCAGAAAAAGTAATTTTTAGAGTGAAATTCATAATCCGCTCAGAAACGGGGAATTGGATTATACGCGACAAATTTGAACCCATCCTGAAAAATAAGAGATCTCTCACTGTGAGTCAAGATTCCAAACCAGGAATTCTGACTGAAATTGACAAACCATATTACGAGAGATATATCCTGTAACTGTGGTTGTTTATGGGATCTGTCCGATAAATGATAAACCGAGTATTGAAAAACTAAAACCAATGAAATTGACGCCGCTGACTTTGTCAGGGAGAAAAATTGTGTAGCAGAACGAATAATAGAACACTTCACAAATGAGTTGCGTGGAAATAAATTAACGGATCTAAGACGCAAAAAAATAAACGAATGGGGATTAACAGTGAAGGAGAGCGGAGCAACAATTCAAGATATAACCAAATTAGAAACATCATTAAGATTCCCAATAACCGTAATGACGATAACAGGAGAGGTATTACACGAATCGAAATATAAATCAAATGGAGCTCCAATTAAAATTATTGACCATAACGAACATGCACGGACACCTGCGGTAACAATATTTCCACGGAATAGAGCCATAAAATGTTACATGGGAAATATGTGGTTACAGTTTTGAAGACGAAGAGGGTAAATTCGATAAATTTTTAAGACCCAATGGCGAATAATACCGTACTGAAGCCCTCCATGACGAGATGAAAAAAAACTAGCTAGTGGTTTTTCAACGGATTACGACGAACAATTACTAACAAACTGTTTTACAATTCCATCAGTTGCAGCTCATTTCACGAGAAAGAGAAATCTATGGAAATCAAAACGTGCAGAATTTCTCTCAGATATCGAATCAAGCTGCATTAAATACATCCATGGTGGATTATGGAATACAAAATATGACCCCAAAAGTCTTATTTCGGTTGATGATTGCGTGTTATCCAGGGAGTTTTCTTGGGTATGGAGAGTACTCTGAGTACTTCAAAAGATTTGGACATTCCACACACGAGATGACCCGATTTTGATTTAAACGGATTCGCTCGTGTGTTATCATTTGAGTTGGCTAAAGGACTTCATCTGTGTTGTTATGTTTGGTTTGGTAGACACATCTCTGAAAAACACTGGATGCCAATAGTGTTATTATGGTATATAATTGATTCTAAAATGCTGATATCGCTGATTGTCAGTGAAGCAATTATATCATATCGAGCGCAGACTAAAGTCTGGTTACCACAACCCGATAGTCTAGATAGCATAATCACCGAAAACAAAAAACAATTCCCCGATCTCGACGAAGAATATATCGTGAAATGGTCCAAAGAAATCTTTGAACTTAGAAATAAACACGCAAAAGATTTCGGTACAAGAATAATTGGTAAATTCACACAGGGTGGAAAATACGACCACAAAGGATATTCTTCGCGGTTGATTATAGATGATGCTGAATACGATTTTATAATCGAAGATGTAACATCTAGGGGTATATACGTCGATCGTAAAGACGCTTTCTTGTCCGATGGAACCAAATTGGGTACAATTGTTACTTACACAGATGGAGAAAATCCTCAATATACGTACTTAAGGTCGTCTATGCTGACTTATGCTTCTATTAATTTACTTTCGATGATAAATAGATTTCCTGAATCCGCAGTTAGAGTCGCCACTGATTCAATGATTCATTTTATATACACGTAAAATATAGCGAAGCAGTGGCTGAATTAACTAATTCAGACGAGAGTTGGGGATCATGGAGAATTAAAAAGGAAATACTGCGTTATTACTCCAAATCAGCAGATGTTACGATTGAAAACAATAAGTTGAAAAATAATCAGTTATCAGAACTATCTAATGCACCGTCGTGTTCCGATTCAATATGTAGATATAAAACCAGTTAATTAAACGGTTGTGGTGGGTCAGAGAAGACGACTCGTGCGATTTAATTATTTCGAGGGAAATCAAACATGATTGCAAGCGAGATAAAACAACGAGGAATTAATGCTTGCACTTATCACAGTTTCTTTCGATGGAAAGGTAACGAATGGAGTCCTGATCGAAATGGTGAAAAATATATTCCTGAAATCATGAATTGGGATGAGATATGCACGGTGTCGTTAGATGTATTGCAAACGTTTCTCGATTGGTTATTGCTAGCGAATACAAAAGTGATAATGTGTGGCGATCATGGTCAACCATCAAATACCTAACAGTGACATTACCGAGTATTGGTTGTTTTGAAAAATCTTTTTGCGGTTTTACTGGTATAGACTTCTTTTTAATCGCGTTGTTAGGTTTCATGTTGATTGCTCGAGTAATCTCGTTATTTAGCGCGGTAATCACAGCTGGTAACCTCTTGACCCATTCACGAGATCGTTTATCCTGGATGAATTCCTTCGCGTATTGATATCCAAATAACAGCTCAGCAAGCGTCCGATTAAATCGTTAAACAATTGACTGATCGCGATGTAGTGCAGTATGTCCTCGTCTGATGGTGACATTATGATACTTCATTGTTGATAACACTGCACCCTGAAATTCCTTGCCAGGATCAACTTGTAATAGATTTGGCCAGTGCAGAGGACCTCGTCTATAAATCCGTCAAACGCAGAAGCCAGATGATTTTGTCTTCAGCGGTTCTGCTTGTTTGTATCGACTCGCAACATCAACTCCAGTTATCGAATACTTGTAAAAACCATCATGCGGCAGAAATAATATATCAGCCTTAATTTGTTTAGGCGGTGGTAGATAAATTTGCCATATCGCTTGTTTGGATAACCAATCCGCTGCAATGGTATTTTTCACCTTTACGGCGCTAGCGAGTTTACTGATTGCTGCTTTACCCCTCCAATATCCTCCTGGAGAATAATAATTAGATTCCATGATGTTATTAATTATCAGCACCCAAGATCAATTTACTTTTCATCGCCGATTTTATCAACCATGAAGCCAATTTTTCCTTGAAGGATTTATCAGTGATAGAATTCAACGCATGAATCAATTTTACATCTGCGATATGTCTGTGTTGCAGATTGATGATTTTATAAGCAACATCATGAGCATGACACGCCTTATCAATAGCGATTATTGGGTTTTCACCGGGTCGGGGTTGGTTTTGATCATCGAGTCTGATATTGAGTCTGGTCCCCGGTCCACAATAACTATATCCTGGAAGGTGTTTTTCTCCCGGAAATTTTGCCCATGGTGTTTCTGGGAGTTTTACTAACTTGGCTGCAATATCACCTCCTGGTTTTTTTTTAAAAATCATCTCCAGATTTCATAGAAACAAATCTAAATTTTGTGTACCAAATTGTACACACTTACCAGCAAGTGCTGATCTGTTATTTTTAGTTGTAATCGTCGTCAATTCGTTTGTGATAGTACGCTTCTTACATTTCACACAATATAGATCCATAATTTATTTATAATAACATCTATGTACATGTAATTGATTTTCCGGCGACAAAAAAAAAAAACGAGATCCTGTTAAACATCATGCAGCGATACCACATTCTATTCGCATGATTATAATCGGACCATCTGGAAGTGGCAAGACACAACTGCTACTTAATTTGATAATGAGATGGATGAAATGGGACAAGTTGTATTTAGTAGCCCCAAGTGTAGACGATCAGCGATGTTACGAGGTGTTAAAGGATTTTAACGAGAAAGCAAAATCGGAAATCGATGAGGATATTATTGAGTTTGTAACCGATATCGAGGAAGCACCGAGCATTGATGACATTGATAGAAGTATTAACAATTTAATTGTATATGATGATGTCATGTTAGACAATCAAAAGAATCCCGCTAGGATATTTTCCAGTGGTAAGCATAAAAATACCGATGTGATATATGTCACTCAACGATAGACTCAAATACCAAAAGTGATCAGAGATAAGTGCAATATTCTTGCTGTATTCAACGGAGTTGACACACATAACGCTACGAAATATTCATCAGACCTGGTGCAGTGGAGACGTGGGTCATGGTCACTTTAGAGATTTCTTTAGTCGCGCTCAGTCAATCCCACATGGATTTGTAACGATAAATTTACATGACCCTAGATCAAGATATCGTATCGGACTTGATCAATTAGTCTGTTTGTGAAATCCTAAATTACTAGCAATTCAAGCATTTTCATCGTAAAAATTTTTTTTACCCCATAGCAGCAGAGGGCGCGACAACGACTTTGCGTCTCCAAAGAAAACTTTTTTTTTACGATTTGGAGGAAGCCTTGGTTTGCCAAATGGACGCTTCTAAAATATTGTCGGATTCGCCCCCTCTGCTACGTCTCCAAAAGAAACTCTTTTTTTTTTCGAGTTTGGAGGAAGCCTTGGTTTGCGAAATGGACGCTTCTAAAAAGTTATCGGATTCGCCCCCTGTGCTGCTCAACCGGGTGGGTAGATCGAGGTGCGCGCGCATGCGTTGTCTTTCACTGTTCACACGCTCGTGATTGGCTGAGTGCGTGTCAGTGTGGCTTGACTGTTTCATCGAAACCAACGTGCTTACGCGCCAAAAATAACTTTTGAACAGTGTATGCACCCGCCATGGCAGGCGAAGTGTCTCGCAGTTAACGCGAAATAGTTGAAGTGAAGAATTTACCGGGATTGACAGTTTCGTATGGATCTATACATTAGAAAAAAGCTTTTATTATCTGCCAAAGTTTACCTAAAATGAGTTGTTCGAGGATATCTAAAAATCGAAAAATTGAAGATGAATGCCGTGCGTTTAACAAGGAGTGGACTGAAAAATATTTCTTTACTGATGTTGGAGTTAAAGCTGTGTGTTTGATTTGTCAATACACTATTGCCGTTTTGAAGGAGTTCAGTTTGAAATGTAACTTCAAATTAAGCTCTAAGCAACTGAATGAGCAGAACTTTGTTCATTTTCCTCTTTTGAAGACGCAGGCTGTTTCACAAGTATTATCTGACAAGTATAGTTGTCAGATCACAACTTTAAAAGAAGAAGTTATCTGCAGGTTTGCTGATTTCAAGGCAATGGAACAACAGTTCGACCTGCTCAGCTCACCCTTTGCATGTACCATTGAAACAGCCACTGAAAAACTGCAGATGGAATTGATTGATTTGCAGGCCGACAACTCCTTAAGAAGAACTTTTGAAACCAAACCCCTGATTGAGTTTTATGCTTCTCTACACGTACATTTGTGAGCAGACTGTCTCTACTATGAAAATCAACAAGTTAAAGAACAGATCGCTTGTCACATATTTAAATCTTCACTCAGTTTTAAAGATCAGCAAGAGCAACTTGTCACCAAATTTTGACAATTTGGTCAATGAATGTGATCAGCTGCATCATTCACAATCACTCTGTTTATGTTACTCTGTCTATCAAATAAATGTGCTTCATTTTAAGTTTGTTTTCAAATATTAACAACATATTAACAACTGAAAATTAATTATAATGTTATTTAGAAAAACTTTTTATTTTCAAATAGCAATTATTTTACTTAATGCTATATGCGGCCCGCTAAAGCTGTACATTTTTGTATGCGGCCCTTGCACTGGAAAGTTTGCCCACCTCTGCACTAATGTGACTATATTAAAAAAATATCTATGCATCATATAAACATTTTCCCATATATTATTAGCGGGATTGTCTAATTAATTGATTAGTGTATATCTTACCAGGACAAATGAACTGAAGTTCTTTGCAACAGACAGGCAACAACGGCAGAACCGTTCTGGTATGAGTAAATTCGAATTATCAAAACGTATGGACCTATATTCGCTTAACTAACGCGGCTTCACAAAAATTAATGTTGCGGGTAAATAAGATTTTAGTTGCACTTACAATTCCACGCTGCTTATTCATTTATTACAACGTCTTCAAAGAGTGTTGAGATTAAAAACAACAGTGTGTATGTCTTTAATGAAACAATGTCATTCATTATAAAGTAGAGACAGTTTTGTCCGTTCAAGTTACCTCGATTGAATATATTAAAGATGGGCATGACTCGTTTGGGGGAAAGAAGGAAGTTAAAAGAAATGTTAGAAGTGTTTGGTTTTACTTTAAAAAGATTAAAATGTTAATATTACAGATTAAAAAAAGAAACAAATAAATGCATATTTTTTAAAATAAACAATAAAAGTTTTTAAACAAAAAATGTCCTTCTACAACCATACGTATCCTTCTGACGAAAATGAGATTAAATATATAAAAGCTAAATCAGATTTTTTTTATTTCTATGTAAAACAAAATCATTTCTTCAGATTCTTGTTATATTGATGTACATTTAATCCAATATCGTCCGATTTTACAGGTCAACAGTCAGGCCTCAGGAGACGATAAAAGTAGTGTTAACGTGGAAGCAGACGTTGTTCAAGTGCTGACTGATGATTTTGAATACGAGCGATATTCGTGTTAATTGGTTGTAACATGCGTGCTATTCTTGTTAATTAGTTGTAACACGCGTGTTATTCTTACGAATATGTTGGAATACGCGTTATATTATTGATAATTCGCAAGAGTACGTGTAATATGCTTATTGTTTGGTTGGAATACGCAGAATTTCTTGCTTATTCGTTCGAGTAGTATCTATTATAATTCCTTGAAAGTTCATATTTTGATCGGATCTGAAAGCAATATGTTCATACCTTTATTGGACCTATTTAACAATATGTTCATACCTTTATTGGACCTATTAAACAATAAGTTCATAGCATTATCGAACCTATTTAATAATAAGTTTATATCATAATCGGACCTATTTAACAGTAAGTTCATATCATAATCGGACCTATTTAACAGTAAGTTCATATCATAATCGGACCTACTTAACAGTAAGTTCATATCATAATCGGACCTATTTAACAGTAAGTTCATATCATAATCGGACCTATTTAATAATAAGTTCATATCATAATCGGACCTACTTAACAGTAAGTTCATATCATAATCGGACCTATTTAACAGTAAGTTCATATCATAATCGGACCTACTTAACAGTAAGTTCATATCATAATCGGACCTACTTAACAGTAAGTTCATATCATAATCGGACCTATTTAACAGTAAGTTCATATCATAATCTGACCTATTTAATAATAAGTTCATATCATAATCGGACCTATTTAACAGTAAGTTCATATCATAATCGGACCTATTTAACAGTAAGTTCATATCATAATCGGACCTACTTAACAGTAAGTTCATATCATAATCGGACCTACTTAACAGTAAGTTCATATCATAATCGGACCTACTTAACAGTAAGTTCATATCATAATCGGACCTACTTAACAGTAAGCTCATATCATAATCGGACCTATTTAACAGAACGTTAATACCTATATAGCTTTACCGGACCTAATTAACACAAAATTCATTATTTATCTGACCTAATTAACAGAAAGTTCATAACTTCATCGGACTAACTAACAGTAAATTCACATTTTCAATAGACGTACTTAACAGTAGTGTCAGCTATCAATGTGTGTCTTAGGCCAATCAACTGTGCTCCAATTGCATACGCCCTAAATAGCCCACCTGTGTTGTTGTCCAGTAAAGCTCAGAACTAAGCCAAAACTTAACATTGATTATTGAACATTTTAAACAGCAACTTCGTACTGTTAACGTATCTATGTCATACATTATGTAACAGAAATATTTGTAGTGTGGGGTTTAACGCCATTTTTCTGCACAAGATAGGCTTTACATGGCGGCCAGTATAAATGGCGAAGGAAAAACCCGGAAAAGCCCCAGAAAGAACAATCGAACCACTTTTGCCGAGCCCGAGAATCGAACACACGCAGACACAGATGAGATGGCAGCGATCCGTGACGGTGATCGCTTTAGACCATTCGGATATGCGCACTCGCAGATCTGATACATCAAGACGAACCTTGCCCTTGTAACACTGATTTCCACTTACAAGCACAAAGCAGAAAGTTTTACCTCTGACAAAAGTACATAAACATTCAAACGAGCTTTTTTATTTTCATATCTCATCCCGTTAAGATGGCTTATCAACAAAAAAAAAAATCATTAACTGATCAGTACATGTGCTAATTAACTATATTTTGCTTTCTAATCTAACGTTTTTTGCAGAATAATATAAAATGGTCTCAGACTGACACCTTATTCAAAATGATTCTAGATCCCAAAAGCGATTTATGTCGTGCTTCTAAATATGTAGCGGAATAATCAAAGTATGGCTATCTCCATACGCTACTCGTCTACATGGTAAAAGGAAACAGTTTCTTCTATAAACCTCTTAAAATAGCGTTAAGCTCTGTCATTTGTGTTTTTGTATATTCAATTCAAGTGTTTAAATCAAATCCAAAGCAAAACTTAGAAAAACACTATTTTAACTGTTATGATATCCACATGATTCCGTGATGTGCAAACACTCCACATTGTCCATCAGAATTTGTGTATTTCTGACCAAATCGTTTGGTGAGTATAAGGTGTTTTTTATTTATTTTATTTTTTTTACATAGCATTTTTAAAAAATCAGTCCTATCGCTATGATGTCTGCAGTGTGGCAGATTATAGTGATGTCTAGCGCTGAGGCACCATGAAACATGTAGCACCATGTCCCACCCAGTCACATAATCCCGACATCTGGCCGAGAAGCCCGAATACGAACCTTTTAATGCAAAGCGCCAATCGAGAAAACTTCTGGTACCATTTTTATAAATCTTTGCTATGATTCGGTCGGGATTCTAACTTACGACCTCCCGCATCCGAGTCGGACACTAACCAATAGGGGCACGAGAGCGATCATTCTGATACAAACAAATTGTGTCTGCACATACATACAATCACACATACAATCACACATACATACATACATACATACATACATACATACATACATACATACATACATACATACATACATACATTATCTACCACGCACTCCAATACTTATATGTGTGATGATTATGTATCAAGATTACTTGAAAGTATAATCAGATGGAATGAATTTCAAAAATATCATCTGTCTGTCTGTGTCTGTATGCATGTTTCACGTGTCTTTCTTTTATTGTTTTTTCCTTCTGGACTTGATTTGAAAGTAGTCCGACTTTCTCTTTATAAGTATGTTTTGTGCGATACTAAGTGTTGTACTAAGTGGAAACAGGAGTGTTTTGGACTTTGACCTGCAACTTTTAGGATACTACTTTTCTTGAGTGGGCAAGAGGTACTTAAGATAAGATTTGAAAAGAGATTATATTTCCTGAAGTTGTACGCAATTGTCAAGTTTTCTTACTATACTATTCTGGAAATAAATGTATCAAGGGAGTTTGCATCGATTTAAAGAAGAAATGCTTAAAAATCCGAGTCAACTTTGAAAATCTGTATGTACCACTAGCTAATCGGAGTCAATATGGGATTCAACACTTAGTTTCGAGAAGAGGGTGCTTTAATACAAAATGAATGCTTCTATCAAAAACGACAATATAAATGTATTGTAACGTTTACACTTTGATAGCAAATAAAAAAGAATAACTAGACTGAAGTCATTTAAATAAATCAGCACACAATGCACCTTTTTTAAACACAAAATCCTAAATAAAGTACTCTTGTGTTGTTGTTTTTTTTTCAACAGGTTATCATACTTTGTAATTTGTAGAAGATATGTAAATAAATAATGTTATTTTAATATTCAAGGTGTAATCAGGTAAAATAGTGTTATATGAGAGAGAGAGAGAGAGAGAGAGAGAGAGAGAGAGAGAGAGAGAGAGAGAGAGAACTAGTATTGAGTAAAGATATATTTTTTTTAAAAATCGGTTAATGTAGCAGGCTTGATGCGGGGAACAACAAAAATTGCGGATATTTTGTAAAATAAAACTTATTATTTCTAGAACACGACCACTAATCCTTCACGCTGTTCAGCGCTTTTGTAAAGATTTATTACGTATGACAAATACAGATATATTTTTTAATTGAAACGAGTCTGAAAGCTATTATAGCTGAGTCAGTGATCTCGTAGACTATAGACGCCTACCCTTTATCCTTAACAACAAGACTATTATCGTTGTGTCGCCGAAGCAAAATGGCGACACAAAAATACCACCATCAGAAATTAAGCAAAAATAGTCCAAACGCGCCCCACATCGTGGCAATTATTTTTGTATTCCAAACGAAAGCAGAGTTATACGATAGTGTCTTAAGAAAATAAAAATGCAAATATTAATTTGTTCTTCAAAAAGAAAAAATAAATAAGAAACAACACAAAATCAAGATGTTTACTCTAATTTTCCTGTTGTGTGTTCTTTTAGTGATGCTCCATCTAAAATGTAGTGCAATGAAAGGGAAACGCGGGACATAATAGAAGAGGAGGGGTGGCACAAGGATTTTACTATGAAAATGATTTTAAATTCAAAGTATGCAATGCATTAGATAATGCTTTAATAATAATAATAATAATAATAATAATAATAATAATAATAATAATAATAATAATAATAATAGTAATAATAATAATAATAATAATAATAATAATAATTATAATATGTCCAAATTTGTGGAAAAAATGGCCCCAGCCAGGAACATAACCCCCGGGCAATGGTGGTATAAGGAAAAAGGAAAATATTCGGTGGTATTAAATTCCCACAAGAAGTGAATTGAGCTAGAAATTATTTATAACGGAGAAAAAGAAAGTTTTTAATTAAAATAATGACTAAAAGTTGCCATATTTCTATCGAAATTCATGTCTGTAGTGAACAGGAATAAAAGCAGACAATAATATTATTAATCATGATTCCACTCAGACTTTTGACACAAGGGAAATAGTAGTAGTAGTAGTAGTAGTAGTAGTAGTAGTAGTAGTAGTAGTAGTAGTAGTAAAATATATAGGAACAGTTTTGTGATTATTAAATACGGAGTGAACAGGATATACGGGAATCAATTAAAAAGAAAACAACAAAACACTTATTCCATTTTAATTCTTGACTATAATAGAAAGAGTGATACTGAGAAGAATAGTGTGATCGGATTATATTCCTAATGTTACGTGAACCGGGCAAATGATTACTGAGTTGCAGGTGCATGGGGGGGGGGGCCTGACCAAGCCACACACGTACACGCACACACACACATGCATTCGCCGAGTAAGATAATAACATGTTTTAGATTTATGAAGTGGCCATTACTACAACAACCATCTTCATGAACATCACAAAATATGTCTTCTTCTGCTCATCTAATATTTGTCGTGCGTTTTCTTGTCCACATTTTAAAAAGCTTTTCTAGTGCGTTTTCTTGTGCTTCATTTTAGATGCCACATAAGCTCAGTTGTTAGCCTGCCGGACTCACGACTGAAAAAGTGCGGGTTCGAATTGTACTATCGGATCAGCCGTATCGGCTATTGTGATGTGTAGAACACTTTACTCCAGTTTCTTCTACACTAAGTACCCATTATTTGTGGATGTGATGCAAAACACCAAAATAAAACCATTTTTTCTGTATTACGTCAGTTTTATTACCGGACTCACAAGCGCAATTCTTGTAATGAACTGATCTTCTTAATGCGAATTCCCAGCGATTCTCGGTGTTGCCAGATACTTTTTTCAATTCCCGCCCGTGCACCTTTAAAAAGCAGTCCCCAAACCACCCAATTAATATATTAAAATCTGAAGAGTGAATAAGAACCAAATAGCATAAATGTAACAATATTATAACAGTGATAAAGTGATTATAGTGCCTCCGCCCTGCAGGCTACAGTTACCAGCATTGATATGCTAGCTTAATAAAAATTTGAAATTAGAAGCGCGCTTCGTTCTTCATGTTCCGTAATTTCAGAAAAAAAACTTAACAATGTGAGATACAAATAATGAGATGCATCCAGAATAATGGATTCATTAAGATTTTTTTTTAGATATTATCGTCACTAGCGCCAATTTGAAATTGAATGCGGAGAATTTAGTAGCAATTTGATGCCGCTGAAATTACGGCGACACAAATCAGAAACCAGCCCAAAAAGTCGCAACCCGCAATCCTAAAAAAAATTCACGCAGCAAATTTCGAAAGGAGCTCAGTTGGGCGAAAAAACTGAGTATCTGGCAACTCTGATGCTAGCTTAATTGAAATATGATATTAGAAGCGCGCTTCGTTCTTCCGATTCCGGAATTTAAAAATTTGTTTAAGTATTTCAGATAACATCTATGGAAATGCATCCAGAATAATGGATTCATTACGATTTTTTTTATAGATATTATCGTCACTAGCGTCAGTTTGAAATGGGATGCGGAGAATTTTATAGCAATTTGATGCAGCCCAAATTAAGGCGAAACAAATCAGAAACCAGCCCAACAAACCGCAACCCGCAATCTATAAATATTTCCCGCAACCAAATTTAGAAAGGAGCCGAATTAGGCGAAGAAGAAAAAAAAACGCGGATCTGGCAACTCTGGCGACTCTTTTCAGACTACGCGAGATTAGACTGGCTTAAATGCTGTTTATTCCTCAATAGGTTGTTTTTTTGAGAACCCTCAAGTATATCAATGTAGACAAAACCGATAGAAGCACTTGACACCCATCGAAAAACGGATATTTGGACAGCCTATAGATTAGATTACACAGGCGACAACGTAAGATCGTTTAGTGCAGTGACTTGAATTGTACTAATGTTTTAGTCAAGTGCGAACAAAACAATATTTTAGCATCATACAATTTTAGTTAAAGCAGACCAATTCAGCATGTTAGAAACATAACATTTTCCGAAATATTTAACAGTTTATAAAGATATTTCGTGATAATGGTTTTGCGCAGTTTAAGGTAACGTTGATTTGCATGATACTCTCTGCAAATCACCAAAACGAAGGGAGCTAGCTTTTTTTTTTCAAACACAGCGGGATAATCAAACCCCAAATAAGCAGTAATAGCGGATACATAGAGACATATTATATTACCTAGGATCAATGGGAATTCACTGTATGTTATATATCTTGAAAGTATGCAGCTCCTTACACAAACATTATTCCATAGAGTTAACATTTGCATACACTTTTACTAATTATACACAATTGACCACCTACTGACCAGTGCCCTACTTTATTTATGCCTAATGTCCTATAGACTTCTCTAGTGACCAGCACAAACATTCACTACAACATCTATTGACAAGCACCCATTCCTATTAACAAATACACGGTGTTACTGACCAGCCTCAAACACCTAGTTACAAGCACCCAAGGCCAGCGCAATGTTTGCGTCAGGCGAAACGGTTTTGATCCCCCACTATAAAAGAGTACCGAAAACTCCACGATATGACATCCTATGTGATCGCCCATATCGCCCGTCCATTATGACGCCCCTGACAGCACCTACACAGACAAACAGATGTATAAAGGGAGATTGTAAAGTTAATCAAGGCTAGCACCTAAGTTTATAGTGCCAAATATTCGATATCACCATACGATACTCACCCTTTTACAGACGACATAGATGAATGGTAGTTTCATGGACAGAATGTTGCTAAGTGTGTGTGTGTGTGTGTACATACATACATACATACATACATACATACATACATACATACATACATATATATATATATATATATATATATATATATATATATATATATATATATATATATATATATATATATAGTATTACCTATACTTCTGAGTATGTTGACACTGTTGGTAAATGTGCACATACATACTGTACATACTGTTCTGATGCCATAAAGATCATTGGAACGCACTCATAATAAACCTAACTAACGTAATACTAAAAATACGAAACTGTCAAATAATGTATCAGTGTAGAAAATAAATCCATAAAAATGACATAGACTACAAATTAATATTCCGAAACTGTCACTGACTTTATCGGACACTTAAACAAAGTCGGAAAACTGTAACAAATATGGTTTAAACTAAAAGTAGTACTAAAATTTCGAAACTAGAAGGAAATTAGCTAAGACGTTAAAATATGGCCTTTTTTTACAATATGGTTTTAAAAAGTACTAAAATGAATCAACAAAAAATAATTTGGCGGAAATCACTCAAAATTTTCAAACTGTTAAAAGAAATATTACAAGTTAATAATGTAAAACATTTCAATTTAATATTTTTTCAATTTTACAAGTAAAAAAATAAAAATGAAGAACCAAATATTATCGAATTGGGCAAAACTTTAACAAAATCCTTAAGCGAGTCCAGAACTTAAAACAGAATGAATAAGGAATTGCAATTTTCAAATACATATTTTAATTTTTTAAAAATATTTTTGTTTAATTTGGGACATGTTTAAATAAATTTCTAAAACATTTAAAATGAACAAGACCTTAATAAATTACACAATTATTGTTTTGGTTAACAAAGTTGCGTATTTGTTTTATTTCTAGAACTCTCGGTGGACCAGTGAAGGTTTCGAAAGATATAGGTTAGATGATACACCGTTTTTATGCAACCTTAACAGCGATGAGGACTAACACCTAATGACCGCCCATCATCCACCGTGAGTATCAAACACAAACAAGCAAAATGGACGAGGGTAATGGTAGTTATGTGATGGATACTATTACATATAATTTCAAACCAGCAACATTCTGTAAACACAGGGCTACCAAGATCACCCCCAGAGGAACATAATCCTTCAATTTAGCTTCGACTATTTATGCGGGCATAGTCGGCTTTTAAACATATATCCACCCACACTCTGTATGAAAGTCACCAAGAGTGGAACGGTTGACGCCGAGATAAATCCCAACGATGTTTGTTAATGCACATCTTCTGAAATATTATTTATTGCCTTGCTCCCCCAAGTATCAAACCATCATCAGCAGCAGCATCAACACCTTCAGCAATTATAACAATAGCTGATGACAACCGCAGCGGTCTTGAACTCAGACCTAGAAAACGTTTAACCCAGTTATAACTGCTGATATTCGATCCATGATCTAATGTGAACTTGTTTTGAAACCATCTGCCCTTTTTGGGTAGCACATCTCTCAGATCAGATATTCTGCTATATCATTGCCATATAAAGGACAACCCTACAAAAAGAGTGTATACTACTACTACTAGTAACACGTCTCCTGTTATCCTGCAGTGAACAATAACAAATAATTAATACTTTGATATTGTGGACATTCTGGGAGCCAACGTTCTTTTTCTTGACGTATATAATTGGTATGTTCACTTTCATGTAGAGTTCAGCTGTGGTTTTAAAAAAGGAACAAACACTCATTTTTCAAATCTGGATCAATATCTTTTCCTAACTATACCCAACTGACAAACGTTAACATACTCCCCAAACCATGTCCTATTTGTTGAAACTGCTCCTCTTTACACAATTTCTATGATTTATAGCCCAGTCCAAAATCCATATAGCATAGCGATGACTTATACATTCGAGACCATAATGTTCTGTCTTATATCTCCTTTTATACTAGTATTTACACAATCAAGATACGATTTACTGACAAGAATATAATTGATATGAAGAAATTCACGGTGACCATGATAAGTAGGTTTTTTCTTCTTCATCGGGAATCGACTGTCGCGGGTGTTTTTGATGTTATAGCCTGTATTATTTTAGCCCAAGTGTTGTTGTACTTGCGTTTTGGCTTTTGTGTGTGTGTGTGTGTGTGTGTGTGTGTGTGTGTGTGTGTCATGGCCAATACGTGTAGATAGAATATATATTTTCTGGTCAGTAGGTGTGGGTGCTGTTTGGTAACACTGCGTATTGGATAGTAGCCATGAATGTTGGCTAGTAGATGTGGATACTGGTCAGTAAGATTAGGTTCTTCAGCAGGTGTGGATGCTGGTCGGTAGAGGTTGGTGCTGCTCAGTAGATTTACGTCATGGTCAGTAAAGCCGATTAATGGCAAGTAGGATACCGCTGGTCATTAAAAATAGTATATTAATAAACCTTTTGATATTTTTGACATTACTATTCCCCTTAACCCGTAAATGTTATCTTATAATCTAAACTAAATTCATTATTGGGGACAAATGGAAGTATAATGTTAAGGACTCGTATTATATTCAACTCGTCGCCAAAGTGTCATATTTTTAAGGTGGATGTTAATTCTCGTTGTCCCTATACAGTCACGTCTCCTGTTATCCTGCATTATTTCTTACAGATCATGAATGACTGTCGACCATATGACATGTCCTAATATGATTATACACAAAACATCAATCGCAGTAATTTTGTTGTATTGAAGACCTCTATATGTATATTTGTTACTCCCTATCATAGCATTGTGCATGCAGAATGATGGTTACATATGCTTATGCCGTACCGTCCTCATTGACAGTAATCATTTTCACAGGAAACTAAAATGTTTTTCATCATGAATAAAATGTATTGAAAATATGTTTACTCGACTAGCTGGCTTCGCTTCAGTTGCATGTTCCCAAGTTGTGTTTCTGTGCTAGAATATATGCAGTGCTACCCCTACTTTCATGAAAGTAAGAAAATGCGTTAAATCGATGTTAGTGACAAAATCGAGTGTTTTACAGAACAACTGGCTCTAAGGGTAGCAAACGAAATCGATGGGCTAAAATATGAATGATCTCTGTAGTTCCTTGCTAAAGCCAGATAGGCAAGCTTTACTTGAGTCAGTAAATACCTCAAGGATTTAAGGAATAAAATCTAACACTTAATTTCATATTCTGATGTAATACAATCGGTTCAGTATATAAAGTTAGATAATAGGTTGCGGGATTGTCCCATTATTAATTCATGTATCCATTAAATTTCTTTTAAACCCCACCCCCCATACATAATATTGGATCCATACCATAATAAACCCCTAAGCTTTTGTGTAAATTGTCTGCTGCTCTACTTTTAAGAGTCAAGACTCCTTCGTACCGCTACAGATGATGTAATTATGGCTCTAAAAGACAGACTAGTAGTATATGGGTCCTTCGTACCGCTATAGATGACGTACCTATGGCTGTAAGCCAGACTCCTTCGTACCGCAATAGATGATGTACATACGGCTGTAAGCCAGACTCCTTCGTACCGCTATAGATGACGTACCTATGGCTGTAAGTCAGACTCCTTCGTACCGCTATAGATGATGTACCTATGGCTGTAAGTCAGACTCCTTCGTACCGCTAAAGATGATGTACCTATGGCTGTAAGTCAGACTCCTTCGTACCGCTATACATGATGTAATTATGGCTCTAAAAGACAGACTAGTAGTATATGAGGCCTTCGTACCGCTATAGATGACGTACCTATGGCTGTAAGCCAGACTCCTTCGTACCGCTATAGATGATGTACCTATGGCTGTAAGCCAGACTCCTTCGTACCGCTATAGATGACGTACCTATGGCTACAAGTCAGACTCCTTCGTACCGCTATAGATGATGTAATTATGGCTCTAAAAGACAGACTAGTAGTATATGGGGCCTTCATACCGCTATAGATGACGTACCTATGGCTGTAAGCCAGACTCCTTCGTACCGCTATAGATGATGTATACCTATGGCTGTAAGTCAGACTCCCTCGTACCGCTAAAGATGATGTACCTATGGCTGTAAGTCAGACTCCTTCGTACCGCTATAGATGATGTACATACGGCTGTTAGCCAGACTCCTTTGTACCGCTATAGATGATGTACCTATGGATGTAAGTCAGACTCGTTCGTACCGCTATAAATGATGTAATTATGGCTGTAAACGACAGACTCCTTCGTACCGCTATAGATGATATATACCTATGGCTGTAAATGTCAGACTCCTTCGTACCGCTATAGATGATATATACCTATGGCTGTAAAAGTACGATTCCTTCTTACCGCTGTAGATGATGTACATATGGCTATAAGACAGACTCTTTCTTACCGCTGTAGATGATGTACATATGGCTATAAGACAGACTCTTTCTTACCGCTGTAGATGATGTAAATATGGCTATATAAGACAGACTCTTTCTTACCGCCCTAGATGATGTACATATGGTATAAGACAGACTCTTTCTTACCGCTAAAGATGATATATCTGGTAGAGATAGAAATAGCGACCTACGACAATGCTACTGATATATATATATATATATATATATATATATATATATATATATATATATATATATATATATATATATATATATATGAGAGAGAGAGAGAGAGAGAGAGAGAGAGAGAGAGAGAGACACACACACACACATTTTAAAAAAAGCCAAGGACTGTAATTAATCGAAGCTGAAACTGAGCTCCACTGCATTTAAACCAAAATTATCACATTCTTGTTTAATGAAACAAAATAAATACACAT
Source organism: Unio delphinus (assembly GCA_029339505.1). Lineage (NCBI taxonomy): Eukaryota > Metazoa > Mollusca > Bivalvia > Unionida > Unionidae > Unio > Unio delphinus. Next base: position 685,610 of record JAQISU010000111.1, read on the forward strand.
AAAGAAGGATAGAAAAAAATCCTGAAAAAAGAGCAAATACTTTCACACGAATACGTGGAAACGGAAGAAAAAATATTTGATTACATTATATTGCGTTCAATCTTTATTTGCTAAAGTGGAGAGAAAAACAAAACAATCCGAGGAAGTGCGTAAATGCTCTGTGCATAGAGGTCGATCCCAGTTACAGTGAGACATTTGTGGTAATGAAAATACAACACAACATACACATAACTATATATCTACTGTTTTTGTTTGTATGCGTTTACTTCTGCCACAGATTTATTCAATGATTTCACTTTAAGCACGGATTTGTTCTCAAAATGCGCACATTAATGTGAAGTTTCTGCAAAGTATGTTTCCCGAATATGGTTGTCTATAAATTTCTTTTTAAAACTGTAAGCTTGAAAATTTGAAATGTTATTTCTATTTAAAAGACCTTTCTACACATACAATAAGTAACTTTGATGTTTGATATTAATTAAATGCGTTTATAAAGTGACATTTTGGTAAATATAATCTGCAGAGACATATCTCATCTTTTTATAGAATTCGAAATAAACTAACCCATGTTAGTAAACTGGACCAAGATAGTGCTGTCCGCTTGTTTTTATGGTTTCAATAGTTACATAACATGTTTCTTGTATTCCTCTTTTATTCACAAATTCATCGCTACAATTGCTTAATTTTCGAGTAAACGTGATCTCTAATTTGCCATCTGTTTTTATTTTGGCCTAAATTGTTGTTTCTTAAGATCTCTGATGGCAGCAGATACGAAAATCCTAGAATAATATTGAATAAGATATTTAGAAAAAGTTAGAACTTTCGTCGCTAATCTGTAATATACAAGTAAGTAGAATGCTCTATTATTTGAAAATTACAGGTTTATTAAGGTCATAAAATGAATATGTAAAGCGACTGACCCTTAGTGAATAACTAATGTTATTATTATCACAGGGAAGTACGGTATTTTCTATATTTGGTACGGATTTATCACAGGGGCGTGGTCTAATTCCAACCACGGAGAGCTCGTATGGCTGACCCAGAAATAATGCTTCATTTCTTTCGTGGGAAATATTTGTTATCTTAGTATTCAGATATAATGTCTTATGGAAGTAATACTTTCTTATTAAACTATCAATCATTGTCACTGTATGAGTATTGGTTTAAATTGTTTTACTTACGCACTTTGGCCCGAGGTTTACTAATCGTCCCAATAACGTACTCGGGACCGTACTTAGCTGAAGGGGGGTCACGATTTGACGTCATGTTTCCGCGCAATGATATATCAGGATAGGTAAATAAAGTCCTTATCAAAACCTCTCTCTTTCTTTAAGTAATTTTGTTGTACAAAATGAAATATTAAGGTCTTTTAATCATTTATCAAAACAAAATACTCATAATTTAGTGACATCTTCATTGTTTCACTTGAACTACTTTGGCGCGCAGCAAGAGAAGGTATTGAGATGTGATTAGGTACAAACCTAAATTTTCGTGAAGTTTTTTATGGTGGCAAGTCCATCAAACGAAGAAACTAAGGAAATCTTCTGGATTTTTACGTTTATTCTCACTGTGGTTGATCGGGAAGAAAAACAGAGGATACATTCGAGTTTCAATTGCAGTAGATTTTGGCCGAAATGGCACAAGATCATACAGTGGAAAGGAAAGGTACTCATGTAGTACACGTTCGAGAAAATAGTGATTCGGAATTAGAAGCCCTGTTCAAAAATGCTCTCAATCCACAGGAAAACAAAACAGGCCAGATTCCTCTTCGGATGCGTAAATTACCTCCCTCATTTTTTAATCCTCCCGAACCGCGTCACAAAAGGGAAGGGAGTGCAGACTCGACCGGAGGGGGTTATACCGGGAGTGTCTCGGGTCCCAGCACAATTCACATGAGAACACACTCGTCTCCAGCACAACTTCCATCAACTCTTAGTTCCGTACCCCCGCCCCAGGCACATCAAAGACAGCATTCATGTGATCTCTTAGATGAGTCCCCTCTACCCCCTGGCTGGGAGATGGCAAAAACTCACCAAGGACAGAGGTATTTCCTAAAGTAAGGACTTTGGTTGGTAAAACCCTAATTTTTGGTCGCCATGTTTGATTATATGCACAGAGGCTACGAAGGGGGTTTGACGTCAATACACACCCACCATTTTTTCGCACGTAATGCCCTAAATTCACTTTCAGTGCATTTTTTTAAAACGTACATTCATAATCATGACTTTACATATTGATAATTAACTATTGGTTCACATAACGTTGGTCTTTTATCATTTCCTTTTACTCCAGGATTTTAAAACAATTTATAAAAAGTGTATGTAAAATAAAACTACATAGTTTCAAAAATACTGTCATCGTACCTGTCAATGTTGCACAAACGATCATAAATGCATGGGAAACACTGCCTCCGTCCAATTTACCCCGATTTGGTGAACAAACAACGTGTTTGAGGGATTATGGAAAATCAGATTAATAGTGCTATAAAAATGACAAACTCGTATGTTTCAACAGTTTTATCACCTTAAGTTCTCTGCACTTTACTTTCATATTTTCCTTGAACACTTACATTATTGTAATACAAGTTTTATTTCATGCACAGGTTACTCATGAGAACATGGGCAAGTTTGAATATAGCCTGAACTGATCTGCACCATGGAATTTTCTTTCCAGATCTTTTGTTGTCATTTAACATCTGTGTGCACTTGTCATGTATCTTCATTTATTACAATACCATGCATTCAGATGACAGTATTCTGAGTTACTTTCTTCCAAACAACTTATTAATTAAGAAATTGTGATTTGTAAAATAAATTTAGACTTTTTATGATTTCAGCTTCAAAGTTTTTTGTTACCTTAGGGGTAACTTTTATGAAACCTACAAACCCACACTTAGTGTGCAACACTGCCTGACACTATATGGTTATTTTTTGCTGTATTTAAAATAATCCGTTTTAGTGCAACTTGACAAATCAGCACAGAACTGGTTATTGCAGTATTGTTACTTTAGGTCTTCTCTTTATTTTGCAAAAGCGCAGTAAAATTTCGCACTAATGGCAACAAGCTTTTCTTTTTATATGAAGCACTCTCTGTGGCTAGCCATAATGTCTTAGCTTCAACATAGTTGAGGCTTAACATTTGATCCTGTCCCATGCAATGGAGTAAATAAAACTATTGTCAAAGACACAAAGATGGCTATTTAAAATTTACTAAGCAGACTTTTGTTTTTCAAGTAGAGGTGTCAGGTAAATTATATTGGTATTTTTTTTTTGCTAATTGTACTTTCTCAGCCATGACAGATATCACAAGATTTTCAAAGTGATTGGTTTTAAAAATAATTTTTGCCATGCCATATTGGGATATTCTGTGACATGTTAGTCAATGCATAACAGATTTACTATGATCTGTTTACATTTCCAAATAATTATGCAGTGCCCTTTTATGGCACAAACAATTAACAAGAGGGAGCTGAAAATGGAATCACGTTATTGGTTGAACTAATGTGGACAGTCCAACAAAACTGTCACATTAAGAAAAAGGTATTTTACACATACCTATAATACTTACAAGCAGAAATTTAGATACTAAATAAGATGACTATTTCATTTCTCTCAATACATGTATTGATACGGAATATGTGAGTCACAGTCTGTTGATATGTATAGGCCCATGTGTTGCAATAGTACCCAGTCCGTGAAATAGGGATACTAATATTAGTATTAACTTGGAGTTAAATGGATCAACCATTAAATGACCGAAAATGTTGGTTAAAACTTGCTGCAAACAATAGGCAGTCTGTTTGAAGGGGTAGTCTGTTTGAAGGAATTGTTGAAATATTGTCATCAATGAGAATTGCATTTAATATATGATAACTATATGTTTGTCTTGTGGTCTGAAAGGGATTGTGGGCAAAATGACCTTGATTTAAAAATCACTGTGGATGTTCATATGGTGTCTGAACTAACTTCTACTTAGACAAGTTCTATCCTTTGCCTGCAGCAATGACCATCCCGACATTGTGAATCAGTTTAAATTTCATGATTGCTCATCATTTGAACCTTTACATATCGATGATTGATTATTAATGTAAAAGTTATTTTAATAGGACTTAATTATTTAAGATGGGTTTTTTATGTCTTTTATTTAAAAGAAATTAGCTAGAGTTTTTTTTTTGTTGCTTATACCATAAAAAAACTGAGTTGTAGTTAAAGTTTGCTTTGATATAAGCAATCATAAACCCTATATTTATTATAGTAATCACACTAAAATTATCAAGTGAAAGACAATTACTCATTCAAATACTGGTAAAAAATTGATCAGCTGCTCAAAATTTTCTCTTAACCCAAGCTAGTTTTATTGTGAATTTGAATCTGTAACTAGTCTGGTTCCTTGCTTATAATGCCCCTGTATTACATTCCACTATAGTAGAGAGTGCAATGCAAGGAAAATTTGGACCAGGTAACCAGACTACTCAACATAAAGCAATGACATAATGTACAGTGTTTTTGAAGGATTGTTGGAATAATGTTTGCAATCTCTCAGCAACTTCAAAATAAATCTAATTTTGTCATAGAAATGAATGACCTAGTTTAAAAGAGTACTTGGCCATTAGACAGATCAAAGCACATATGTACACCAGCGGTTTTCAAGATGCCCAGAGAGAATGGTATCATTTCATATCGTTATGGAGGTCTTACCATAACATGCACTGTTGCTTATAGTGCTTAGTTTTTGGAACCTGTTGTGTGTGCGTTATCAAGGGAGAGGTGTACTTTGTTAAGCGTCGTGTGAAATTCAGTTATATTGTACTATTTCTTCTGATTTTAAATCACAGGGTCATAGAGTGGTGATTTAAATTGAGGAACATTAGCTCTTGCAGTTATTGCATGAGCATACTAAAACAACAGTTATTCATAAAGACTAACTGATAATGTGCTGTTGAGAGATCTAAAGAAGATACGTTAATGGACTAATAACAGATCTTTGGGCAAGGCACTAGATAAATGTTTGTTAGTCTCAGATACATGTTTGCACGTGTATGATACGCAGTGTCTGGAGTGGATCCCGATTTTTCCCTAAAGAAAGAATATGCTTTCAAAATCTATTGAACATGAGAAAATTACAATAAGAATTGGTAAATTAAACCTTTTTGCATTTCTCGTTTTATCATCAAAAATGGTGATTAATGCCCATTAAGATAGATTCCATATTGTGAAATTTGCAAATTCTATATAAGATATCACATATTATGTTAGGGTTTATTTGTTGATAAACACACAATACACCGTAAAGAAACAGTCTGGTGAATTAGCGTTCAATGAAAACGTCAGGTAAATGCTAATAGGTGGCAACAGATAATGAAATAAACAGCATTTAAATATCTTGCTGTGTGAAAACCACATTTTAATCCTTTATTTCAATTTCAATGTAAACATTACAATTGCAACATATTCTTTTCTATGAAAACATGAAAAGAGTCAATCAGCCATCACATTGAAACCTGCGAGTACTTCCATGAGACCTACTTACCTACAGGCTTTGTTTTGATCAACAACTTGGCAAAGTGTTTGCTGCACTAAAATAAGCTATGGTTTTGTTTTATGCATTGAATCAAGCAAAGGATGAATTTTGCATGGCGGCATCAAAATCAGGGGCTAACACAAACAAATTAACTGAATTTTTACAAAATGTCATTTGTCAAGAGTATCAAAACCGGTATTTTTATATTTGTGCTCAAATTTACATTATTTTAAATTTGTAGAACCACTAAATTCATGTTGGTAATGATTAACCCTTGTTGTTTTTGTTTTTCATTTTACTTCTACTACCGCAATCAAATATATCTATCAATCGATCAATCGACATTGTTTCTGGAAAAGATAGTCATCTTTTGTATTAAACAAATACGTCTAATTTGGATCATACAATAAAACTAGAATGTATCCAATTCAGCACAACTTAGTGACGTACTACACATGTTGAGCAAACGGAAACCACGTGGAATAATGTTTTCAATTAACTCCACAATGTACGGTAATTTATCCTGAAATTAATGTTACTCTATGAGGAACAAATAAACTGCACCATTATGAAGTGATATTTATTCAGTTAATCACAGCATGATTATAAAGTGAGTTTTCAACACTATAAAATCTGCCACGCACCCATAATTCGCCACCCACCCTTTTGCCTTTGTATTGATCCTTTTGTTATTATAGGTCCCTCGATAACTTGCACCTCACTTATAGTCCGGTCGATGTTTTTTAACCCCGATGTGCACAAGTTATTGAGGGATTGGTGTATATGTGTAGTGTCAATAGAAACATTTGTTCTACATAACAATTATTTGTGTACTAATTCACCAATACAAGACATGGTTTGAGCATGCATGCACAATGAAATATTTACAAAAATGGGGGCCAAAAACAAATTGTTAGCTTGATAATGATAGATAAAATGATGGACAACAAACTCAGATGTAAAATGATGGACAACAAACTCAGATGTAAACATGGATGTTGACAGCGAGAGTAGCAGCATTAAAGTCAATGATTTGGATTAGAGCCTAACTAAGTAGATAATTTTTGCCGAGTACCGAATCCGAGTATTTGGATGTACTATTTGCCGGATCCAGGCACGAACCGAGTAGTAGGTGCGACTCCATAGAGTACCATTCGTTTCATTATCGTATGCGAAGCTTAAACTTTTTGTGTACCGTATACAGTATACATCGAATATAAGACGAAAATTTTTATTAACTAAAATTATTATGTATTAAAAAACTTTTTTTAAAGTTCGATATTTATTGAATTATTTTACTTGTATGTGAATAATTCCGAATAGTTCCGAAAAAACCGGATATTTGGCCGAAGCGAATGTCATGCGATTTCTGGTAAGGCCCTAATTTGGATAATATGATAATATTGACTTAAATGATGGGTTCAATTGAATAAAGTTGATGTAAGAGATGATGCATGGCATCATGCACTTTCGACAGAATGAAGCTGACTTTGGAGGCTTTCAAAAGAAATTGGTCTGAAATAATTGTTGACCTCAATTGCAGCCACGATTTAAATTATATTTTTATTACTGATATAGTGATGATATAGACTTCGAAATTTGGACAAAACTTGTTCTGATTAATTATCTTACTGATAGATTTGTTGGGTTAATTTGTAACAAGTTTTCGTGAGAAAAGGCATGCTGAAGTACTAGTTCTAGAGTGTGAAGTTCCATGTGTTTTGTTGTCCAATTTTAGTAAAATTATTATAACGTATAAACTTGTTGTGCTAGAAACTTCAAATTTGGACCAAAATACAAGAAATAGAATTATCTTTATTTTTTTCAAAACTATTAGGAGCATTTCATTCATCTTCATAAACAAAAGATTTGCTGAACATGGTAAGTTTGTTAATGTTTTTTTGTCCGTTCAAGTCATATTTAAAATATAGTTGTGAGCATATATTTTGATAGATAATAACATAACATATATCACTGTTGCAAATTTTATTATCTCTTCAGAGATGTATAGTTTCACATGCTTTTAAAGAGAAATAACAATGTTACAACATTTTTAGTAAACATGGTAAAGGTCATCACATTTAATACTGCTGCTGCTGCTCCATTTAGTGTAATGTATTTAGAATTGCTTCTCAGGAATCAGGAACTGCAGTTGAAATTGGTAAGCAGGATAAAATGGGTTAAAGTATACTATTTGTACTACTCGACCAGATGGTTACAAGTCATTTCTTGATTCACACATACATATGAAGATCTTGTGTAGAACGAGATCTTGTGTAGCACAAGAGAAGCCATCAAGACAGGTGTTTTTGACATTTATGTGTGTGAAGTGAGAACCTAAAAGGACAAAAGAAGCCATCAACATGGGTATTTTTGTCATTAAAGTATGTGAAATGATGACCTAAAAGTACAAGAGAAGCCATCAATACAGGTGTTTTTGTCATTAACATGTGTGAAATGATAACCTAAAAGTACAAGAGAAGCCATCAATACAGGTGTTTTTGTCATTAACATGTGTGAAATGATAACCTAAAAGTACAAGAGAAGCCATCAATACAGGTGTTTTTGTCATTAACATGTGTGAAATGATAACCTAAAAGTACAAGAGAAGCCATCAATACAGGTGTTTTTGTCATTAACGTGTGTGAAATGATCACCGAAAAGTACAAGAGAAGCCATCATCAATACAGGTGTTTTTGTCATTAACATGTGTGAAATGATAACCTAAAAGTACAAGAGAAGCCATCAATACAGGTGTTTTTGTCATTAACATGTGTGAAATGATTACCTAAAAGTACAAGAGAAGCCATCAATACAGGTGTTTTTGTCATTAACTTGTGTGAAATGATCACCGAAAAGTACAAGAGAAGCCATCATCAATACAGGTGTTTTTGTCATTAACATGTGTGAAATGATAACCTAAAAGTACAAGAGAAGCCATCAATACAGCAATACAGGTGTTTTTGTCATTAACGTGTGTGAAATGATAACCTAAAAGTACAAGAGAAGCCATCAATACAGCAATACAGGTGTTTTTGTCATTAACGTGTGTGAAATGATTACCGAAAAGTACAACAGAAGCCATCAATACAGGTGTTTTTGTCATTAACATGTGTGAAATGATAACCTAAAAGTACAAGAGAAGCCATCAATACAGGTGTTTTTGTCATTAACGTGTGTGAAATGATCACTGAAAAGTACAACGGAAGCCATCAATACAGGTGTTTTCATAGTTAACCAATGGAGGTTTTTGTTTTTGCATGAAATGCGAGTAGAAAACACATTTTGGGGACTATTTCTGAATACATCCTAATACATTGACTTTTGGGAGATTTCTGGTTAACCTAATGCCTAGTTGTGTTAGAGGCATGTTTTAGTAGCACTACAAAACATCTGTATTTTGTAGTGCTACTAAAACATCCAGATTATTTGGTATCATTGTAGAGCTACATCTCTACCTTTCTATAAAACCACCTACTTAAGTGTATCATACATTGTTTTCATGTTATGGAGCTAGAATGTACCTTATGATGTGAACGCTGCGGTGGCCTAGTGGTTAGAGCATCTGCTGCGGATGCAGGGGGTCATAGCTGAGTCATATCCAAGACTTAAAAATATAGTACTCGCAGCTGCCTTGATTGGCACTCACCATTACGAGTTTAGTGGTTGATCGGGTCAGGAATATGTGACAGGGTGGCCATAGCTACATGTCTGCGGCATGACACCCCAGTGCTAGACATCACTATAAACTGTCACACTGCAAACATTGTTACGATTTGACTGATTTTTTAAAACAGCTACAATAAAGAAAAAAAACAAATCACACTCGCACATCCTGACACATAAATGCGACAGCAGGGGTTAATGAGTTAGTGAATGTGAAATGATAACCTAAAAGCACAAGAGAAGCCATTAACACTGGCGTTTTTGTCATTAATGACTACCAGTTACTTGTAAGATAAAACGTAATTTTGCGCAGCAGTGGTTAAAAACATATAGCAGGCTATCTTTTCAAAAAGAAGTTAAGTGAAGAATGTGACAGTGAAGATGCCTTTTTTGTTTTGCCATAAATGTACAGTGGCTAAAACAAACTCCATGATCAAATGTGCAAAAAGCAAAAACTTTCAGAACAGTACACTGGCAAAGCTTTCTGGGTTACCAGAACACACACTGCTAATTGAAGGTCCACAACACTGTGCTGATTTGAATGCAGATTTACAAAAATATTCTTCCAAACAAGACATGACAGGGAAAGTGCTACTTAAATGAGTCCATTAGCTGAGTGTAGAAGATACAATATACCAATCTCTTCTGAATTTAATACACGACTTAATGGCTGAAGAAATTGATGCCATTGGCACATTCAAGAATTGCACCACTCAGGATGGCTTGGATACTACCTGTTCATAGGTAATGGTGAGCCTATTAAATGTTGAGGATAGTCTAATTATATGGGATCTGCAAAGTTTGTCATATGTGACAGCAATAGAAGATGATGGCACTGACATATCCAACAATAAATGGCTTGTCATATATGATATAGAATGTTCAGATGCTTCTGGAGGGACCCCGAATGGCCGAGTGGTCTAAAGCGCGCTCCGTTACGGATAACTGCCATCTCACCTCTGTCTGCATGGATTTGAGTCTAAGATTCGGCTAATGTAGTTATGTGAGAAAGCTTGCCAGCAGCTTCTCGTGGGTCGGTGGTTCTTTCTGGTTTTTTTCCTGGGTTCTTCCTCCACCAATAATACTGGCCACCATGTATAGCCTATCGTGTGCTGAAAAAAGGCGTTAAACTCTACAACAACAGATGCTTCTGGCAAGGGAACTGCCTTTTTGGCTTTAGTCACATTATATAACTAATATTTTTGTTGTGTATTTAAACGGTATAATTATTTTTTTAAAATTGTTGCGGACTGACTGATCATTGGCTTGAACTCGTAGGTTTGGATTTTGACTCGCTGATTTTTGCCTTGTTGAGTCAGATGACTTACATCATTACATGATAGCATTTGTAGATAAAACACTGCCATATGCAAGGAATCTTAGTCTTGAGCAATCATGGATAATTATTATTAGTTTGCCTGGTTTTTCTTTAAATATTTGAATTCATCAGCAGTAAAAAAAATTGTTAATAAACTGAAAAACATTATTATGGAAAATACCTTTTTAATAAACAAACAGAAAGTGACATGGTTGAGTACCATATATACTCGCGTATAAGCTGAAAAATTTAGGGAAAAAATAAGGTCTGGAAGAAGGGAGGTCGGCTTATCTGCTGGTCAAGGTCCAAGTCTGAAATTTATATTGCTTTTTTTGCCCTTTGATTTCAAGTATTGTTTCCGTTGATCGCCGAAGATGAGATCACATGCCTAATGATGCCACATGGCTCATAAGAGTTGTCCTGTCATGAAGTGAAACAAATATTTTTTTCTAACTTAAGTGGTAGAATAATGAATGAAAAACATGTTTTAATATACTTGACGTTTATTTATTTGACAGATGTCCATCCACCAGAAAATACAGCCATACGTGTTATTTGAACCATGGAAATACGTGTATTTTCCAAAAGAACCGCCATATTAGTAATGTCCTGTCAAGTATTTAACCCTCAGCTAATCAGTAATCATTAAACTCTATGGTATCGTACAAATGCATGCTAACTTATTTCAGTGTAAATATGAAAAGACTCTAGATAAAAAAAATAAGAATTATGATACTGAATGTATATATGACAAACATTTTGATCAAGAGTAGAAATACATGTACAATAGTCTTATAGGAACAATAGCGAGAGGCTCCATAGGGGATTGTTGCGTGCATGCTTAGGAAGTGTAAATAACAGTGCAATATACGAGTCGGCGTGAAAAATTGTAAAACAATATAATTTGCGGGATTTCTTTGACAGGTATTTTAGATGTAATAGGCAGCCACAATTTATATACTACTGTTGTTTGTAAAGCAAAGTGGTTTGTTAGCAGTAGAGTGTTGCACAATAGCTTAATCTCTCCAGAGTAATCTCTCAAGAAGTTTAAATTTAATTCAGTCAGATAAAATGAATAGTATTGGAAGTAAAAGAACGCGTTCTGCTTATGATGCAGCATTCATACTTTATGTTACTGAATATGCAGAAGCAAATAACAACTGTGCTGCAGCATACAAATTTTTTGTGAACGAGAAGCAAGTACAGAAATAGCAGCAATTCGTCTACATGCTATGCAGATGGTGAAAAATTATAAATATAAGTTGGCAGATTCGAAATTTGTTGCATCAGCTGGCTGGTGTTCTCGTTTTATAAACTGGACTATCGGATGACCATGATGACATATATAATGAAAGCACGCCCGTAACAGAAGCAGAGTTTCTTAAACTGTTTGGCATGTCTGATACAGAGCCCGATTTTGAACTCTTTTTGTTTTCATTTTGTAGTACGAGAAAGGAGGACACTGCAAATTCCTGCTTTACTTTAAACAAGTTTGTCTTGTGATGAATGCAAGAATAAAAAATACCTAGTCTGAAAGATCAATTTACCCCATTACCTTAGATTTTTACTTTCTGTGTTTAAACAGTAGGATCAATTTAAATTGTTCAAAAGAAGCTAAACACGGTGTGCCTCGTCATGTTAGCATGTTTCTTCAGATTTTATTGAATAAAGTTAAGAGTTAACTTATAGCAAGAGAAGTCTATTAGAATGTTCTATATGTACTGAATATATTGAGAACTTAATTTCTATTGTGTGTATATGTATATATATATATTTCTAAAAAGCGATGCATGGGGTTTCTAAAAATTGTGTATTTTGCACACTCCTGTTTGTTTCTACCATGCTACTGATTATTAAAAAGCAGCATGAAGGATATTTTTAATAAAAAAAACTTGAATTGTTTCATTTTGTTGATTTAAAGTTTTGTAACTTTTATGTCACAAAGGGGTCCTTGACACTGTCAACTTGTTTGCATATCAAAGCTAAAGAAACGTGCGTGATGTTAAAGAGCAGACATGCTGTTCACTGCCCTTTTCTGGTTTCTAGAATAGTCCAGTGCCATAAAAACTGGTGTCTGTGTCCAATATTTGCATTGTCTTGTATGTCTGAAACAAACTGAACTCTTTGTATACATGTAGGTACTTGAAGACATACCACTCCCATAATAAATTGTGCCCTGAGAACTTGTGAACCTACTTATAATGTGGTTAGGCGTGAATCCCATTAATTTATCTAAACCAAAAAATTCATCCTTATTTGTTGAAAATCGTGATCACAATTGATAACGAAAACTATATCGAACGTTTTATCCTTGAAAACAGTAGACTGGAAATTTTAATCAGCATTATGAAAAAAATTAACTTCTAATAAGAAGTCATTTAATTTGTTAACTTTTCTATCCATGCGAAATTCTTAGAACACCGTAATTAATGATATTCAAGGAAATTTTGATACATAAAAATGTGTCAGTTAGCCTAGTGGCACAGTATTTCAATAAATAAATATCAATTAAATAATTTTTTGTATCTATTGAAATTTGTGTTCTGGGTCTATTTTTTTTAAACATTCATTTTAAGTGCAATTGTCATAAATGCAATGTATCCTCTTGTAACTGTAAAATGTGTCAATCTACTGTACCAGCTTTGTCTATGAGAAATTTACTTAGAACCTAATTTAGTGCCCACTGTTTTGATATTAGACTAGCTGAAGCATTTATTGTATTGTTACACGAAATAAAAAATGGGCCTCTTTTCTGTATCATATTAATTACGTCTTTTGAATCAAAGAAAAGAGGTGGAATAAAAAATAAATCTTCAAGGCATACAAATCTTACATTCTTAAGAACCAGTGGCCCTGATAGTATGTTGGGTAACTAGGTTGTTTTGATCAATTGAACACTGTTATAAATGTTATTGTATGCGTAATCTAAATAAACTACTATAAATTAACCATCTGAATCATAACTGCAATGAAAAAAAGCAAGGGAACCAAGTGGAATGAATACTTTGTAAAATAATGAGCTTTGATTAACAGATACAGACAGTTGTGGAGGAAAAACGTGTTTCAGAGAATTCCTGAATTTGTATATTGAATCTGAATCCTCAAGAATAATAAGAAGTTTCACTATTACTTGCAATGAAATCATGGCATCGTTATTTTACTAACTGAACATTTCAAAATTTAGTTTGACTTAGACAATTGTATCATGAGATAAATGTTGCATGTTTTTATTAAAAAGGAATCTTGTTTGGTAGTGCATCCACAATTAGTCTGGTTCCTGGCTTCATAGACTCCTTGTTTCACAAAATACTATGAAACATCACTCCGGGAACCAGATTAGACAATAAAACAAAAGCCTTGATGTAATGCACAAATGTTTTCGCATACTGTGTTGGTTGTTGAAACCAGCTGTTATCGGTTATTGATCTTTCCGATGTTGGACATATTGAAAATGTAATTTATAGAGAACATCAAATAACTTAAACAGAATGAGCGCTTTATTAAAAATTATTCTTGACGCAATTATAAAACAAGGGTTCGGTCATTAACTCTTTACCATTTGCTGCCACATATATGACTTGTAACTCCGTAGACGCTTTTACCGGCTGCTAATAATACTCGCTGTCCCAGCTGGGTTATACATGTGTTTTCGACCAAGCATTGATTTAGATGCATCTACATCTTTTATATTAAAGCTTTGTATTGTATGAAATTACAAACATTTGTTCTTTCTTAAAATATTTAGCCAACAAAAATAGACCTAACATTGAATGACAAAAGTGTTCTATTAATAGTTTTACAGCATATAAGCATGAAATCCTATAGAAAATGAGATAAGTTGTGAAAGTTAAACAAAATGGCAACATTCATGTATTCTGAGAATGATTCTGATGAAAGTTTAGAAAAATTTCAAAGAGATAACATTGCAGGTGCCATGGATTTTAATCAGATTCAGGAAGAAGGATTGAACACTAGTACAAATCCTGTTTTTGACATGTGACATTTCTCATTTCTAATTTATCTGAAGATAAAGATGAAATGCGATGATCAAATCTGGTCGGAGAACATGAGACCGGTAAACGTGGACTTGTAGCAGTTTCAGGGCCAGCATTTATTTTAAGAAATAGTCCTGTTACTGGTTTATGAAACAGATACACTAGAAAACAGATACACTAGAAAACAGATACACTAGAAAACAAATACACTAGAAAACAGATACACTAGAAAACAGATACACTAGAAAACAGATACACTAGAAAACAGATACACTAGAAAACTAGAAAACAGATACACTAGAAAACAGATACACTAGAAAACAGATACACTAGAAAACAAATTGGCAAGAAAGCCTGATCCCAAGTGGTCATCTGCATCAGTTGCAGAAATGAAGGCATTTCTTGGAATATAAGTTTTTAGTGTATTGCAAATTCCAGTTAAATTCTGTCTAGACAGAGACTGCTTCAGGCAGTATTATACAAAATTACCCAGTCTGCAGTAAAATAGTGCTCACATTGTTGTGCAAAATAGTGGTGAACAGCAGTCTAACAAACATACATGTGTATCTTAGACTTGATGTTTATTTTTTATGTGAATATTACTATTGATTCCTGTGGATTACATGTACTTGCTGGTGGAAATTAGTGGCAGAAATCATTAGTAAGTGTCAACAACAACAAAAATTCATTAAATTACATAGTTTGCACATGACAAGATTGATATAGAAAATGTAGACAGCATGTGCACTAACTCAAGAAGCTCTCATCCATGCAGCCATTAGGATTCTCTGGGGTTCAGCCCACAAACAACTGCTAGAAGGCAGGCTGCTTGTCAGGTTTAGTAGGCAGTGCAGAAAGTAATTGCAGAAGGTAACGAGTTAAATTATGCCCAGTACCCCTCCCCCAGCAGATTTTTGGGAGGTCCCTTGGTATCTCATGCCCTCGCTTATAGTGCAGTCTGTGTTTTGGGATTCCAATGTGTACTATCGAGGGGGAGAGGTGTTTATGCAATTATAGAAATGATAGAGACAGTGAACTACGTCATATTAAATGTGGGATTTGCCCATGCAAATATGGCAACAGTGTTAATAAAAAAAATACTCCCTTTTGATTCAAACAGTTGATGGCGTTTGGGAACCCTGGTAACAGTTAGGTTAAAACTTTTAAATCAACGAATACAAAGAGTAAGCTTTGTGCATTGTTAAACATTTTTTCAGTTTTTTGTTTTTTTTACAAAAGAATGGATGATGTGCGAATACAATAACAATCTTCTGCAATTGATGCACACAGTAGTTGGGCATATTGTCCAAATGAGGTGCACACATTGCCTTGTTAACAGTCTTTGAGGTTCTTGGTTGTCATGGGAATAGTCTCTGCTTTTAAAAGATAAAACAAACAGATCTCTATTGTTTCCTTGTTTTTTGAAGTACATTTACAGATAGCTACAGTCCCTTCACTGTACAAAAGCAATTAATTTAATCTTTAAAATGTGAAGCACAGATTGTAGTAGAAATCATTTTACCATTGGTATAATTGTTTCTTGAAGCTTCTGTTGCATGCAGCCACCATCTACATCAACTAAATAAAAGCACAATTCTGCCAAAATTTGCATGAAAAGGATTCATTTGATTCCAGTATTTCAAATTTTTAAAACACACTTTATGCAAACACAATTGAGTCTATCTCCACTCCAGGTAATGGCTTTGCCAGCATTAATATTGTGCAATGCATAGTGTTGTTCCGATTATCGATTATAATCAATCATCAGTTGGTTGAGCAAACCAATAAGATAATCAATTGTGAAACTCCATAATCGATTGTGTGTAAAGGGAGACTACTTTTTAGGTGTATGCAAAGCACAAAGGTTAGTAAAACTACAAGCCACTAAAGCTGACCTGAAATTCATTAATCCCTTCACAACTACAAATAAAAAACCTTAAGATTCATCATTAGGAACATATAGTCATTAGTACATGGTCAAGTTGTTAAATTGTTGAGTTAATAAATTTAAACACATTTTGTTGATTTGTTTCAGTTAAATTGCAACATCTTTTGTAGTATTTATAAGCAATGACAAACAAGAAAATCATGTCCTTCTATACTTTATATTATAGACACATCACATATGAACAAAAGAATTTCGGAGGACTGTAGCAGTATTTCAGTTACATATGACTGATCAGCCATAAAAAGTTACGTTCATTTAACAAAGTTGTAGAACAAAAGTAACACACAATGTAATATTTATTGTCAGGTTTAAAGTATACATGTCATTAAAAGAGCTTACTCCTGTATATTTATAAACATATTGAACTCTTGATCAAAGATTATAACTGTGTAACAAAAATAAAACTTTGCTCTTAATAACCGATTATAATCGATGATCAGTTGGTTAAGGGGAACCGATTATCGATTATGAATTTCTGACCGATTCCCATCACTAGCAATGCATATGTAACACGACATACAATCCAAGTACTAGTGCTACTGGGTCTTTTTGTGTTTGTTTTGAATGAATAGGAATGCTTCAATTTCCTGAAAAGTCAATTTGATGAGTCAACAAAACATATGAAGCAGATAGCTGACAGATCATACAGGAATTAAATGATCCCTTTCTAAAAAAAATACAAGCACATTACTTATGAGGTCAGTGTCGTCAACAAAAATACAGGTGATCTGAGTGCTTGTAATGGAAAGAAATTATTGCGTTTGCATGGAAATACATGGAAGGTTGGTAAAAAAAAAAAATATAAAATCAAAATATTTGAAAGAATAATTTTCTTGCATATTTTAGCAATAATGTATTTTTTTGTTGTCAGATGTAGATAAATGAATTAGCTGCAGAATGTCCCAGAGAAAATTATAACAAAGCCCTTGTTATTTCTTGATCCTCTGTGGATTGTACCATTATAGTTTTCTCCATGATCCTCTGTGGATTGTACCATTATAATTTTATCCATGACCCTCTTGATTTTACCATTTTAATCTTCTCCAGGACCCTCTGTGGATTGTACCTTTATAGCTTTCTCCATGATCCTCTGTTGATTGTACCTTACCGTTTTAGTTTTCTCGAGGACCTTCTGTGAATTGTACCGTTATAGTTTTCTCCATGATCCTCTGTGATTTGTACCGTTTTAATTTTATCCATGACACTCTTTGGATTTTACCGTTTTAATCTTCTCCAGGACCCTCTGTGGATTGTACCGTTATAGTTTTCTCCATGATCCTCTGTGGATTGTACCATTATAGTTTTCTCCATGATCCTCTGTGGATTGTACCATTATAATTTTATCCATGACCCTCTTGATTTTACCATTTTAATCTTCTCCAGGACCCTCTGTGGATTGTACCTTTATAGTTTTCTCCATGATCCTCTGTTGATTGTACCTTACCGTTTTAGTTTTCTCGAGGACCTTCTGTGAATTGTACCGTTATAGTTTTCTCCATGATCCTCTGTGATTTGTACCGTTTTAATTTTATCCATGACACTCTTTGGATTTTACCGTTTTAATCTTCTCCAGGACCCTCTGTGGATTGTACCGTTATAGTTTTCTCCATGATCCTTTGTGGATTGTACCATTATAGTTTTCTCCATGATCCTCTGTGGATTGTACCATTATAATTTTATCCATGACCCTCTTGATTTTGCCATTTTAATCTTCTCCAGGACCCTCTGTGGATTGTACCTTTATAGTTTTCTCCATGATCCTCTGTTGATTGTACCTTACCGTTTTAGTTTTCTCGAGGACCTTCTGTGAATTGTACCGTTATAGTTTTCTCCATGATCCTCTGTGATTTGTACCGTTTTAATTTTATCCATGACACTCTTTGGATTTTACCGTTTTAATCTTCTCCAGGACCCTCTGTGGATTGTACCGTTACAGTTTTCTCCATGATCCTCTGTGGATTGTACCATTATAGTTTTCTCCATGATCCTCTGTGGATTGTACCATTATAATTTTATCCATGACCCTCTTGATTTTACCATTTTAATCTTCTCCAGGACCCTCTGTGGATTGTACCTTTATAGTTTTCTCCATGATCCTCTGTTGATTGTACCTTACCGTTTTAGTTTTCTCGAGGACCTTCTGTGAATTGTACCGTTATAGTTTTCTCCATGATCCTCTGTGATTTGTACCGTTTTAATTTTATCCATGACACTCTTTGGATTTTACCGTTTTAATCTTCTCCAGGACCCTCTGTGGATTGTACCGTTATAGTTTTCTCCATGATCCTCTGTGGATTGTATCGTTTTAATTTTATCCATGACACTCTTTGGATTTTACCATTTGAGTTTTCTTGAGGACCTTCTGTGAATTGTACCGTTATAGTTTTCTCCAGGACCCTCTATGGTTTGTGCCATTTCTTTAAATACATCCCGACTATATTAATACACCATGGTGCTAAAAACTAGCATGAAAATGATAATTTTTTCAGTATTAACATTTTTGTTATATACTTTCCACATCTCTATGCAAATTTGATCAACGTTGCAATTTCATATAGTCTGTTAGTAGACATTACTAATACTGTGTATTATACTCTCACTTTCTCATTTCATTGATCTGATGTAACAGTAAGTTTGCTGGGTCATCTGATAAGCAGCTACCCTATGCTGGCACTGCATCGTGGCAATAAATTCCAAGAAAAACTGAAGTAACAGAAATGTGGGTGGGTGGGGGTGAGGGTGAAGAATAAGAGAAAATCTTAACTGTTTAGGTATTACTAACATTAGCCCCATGAAGCTTCGTTTCATGATCTAATAATCAAAGGTTGCAAACAAAAGCTAACTTTTGATCTCTGAAAGTTTGAGCAACTGCCTAATCCATCACTTGTTTAAAGTGGGAACATGCCTAGTCATACCAAGCACCCTAACAAAAAAATCAGTTTGACAGTTACATGTAAGCTGTCAGTTAGTCATTTTATTTTGTGTTTGTATGTATGTGTGAGAGTGAGGCATAAAAGGCCCCCACTCACAAGAAACGTGAGAATACAGTATCCTTATTTGGTTTAATTTAGTATTTTTCATTGTGCTGAATAGCTAAACTAACTACAGGCATACATTGTTGAGAGCTAAACTTGTCTTCAGAGGTCACCTATTTACAAAGACCACTTTTGCCTTTTCCCATTGGCAGCTGTAGACAGGATTGGCTGTATTTAATTTAATAATTACATGTATTTCAAATTATAGTTTCAAACTTTGTCAGTTTGTATCCCTGAACTGATTTTAAAATTAATATAAAAGATGGACAAAACTTCTTTTTTCATTGACTTTTCATTTTAAACTTGATTGTCTCCAAAAGCATTCTCTTTAATTTTGCCACAATGTAGTTTCTGACAGCATCATCACCATTGCCTTTCAACACTAATGGAACGTCAACACTATTTGTGAAGTAGTTTGTATTTTTCAAGCAGCAAGAGTGATTTCGTTTTAATGTTCTATAAGCACTGGATAAATTGATAAATTCCTATACCTTTGGGAAGTAAGGGCATATTTTTTCATTTTTTTCTTCATTTTGTGGTTGGTTGAAATACAGTATTAAAATCGGACATCTATTATCCAACTCCTGTCATTGAAACTAAACTATTAGCTTACAATTGAAAGTGAGCAGGCTTCTTGGTGTGTCAACATAAAAAAATTTCATTTTATTTGGTGCTTTACAGCAGCGCAACACAAGATGGTTATTTATTGCCAAGGTAATCTGAGTCAAGTGTCTTGACTAAGGAAACGCTAGAATAGCTGACCCAGGATGGTCCCTTGGCATGGTTAGAACCCACGCCTTATCAATGCCAATGCGCAGAATGATGAGTTCTGTTAGGGTTGAAACACAAAGATGATAATAGTAGGGACACCTTTATGAAACTGAGTTGGAAATTACAAATTAGATACATAAAAAACTTTTTTTCTTGATGAATTTTCTTTTTTAAATTGGTAGTGATTTAGAAGCTATTGGAGGTATAGGCTGCAAATATAGTAGGAAACAAAGATAATTACGATAGATCAGAGTGCCATTGTATCGCAGGACTTAAAATAATAAATCGGCTAACCTTTATGGTAAATTTAGGATAAGGGGTTATCATTACGCTTGGATAATTTGATTCCTTGGTACAAACATCTTTTTTTCATAAAAAGAATTTTTCATATGTGTTTGAGCAGATTTCATGTAAAAATGGCATAATTCTTGGTTTATGCAAATATTCACATTTTTTACCATTATTCTTGCATAAAGAAATCCAAAATATAAAAAACATTAGGCTACCAGTAGGTGGGGATATATTTTTGTTGTAGGAGTTGTATTGCATTTTACCAATCTCTTTTGTTGTTTATTTCTGTCAGGTATGTTGTTTCAAGTCCCCATTGTCATCTATGCTAAATGTCATTGGACATTTCAACCATGTATACCTTAGGATAATAATGTAAGCTTTTGTTTCTGCTCTGGTGGCCTAGTGGTTAGAGCATCTGCCATGGATGCAGCAGTTCATGGATGCAAGCACCATCCTTGTCAGACCAAAGACTTCTTAAAAAATGGTGCTAACAGCTGCCTTGCTATGCGCTCAGCATTATGATGTTAGTGTTAGGACTCGGGGTCGGCTTGGTATCAAGATAATGTTACTAGGTGGGACATCATGCTACATGTCTGCAGCGTGATGCCCCCAGTGATAGATATCACTATAAACTACCAGACTGCAGACATTGTAGCAATATGACTAAAAATTGTTAAAGCTATGTCAAAAATACAAATGACATCATCTTTTTACATATGATTAGGTTCAACACAGGTTTTCACATTATTTAAGACCTGATATTTTTTTTTTTTAAATTCACACAAATAATGCACATTGACGTTTATATGCTTATTTCTTTCTCTGTTTACTTTTCAGAGTTGTACAGTATTATTCTATTCTGTATTGTTTCATACTGCATGTCATATGTGTCTAAAAATAGTATTGTGTGATAGTAACTACTTTCAGAGATGTACATTTTCTGGTTTAGTCAAAATCCAGTTCTTTTGATGCAGAGCAATTTTCCTTGATTTTGGTAAAATTTCCAAAAGACTTTTCCCCATTTGTTTTTAATAATTGGGAATATTTGTTTCTGGATGTAATTCGAGTGGGAAAGCAGGCAACACAACACCAGGACACTATTAGGGTTCTTTGATAGATTTCAAAAGTGCAGAGTCAGTTTACCGATGACTCCAAATGGGTAAAATCTGAAATCACGAGTCAGTTCTTTTGAGGAAACAAATGATGTTTAAAGATTTCTTGTCTCGTGCTGATTAATGAGAAATATAGTTGGTATTTTGTAAGAAAAATACAATCTTACTTTTGTTATTTTTGTTAGTGTTTCCCTTTCTAACCTTGTGCTACTGTGCATATATTTTGTACATGAAACTGACTTTTTTTATACTTTTACATTTTCAACTTACCAACACAGTCTCTTACAATCTGCTCAAATCATTTTATATTCAATCATATACCCATACAACTATTAACATTATATATTTTTCAATGATGTACATCACATAATTGTCAGTTCACATTTGTGCTCATTCTTAAATTTTCTAACAGATTTGGAGATTGGCTTTCTCCTCAGAGCAGACGCTTTCAGTTTCTTTGTAGTCTGAGGGTCAGGAAATTTATCATTGGCAGGTCATATCCAAGACTAAGACACATGGGCAGAAAAGGAGATATTCTTCTTTGTGATTTTAAAGTTCAGATATATGCACTGAGTATTATATCCGTTCATTTTTTTCTTTTCAGAATGATCCATTAATTAAATCCTCTTGGTTGTTAACGTATTGCTAATTGAAGGAAATTAATCATTAATAATATACACTGAAAACTGGCTTCATGAGAAGCCAAATATTGTTGATCTGTCTTACTAATTATAAAAGGCCGATAGTTGATCAATAATGTATCCAGTGAAGTTGTAAATAATTCAGAAGCTTTAAACATTATGCCAAATGAGGCAAATTAATTGCCCAAAAAATTATTTAAGTTGGTCGACACATGAAAAACTGACTTTGCGAGCTGCCATATGCTACAGTTCTGACCAATTGATTATAATTCGATATCCAAACATACCAATTCTGGTATGTGAACAAAAGGCAGTCCATTCATGTCATAATTATTTCCTCTTCCTCTATGATAAACTTCAAATGTGATCATGAAACATTCAATCAAATGAATTCTGTTGCACCTAACTGTTGGCTCCACCCAGTTCATATATATCTGCCATTGGTGGGATATTAGATATTACTGGGCGTCAAAGTGTAAATTGTTGTCTAGTAGATGTCATCATAACCTCCTACTGGTCAAGGTGTCATTGTTCCCTGTATTATATCTGCACAGTGCACTCTTGGTAAGAAACTAAGCAGATTGATGCTCCAGGCCAAATCAGTGTGCATCAAAAAGAAACACAAGTTTGAATTTACCCACATCAGAAATGGGTCATATTTAAATTCCTTGCATAAGAACCTGAGAGTACACATCTATTGAAAATCCTTGTTTTGTAAAAGTGTTTCTGTTTTACTGTCTGTATATTTTGTGTATGAAACAAAATTATTTTATACTTTACTATATTTTCAACTTCTCAAATCATTTGATATGCAAAAATATACCCATACAACTATAAAGGTTATATATTATTCCTATATCAAGGATTTACATCAGAGAATCCTTAGTTCAGCTTTCCGCCAATGAGGGGATGTGAGAAAGCTTGCCAGTAGCTTCTTGTGGGTTTGTGGTTCTTTTTGTTTTTGCTTTGGTTTTTTTTGTTCTTCCTCTTGTTAATACTGGCTGCCATGTATAGCCTATTGTGTGCTAAAAAATGGTGTTAAACCCTACAACAACATCATCTTTCCCCTTGTTCTTAAATTTTCTAACAGATTTTGCAGATTGGCTCAGAAAATTCATGCTTTTCTGAGATAAAAACACTTCTTTACGCCATTGTGATTTTATAGCTCAGATGTATGCACAGAGCATTGTGTCTGTTGAGTTTGTTCTGAATGATTCATAAACTGAAACGCTTTAAGTTTTTAATGTTTTGTCAATTGAAGCAAATTAATCACCAATAAAACAGTCCTACACTAAAAACTGGCTTTCTGAGAAGCCATATTTTTATATTTGTCAAGGTGATTATAATTGAAAGGGCAATGAAACAAACGCCATTATTTTTATCAGAAATGAATCCATTGAAGTCATAAATGATTCCAAATTTTTAAATACATTTTGCCAAATGAAGCAAATAAATTGCCAATAAAATATTTAAAGTTGAATTGGGTTGGGTATGATCAACACTCTCTGATGGCCCATCATTTCTATCTGAAGACCTTCAAAGAAAAAAAGGATGCATTGAAAATTTGTTTAATTCCTCTTAAGGGCTCTGTCAACTTTTCATCTGCCACTATCTCATGGTGGATTGTCACAACAATCAAACAGCATATCAGTCTGTTACCCATTGAGATACCTCCTTTATGAAACTTAAAAGCACATGAGGTTTGGGACATTGCCACATGGGTCTGCCTTCATTGCTCCTTGGAGGACAAAATAATGGCACTATTATGGTGTTCCAATATTATTTTCATTTTGCTTCTGCTTGTTTGTACAATAAAGCACATGTCTCTTTTCTCAAGGACTCATCATTGATGCATAATATGTGGCAAGAGAGACCAAATTATGTATGGACTTACCCTCTAGTGTTGTTCCGATTATCGATTATAATCGATCATCAGTTGGTTAAGCAAACCAATAAGATAATCGATTGTGAAACTCCATAATCGATTGTGTGTAAAGGGAGACTACTTTTAGGTGTATGCAAAGCACAATGATTAGTAAAACTCCAGCCACTAAAGTTGACATGAAATGTATTAATTCCCTTCACAGCTACAAATATGAAACATTATGATTCATCATTAGGAACATCATAGTCATTATTACATGGTCAAGTTGTTAAATTGTTGAGTTAATAAATTTAAACACATTTTTTTTTATTTGTTTCAGTTAAATTGCAACATCTTTTGTAGTATTTATAAACAAAGACAAACAAGAAAAACATGTCCTTCTATACTTTATATTATAGAAACATCACACATGAATGAAGGAATTTTGGGGGATTGTAGCAGTATTTCAGTTACATTTGACTGATTAGTTATACAAAGTTGCACTCATTTAACAAAGTTGTAGAAAACAAAAATAACACACAATGTAATATTATTGTCAGGTTAAAGTATACATGTCATTAATTTAAAAGACATTACTCCTGTACATTTATAAACATATTGAACTCTTGATCAAAGATATAACTGTTTAACAAAAATTAAAATTCGATCTTAGAAACCGATTATAATCGATGATCAGTTGGTTAAGGGGAACCGATTATCGATTATGAATTTCTAACCGATTCCCATCACTACTACCCTCAATGATGAGTAGACTCCATTTTATTCATTCATGATCATTTATAATTAGAGCATCAGTCAACCCACCCAGCTGACAAATTCAGCTGGACAATAGCGATGGAAAAATTATCGTTTTGTAGTAAATGTATGTTTTGTAGAGAAAAACTAATTGTGTGTGTGTGTGTGCGAGTCTATAATATAGTTTTTAATGTAGCTTTAAAAAATTTCAGTCACATCACTACGATATTTTGACCGTGGCAATTTATAGTGATGTCTAGCACTGGTACAGCGAGCCATTATAAGGCATGTGCCTTCATGACCCACCCAGTCACATTATCTTGACACCAGGCCAACCAGTGCTAACACTTAACCTCATAATGATGAATGCCAAGCAAGGCAGCTGTTAGTACAAAATATTAATTATGTAATACTTACTCATCACTATTGTCAAATATGCTCCTGACACCCTGCTTTGATGTCTTAGTGGAATTGTCTTTGAAGATGACCTATATGTGCAGAGTCAAGTGCACTGTGTCATACTAATAGTTCTCCATTGGGGAAGGGTAGGAGGAGGAGGATGTATTCACATCAAGCATATATTGGTTTTGTGGCATGAAAAATATCAAGCTGAGCAATAGTGATGTTTAAGTATTGCATAATTTTACAATAGTTTTACACTCCTCCCTGCATAAAAAGAATATATATCTCCATCCTGTCATTTTTAGATAGCTCACATGATGGGTATGATGAATTGCAGTCTCTCATGCATGTCTTAGCTGAGTGTTAGGTATGAACTAGACTTTAGATATAGTGTGCAAGCAAGCAAAACAAAACAACCCAAAACCTTACCATTTCTCATTTTTGCTTGCCCAAGTTAGAATATCTTGACCTCAACACCTTTGTAGATCAACCTGTTATTGCATTGTTTTGCATTAGCAAGGTCTGTTGGATTTTACGAGTTGCTTCTCTTAATATGTAATGCCAACTAACCAATAGGTATAGCAGTGATACATTTTACATGGACCGAAAATGATGGAGACAGTTGACTTCAGAAAGATACCTTGTAAGTTTAACAATGAAAGTCTAAGTACCCGAAAAAAAAAACCATTAAAGCTGTATTTTAGGTAAGGAAGTATTTGTGTAGACACGGACCAGTAGTGGAAAATTGCTTACTTCTTTAGTCCATTCCAGCTCTGTGCATCTCTTGTCTTTGATTATAGATGTAGTGTTCAAATTTCAGCAACTTTTTTTGGATTGGATGTAGTGGCACTGCATCCTGTGTGATTCACAGACCCAAAGCACTTGAATATCGCTTCAATCTGTAATGGTGTAGATACACCTGAAGGTTAGCGTATTGCAACCTTGGCTGGCAAAGATGATAATTCCCTAATTAGTTTTAGGCATTCAAATAAAGAGTTATTTTTGGGAGACTGGTATTGTTTGAAAATGGTAGTAGCTACTTCTTACTGAGATGGCATGCTAGGAGCAAGAATTGTGAAACATGGGTCTGCACTTGTTTTATTGCAATGGTTTACACTACAATTTAGTATACAATTTTTTTTCCTTTTAATTGTACACTAATTGCCACCTTTACTTCCAGTATTTTGAAAAGTTCATTTAAAAGTTATATTATTCATTGTTATATTCTGTGTTAGGCAATTTTCCTGACACTTTTTAGCCAGTGCCTAAGAGAGCTATAAATTGTCCTCTTTCATGCCAGTTGATTGTAATCAATATTCATAGATGTATTTCAATGCTAAAAATGAAACAAGAAAGGCAAGGTTTTGGCTAAATAAAAAAAAATGTTTTGTAGCAGATTGTTAAGGAGTTTTAAAAAGTTGAACACAGTACATAGGGATGGCATGAAATAGGTAGCTAAGGGGCCAGTGGTGCAATAGACTGGTTGGACATTTTTGTTTACAGTTTGACCTAAATACTCTGTTGAAAGCACATGTTGAACATAAAATGCAACATGAATACAGCACATTGTAACATGTATTGATAGGAGTTCAGTTCTTTGGGAAAGGAATGTGTAATTTTGTACATAACATTGTTGGCACATACCTACATGCATTATTTTAAAGAAATTTCTGCCCACACATATGCAAATCCTCTTCTGGAGTTCATTATTTTTATTGTTGATTTAGTTTGCATGATTTTGTTTTTCCTTAATTTTCTGCATTTTCAAATGTTTATAAGTAAGCTTTAAAAAAATACTGTATTAATGCACTGGCCCATATATCAAATTCACCTGTTAGTTTTACATAAAGCATACCTTATCTACTGCTCTAATTTTTGAAATATTTGAGAGCTTACTGGCTTAACACAAACTGCCTTTGCAGTACAGATGCACACTATTTTTGCACTGAACTTTGAGGTGCCAGACAGATTTATAAAATTTAAACACTTCACCTTGTGTGGATTAGGAATTTGTTCCCATAACCTTTCATTCCTAAGCTAAACTGCTTTCTGATAGATTAAGACTTGAGGAATACCTGCTTCTTCTTGGTGTTTGATGAGTCATTAACTAAAGTATGTGACATTTATAGATTGGTATGCTGCCCAAATGGGGAAGCAATGCTCATTTTATTCCCCAACATGGTCACTGCTTTCAGATGATAATGTATTTAACTAATTCAGCCCCATCATTCTTAAAAGCTGTATTGCTACTCTGACCCAGTACTAGCAAGAAACTGTGTCTAGCTGCATGTGCCATGTATAGTTTTACATGTTTAGACAATTTTGTAAATATCATGCACACGCATTCACTCTTACCTTAATTTCTCTTCTTATATCCATTAAAAATCCATGAAGTTTTCACCACTTATTCCAAATGAATTTGTCTACACAGTTATGTATTATTTCTTCTTTTATATTTCCAAGTTTTTCACAACTTCTTTAAACACTATTTACGAAGTTAGCATAATCGCTAAAATCTGCTAGATCTGCAAAATCTCGTTCATCATCGCTATCAGCATCTTCTTCGGACGATTCAGTCTCAGAAACTTAAATGCCCAATTTTCAACCTCACAAATTATCCAACTGCCAACCATATCTTTTCTCTGCTTCCTCTATATTTTCGAGATCAAACCCGAGAAACTCCTTATTTTCACTCTCACTGTCAAAAAGTCTTATATCTGCCATCATTTTACGATTTTTCAAGAACAGAACACGTGTAGTGAAACTGCTCTCAATTAGTAACCCTTGGTTTCTGAACAATTCAAGTTTGCACAATGAAAAGTAAAATTATTTCTGATTAGTTAATATTGGTCTGATTCTTGGAAAAGCCCCATTTGTAACCACTCAGAGACGTTGTATCTACCACATATTCAAATCAAGCAAATACTGGATTGGCAATTTAATGCAGTTGAGAAACTTCGAGCTATGATGGGATTGGCTATTGAAAGCAGAAACTGGATTATGTGCATTTTTGGGATCGGGGCTGAATGAGTTAACCAGCTCAAATATCAGTAAAATGTTTGGATGGTTTTACATAATTTCTTATGTTAGAGTGTTCTGTACAAGATTTGATTTCATTGATGTCAGGATGAGAATTATTGGCACTGCTCCAGAAGCCTAGTGGTTAGAGCGTCGGCCTTGGATGCAGGAGGGCATGGGAAATGGAGCGGGATTCCTATCTCCCCCTTTCCTATTATTCTAATGAATCCATACAGGATGTTAGGTCCTTATCCTCAAGGTAATGTGTCTTATGTCCCAATTCTTCTGTTGGACCCTGGACCCAGAGTAGAATTGATGTTGCAGCTTGTGTATGGCCATCACTGCATGAGGTGGCATCCACTATGAAGACACAAGGAGTTTAGGAAAGACAGTTAGCCTCATCTTCATACTGGAACTTCTTAAAAAAACAGAGTACTCTTTTGTCACTTCTCCACAAGGACATACTCTCCAGCTGGGACTTTTCAAGATGATAAGTTATCTCTCCTCACTGACTCTAATTAGTTTGAGGGTTAAACGGCTTATTCAACACCTATCAGGCCTCAGTTGGATTTAGAAATCTGATTTATTGACGAGGCGGTAAATAAAGTTGGCTTCTTTTTACCTGCAGACTTATGCCCACCCAGTCTGATCTCTTGATATGACGTAAATGAAGTTGACTGCTTTTTTATGTATCAGCATTGAAAACTTAAAAACTGCTATTGATTTTTTGAAAACAGTTCCATAAGACATCATTGGCATGTGTTCATGGTGTTAAATTTGGTTATAAATTAGCCACTTTATGGTAAAATAGGAGCTATTTTTAAAAGCTAAGTGGTCAGCTTGTAGCAGGACCAAATTATTTTTGCCAATATGGAGGTACAAGTGGTGCCTTGACTTACGAGTGTCCCAACTAACGAATTTTTTGAGATACGAGTCGTCTCTCGGCCGATATTTTGCTTTGAGTTGCAAGCTAAATTCGGGTTACGAGCCAGCTTCAGATACCCCACCGCTAGTTGGCGTAGCGAACGTCACAGTAAACGCATCAACATCCGCCAAGCATCCCGTGTCTCACTTGTTTACTTTAAGCGGTCAGCTAGCAGTGGAAGCATTAGTGTTGTGCTCGCATTTGTGCTTGCGGTTATTTTGCAAAGAAGCAGATGATATGCATTGAATTAAAGAAAGAAATTATTGAAAAACATGACCAAGGTGTGCATGTAGTCGACTTGACGAAGCAGTACGAGCATAGCACTTCCACTATCTGCACCATACTGAAGCTGATGGAGTCACTACAGGCTATCACGCTAGCCAAGGGCGTTAAAATAATTAATAAACAGCAGACATCTCTCCATGAAATTATCAAGAAGCTGCTGATGGTGGGTTGACGAAGAAGCAGCTCGCCGGAGATACCGTGATGAAGGCTATAATCTGCGAGGAGGCACGAGCTATTTACGCTGATTTGCTGCAGATTCTCTACCTTCCACCCAACATCACCCCTATCCTGCAGCCCATGGACCAGCAGTTGATTTCTAATTTCAAGAAGCTCTTTACCAAGCACCTGTTCCGACGCGGATTTGAGGTGATGGAGAGCACAAACCGCATCCTTAGAGAGTTCTGGAAAGACCTCTATAACATCAGGATATGCTTCAGAATTGTCTATATTGCAGTGTTTTTTGGAGGTCCGGAACGGATTAATTCCATTTCAGTTCATTTCTATCGGGAAATTGGATTTGACATACGAGTAATTTGAGTTATGAGGTCCGTCACGGAACGAATTAAACTCATAAGTCAAGGCCCCACTGTATGTGTGATTAACCTTTTACCAGAATATCATTTTGGTTCCTGCATGTGGACCATATCAGACCTGCCAACTCTATGATTTTGCTGTAAATGTTAAAAACATTACCCTTATAATACAGACTTATGGCATACTAGCAAAAACTTTGGAAAAATGATCATTGCTGAAGAATCCAGATAATTAGTTCATCCATGTTTTATTTGGATCCGGGTTTCATATTAGAATTAGTGAAATTAGGCACGGAACCAGACTAACTTTACAGCAGTACCCCAGACACTGTAAACTGCACCTATTTGTTTATGTTAAGCATCTGCATGACCAAACTGTTGATTAAATAATTTTGTTAAAAACGGCATCCATAAAGAATTCCATGTTTAAGACAAAAAGGAAAATAAGCTTCTAGAAAATAATCAACACAGAACAGGAGTATTCCGAGGAATAAAAGCTGGATAGTACACAGTTACATTTATTGCCAGTTTGAGTATGTCTCGTGAGACTCATGGTGAGAGATATGATTCCCTTCATGTGAAAAGGAAAAGAATTTCCAAGAATCAAGTCAAAATTGAGAGATAGCACAAAGCCATTGATCTGCATAAGAGTTTGGAACTGGAGTTTTTCAACAATCAGATGATTATGACACATAGCAAAATGACTCTTTGTCCGCTTCACTCATTCATCCCGAAGACACTTACCAGTAACACTGTTGCTGTGCCCCAGCAACACCAAGCTCTGTCTAGCTGCTTGTGCTCCAGAGTGTTTTACCTATTTGGAAAATTTTGTAAACATCATACACATGCATTCATACTTACATATTTTCTTTACTTACATCCAATAGTAAATCCATGAAATTTTCACCAATTAATCCAAATGAATTTGTCAATACAGTGATGTATTTTTTTCTCCATTTGTCCAAGTTTTTCACAATTTATTTATACACTATTTACAAAACTATGTGCAGCATTGTTAGGAATTTCACATCAGCCCTTTTTACAAAAGTATGTGCAACATTGTTAGGAATATCACATCAGTCCTTAAATCCATTAAAATAAACCAGGAAATTTTAAAATATGATATGGTTTGAAACATGTTCTTCATAAATTAACCTGACATTGCTATCTTTTATCCCGTCTGGTGTTATTGGATACCATGTTTTGTTCGATGATACCAAAATACATTTTTGCGCATATGCGTTAGTTTCATTTGCAATATCCATATACAGTTCTTCTGGAAATAATAAATGAAAAAAATCTATTTCTCTTTTTTCCTTGTCGATGCAAGTTGTAGGTCCGGGATTTGGTCCACTAAAATGATTTAACAGGCCGAAGATGATCACTCCAATCTGCTAGATTGGCAGAGACGCTATCATTATCGCTATCCGCATCCTCGTCTTTGGACGATTTGATCTTGGAAATTTCAATGTCCAATTCTAATTCTCGCAAATTATCCAATTGGCGAACATATCTTTCCTCTGCTTCCTGAATATTAACTTTATCAAACCCTAGAAACTCCTCATTTTCGCTCTCATCGCCATCAAAAATCACTCGTACTTCCGCCATCATTGCCATGTTTTCAAGAAGTTAACAAGTGATGGGGAAACTGCTCTCAATTTCAAATGTTTGAATCCTAAACAATTCAAACTTTAAATTCGAATTTGTACGAAG
The DNA here is from genome assembly GCA_029339505.1 of Unio delphinus. NCBI lineage: Eukaryota > Metazoa > Mollusca > Bivalvia > Unionida > Unionidae > Unio > Unio delphinus. Next base: position 717,403 of record JAQISU010000111.1, read on the forward strand.
GAAAGTAAATTCATTTTTGATTGGTTACAAGTTGGTCTGATTCATGGGAAAATCTCCGTTTGTAACCAATCAGACTTTCTCATGACCACCTTGCGGAACGTGTATTTACGGGACCGGCCATTGAATGCAGCTTTGAAACCTCTCGAAATAGCGGTATCGGCCGTTGAATGGAGAAACTGGATTATGCATAAAGACGGCATCGAGGCCGAATGAATGTATTCATACAATACATGGTATAGTGCAAACATGAAATAGACATTTAATTTTTTTTGTATGTTCATCAAAAACAGCTAATTGGGCCGTATTTTCTGCATCTTCTGAAGAAAAAAGATATCTTGCACATATACATATTTCAAATGTATTTTCACTTCCACATCACGCCTGAATGGAATGTTATTTGCTAATACCTTATGTCTTTCACCATGTGGGCAACACAGTTCAAGTACAAAGGATCACAAAATGCATTTTCTCTTCCTTTTGAAAAGAAAATTGACATTTAAATACAGCCTGTTGTTTGTATTATATTTTCCCTTTTCTTATTTTGGGGCATTTGATTATCTGAACATTGGAATGAGTGTAACTTAAATATAGACTATGTGTATGAAGGAAGTTGGCCATTAACTTTAACAACTTGCAGATTATGTATTATTTTTACTCACAAGGTCGAAAAGATAATGGAGTGATGATAAAATAATGCAGTATCTTTTTTGCCATTTCATGAATGACTTCAGTACACTTTACAGTATCTTCTGCTGAAGACTAGATTTCAGTCTCCAGCTAACAATAAAATGAACAAAAATAAAACTAGGTTACTTATTGAAGAAGTAATTATTGAAAAAAGGGAATACATTGCAGTGTATTTCTCTACTTGTTACATGTATGAAGTATTTGTTCAAAAACAGGGATAACCGAATGTTTTTTTTAGGAGTAATTACCCTATGCGGCAAAAGCTACCGTATCTAATATAATAATTTGCCTGTCACAGATTACAAGCATACAAGTGGTAGAGTTACACTGCATGACTGCTTCTAGCTATCACTATCAGCAATTTGAGTCTCCTGTTTTCTTTTAAGACCTTTCTAAAAAAAATAATGTTTTCTGTGTTTTTTCTTTCAACAAGTTAAGTTTGTTCCACATGCATTTTTTCTTCCTTTCTGTGTTTTTTTTCTCATATCATCTATCCAAAATCTTTAATTAATTAAAATTAAGCCTGAAAGCAATTTGTTTTCAAAAACAGGTATTTAACTGGTTAACATTGTCATTATTAATCTCATTATTGTTTATCAGTCCACTTTTTCCTGATTCAAATGCTCGTGACCTTTCCCATGTATGAGAGAGAGAGAGAGAGAGAGAGAGAGAGAGAGAGAGAGAGAGAGAGAGAGAGAGAGAGAGAAGAATAGTCGTATACAAAAAAAAAAGAAACTACAGCAGATGGAACCCTTTGGAGTCATTTATCTTTTGCACCTTTGTCAGTTCAGTTGCTGGATTGTGAATGTTATTTACTTCTTTCATCTTGTAACTTAAAACATAATAGGTGTGTTGCATATGTAATTACAGATCGTCAAAATCTGTCAAGAGGGTCTTCCCTAGCTGTTCCACTTTTAAAATCAAATTATTAATGAACACTTTAGTTGCCAGCATCATTACAACATCTCCTTATCCTTGATTAAACAGCCACTTTTAAAACATCTCTATCCCAGGACCATGTGTGCAGCTGGGAACATGTCACTTGAATGTATATACATTTTCTTATAGGTGAACTCAGTACATTGTATTGATGTACATATAAAACAATTGAGACATTTTTCATACAGAAAATTTTGCAGATTTTTTGGTTCAATTGTTCTAACATTACATTAAATCTTTTCAAGGTTATTCTCTGTTTACACGCTTGCAAGAAGAAAACTATTACCATGTCAACTTGAAACCATGCCATATGACCTAGTTTATTTGAAGTACAAAGCTTCTGGAATACAAACTTCATAAAGATCAATGCTGTGGTGCACCATCCTTAATTCCAAGTCTTTTAATATAAAATTTTAAAAAAATCCTAGAACTTAAATGCAATAAACTGCAGAACTTTGTTCAAAAATGAAATCTAGAGCCATTTCCTGATTATTATTTAATGACAGGAATATACATGAGCTTTATGCATAAATACCATGCATACAAAAGAGAGATAATGTTGAGTTCTAATTGGGTCTGTCACAGTAATGATGTTGGTGATAAGATCATGGGTAAGGAAAGCATTGTGCATTGGAACAAATACATTTGTATTGATGTCTTTGTATATTTTGTTTTTATCATACCATCCATTCCAGAACCCCTCTTGGTATATAATAAGAAAGCAGTGTCATTTCATAATCTTCTTGACAATGTGTTAAAATTGAGATCCTTAGTTGGTCACCACGCCAAAACCATGCTATATATATATGTTGAACAAAACCCGAAATCATAAAACTGATAGAAACATGTCATAATTTAGAGTCAGTCATCATCATAATGAATATTCTGTCAAAATCATTCCTACTATAAAATATCTAAGCTCCGCCCCCCCACCCCCAGTGATGCATGAATGAAATAGTTTTCATCATGACATTTTAACATTTTTAATTCATCTTTATACACAGCATCAACTTTCAATTATGAATAATGTTTCATTTGTTTCTGTGAAAAATGATCAACAAATACATAAATTGTCTTTGCTGGGGTGGTTCTCGTATGATAATGACAATGTCAAAGCTAAACATATAACATGCACAGAAAACGTTTTAGAAATCAAACACATTTTGTGTTAACCCTTAAAGGGCTACATGGTTTTGCAGAACATGATCCCTAAGTGCTGCTGAATTGTTTGAGGAAAAAAAATGAAAGAAAAACTGCACAGTTTTTAAATTGCATGTATTTCAATAAATATACACAATATCCTAATAGGTACACAAACCCTTTTTTGAAAAATGATGGTGGATGTCTAAACTTTAAGATTAGCATCAAGACACATGTGTAAGCTTAACATATTTGCATGTACAAGTGCAAATACAGGTAAAATGACAAGTTACAACTGTATTTCATCAGTACTTTTGTTTGTTTTTAATGGAAAGGTTCAAATATATCTAAGAAATGTTATATTCTTTAGTATTTCAACCAAGTACATGTTTTATCTGTCACATTGTTATATTTAAATTGTGAAAATCACAGGTTCTATCAACATTCACCTCGTGTACATAGTAAGCAGTATCAAACATTCACCTCTTGTACATAGTAAGCAGTGTCAACATTTGCTTCTTGTACTCCGTAAGCAGTGTCAGTATTCACCTCATATTAAGCAGTGTCAACATTCACTTCTTGTACATAGTAAGCAGTATCAACACTTGCTTCTTGTACATAGTAAGCAATGTCAACATTCACTTCTTGTACACAGTAAGCAGTGTCAACTTTTGGATGTGAAGATGCTTAGTAGATTGTTTTGAGTCATGTACTAACTTAACCAATAGACATTACTTAAAATACTGTCATTGGGTGTACCAGCTAACTACTTGACTGATTTGGTTCAGTGCATTTTTCCAAAAGTCAGTGGGTGCCCCTAGTGGCCAAGTGGTCTAAAGTGCTGTCTGTTATGGATCACTGCTATCTCACCTCTGTCTGCGTGGGTTCAAGTCTTAGATTTGGCTAATGTAGTTATGTGAGAAAGCTTGCCAGTAGCTTCTCGTGGGTCGGTGGTTATTTCCGGGGGTTTTCTCGGGTTCTTCCTCCACCAATAATACTGGCCTCCATGTATAGCTTATTGTGTGCTGAAAAATGGCGTTAAACCCTACAACAACAACAACAACCAAAAGTCAATGAAGTGTGAACTTCAGTACACTGCATTAATTGACATATATAGTGTTTCATTAAAAATTGTTTCTCATGGATAAAATGAAACAAGCTTTCATGTGGATTTAACAATTTTAACAGCAGTTTAAGTTCAATGAAGAACTGATTTGATTAGTATCGTATTCTGTTTATTTATTGTATTATTTCTTTCATTTTCCGTAATGTTTGAATACCTTGTGCTTTTTCTTGTTTCTCTGTCCTTACATTGCACATGATACCAATTTAAGGCTGTGAGAGAAACTTTTGGCTACAACATACATGTACCATATAGATAGATGTACAATTCTTTTACGGCTCTTATGTATGAGACAGCCTTCCAGTAGCTTCTGGTGGGGTCAGTGGTTCTTTCGGGGATGGTTCTTCCTCCACCATTTTTGTGAACTGCCACATATAGCCTATCTTGTGCTGAAAAATGGCGTTAAACCCAATTACAACAACAACAGCATAACATTTGTAATACGTGACAGAGTTAATGTTAATTTATCATATCAAATAATGTCATTGTTTTCTTGGAATGATAATTAAAAAGGTTCGGGGTGGGAAAGCTGTTTTTCATACATAACAAATATTTCATTGAATGTTTAAATTAACGATTCTTGGCAAGAACAAAATCCATGTAAATTGGCATCTCGTGAAAATGACACTACATACAGTACCTCAAACCATTGTAATAATTTGAATCTTTGCATTCCAGGTTATTGCAAAATTTGCATTATTGATACATGTACATGGATAGCTACTGTTGTGTGAATCCATCTTCATATTATGTAATGGGGACGGATCACTAGGGTAATGTTGTGTTGAAGTTTTTTTCACACTGTTTTTGTTAGTGTTGTTCCGATTATCGATTATAATCGATAATCAGTTGGTTGAGTGAACCAATTCGCCAATCGATTGTGAAACGCCATAATCGATTGCATGGTAAGGGAGACAACTGTGAAGCGCTTGGCACAGACTAGTTCAATCCCTTTGTTTGTTGGGAAGAAAACCAAGGATTCCGAGCAAAATGTTAAAACCCCGCTAAATATCATACACGTGCCATGGATGAAAACGATCGCAAAATAATATATCCATATCCTGGAGGAAAAGCTCGTTCTCGTGTATGGACATATTTTGGATTTTACAAAATACAGGAGGGTCCACCGACAAAGGAGAATTTAGATACAACGAAGGTCATATGCAAACTCTGCAGAAAGGAATATGCAAACAAAGGTAGGTCCAGCTATTCTCATTGAAATCAACGCGGGGATACATTTATTTTTGGCAAACACATTCTCCAATACATAGTGCAAAAAATGAACAATATTCTAATTTTTTGTGGTGCTACACGAAAACAAAATTATCATGTGATACGCTTTACATTTTAGGACTGTGGAACCATGATATTAGCCTTCCGATCCACAACAGTAAAGCTAAATTATTTATTCCCTTCATAACTTCCAAATATATAAACATACACCATAGTTAGATTTTTTTGGATAATTTGGAAACAAATAATGTCGTCAACGACGAATGCAATTATTAGGAGACAGAACAACCTCGTATAAAATAAACGAGTTGCACGCACGCACACGGAAAAACGTTTCATGGCATTCCAGTATCAAATATTTTAAATCAAGAATTTTATTTTCATTAAATCATTTGTGTACTTTGTGCTTTCCTCTAATATAGCATGTGTTGTTGTTAAAATACTTCAAATTTCTTTTCATAATAAAGCTCCATGTCATGATTATGATTGAAATACATAAATAATCACAAGATTATCCTGCTATTTAGGCATATATGATAATGACGGAAAAGTGATCTCTGAGGTTTGTTACAGATATTCCCTGAGACATGTGACTATTTAAAAACATTAAATAACTTTTTAAAATGTTGCAGATTAATTTTAAAATATATGTACAAATTTAATATTAATTTTAATCCTGATTTTCTTTAAATAATTTCATTCCATTCATTTAAGATACTTGTGCATAAAGAATTTGTTGTTTGCTCTTTTTTCTTCTCAATATAAAAACATTTATTTCAAATACATTCCAGGCAATACTACAAATTTGGCCTTTCATCTTGATCATGACCATAAGGAAATGGGATCAGCGACAGCAAAAGGTGCTGATGTTTCCCCCCAGCCACCCAAACAGACTAAGATTGATGAACAATTTAAGAAGCCAACAGAGAGGATGTCAGCTACAAAGCAGAAAGAAATTGATGATGCACTCTTGAAACTTATTGTTGGCAAAGTTCTTCCGCTAAGCCTTGTTGACCATACATATTTTAGAAACTTTGTGATGCTTCTTAATCCAAGGTAAGTTTTAAATGATAACATTAAAAATTAGTAATATTTATTTAAACTGACAGTGAGAAAAGAAAAAAAGTGTGAATCCATTTGATTCTAGATGTCAACACTGTTGAATTTTGAATTTTCATACCTAAATTAAGCAGTATTTAATTAAATATAATGCTGTCCTGTCTAAATAAACTTTAAATAAATTCATTGGTTTCACTATATTTAGACACAGTAAATATTCCAAATACATGTCTTGTTTGACTACCATGACTAAATGTTTCAAACTTTACATTTTCAGGTATGAAATTCCAGGTCGTAAATTAGTGTCCTCCAAACTAGCTGAGAAGAAAGACCAGGCTGAGAAAAAAGTAAAAGAGGAACTACATGATGTTCTTGATATAGCTGTTACTCACGATGCATGGACTTCATTAAATACAGAAAGTTATAGTACAGTGACTGCACATTTTATTTCCAAAGATTGGGAATTGAAAAGTGTTGTCTTAGAAACACGAAAAGTTGAAGGCAGTCACACTGGGGAAAATATAAAAGAAAGCCTGTTGGCCACTCAGAGGCGATGGAATCTTCCAACACCAACTGGAGTAACTGATAATGCAGCCAATGAGATCAAGGCTTTTGATTTACTTCAATGGACTCGATTTGGTTGTTATGGTCACAGATTTAACCTTATTGTGAAAAAAACTTTAGCTATACCAGAACCGTCACGAATCATTGCAAAGGGGCGCAAACTGGTGACTTTTTTCCATCAAAGCACGAGCATAAATGATTTGTTAATGAGAAAGCAGCAGTCACTACTTCACATAGGTGCTAGAGGACACAAGCTCAAGATGGATGTTCCAACTAGATGGAATAGCACTCATGACATGCTTGAGCAACTGCTTGAGCAAACACCTGCTATTATGGCTGTTATCAGTGACCCAAACATAAGCAAGTCAGCAGCCGCAACATTGAAAAATTATGTCTATACATTTGACGAACAAGCATTGGTTGAAAAACTTGTGGAAGTTCTCTCACCGTTCCTGAATGCAACAAACAGTGTTTGCAGAGACAAATCACCAACCCTTCATAAAGTTATCCCAATACTTCTTAAACTTACCAAATGTATAGAAACAAATGCTGATGATCTACCTTCAATTGCTAAACTTAAAGATGTAATGAGACAAGAATTTGACAATAGAACACAGGACAAAGATCTAGTTCTGTTGGGCTGTTTATTGAATCATACTATGAAGGATCTGGAGTTTCTATCTGACAGTGAGCGAGCAGATGGACATGCTCTGCTTTTGAAGGTTGCTCTTGATATGGCTGATGTTAAAGTGAATGTCCAAGTGGAGCCAGGGACTAGTGATGAAAAACCTTCAGACTCATTGCCACCTCTACCAATTGCACCATCACTACTAAATGTCAGAGATGACAACACTAAAACTGTGGTTACACTTAGTCCACCAAACAAGAAAGCAAAGGTCAATGTTGACATGGATGATTGGTTGCAAGATGTTGTTTGCCTTGGTGAAAGTCAACAGCCAATAACAGATGTCATCCACCAGGAGGTTTCTAGATATCTAGTTGCTGCTCCATATGATACCAATCTCACAATGTTACAGTGGTGGAAACAAAACTGCCAGTTCTACCTCCATCTTAGCTTACTAGCTCGGAAGTATCTAAGTATTCCGGCATCATCAGTATCCAGTGAGAGGGTATTTAGTCTGGCTGGACATCTTGTCAGTAAGAAACGGGCTCGTTTAAGTTGTGACAATGTGGACCTGATAATATTCTTAAACAAAAACATTAACTATTGGTAGTGTCAGTGTAACAAGCACAAGAACAAACAGTATTCTGAAAAATGATTTTTGTGTTCAGCATTGCTCAAACATTACATGATTTTGCTGATAAATAGTTCAGTTAGTTTGAAAGTTTTTGTAATTGGTGTTTATTTGTTTTGTTTAAACTGCTTTGATTGTAGTATTAGTAACTAATGACAAGCAAGAAAAACATTTCTTTCTATACTTTAAACAATTGAAAAATCACATATGAATAAAAGTGTTCTGGGGGATTGTTAAGTCTTTCAGCTGCATAAAACTGATAAGCCAAAGAAAGTTGCTTTTGAGGTTAAAGTATATATATATATATATATAGAGAGAGAGAGAGAGAGAGAGAGAGAGAGAGAGAGAGAGAGAGAGAGAGAGAGAGAGAGAGAGAGAGATTAACTCCTATACATTTTAAACTTTTGAACAAAGATATAACTCTGTAACAACAAAAATTAAAACTTACTTGTAGAAAGTTAGCAACCGATTATAATCGATTATCAGTAAGTTGTGTGCAACCGATGATCGATTATGAACTTCTAACCGATTCCCATCACTAGTTTTTGTATCAATCTGATTAAAATCAGATCACACACTGTCCTATGTGAAGAACTGATAGCAGCCTCTTAGGAGGTCAAATTCTTGTGACCAATGTTATTAGTGTAATAGCTAATTTTATCAACCAATGAGATGAAGTCTTGCAGCTTTGCATTTGGGAGACTGAGTTAAGTTTGGTTAACCCTTAAAGTGCGTATCGCGACTCCAGTCGCGCTGTTGTTTGTGGTCCCGTAGTGCGTGTCGCGACTATAGTCGCTTTCGAGGTGAGCAACACTGATCGCATTCTATAACTTCATCTTGCCATAAATGCCTGTAAAACTATATTTGATTGGTTTAAAAAGGCTCGGGGAAAGGCCCAGAACGAGCATTCTGTAGTACTTTACTATATTATTAACGATGTAATTTTACAAATGCTCGCTTCTAATCACATGGTACTAGTGCAAAACTAAAATGGCTGACGCTGAATACGAAGGTGATTTCTTGCAACAAATATTCGCGTCTGATAGTGATGCTAATAGTGATTTTGAATAATTTGAGAAAAATGACATTATTGGAGCAAGCGAGGTATTGATGGAAATACACATGAATGATTTTGAGCCAGTAATTTACGTCGGATGTACATGCTCGCTTGACGTGACAAGATTTCGCGCCTGTCAACCCCCATTCACTGGTAATTCAAAATTAAATGTCGAGATGGTGAATAATGAACAATCGGACTATTGAAGACTTTTTCTTAGATGACGAGCTATTGCATCTGATAGTAGATCAAACAAATCGTAATGCAGATCAGAGAGTTCATGGGCCAGACTTGAAGGAAAAAAAGTCGCATGAAGAAATGGCGGCCTGTCACACCTGAGCATCTAAAACGTTTTCGCATCGATTAAAACAATGGGTTTGGTACATATGTCTGTTCCCGATTCCTAATGGGCTATTGATGATGCGATATCAACCACATACTTCAGGAAAAAAGTAAAGATGGGATATATTTCAAGCTATTCCAATCAATTTACACCTGTCAGACAATGACAACAATTAAGGTGACTCTTCACACAAAATCAACCCAATGTTTGAACAAAAATAAAGCCTTTGCTGAGGTTTAATCACCAGATATGGACCTCGGTTTGATGATATTATAATAAATAACAGGTGATAGTTTTTCATGAACATTAATTGCCGACTGGAGGGTTTAAACTTACCTGTGACATTCATGGAGTGGATTTTTGCAAAACTGTCACCCTTCCTTTACCTGTGATTTTCACAATTTATATATAACATTGTGACAGACATAACATGTGCATGGTTGGACTACTAAAGAATATAACATTTCTTAGATATATTTGAACTTTTTCATAAAAAAACAAAATTGCTGATGAAATACAATTTTAGCTTGTCATTTTACCAGTATTTACACCTGTACCTGCAAATATGTTAAACCTACACATGTGTCTTGATGCCAATCTTAAAGTATAGACACGCGCCATCATTTTTCATATAGGGTTTGTCTATCAATTGTGTATATTTAATGAAATACATGTAATTTAAAGACTGTGGAGTTTTCTTCTTTTCTCTCCTGAAACAATTCAGCACTGAGGGACCTTTCACTGCAAAACAATTCAGCACTTTAAGGGTTAAGGGTGTGCTCACCAGTTATTATGTACTTGTCAGAGAGTGACATATGTGAGGTAAAGTTGTTTGCATTTGTAACATGCACAGTGGAGATAATGTTGGCATATCTCTATGCTACTTTCATGTAATGTGGCTGACATTTCTTTGGATACTGCACTTGTGGAAATTGTACATGATCTAAGCACATGGTATAACAAAATGGATGCTCCCATGTGCTTGACAAATTAACCAGAATTAATCAAAAGTACACTAACTTTAGCAGTTCTTAAATTAGGAAAAACGAATTTTGCTGAAATAGGCAAAAGCAGCTTCTGAAAGTGCAATGAATGAATTAGAAAATATCTGAAAAGTAAAAAATGTTTTTGGATAATTTTTTCATCAATTTACCTCCAGGAAATGAAAAATGACCATGAAGAGCTTGCAGTTTTTTTTATTTATATGAGCACATATTAAGTTAGCCCAAGCTGTATACTCTAGAACCTAAAGTACACCCATCAATCATACATCAAAATAAAGGGAATTGAAAGTTCTTCTAACAACATTTAAGATATACAAAGTCTTAATAATATTACCAGTATAACCAGTGAAGAAATCCTAGAAAATTCTTTTTCTTTAAAATTCTAACCCTATGCAAAGTACAAAACTGTAGAGCACCACCTAAAGAACATCAATGTGTGCTGAATGATTGGATCTACCTCATATTTCTGAAAGCTGCATTTCCATTGGCTAATTCAAAAGTCACCAAAACATGACCCTTAAGCATATAATTTTGTCAGATCTTCATGTTGGATAGTGGAGATCTGCTTTAAATCATATTAGTCTTGCGCTAGATTATTATTGGTCTCGTGGTACAAGATGCTTTGTTCAGACCTGCCATCTCTTATGATTTTGCTGTAATGCTTGCAAAAATTACGCTTAAAATATGGACATATGGGACACAAGCAAAAACCATGGAAAAATGATTGTTGCTAAAAAAATTCAGGCTTATTGATTCATCTGTGTTTGATTTGGATCATGGTTTCATATTAGAATAAGTGAAATTAATCAGGGAACTAGACTAACTTTACAGCAGCACCCCAGACGCTTTAAACTGCACCTATTTCTACATGCAAAGTGTCTGCATGATTAAACTGTTTTATAATTTTGTTAAAAATGGCATCCAGAAAGCGATGCATGTAAAAAGATGACAGAGAAATAAATCTTATAGAAAAGAGTTAATAATCAACACAGAAGAACAAAATTAAGTATTCAGATTCTTGTGAATAAAAGTTGGAAAGGATACAATTATGTTTACTGGATATCACAGGTCAATTAGAGTACGACTCATGACCGGAGATATGATAGATGTTATGTAAATTGGAAAAAGAATTTCTAAGAATTATGTCAAGTTGAGAGATAGCAACAAGCCATTGAGTTGCATAAGGTTTGTGCAACAGTACTAGTGGTAAATAAAGTCTATGCATACTTTACAACATTTTTATTTGAACATTGGTTGAACATATGTTATCATATCTGCATCAAACTTTTAATTATGTTTTCCAGCTTTACTGTGGCAGTTATCAATATTTTGTTACGCCTTACAGAAAACCGGCCATTCTTAAAGAAAATAAATAAAAATGTTTTTTTTATAAAAAAAATTACCTGCACCAGAAGTTAAGGAGTACACAGGTTTCATTTTTCCAATGATTATTGACAGTGTACTCATTAGTATTAAGATATCTTTCTGGAAGTTATAAAACATAATAACTCTTACTTTTAAGACACCATTTTTTAAGACCCTTGTTTAATTAATTCTTATTATTAATTGTTTTCAGTCATCTCACACAAACAACCACATGGCAGGATCCTCGTAAATTTCCTGTATCAACCACAGTGAGTTCTCAGGCACCACCGCCATCTCCGCAGAGCTCTGGGCTTCCTTCACACCATTTAACAAATGTCTCGATACAGAACCTAGGTCCCCTACCCCCAGGATGGGAACAGGCCACCACACCTGAGGGAGAGATATATTTCATCAACCATGTTGAAAGGACAACAAGCTGGTTCGACCCCAGACTTCGTAAGTGTTTGAAACTGCATATTGTAAATGGCATCTTACCCTTGTAAATTGTCATTGGGGTGATTAAACAACAATGATTCAAAAAGTCATTCACTATAGATTAATTGGTGACATACGGTAGGTATCAATTAAACCTGCAACATATAAAACAAACAGTCATGTACCAATACAAACAGGAATTGCAATAGAGACAGTACAAACTTCACACAATTAATACATGATGCAGATATTATCTGTAGTTATAAGATTTCTACAATCTTACCAGAAGGAAGATCTTTATAGTAAGTAGTTTATATTTCTTGATCTAGTATGTCAACCCCATTTGGATTGGAACATACCAGATTCTTCCCTAGAAGATCACTACCAAAACATTTATTCACCATCTTTTAGTAACGTTTCCACAAATAAGGATTACTTCTGACATTTCAAACCTGACTTACACATATAGGAATAATTTCCATACATGTACAGCTTTCTTATACTATCTGTGGGATAACTGAATTAGGTATTAAATTAAATATATAAATTAATTAAATAATTAAGTAATTAAATATATACGCTTGAGGTTTTGAGAGACAATACTATCAGTGGTTACTTCTTTTAGCAGGAAAGCACTCAGATGCACTTGCTGAAATACAAATATACATTTTATAGCATAAAATATAAGTACATCACTGATTTTTCATCCAGTGGTGATATCAGTTCTGATAGAACTGTTCAATATTACATAATCTTCTGAAAATCTTTCAAAATCCTCTCAGAATATCCTGTTATAGTCAAATGCTTTTTCGTAGCAAAGGAGACATATCTCAGTGCCTAGATATAGAAATAAGTAATAGTTAACATCCAAACAACTATTTTTAAAGAAGTATATAATAAATGTTGAACACATTAGCTCTGTATAAAGGCAAGTGTTTATCTTTTGTGACTGAATTTAAGAAATTATACAAATCTGCATTTGTTTGCCACAAGATGTCTGGAGAACACATTATCACCCAAGACATTTTTTTCACAACAAAAGACATTAAACTTGCATTGACAAATTGGTTATTTGGTTTAGAAAGTCAGGGGTTCATTGCAGATTTTGTTGGTTTTTAATTGTGCTGTAATAAAAAAAAGTTCTTAAAGTTTATTTGTAACTTATTAGAAAAAAGATGAATCATTAACTTCTTTGATGTTTGGATAAATGTGTTCTATGATGAAGTACAATGAAACCGATGATAGACAAAAAGTAAATTAACTGCCATTTTGTTAAAAGGATTAAATTTAGCTTTTTGTATTGGCTTATATGTAATGTGTTGGTCTATAATATTGCTACAAAATGATAATAAGGAGACTGTTAAAAGAACAACTTTAAACTAAAAGAACAATGAACTAAAAAAATATTCTTTTAATGGACAATGCATTTGTGTGTTATTTGCACAAGTGGGTTTATTTGAATTTAAAGAGAAAGAGAGAGAATGTTGTGCAATTTGCAATATCCTATTTCAAAGTGAAAAAAGTATGGGTCAGATAAAAAAAATTTCAGTACATTTTTGAGCCCCCATTTTTTTTTTGACCACCATTTCTGACACAAAGGGGTGTTTTAACCCTCAATTTTACTCTTCTGGGGGATACACCGAAAAAATTAGGTTTTTCCCTCTGTATTTTGTAGTGCAATTAAAATGTCCAGATTATTTGGTATCAGTGTAGAGCTAAATCTATCTTCCTTTCTATAATACCACCCACTTGAGTATATCATGCATGACCTCGACACTACAGACATTGGAAGTAGACTACTACCTCATGCCCTGTAAACTCTGCGCTAGAGGTTAATGTGGTAACAGGGAACGTCTTTGTGGGTCCATACCTTTTGGTTGAGTCCGGCAGGGGTCGGGGAATAGTGTATTCTTTTTAAAAGACTGGGATCACCAATGTGAGACATAGAAGACAGTAGAGTGGTGGTATCAGGGGAAAGATTTTTACTATAAGTGGGAGATTCTTGTGAAATATCACAAGTAGCTTTCTGTTAAGCTGAATTCTCTCAATCATAGTCATCTTTTTATGGAGTTGATATTATATCCATCATGGTGATTTCTACTGCTGAAGTTGGGTATGGTAGTCAATCATTTATCTTCTTAATGATCAGCTGTCCGGGCTCATTTACTTTGCATATCTGAAGAATCAGAAGAATGATCTGGTGACTTTGAAATTACTGGTTTAGTTGAATAGCCATTGCAAATTTTCTGTTGGACTGGGATATGAGAAGGCAGACTAGAAAACAGAAGGAGCAGTTTTGTGTGTAATGTGCAGATTACGTCTCCTTTCCTTTCTTCTCTTTGAACGCAATGTAATGGTATATATCTCTTGGTTTATTTGTGAACCCACCAAATATGGTTTTTGATCAGATATATCTTCCAGCTTATTTTTCTCTTCATAGTCCTATTTACAAATAAGTACCCAGTCCCCCTGGCTCTGATATAGATGACTCATGGACTCCTTGGTCTTATATCTCCTTGTTTAGTGTTTTGGCAACTATTGATTAACAGCTTTATATGCAAACTGGAGACCACTGGTGATTCAGTTGGGAGGCATAAGAGAGTGGACTGGCAGCTTCCTTGTCTGCTGCTTGGTCCAAGATGAGGAAAGCCTAGGATGCTATCCAACGATGAGATATTGCAAGATATAACCTGTTGCATTGCATTTAGTAATGATGTAGGCCTGTACTATAAGTACAACATATCTTCCAATCCATCTTCTCTTGATTCTCTAGTGTTCTGAGCATCGTCATTAGTGTCTGATTAAACCACATACAGCTGCCATTATCCATAGGGTGATAAGGGGTTGTTTGGGACATTTTGGTTCAATTCACGTTACAGAGTTCTTGGGTTGTATGACTTGTAAAGTCTCCCCTTAATTGCTGTCGAGCCTCACTTAAAAGCTATAATATCTGATAATCATAGAGGGTTCAAGCATTGGGATATGCAGCCGGATTTTTTACTTGGAACTGCATGGGCATACCTAGTGCAGTGATTGGTTGTGAATAGGATGTGCTCATAACCATCCTTGGAGTTCTCTGGGGATAGAAAGTCTAGACAAACTAACTCCATTGGCCTTGAGGTCTTTATTGCTATCAGTTTAGCCACTGTTGTGGCTGGAATCTTGCATAGGATACAGCTATTGCATTGTTGAGACCAACTATTGATGTCCTTTTCTAAACCAGGTCAGAAAAATCACCCATATGTAGGCCATTCGGTCTTTATCTGGATGCCTGTTAAACCCTGTATTCTGGTGGAATAACCAGCTATCTTTCTTGTTGACTGTCAGTTTGAAGGATTCTATTAAAAAGATGCCATCATCCATAGAGAGATGTTTTCAATCTTTAAGATATTTACAGACTTCAGGGCGATTCGATTTCCTGTCTCCTCTTTCATGCAAGAGCCTTTCACTAGCAGTTCATCCACTCCAGCAATAGTCCTGTTATTTGCTTGTTCCTTAGTCCAATCAAGTCAGATGTTTGAATATCCTCTCCTGCAGATTGAGGATAGTCAACATCTGAGGTACTACCAATCAAAGAGACAGATTCATCGGCTGCTAGTCATATTGCCATCATAACATCCAGAAACATTTTTTTTCTTTATATTATATTTTAAGCTGTGCAGATGTGTCATGATTTTGTGTGTGCAGATGGAATCTTGTGTTTTATAGTCTTTGACTAAAACCTCTTATGAACCTTGGAGTGAGACCTCCTTTCACATCTTCTCATAACTGTTTTTACTCGCTCCAGCATCTGTAAAAAGATGCATTGAGATTCATGCCATATCTATAGTCACAGTCTGACTCCAGCTAAATGAAACTTATGATTCGGTTCCTTTCCTTTGTGAAAAGGAAGTTTTAAGCACAAGAAAAGGTACCTTCGGTTGCTCAACTACCTCAGTCTCAATCAAATCTGTGCTGGGGATGAATCAATATAGACTCTTGTGCCCAGTTTGGGCACTCTATTTCTATCTATAAACAACTAATTAGGAAAAGAAAGGTAGGAAATATTGTTTTCTTCCTCTTTGGGACACTGTAGACACTATCATGGTGGATTATTATTAGGAGAATATATCAGTCACTGATCCATACGTCTCCTTTATGAATCTTAAAGCCCATGAGGTTTGAGCTGTTGCTACTTCATGGGTCTACCTTAATGACCCATCCTTGGAAGACATCATAAAGGCAACATTTGACTGGTGTCCATACTACCTTGTCCTTCTATCTTTTCTCAGCTCAACATGCAGGCATGTTTCTCTGGGACCTATTGTTGTGGCAAAGATGGCCCAGAGAGATATCAGTATTCTCTGATGAAAAACATGGATCTCTTCCATTGTGGGGAGTACATTCTATTGTATGTTTATGATAATTTATAAGAGTTCAAGATCAGACTTAACCACCTGACGAATTTAGCTACACAATAGTGATGAGTAATATTTTGCTGCTATTAAAATGTAGAGGGTATTTTCTTTGGGTGGGGGTGAGTGAAGGTGGGGGTAAAACAAATTTTAATTATGCATTACTTAGTCATTGTTGTTGTCAGATGCCTTCTATTGTGCTCTGATGTCCTGATTTTGTTTCTGAAGAAGATGACAGTGTTTTTTTTAAATTCATATTTGACAATTTTCACAATAGGAGGCATTCATATCAAATAGATAGTAGCTGTATGACAGAAACAAAAGTCCAACGCTACATAACAGGTATGGGTTAGTATTACCTAATTAAAAATTGTCAACCCCAACCCCTACATTTACCCTCTCTTGCATACTGTATTTCAAAGAATCATTTTCGGATAGTTTGTGGGAAAGTGTGTCTATACTAAGGATCCTTGAAACACTCACACAGACTGCCTTTGTTCAGAGCGCCTTCTGCACTATGTCCGATTCCAGACAGTTGTACAAAGGGCAGACCAAATGTAAATAATCCTCATGACGTCTGGATTATCATGTTTTTGTCTTATCAACCCCAAGGATAATCACCCTCAAAGAAGACTAGTTCATCAACTTGGAAGATTACTCCCAGGTCCCAAGAGCATACTGGATCAGTCTCTTCAGAGATAGCTATGGCCCCATACTATAGTTAGGATTGAACATTTGAGAAGTACAGCCTCATACTGTAGTTAGGAATGAGCATTTGAGAGGTATGGCCCCTACTGTTGTTAGGAACAAACATTTGAGAGGGAGAAGTTTAATGACTCCTCAGATTCACTCTATTATGCTCCATTCATCTCAGGATAGCATGTTGCTGTCTTCTGCGAAGCAGGAAATGCACTGCTTTGTCTCAGGGTAATGTGTTACTCCCTCTTGTGTGGGAGGAACTGTACCAGATCTAGTAACTGTCAGTGTCTTCCATAATCCAGCATGGGATGAGGAGCAATTGATGAATGTGATTGATGAAGACAAACTGGACTCAGACATAGCTTGACTGATCACTGTCAGGTGGTTGGTCCAATCACTAGTCAATCTGTCATCAGAGTGACTGATCTCCAGTCAGTTAATCAGGATAAAGGCTCAGTGTCTGGTGACTGTCACTGGTCACATTATCCTAATGACATGTCAGATCATGCCAGTCACCAGCCACTGGTCATCTGGTAACAGTCTTTACTCAGAGGCTTCATGGATGGTACAGAAATAGAGATTGGACTGAATTCCCTCCCTCTCTGCACCTACCTTCACACCTGGTAAAAAATTGGGGGTTGGGAGCCTAGCAGGTCAGGCTAGGGAATGGGAGTGGATTGGTTTCCCCCTCTTCCTGTTGTTCTTATTATTATCAGTTCAGGGTAATTGGACCCTCATGCTTCCCAGGGCTAAAAGACCTTTGACCCAGAGTGAAGGCAATGATGTAGCTTGTCATACCATCAGGTGGCATCCACCTAAAAGAATGGAGGCATACAAAATTATATTGTACCTATTACTGTAATTGGTTTAAAATAAAGTTGTCAATGAGGAAATACGACTTAGCAACTTGTTCTCATAATGTAAATTGTTAATATACCAAAGTGAGATATACAAAAATTGAATGACCAGAAATTTTATCAAAGTTTGTCATCTAGTTATAATGGAGTAACTGTGTTTTTAACCTGCCCCCCCCCCCTCCCAAAAAAAAAATTGAAAAGAAGAAGAGAAATTTAGCTATTAAATAGAAGCTTTTGAAAACTAGTCAATCTGTAACTTGGCCTCTACAGACAGTTCCCTCTGCAGACTGGTCTCTCTGTAACCAAGTTTACTATGCAGCCTGGTTTCTTTGTAACCCAGCATCCTATGCTATTGTTTTGGGTCTCACTGGACAATTCTTCTGTGCAAATTTTCATCTGATGATGACCTATTGCAGAAAAATGGTAATATTACATTAAAGATACAAATAAAAACTAATGATCTTTGTTGAAAGGATGCTTGTAAGATTTTGACTGAGGTATTAAGGTTAATTCCTTAAGCAATTACATGTAGTTACTTTTGTACTGAATCAACACTACCATCAACCACTTCTTTACATTCATTTTTGACAGGGAAGAGCTATTTTGAATATTTTTTTGTGACAAGGCAGCTAAAAGAATCAGCAGTATGTGCCTTATGCATGAATAAAGTTCACTAGTACTACACTATAACAAAATGGCATACTTTTTATCACCCCTCAACCATCTAGATTTTTAGATATTTAACTCTAGCAGACACACAAATATGTAAATCAAGTCGGCTGCTCATTTGTAGCCCAAGTTGCGCATTTATCTCTAAGGCTAGTCTAACTGACAGGCAGTCACCATGAAGCCAACCCATTTCCAAGTCTAACTCAAAGTAAATGTGAACTAAACATTACAGATTTAGCTCATGTAATAAACTTATAAACAAGTATTTATAAGATTGTGAGATATAGGCTCATACCTTCTACCTTAAACATTTGGGAGGTGTCAGAAACTAAACTATCCAGTGAGACCTTAATTGAGAAACGAGATAGCAGTTGTTTTTTCCTGATGGGTTAAGCATCAGCAATTGTTAAGATTTTTGGTCAAAGTTTTTCATTTACATGTAATTCATAAACACCTTGATAAGGTCTCATAAAGTACAGCTTTCATGATATTTTATATTTCCACCCACAGCCGTGGGGCACATAACCATTCCATGCTCAGTTTGTGTTGAAGGGCTGCAAATGGGCAAATGCTTAGTAATTCACCAGTAATTTCACAAGCAGTGGTTGCATGCACTTTAGAGGGGGATTTTAAGAATTCATACCCGAGTTGTAATATATCAGTACACACTGTCAATAACAGCACAATACATGTCATAACATAATGTTTCATTGTGTAAAGGTCGTTTTCTCCCAAACCAACTAATAATGTGTTTTAACACATTAGCCCCTAATGACGACTTTACAGGGCATGAGGTAGTAGCCTACTTCCAAGGTCTGTAGCATCAAGGTCATACATGATACACTAAAGTGGTTGGTATCATAGAAACGTAGACAGATGTAGCTCTACAATGATACCAAATAATCTGGACATTTTAGTTGCATTACAAAATAAAGAGGGAACAACTGAAGTTTTTGGACCTGTTTTTTTTTCACCCAAAAATCACCCATGGTCGGATTCCGAATTTGTGTCCAGATTTTAGACTTTATGCCCTCAGATCTACGGCAGACCGGTCTGAAACGCACACAGACAGGTGAACCTGTGCAAAATATAGGATAAGGTGGACATTTTGAATAAAGAGTCTTCTCCATACAAAAATTATGGGTCCGTTAAGCAAAAAAAAAAAGTCCAATTTTTTTCCCTGTCTGCTCATGCGCAAGCAAACAAACCAATGAAAAACATTTTTTTTAGCATGAGTAGCCATTTGTCTAATGGATTATTGCTTGGAAAACGATGTATTACAATGTACATGTATTAAAAAATAGTCCCCAAAATGTGTTTCCTACTTGCATTTCATGCTGAAACGGCAAAAACTTCCAGGGGTTAATGTGTTAAAAAACACTATTTTCAGGGCAGACTTCATCTAATTAAGCCTTTATAGCCAGAACATTGTATGTTTTAATTTATATTAGTGCAGTTGTGATTATGCGAGTGTTTTGTGCATATGTGTATTTATATAGTGATGATATATGACAATACGTTGTCTAGCAACCATTTTTTTCCTCTTTTTAAGTGTATCTTGTGCTTTGAAGAAAAAAGACGTTTTTTATTCAGATTGAATTTCAAATCATTTTTTATTTGTAGGCTTAAGTAGGGATGTTAATATCGTTTTTTTTCAAAACCGATTATCGTTTGTAGAATATTTTAACCCGATTATCGGTTTTTATTGGCCTTCATAAAAATATAATCTTATAATGCAAGTTACTGTATGCATTAACGTATGTATATACACCGCTCCCTCGATAACTCGCGCACAACGGAGTTCAAAAGCATCGACCGCACTATAAGCGAGGGCGCGAGTTACCGAGGGACCTATAAATAAAAAAAACTAATAAAGAGATGGGAGATCGACAGAGAGAGGTGAAGGGCGGAGGTGGTGCATTGTTGAATACTCGTTTTATAATCGTGCTGAAAATAGCTGAATAAATATTTCTTTATAAAGGTGTTGTTCGTTTTTCTTTGTAAATTACCTTTAATTTCTGGATAAAATATCTTGAAAAGATCATAAAACAAACATTATTCCATGAGGTATCGGTACTCTTAACGTGTGTATCGCTAAACGCATTGTGTATTACGTCACTGCTTTTTTTTTTTTTGTGTTGATTTGGATACATTCAAGTTTTATTGTTTATTCAAAATGAATGAGATTTCTTTTATCAAAAAAGATAACATTCATATCGAAAAACGACAACGATAGATAGATAGATAGATAGATAGATAGATAGATAGATAGATAGATAGATAGATAGATAGAGAGAGAGAGTAAATTGTAAAAAAAAATTTACAAAGATAAATCATATACCAACTATGAATTTAATGGGTCTAAACGTCAGACATGTAAAAAAAAAAACCCATAAAAATAAATAAATAAATCATCCGATAGAATAGACCAGCCTCATCACAATGATAAACTTGGTCGTCTGTATATCCATCACGGGTCTGTATCTCTCGGAGTTGGTTGGGATAACTAGATGCAGCGGCCTGATTTGCTGCGCGTATCTCTCCCGACAACGAATTTTGTTTTATTCCATGTTGGCGCTGGAATCTCCAAAGCCATCCATGGCTTGCCATGAAATCTGAATCAGTTTCTATAGTTTGGGCCATTTTTTTCTGCCTGGGCCTTGAGAATTGTTCCTGAAATCGGAACACAACCAGGTGTACACATCATCTTCTAAATCTGTATCGTTTGCATTGCGTGCCCGTTTCCGTTTAAATCCATCATCAGAATCAACTTCATGCAAATAATCCCGAAATTTCTGCTTATCCTTGAGCCAACCTCTGAGTGTTCACTCGGCAATTTTAAGTTCACTACAAACATTTGATCTTAATTCACCATTACAAACCCTCTATATGACAGTAAGCTTTTCATTCATCGAGTACGACTTTCGCTTGATTCCCTTGCTCTCCATGATCACATTTACAAATGATTAGGATAAATTACTGATTAATGTATACTTTAATGACAATAAGTATATACTATTTGAAACCATGTTCGATTGGTCCAATTAATTTCATTGATGTTGATTGTTGAGACAAGATATTGACCACAAGAGTTTATGCATGTAGGATTTGCTTTCCTTTGAACTTTTGTATTAAACGTCTTTTACCTGATTTGATACAAAAGACCGACTTAACGTGATAAAACCAAGCAGGTTTATTTTAATTGATTTTTACAATGCAACAAACATTTTCCCAAGTCGTCGATCAAAACGCAGCCGCACTTAATTAGGTTCTCATAGATGTGCTCGCGGACATCGATGTGACGGTCAACTGAATCTTTTCATGTTTGAACTTTGAATATAAGAGAACATGCAACGATTATACTGCTTACACTGCAACACAATGAAAAAATTAAAACACTAATTTCCTCTGACAAGACATCTTTAATTAGTATTCATTTCATTTAGTGTTGCCACCTGTTAGCATTTATTATAATTCATTGATCGCTGTTTCGCCGTATACATATGCAGTATTATTATTTACAATGAACTGAGAACATACTTTTTCTGATAAAATGTAACAAGATATATGATTCCTTATTAAAACCTGAAAATTTCACGATGTTGATTCTAACTTTTCGGGCACTAACCGCCACTTACGATAAAACGGGTGATATATTAAGGTTTCATTCACCAGTTCTGATCATGATTTTCTTCATTTGTTAAAAAAAAATCTTTAAAAAAAACGGGATCCACACCGGACACCGTGTTATAAGCGGGTTCGCGAGTTATCAGGGCGCGAGTTATCGAGGGAGCGGTGTACGCGCAAGTTGACGCAACAGTGTCAACGCCGATTAATATATTTTCTACTTAGAGATTTAAATAAACATAATTTATACTGTATGTTTATAAAAAATTTTTTTATTAACTATTAAACAGCACAATTAAAACATAAATTTACGAGTTGTGATCCTGCTGGCAATTTAAAACAGGAAACATAAATAAAGTCAATAAACAAACTATAGATAAAAATTGTCCACAGATAAAAAAAGTAAGTCAAACTAGTAAATCCAAATTAGTTTACATATCGAACAAGTCCTGGTTCTTATTAAAAAAAACTAACGGCTCTGCATGTTCTGGAAGAAGCCGATTACGTTGATCGCTTATCAAACGTCCAGTGGCTGAAAATAATCTCTCTGATTGTACCGACGTCGCCGGAATACACAAGAATATCCTGGCAAGACTGGCTGTTTTCGGAAACAGTTTCCCATTATGTTTCCACCACTCCAGTGCTGTTTCCGTTGAAGTCGTCGTCCATGGCGACTTGATATAATGTTCAAAGTCACAGTCATTCAATGCCTGCTGTGATGCACTATCACCCAGCAGAAACATAACTGACGCATGATTTGGTCGAGATCGTTTTGTTGGCGTTTCAGAGCTGGTTGCATCACCACTAGTCGAAGGCTGTTCAAGGTCAGTTGGCATCTGTCTGAGTAGATGGCGGACATTATCATACGCCAGTTTCTTGAAGTTGTCATCAAATCTGGGAAGATGTTTGTACATTGGATCGAGGATTGATGCAACGACGCATTCATTTGTTGCTGTTTCGTCGCGTTCCATGCCAAACCGTTGTGAAATATTCTTAGCAACGTCAGTCTTAGAATCTCCCAAAGTCTTAGAATCTTCTTCTTTATGGATTAGATGATTCTTGATGAGACCCCATAACATTGGAAAAACACAAGAGGCTGAAGGTTGGCTTTCGGCTGACAAGACGGAGGTCATGATCTGCAATGCCTTCAAGACCGGGAGTAGTTCGCTAATCAGTTGCCATTGTTCCTCCTTCATATCCAGTGTTTTGGCATCGTTCATTTTTGTCATGCTTCTGTCACTAAGAACCGCCACAACAGGCCATCTGAGTTGTGAGAGCCTTTCAAACATGTCAAAGACGCTGTTCCAGCGGGTCTTGCAGTACTGAATCAGTTTGAGTGGTGTCTTGTCCTATCCATGGACACCTGTCGTTTCATAAGCTCACCCTCCGCCATTGGGCTATGTGAGAAATGTCCAACTAAACGTGATGCAGCGGATACACACTTGGAAATTTGATGATTCGTGACGGCATGGGTGCCCATTGCATGATTAATGCAAAGTTGCACTTTATGTGCCACACAATGAACATCCAACCATCCATTCACGCTACCGACATCTTTAACATTGGAAGCACCATCATGGACACATGCAACAACTTTACCTTTTATAGCCCATTCTTCAGCCACAGTTCCCAGATGTTCAGCGATAATGGCTTGCGTGTGGCGGTCATTCATTGGAATTGTTGCAAGAATGGGCGTCTTCATAGTCCAGTCTGGATCAATGTAGCTGGCAGTGAAGCTCAGGTATGCTTCGTTGGTTACACTGGTCCATATGTCGGTGGTAACGGCAATATCCTTGACATTTTCTTCTAGATGTGCCTGCATTTTCGCCATTAGCGTCTTCTTCATTGTAGTCATTCGTGACATCATCGTCTGACGGCATGGAGGACAATATTGTGGCTCCACCAAAGCCATCAAATCACGGAAGGAATTGGATTCAACAATCGAAATTGGTAGCATGTTTTCAGCGACAAACTTAGCTACAGCAGCAGTAACTTTTTCTTGATGACTATCAGGACAGTTTCTTTGTGTTCCAATAAATGTTGTTATTCGCGGCTGAACATTTGAAGGAGCCGCAAATCCGGGATGTTTGCTATGCAAATGTGCATGCAATCCAGTAGTAGTACCACCGCTCCGACTTATTTGTTGTGAACATAGTTTACAGCGAGCCATGCTTGATGACATTTTTTCAAAGTTTTCCCATACATCAGATTTATTTATATGACCAGCCATAATTGTAAACTTGAAAAGACACAACCAGCAGAGACCAGTCCTCAACAGCAGAAGCTGTAGCTATTAACAGTCTATTGTTGTCAATTTCGGACATCAATGAACTTAGCGACCGGTCGGTCGACTAACTATTGACATCCTTCAACAATAAATGTATTCATTTACAAAGACGCTGCATGGAGCGCTCACAAATTTTAAACACACCTTATCTGCTGGCCATATTGTATTAAAATGTAAACACTAAACAAATGCATGAATGAATTTTTTTCTGGCATTTTTTAAAATTTTCACTACAAAAATGGTAAAAAAATATTAAATTCGATTATCGTTTTGTAAAAACAAAAACCGATAATCGTTTTCAAAACCGATAATCGGATTTCCGATTTTCGTTTAACAACCCTTGGCTTAAGTGAAAAGTTAGCTTATTCTTAATTGGGTGACCTCATGTTTTGATCATGTGCACTGACAGCTCTTGGGACCTCAAAACACACTTTTAAGTCAAAATAAAACTCCAACACTGTCCGGAATATAACAGGTATTCAAGACCTGTTCAGGAGGTTGTGTAATACACAGCTTTAATGCCAGTAAGGTTATGAAGCAATATGACTATTTAGCAAGCTTTAAATGTTGTTTTATGTCATTTGCTCATTGTGCTATTGATCTTATTATTTGCAAACATGATAATTTCCAGTAAACCTTATTGTTGTTTTCATCACCAAATGATAACTTTTGCCTGTTGACCAAGAAGGACTTTTAAAACAATGGTTTTGAAATGTCATTGTGGAAATTAGACTGACAGTTCCTGCCTCTATGCATTGATTTATCCTGCAAAGACATATGAAGATCAATAATTATAAAAGGAAGATTATATTTAAAAAAAGACGAGGAAGAAGAATAGTTGTTTTTATATATTAATAATTTGATCCTTGATCTTTGTTATATATCTTTGGAAGTGAATTATAAGAATAAAGTACATTTTAATAATACATCTTTTTAACACTGCACATTTTAGACAGTAAAACTAACTAACCCTTTCAAATTTAATATCAAACACTCCATACCCATCAGAAAAATCTTATGAGAAGATTGTTATTTCTATTCCTTTTCAAATGGACAGCTATAGGGGGTTCACAGTTGCAATGGAATTACTGATCGTTGCGCCCAAAATTACCCCACTTAGTTCCAATGCGCATGCCCACAAAAAATTTTCAGTTCCGGATAGTTTACTATTCAACACTTGATTAGCGAAACATAAAGTCAACAAAGGATATCCAATGAATCAATTATATATGTCAAACTAATTTTGTTCATACTAGGAGAATAATCAGATAATTAGATTCGGTGTCCATACTTACATTATATCAGATAACTAAATATTTACTTTCCATACTTTAAGAATGTAAATTAATTAAATACACTGTCCATATTTATATTATACCTGATAATATAGATTCATTATCCATAATTTCAGATACATTTTTTGGAACATTTCACCTTGCTTTCCGATTTTAAACATTTATTAAACATTTTTGGCTGCATAACTTTAAAGAAAACAATCTCAACAATTTGCATTTTTTGATATGTTGATATATCTTTCTTTCTCAGTTACTTTCGCAAGACTGATAGTTCGTTTATAACACGAGTTAAGAAAGTTATAACACAAGGAGCTAATATGTAATGCTAAATATTTCAAAACAGAAAAGATATTTTTAAATTTTAAAAATGGAACAGTATGTTAATGTACTCAGATGAATTAGACAAAGCTAATTACATTAGCAATCATAAAGGAGTGCAATTAATGCTGAAGGAAAATTTATTCATTGTTTGGGTGTAAAAATTGTAGAATATTCAGATTAATGACATTTTAACTTGTTTCATTTTCGTTTAGAATTTTGAAACATCAAGTATCGGATGGAACATGTAATAACTTTCAAATTTTCTGGGGTCTGTAGACAAGATTTCTGATTGCCACCTGCAAATTCATTTAGAACAGCCTTCTAAAAGTTAGATTATTTCTGTTTAACTTTCCTTGCATTAAAGATGTAAGTTTTAAAAATACAATTATTTCATAGATTTCGTCCCATTACTTTGGTTCGTCTTTTAAATCAATATTAATCAACGTGACCTGATGTAAAATTGCAAACGGTATGATTTTTTTAAAAAAAAAGAGACTGCTTGTAAGATAAAACCATACAAGTCTATAATAAATGGATACTCACACATATTCATCTTTATTGTCTTTATCTATCAGTCACTCGTTCTATCTTAGCATCATATTATACTAATTTTTAACCTGAAGTATGTTTATGTAATATACGTATGCGAACACATTCATTCGAGGGTATACATACCCAATGCACTAGATGAAATGTGACAGACACACATACAGACAGACAGGCAGATAGGTGAGAACCACATGTCATATACATGCATAGTCTTTAGCAGAGATATTTCTCCAAATAATAAACTCTAAAATTTCCATCCGTTCAAGGAAGTAAAATTAGAATAATCGTCAAGGAGACTCATACGTGCGCCTGTCTGTTCAAGCACAGATAACATTTGTGCATTTTGAAAGAAACTCAAGTTATTTAATGAAAAATATAATTAACATTAATACAAATGCAACAGTCTAAATCAATATTAAAAGAACCTTAAAAAGTTAGAATTTTTGTGTTGTCGTTCAACATCAACTTACTGCTATGATTAAAGCTGTAAAGAAAAATAAACATATTCTCAATATTTGTCAAGCGAGATAAATTGCAAGAAACTTTTTACGCAGCGATACACTTTGCACAATGAAATAATACAAACTAGTACATAATTTAGTTATGGAAAGATAATGAAGATCTGAAATGGCAGAGAACATTTATTTAAAAGCTGGCTGCTACACAAGTTAGTGAATAAAATTAAAGCTGTAACAACAATTTATCAAATGTTGATATATATGTTTTTTTTTTAATACAATGAAATATCAATCCTGCTTGCAAAATTTGAGCGGTTTGTCACATTTTCTTGATCCACGTCTGCCGTCTTTAATTATTGAACTATCCGGAAGTTAACTGCATCGATACACCCTCTGGTGAGCTAGTAACCGTGAAACCCCCTATATCAACATTGGGTTTTCATCAATAGACCTTTTACGATAACTGGTTGGGCCTAAATGAAAATGGTGCCAGTCATACATCCAATATGGCTGTCATTAAAACTGTCTTTAGAAATATTGTCACAACTTCCCCATAATGGATGATCATTATAACTGGTTTTTGACAAGGTCCCTAATGAAATGGTGTCAGTTGTACATCCAATATGGCTGCTGTGATGACTGTCCTAAAAATCTGTGTTCAGTCCTCACCTGAATGGATTGTAATTATGACACTGGGTTTGACCAACTTACTTCTAATGTCTTGTAATTGGTTTAGATGATCAGAGATGGTTTGAACACATGACAGCTGATAGGAAGAAATGGTCTTATTTTGAATTAGTTAAAATTCTTTTCATCAAGTAGAGCCTCAGTCCCTTTGAGGATACTAATCACTATTTTCCCCTTGCAGCACCTCACATGCTGAGACCTGGAATGCGGATTCAGCAGTTGCCACCAATCGCAGCTCACCAGCACTCTCCACAGCAGTGCTCATCACCCTCCATGATGCCAACATCACAAGCCCCAAGCACGCGGCAGGTACAAGCACATGATTCTTCTCAACGACAAGCCCAACTTCAGAAACTTCAGGAAGAAAAGGCACAACTACGCAAGAGACAGGAAGAACTTGCACGACAGGTTCTTAAAGAATATATGATTTTGTTTTATTCGTATCATTTAAACATTTTTCACTTGGTCACTTAATTGTTCCCCAGCTTTTCATAGAAATGGAAATAATAAATTGGGCCTTTTCATTTGTCCAAATTTCCTTCATTTTTTTTCCTTCCACTCATCTGTGGATTTAACTTTAATTTTTGTATATTAGCTATTTAATTATTATTAATTTCATTTAAATTTGGTTTTTAGCTTAATATTTGTGAGTCCTTGACTGAGTTTTTTTGTCAGAATTCTTTGTCATCATTTAATGAGTTCAAGATTTTAAGACCCACTTGATTTGTTTTTGCACAGTAACTTTATAATCTTATTGGATTTAAACCAGATTTGATGAGATGTCTGCTTTGTCATTGTTTATCATATTTACAGACTCAGATTGTAAGATCCACTTTCTTTATCGCAAAACAATATTCTTAATTTGGATTTGAGCTAAATTGAGAAGTCCTAAGCCTATGTCAGTTTTTAGCATTCTGCATTATTCGTTAGTGGAATTGTGCTCCTGATTTCTTGTTTCTTGATCAACCATTTTGGTTCTGTACAATACTTCCCTTGATTTTTGTTGGATTGCAACATAATTTACCATGCAGCTTTCATGTTGAAGATACTTGTTTGACTTGGTTTTACAGAGTTGTCATTGTTGATTGTAATTATTTGTCCCCCGATTGTGTGACCCACACACATTTTTCTGCAAAACAAAACTGATAATATCGGATTTCAACCAG
This sequence comes from Unio delphinus, assembly GCA_029339505.1. Classification (NCBI taxonomy): domain Eukaryota; kingdom Metazoa; phylum Mollusca; class Bivalvia; order Unionida; family Unionidae; genus Unio; species Unio delphinus. The sequence goes on from JAQISU010000111.1 coordinate 746,617, forward strand.
ATAAGTTGTGCAGTTAAATATTAATAAGACATTGAGTTTGATTGTCAGCTTTTTTGTCATCATTTAGCATTATGTTGTCAGACCTACTCATTTTTATTTCCATACAATAATTTGAAACCACTTGACCCTTGATTTTACAGTGGGCATTATGACATCCAGGCTTTAAAGATTTTTTTAATGGATGCTGATCTCTAATCTAATGTGGCCAGATTTACAAAAAAATATATAAAGCATCCAGTTAACTTTGATCAATTTTTAAAAAGCATCATGACATAGAAGATTCTTTGTCATAAAAGAGCTTATGGGATGGCCTGTTATTTGTCCTCCAATGTCTGATGTTTATCAAGTTGGGTCAAAATAAAAATGCTGCTGCTCAGGCATCCATTATTTTTGCTGCAGCAGCAATATTGAAAAAAAATCTTATTTTTCTCTAAATGGATAGTTATATCGATGAGTTTTGACTTAAAGGCTTTTTACGATGTCTGGTTGGTCCAAAATGAAAATGTTATTAATCTGACATGTAATATAGTTGCTGAGTCAGCCATCTTGAAAATCTTTTTTGTTTTACCTTTTGGAGATGGGTTGTTGTGTGAAGACTTCTTAAGATGTCTGTTTGGTCTGAAATAAAAATGGTTCAGCTCAAATATCAAAATATGGCCACCACTATCCATCTTGAAAATGTTTCTCTTTAATAGATTGTCTAGTAGGTCCTAATGAGAGCCATTTTTAAAATCATGTTATCACTTCTCCTTCTAAGTGGAAAGTCATACAGACATAGAGAGTTTTCAATCAGAGACTTCTTATGATGTCTAGCTGGTCCAAAATGAAAAGGGTTTCATGTGGGCATCCAAATTGCCCTTCTTGAAAATCTTGCTAAAGCTACACCACAGATCAACCAATTTTTCTAAACCCCTCACATCTTGGTAATAGAAGAGAGAGAGTGGAGATGATTTTTAAAAAAACACAATCTCTCCATACTTCCAGGCAAGTTGCCATGGTAGCTAGCTGTGAATAGCTCTGCACATTATGCCTTTTCATAGAGTTGTCACAAATGGCCACTGGAGCACATATGCTCTTGATATAATTGGCTTGGTTCACTGTGTGTGACCCTTGCAAGCATTGTTCTAAAGATGTTTGGAAAGACGGAGAGAGAGATATGCACTGATTTATCTACATCATTATCTCTTTCTGGCGCAATTTACTTACTTTCTGGTACTGAAAAAAACGATTCAGTCAATTGTAAACAATTCCTAGTGCCTTGCAAAGTCTATTAATGCTTCTTTGTTGCACAATTTTTTTCTCTCTCAATTCTACCTTATTTCCTATTTCTGTTGCAGTTCCTTTGTCACTGACATCTTAATTTCATGTGTGAACTGATAACCTAAAAACAAAATAGCAGTCATGTGTGGGTTTTATTTCTTGGCCATTATGCTGACAATAAACAACATACTTGGAGTTAAACTAATAGCATTTTAGTCATTGCATTCACAGACATTCCTACCATACCAAATTTTGTAGATTAGTCTTGCAAATTGCCCAAATGTGCCTTTGTATCCTGTAAATACACATTTAGTGTTGAAAATTCACAAAAGTGGGGGGGGGAAAAATCCGCCATCACCAGCCAGAACAGGAAATTATCAAATCTGTGCATGCACAATGGCTTAAAATAGCCATTGCAAACGTGTGTTATGAGGCAGTTCTAATACAGAAATCTACATTCACATATTCTTTTGCATTTTGTTTACAAAGAGTTTTTTTTACAATTCTGGACAAAACATTCATGGCTTATAAAAAGCAATCAGATATCGATGAAAGTGATTCTAAACTTATTTAAAAAATTCTCACTATGTTTGCATACAGAATACACTGAGGAGTATGAAGCATTAAAAAAATACAGACACAAAAGCTTTCTGCAAAATTGTAACTACCTGGCATTCTTGTCATTTTATGTTATGTATTCACAATATCCATAATATCAAACAGGTGTTATCATGGAATGACTGAATACAGCCGTAGCATATTTAATTAACATGTAAATACTACTACAAAGCCATAAAATTCTTTTAATATAGGAAGTGGCAACAAAAACTAGAATGAATTGCTTATCTAGGAATTAATTGATAATGGAATATAGTACTGCACTTGTTCACAAGTAAGATCAGTCATTGGGTAAGTAGACAATACAAATTTACAAGTGCAAAGATATATGTCTGTTTTTTTCTGTCAATGGGGCATTCATTTTAAGTGATCATTAGGTACAAGAAGAAAATCTGGATGGAATATGTCTTTGCAATGGTTATTCATCTTCTCGTTGCTCTCCAGCCACCAGCCAGGTGACTGATTTTGAAGTGCCCAACAGAGCTGAAACAATTTTTTATGCATTTATGTATATATAAAAAATCCATGACCTACTTTCATTGTATATCTTCTTAACCAAGTAAGCAACTGTGAATAATTTTTTAAAATAGTTTTTCAGTGGCTCATGGTGTCAAAAAGGTTGGACAGCACTCTTCTCACTTGTCAATTTTAACACACATATATGTAATCAAATTTAAACGTGTATTACAAACAACATACATTACTGGTGTATGCTAGTTTAGTGCAGTTACAGCTGATCTGTTCATTTTTAATACTGACAATCATTTAAAATACTCTGTGTGGGATCCTGTATTTTTTCATACACAATTTCTTCCCCAAAATGAAATATTTTTTACATTCTTTTTTGTACTTTTGGAGAATTATTTTTCATGCGAAAATTATGATAAAGTGATTTGGATGATTTGTTCCATATATAAGTTGATTTGTAAATATTGAACACTAACACTGGCTGTTTCCTCCACCCCCTCCATTTTTCTTTGTCCCCTTATTTATTTTGTGACAAGGGGGTAATCCCCCCCCCCCCTTAGATAAAATCTTGGAACATCCATGTGGATGAAAAGTTGTACAAACATTGTGCTTTCACCAGGAAACTTATAGTGACTAGTTAATACTAAATTGAAATGATGCTGACCGAAGACCACATATGTCAAACAGTCATTTTGAAAATCTAGTGATTGCTACTCCTAAATGGAAAGTCAGTTGACATGGAGTTTTCTTGAGAAAATGGATTGTGACATCATGTTGCTTGTGAATGGAAATGGTGCTGTATGACTTCAGATATGGCTGCTACAATGAACATCTTGAAAATCTTTTCAATAATTCTTTTGCATTGACTCGTATCATTGTGGCATTTTCACCAATAATAGACTTCTATGTGGCTATTGTAAATTTATTAGTTGCTTCAGGTTTTTACAGATTACAATTAAAAAACAGTTTCATATATTCACTAATGAAACTCTTAACTTGTTAATTCCTGATGCAATGTTTATGCATCAGGAGGTAGTACCCTACTTCCAAGCACTATAGCATCAATGATGTTTAAGAGACACCAAAGTGAGTGGTATTAGACAGATGTAGCTCCACAATGATACCAAAAAGATCTGGAATTCCTACTTGCATTACAAAACAGAGAGAAAAATGTATTTTTTTTAGACCTGATTTTTTTTTTACACCAAAAATTTGCCTATTGTGGGGATGGGATTTTGTGTCCAGATTTGAAACTTTTTACAACACTCGTACTGAAGTCACTGTCTGGACTTTACTTTTTTTTATCAATCAGTGAAAATTAAAGTAAAGTGAGTGTTATGAAAAAATAATTTGCCAGTATGTTTTGTGCTTGAATTATGGTACTAATCCGTGAGGGTTCTTCCCATTTAAACTAGCAGCAGATCCAGGTTTGCAGCAAATATAAATGTATGTTTTTCACACAGTCTGCTGTAGTTATGGCATATAGGATCTAGATTACAATTTTATGCACAAATTATGCTTTTCTGCCACATAAATTAACAATACTTGAGCTTATACCTCAGTCAGAGTTAGCATATATGTAACTTTTAATTTTCTGATTTCAGGAAATGCTCCTGCGTCAAACTTTACAGAATCAAATGCAGAATCAAATGGATACTCAAACTATTCAAGATATAAGCATTTCACGAGCCAATGAAATGACATCAATAACCGATCCATTTTTAGGGCAGTCAAATTCGTCAGATCATACGCGGCAAGAGAGTGGTGATAGTGGTGTAGGTAAGCATAAAAAGCAGTAACCTTGAAAGCAAAATAAATCTCAAAAGTTTTGCTTCTTATCTGATGTGAATTAACTTTCTGCTCTTGAGGTGTAGAGATTTGAAAGTGTGCCAGCCAGCAAGTTTAATACTAAGGTTATTTGCATTTGATTTCCTCATATAAAGTGTTAGCCAGTGTTTGCAGATTGTGTGGAGTAGAAATTCTATTTCTTGCAGTGAAGAATGATGTCAGTCACGTATTTGACTGTTGTCAACAGTTTTAAGACTTCATGTTAAAGTTTATAAAGGTCACAACATAAACAATAATACAGTTTATAGGTAAGATACTTTATGGTCTGCAAATTGCCATGTATTATTAAATGCTATTTATTAACTTAGTGGGACTCACAAGAAGTGCAGGATTAGTTTCAGGTCCATTTTTGTCACATTCCTATATATACATAACTCCTTCGATAACTTGTGTCCTGATAACTCACTAAGCTGCTTATAATGCAGTGTCAGGCGTGGATCCCATTTTTTAAACCAGGAAATGCCAAAAGATTGATCCTTATCTGATGAACTTGAAGAAATCGTGATCAAAATTGGTGACGAAAACCTTGATATATCGCTTGTTTAATTGTCAAAAACGGTAGATAAGACCTGGAAATTTAATCAACATTACGAAATATCAACTTTTACTAAGAAGTCGTATAATTAATTACATTTTCTTTCCCAAATGACATTCTTAGTATACCATAATTAACGATATTGAAATTCAAAGACATTTTGATCAGTGAAAATGTAACTTGCACAAAGTGGAGGCAGTACTTTATAAATAATTAACAATTAAATTATTTTGTTATCAAGTGAAATTTTAATTTCTAGTTCTATATAGTTTGCTTTTAGTTTAATCCTCCTAAATGCAATGTACCTTCATGTAATTAAACTTAAAATGGGTCAATCTGCCTTTACAGCTATGTCTGTAAATGTTTCTTTTTAGAACCTAATTAAGTGCCGTATCATGTTTTCTGAAAAGTGGAAGCATCTTTTGTTATGTTGCACTAAATTTAATGCTGGACTCCTGTATTTTCACATTAATTACATCATTTATGGGACCCAAGTGAGTAGTCTAAAGCGCTCTCACTTATGGATCACTGCCATCTCACCTCTGTCTGCATGGTTCGAGTCTCAGATTCGGCCAATGTGGGAATGTCAGAAAGCTTGCTAGTATCTTCTCATTGGTCAGTTCTTTGGGGTTTTTTCCTGGGTCCTTCCTCCACCATTAATACTGGCTGTCATACAACAACAACAATTACATCATTTGAATAAAATAAAGGAATAAAAACAAAGTTTAAAATCATGCATGTTCTACAGGCTTAAGATCAAAAATAGTCTGGTCATGTGTTGGGTGAACTCATTATAATTTGATCAATCGAACACTTAGAAATATTGTTATATACATAAGATAAGTAAACTATAAGTATACTAACATGCTCAGTCACATCTGTCATCAAAGATAGCAAAGAGCTTTATTTCACAGATACAGACTATTGAGGGGAAGATGAGTTTTAGAGAATTCCTGAGTCAGTAGTTAGAGATATCCTTAAGGATGATAAGAAGTCTCATTATTACTTGCACTGAAATCATGTCATCAGTATTTTACTAATTGAACAATACAAAAATTTTGTTCTGATGTAAACGATTATCTCATGAAATAAACGTTACACATTTAGAAAAAAAAGAAAACTCCTTTGGTGGTGTATGAACAGTTGTTTGGTTCCCTGCTTCATAGACTCCCTTTTTCGCACAACACTTTTACATACCACTCAGAAAACCAGACTAATCAGCAAACAGAAAGAAGTGTGTACATGTGTTGGTTGTTGAAACCAGTTGGAATAATGTTAGCAATCAATGAGATATTGGACATGTTGCAAATAGATGTAATTGATACAGATAAATAAATAACTTCATCAGAAAAAGTTCTTTATTGACAGTTATTATTGACACGATTGCAAACGAGGATTCAATCATTAAACAGCCAATTTCCACCACCACCAATAACAACAACAACCCCAACCCTGCATTTTTTTGGATGTCTGGCAGATTATTTTGGAGGTTCCTTGGTAATTGACACCTTCGCTTATATTGTAGTGTATATTTTTGGAAAATGTTGTGTGCCATTAAGGATCGGGATGTGTATATATGTTCATGCTTTTCAGTGTAGTGCTGCAGTGGAGAATATCTCTATAATTATTAACCAAATGTTATGCGCATTCTAAATATGGAAAGGTTTGTAATGTATATTTTGTTCTATTTAGGCTTTGTCTGTACAAACTGATGACCGTTTTTTTTAATAACCTGCACTTTGTACTCAGGAATTGCATATGCATTAATGTTTAGCGGGAAAATTCCACTTTCACAGTTATATATCATTTGCTGAGCAAAGTGTTGTGTCTGATGCAGAATTCTGACCCATGAGTATAATGATCTTATCCAACACCAGTTGTAATGAAGGATTTATTAATCTAACTTGTCAGTCATATAGGTATTACTTGTTTTCATTATTAACAGTTAATTTGTACTGTTTTAAGTTTAGAGTGATTTATTTTCTGCATTAGTTAATATATTCATCTTTGTGTGTAATGCTGTACTTGGTTGGGCATAATGTTATAGTGTAATTATAATTATGTTTGAACATTTATATGCAAGGAGTACAATTTTCTGTCTTACAAGCAGCAACCAATGTTTTTTAGAACCATGTACAAGGAAGACCACTATCTTCCATGAAGTCATCAAATTCTGATGTAGTACTTTTGGCATTTGTTATGCAGAAACAGGGTTGCTGGTTACTCCAGTTGTCTTGGCACAACCAACTTGTATTGATTTCCTATAAAATATAAATCCAAGCCAAATATGTACATGCCCATTCGTAGTGGTATTGTTTGAATATGAATTGTAGAGTGTATGTGTGTATATATATAATTTTTTATATACAATTTTTATTGTAGGGGGTATGGGATCGGGGACCAATTATAGTTTACCCAGAACTCCGGAAGATTTCCTTAGTAATGTTGAGGAAATGGATGCACAAGACGGTGAGTTTAGATTTTTTTAAATTTCAGGGTAATTTAATGTGGCTGAAAAGCTTTATTTCAAAGTTAAAAGATAATACCTACATCATTAGTTTATTGATGTAAGATTTCAATTTTCCTGTCTTATAAGTTTCAGTGTATTTAGGAAACTGAATTTTTTGTAAAGCACTCTTTTTTTTTTTTTTTTTTTTTTACTGATTATTGTGTCAGATTTCTTGTCTGTTTCAGGATTTTAAGTCCATCAGGCTGTATTAGGATTTTAAGTATCATGCTGTATTAAGATTTAAAGTCAATCATACTGTAAATAGGATTTTAAGTCCATCATGCTGTATTAGGATTTTAAGTTTCGTAGCACATCCCACAGGGCTAAATTGTTTGCGAAAAGAAAAGAAAATAGCATTATAATTTTAAATTGACTGTATTTTAATTAGGTTCAGTATTCTGTCTTTCCTATATTTAATTTCAAAATACCACTGAAAGAGGCATTGACTGGTACGCCTTCTATTTTTGTCCATCTAGCATGTACATCTGATTCTTATTCTGGGCTCAATATCACTCGCTGGTATCTCCGGCAACACTTTCCCAGCTCTGACAATCAGATATACTTCACAACTTTATTTATAAATATTGTCGTCATTACTATCAGCAGCCAGTATTTGCCACGCAAAATTAGGAGAAGTAGAACCATGCTGGAATGCTGCCATTTTTAATTTTCTTGGTAACCCAATATTTTAAATGTATATATACTATTCTTATTGCCAGCTAAAGGAGACATCCTTGTGCTTTGTCACTTGCATGTGTTTTGTATAGATCCCAGCTATGTTATGATTTGTATGGCATCAATCGCTAACCTAAATCTAAAATATTATTTCAAAAAAGTTAACATGGATATATGCATAGCAGCTGGTGTGTGACAGTTCATTCAGCCAGTGGAAATAATTCTTCATTGTCTTGGTTTAATGTTCTGAGGCCCCCTTTAACTTTCTAACTACAACTTCAGTTGCATTTATTTCAAGGAATTTAGTACTTTGATTAAATTGAATTGTCTCTGATAAATATTTGATTGCCCTTTTCCTCAGTCTAATTTCTTTGCTATTTTTACATTCCCCAGAACGTACTGGTCATAGTCTGAACCATTCCACTTCTGAAAAATTGCAAACATTTCTCCCAAATAATTTTTTAAATGATCAGAAGGGTATTTTAAATACTGCATATCTCATATTTTTGTGGTCATTGCGAATATCTTGTTCATTTGTTTGCTTGTTTGAAAGTTTTATTTGTGACTTTGTAAAATAGTTCATGTCTTTCACTTTATCGTCTCTACTTTCAAGTAGACGAACTGCTTTAGTTCACCCAGAAACCAATACATTAAACATTTACTACATAAGTGTACATGTTTTGTTTAAATATAGGATATAATACACTATACTATTTTTAGACACGTGTAGTATTAGGCAAAATTTTGACAATATTAAGTTAATGGAGAAAAAAAGTACATTGTAATCAATGTTACAGACCCATCCCCCCCCCCCCCCCCCTTAAGGTCTCTACTTCTGACTTAATTGTACAGCTAACCTTTGCTAAAGATTGTTGGATTTTAGCCACCTTATGTTTGCAGCTATAGATGAAACCTTGAGTTGGATTTCTGACATTCCATTCCATGAAGGAATTTAGAGAAGCTATGCTCTGATTTTCTTATATTTTTATAACAGCATTCCATTATCTTAAATAGTCCAACCTACTTGAACATTCACATTTATATTGATGAGACCTTTCATGAGTTTCATTTCCAGCATTTCTTAATGTTATTTGAGAAGTTATGGCCCTTCACTACCAGTTCTCTTTACTCTGGTATCTGAAGCAGAACAGTACTGTTGTTGGATTTCATTCTGCTTTGTATTGATGAAACTCTTAACACATTAACCCCTACTGCAGTGTAGCCTATTGCCAAGTTCTGTAGCGTTAAGGGTATGAATGATACACTAAAGTGGATGGTATTATAGAAAGGTTGACAGATTTAGCTCTTCAATGATACCAAATACTCTGGACATTTTTGTTGCACAACTTTTTAAATACAGAAGGGAAAAACCTATATTTTTTTAACCCGTTTTTTTTTTTACCTTAAATTTTGCCTGTGGTTGGAGTCCAATTTTGTGTTCAGATTTTTTTTACTTTTTTTGCCTCAGATCTAAGTCAGACTCAGATAGGTGAACCGTTGAAAAAAGTAGGATGGGCATTTGCAATAAAGAGTGGTCTCGATACGAAATGACAATGTTTGTTAAGCAACAAAAAAAACCACAAAAAAAATCTCCAGTTTTTCCCCTTCTGCTCATACGTAAGCAAAATAACCAATGGAAAACAATGCTTCTAACACAACTAGGCATTAGGCTAATGGAAAATTGCTTTGAAGTCAATGTATTTGGATGTATTCAGAAATAACCCCCAAAATGTGTTTTCTACTCACATTTCATGCGAAAATGGCGAAAACCTCCAGGGGTTCTTGTGGTAATTAGTTGGATTTCAAGCATGAAGTTAAGGAAGTTATGAGTCATGATTGCTACTCATTTCATGGTTTGTGCTAATTAATTTAACTTTGATTGATTTCTGCCAGATTTTTCATACATATTTAGATTGACTTAAATGGTTTTTTGATTTTCAGATTTGACCTCATTATTTATTTACAGGAATTATGACCCCTATAATTCCCATTATCTTAATTGGTTTCCCAACACAACTTCCCATGTTTATGATCTTAACAAGCAGATTGTTGGTGGTGGAGACTATTGCAATGCATCCATGATCAATTGTTCTAGTTCTTTCTGGTATTTCATCAGTCAGATCATTTGCTTCATTAAAATAATTTTTGTGTTAGGACAGTACAATGAGATGCAGAAACCCATATAAATCACCTTCACATCTGTCAATCTGTATTTGCACTTGTAACTTCGATAGCACTGACACGCTTACACATAATTGGATGCCAATGGTAGGGGAATTGCATATTATATATAGATTTGACCTCATCTAATAGTTTTGTATTTGGATGTAACTGTTGAGCTTTTTCTATAAAGATATACTTACCTCAGTTGAAGGCACTGAATGAAGAAAAAAAACTGTTGTAAGTGGAACCCTTAGATTATCTGGTGTTAAACCCATTTTATCTTGTTTATCAATTTCAAACTGTACAACAAATGATTATCCATTATAAATTATGGCAGATGTCCTCTGCATGTGTGTGTGAAAGAGAGAGAGAGAAAGTGTAACTTTTACGTAGCTTTAACAATGAGTCATTTTATTCATATTGCTCTGTTGTCTGCAGTGTGGCAGTGTATAGTGATGTTCATCATTGGGACATGTAGCATGATGTCCCACCCATTCACATTATCCTGACACCAGGCCAACCAATCCTAACACTAACCTCTTAACCCATTTTATCCTGCTTACCAATTTCAACTGTAGATCCTGATTCCTGAGAATTAATTCTAAATACATTGTGGTATAACAGAGCATCATACACTAGCAGCATCAATGTACATGCTTACAACTGTATTTTGAAATATGATTTCAAAGAAGAAAAAAACAAATATGTATGTGAATAAAATAAAGATAATTATTTTTCTAGTATTTTGGGCTGCGATCTAGTTTCTAGCACTTTTATTTCAAGGGCTATAATAATTTTACTAAATTTGGGCAACAAAACACCTGGAACAATTTACTTCACATTCAAGAGCAATTATTTCAGTGTGCAGTTACGAAAATGTGTCACAAATTAATCCTAGAAATCTTTTAGTGAGATAAAGGTATTTAATCTGTTCAATTTTTTCCCCAAATTTGGAAGTTCACGTCATCACTATATCAATAATAACAATATTCTATCAATTTAAATCGTATCTGCAATTGAGGTGAAAAATTATCCCAGACCAATTCCTTTTGAATGCCATCAGAGTCGGCTTCAAGTGCATGAAGCCAGGCATTATCGCTTTCATCAACTTGATTCAATTCTAACTCATCATTTAAGTCAATATTATCATCAGAATCATCTAAATCATCAACTTCATTGTTGCTACCCTCACTGTCAGCATCCATATTTACATCTGTTATGTCGTCCATCAATTTTTAAAAACATTTCACTGCGCATGCTTGCTTTAAATATTTCCTGTGTTGGTAAAGAAATACTCAAATATTTGTGAGGTATAACGTGTTTCTAGAGACACTACACACATATGTAGTGGAGTACAACTACAGTCATATTTAGGATAAAATTGGATACTACAAGCACTATTCATTATAGAATGAGGTATTAAGCACTATTCATTATAGAATGAGGTATTAAGCACTATTCATTATAGAATGAGGTATTAAGCACTTCATTATAGAATGAGGTATTATGACCGTAGTCATATTTAGGATAAAATTGGATACTACAAGCACTATTCATTATAGAATGAGGTATTAAGCACTATTCATTATAGAATGAGGTATTATGACCGTAGTCATATTCAGGATAGAATGGGTTAAATAGTTTAATGTGTTGTGAATAAGAAAAATATGCCAGAATTTATTTCCAAAGATTTCCTTTATATTTTACTTAAACTATTTCTTGATCTTCATTCCTTATTAATCCACATGAAAGGGTGAGAACTAATGCATTTGGGATGATATTTCTGTATGCAAAGTTTACTGTACTCCGTAATTTTGTTTTTCTTGCAGTCCATCGTCCAGGTGACTTTAACAATATGGACATTGGTACAATAGGTGATAGCAACATGGACAGTGATGATCTAGTACCCAGTTTACAGGTAAATAGACACAGTGATGATCTAGTACCCAGTTTACAGGTAAATAGACACAGTGATGATCTAGTACCCAGTTTACAGGTAAATAAGCACAGTGATGATCTAGTACCCAGTTTACAGGTAAATAGACACAGTGATGATCTAGTACCCAGTTTACAGGTAAATAAGCACAGTGATGATCTTGTACCCAGTTTACAGGTAAATAAGCACAGTGATGATCTAGTACCCAGTTTACAGGTAAATAGATACAGTGATGATCTAGTACCCAGTTTACAGGTAAATAGACACAGTGATGATCTTGTACCCAGTTTACAGGTAAATAGACACAGTGATGATCTAGTACCCAGTTTACAGGTAAATAGATACAGTGATGATCTAGTACCCAGTTTACAGGTAAATAGACACAGTGATAATCTAGTACACAGTTTACAGGTAAATAGACACAGTGATGAACTAGTACCCAGTTTACAGGTAAATAGACACAGTGATGATCTCAATGTTGTTGTTTTTGAAAAAACAATATGGTGGGCATGAACTATGATGGAAACTCTAGCATGAATCCTTCAGACTGCACTGTGGGGATAAATTCTGTTACACATACACACGTTCATGCACACAGTGCCTGTGTCACACATCAGTGAACAGTGACTCACATTGGTTTCAGTGTACTTGATTTTACTTCTTGTCGATTTATCCACAGGTTAAAGAAATGCAATTCTGACTAGTTTTATGTCATTCTGCCAAACTAAGTAAAACAGTCATTGATGTCAATAACTGTCATGTCAAACTAATATTAATGTACAATCACAAGATAAATACATTATAAATATTCTATTTTACAATAGTTCTCTGACTCCAGAGGTAGCCTCAGGCTTATCAATTGTGCCTTCCTTGAAATAGACTGAATATTCCAGTGCACTGTTATAGATTGCACCCTTCGTGAAATGTACAATTGTATTTTATGATTTAGTGCAATATTATTTATATTTACTTTATATTTATATATATATATATATATATATATATATATATATATATATATATATATATATATATATATATATATATATATATATATATATATATATTTACCGTGTATGATTCAGCGCAATATTATTTATTGCACCCTTCATTAAATGATCAGTTGTATTACCGTATATGATTCAGCGCAATATTAAGCACCTGCCTTGAAATAATAGACTGTATTGGATTTAGTTACTCAGTTTGACAATAAGGCAGATATTGCATGTTGATTTTGTGTGTTTTTAATTCTCAAGTCAAAATTGAGATATTTTAGATTTGACCTATACTCTGTCAGACTTAGTCCCCCACCTTATAAGAATAAATCCAATTTACGAATGGAGGGAGTGTAAAAAATAACATGGTTTCGTTTTTATATTGATTTTATAGGGGGTTTGATTTTCACCTTTATCCATTTGTGCCATTAAATTTATTAGGATTATATCAATTTGTAACATAGGATATTATCTATGTGTAACTGTCACCATGGCTTAGTTGGTTATTAAATAAGCCAGTGGGTATCTGGGTACTTGGGTACCCACCTATTGATAATAACCCAGGTTATAAAAGTTGCCATTGATTACCCTTTTATCATAACAGTATACAAGTTTTCTGCCAGTGTTTTCAAGTTGAATATCCTTTTGATTGAGCCTCAAATACTTTCAGTTTTTTTAGTGACGAGCAGAGGTCTCCCTCTTTTAGTAAATAATTGACCTTAATCCTATAGCTTGTTTTCCACACAGGAACTCTGAACTGTAACTGTGGTACATGGCAAGTAACAGAGGGTGGTTATTTCAGCTTGCTTGCACAATTGACATGTTCAGATGCAGCTTTTGATGGATTTGGCATGATGATTAATGAAAGTGTTACTTGCATGCTCAAACTCTAAATAAGATCCATATATGACAGTGGGGCCAAGTAAAGGGAGTTGGACAATATTTATGACTACACCAAGACAATTTACTAGATGACAGTGGAGGATTTCAGAACTTTATCAGACAGTGAGGTTGAAATTGTGGACTTTGCATCAGATGAGATTAGAGATTGATATTTATAAGATACTGTGAATTTAGAAAAAGTGGTCTTAACTTTGGGTTTGTTCGTATGTAATATGATTTCCATTTTGTCAGGTACCCTGGTTTACTGACCATTAGAATCATTGGATACCCAGTTAAAATTTTCTAAAATTTTGAAAGCTTTATCTGTCAATACAGTGCTGTTTAAAACTATTGGAGGGGGGGGGGGAGCAAAATATTTATTAATTGGGATAGCAGTTGAGTTTTGAGGAGTTGCAAACTTTTTCAACTGTATTAATTGAAGTTAATCAACACATACTTCCTTGACAAGTGGTCTTGACAGATCTGAAGCACCCTCTGAATCCTTAAAAATGTCTCCCAAGGTGCTCATTTTTATTTGGGGTTGAAAAATTCATACTGCATAGTTAACCCCCAAAACACAATACACACAAGTTGACTGAAAGAGTAGTTTTGTGCAACAGGTTAAAAAGGCAGTGTGTCTATAAATAATAACGAGGTAATATCATTGATAAGCAATCAAGCTTTTATGCCTCTTTTCTAAATTATTTAAATAGCTACATTTTATAGCAAATCATGAATGATGGGAGAAATATAATTATGTTAAAGATAAAGCTGAACAAAAAGAAAAAACTGTGCAAGGCAGGAATATTATACACTATGACCTGAATATAAATATATCAAAGAGATGCAGATGTACATGTCCGTGTCCAACCTTGATGTGAGAGAATTAGCTCCACTTGTATGACTCATGGAGGAAGCCTAGGTGGCATTGGAAGAGACCTTTTTTAACTCTGAGTAATTGCTTAATATGTTTTTTACTTAATGGCAGTGGCAACAGAGTTGCTGGTGTTAAATTATGTTTCCATTGATGTAGTCATTAACAGGTGTGTAAGAGACTTTATATTGAAGCTTTCCAACATGGCTATTATGGCACAGTATTCATCTGTAATAATGGCATCATCAGCAGTGGCTTCCGAATATAATTTTGTAATCTTGCACAAACTACTTTGCATGGTTGTCGTGATTTTGATATGACGACACATACTCGTATGAAGTCTTGTTGATAATATTTTTCCACCAGCACTAACTGTACCAGCTGCGATTGATATAACACTGATGGTTATTCCAGTGAGAGCACCATTGACATTCATCACGGTGCTATTTCATTAACACCAGGCCCCACTGATGTTGGTATACAAGCAACGTTGGTGATGCTGCTAATTCATTTAACACAATGAAGTATTTGGCATTTATCAATTTTGGTATTTAATTGTGCCACTGTGTTATTGATTTTCATTGATTTGATTTATATTCTTTAAGATCCCTTATTGTAATTACAAATTTAAAATTGTCTTGGCAATCATGAAGGTTTGTGTAATTGTTCAAGACAACATTGATGTATTGCCTGTGTCAGTGTTTTGTTGGTTCACACAAATAGAATAATATATTCTTGCCAAATAATATCAACCATCCAGATTGATTAGAATGCTGAAGCCTCCTCCCTAGAGTATATCTACACTGAATGAAACTTGATAAAGACCTGTGTCTTTAGCAGAATGTCAGAACGATCTTTGCCTTAGATCAAACGGAGGAGTTTCCATGTATCTTTATAAGTAGCAGATACACAAGAAAGTCATTCCAAGTGGATTTTTAGTTTTTTTTGTCCAAGTGAATGGTTGCATGTCTCTACAAACATTGTTAAAGGATTTTCTCAGCTCTGTGATTTGTTCAATCAGTAATGGATTGCCATAAACATAATTGACAAATCTGACATGTATCCATTGGAGTTGACAACAAATTACCATAGATAGGTCCTTCTACTTTTGAAAATTATCACTGGAGACTAGGTCACCAGTTAGTATTTGGTCACCAGTTTCCATTTTGATTATTCTGATACCATTGTTGATCAAATCCTGATCATAGCATTTTATTGTTATCTGATGTTTCAAGTGCATATGATTTAATTGTAGTATCAGCAAGTTATCATTCATTAATTACTTTCATGAATGGCACCAAATTTGCTTAAAATTGTACTGATATGCACCTTTTATAATATTTAAGTCAGATTATAATGATGTAATATTATACCCTGGTTTTTTTTTCATCACAGATGCTTTTGTGACAATATTGACAAGTTATATCTTGATTAATAGTTTGTATATATCCGATCATTAACTTTATTTGTTCATCATAATCTTCTTTCAGTTGGATATTTGGATATTTTCACTGCTTGTTACCCCCCAGAATCTTGAATCTTATCCATAACACCATAGTAATAATATCAGTCACTTTGATATGCTAGTTTCTATCTGGCCAAATTGATTCTGAA
Organism: Unio delphinus; assembly: GCA_029339505.1. Lineage (NCBI taxonomy): Eukaryota > Metazoa > Mollusca > Bivalvia > Unionida > Unionidae > Unio > Unio delphinus. Next base: position 762,994 of record JAQISU010000111.1, read on the forward strand.
TCATGACAAGTTCATTTTTGTCATATGCTAGTTTCTATCTGGCCAAATTGATTCTGAATCATGACAAGTTCATTTTTGTCATATACTAGTTTCTATCTGGCCAGATTGATTCTGAATCATGACAAGTTCATTTTTGTCATATGCTAGTTTCTATCTGGCCAGATTGATTCTGAATCATGACAAGTTCATTTTTGTCATATGCTAGTTTCTATCTGGCCAGATTGATTCTGAATCATGACAAGTTCATTTTTGTCATATGCTAGTTTCTATCTGGCCAGATTGATTCTGAATCATGACAAGTTCATTTTTGTCATATGCTAGTTTCTATCTGGCCAGATTGATTCTGAATCATGACAAGTTCATTTTTGTCAGCTCCAGGTATGTCCATTATAGTGGGTAAATCATATTAGGAGGCAAATTTTGACATTTCTGTCAAGGGTTTTACCCAGCTGCTGGTATATTGAACAACCATATCTGTCCATTGTCATTCTTATTGATTAGTGGGCATGATTTTTTCTGCACAGCGAGCTGGCTTGCCTGGCTGTATGTTCATTTATATCTGTGACAGAATTATCAGATAGAGGATTGTTTCCTGCAACAGCTCCAATGGGTTCTACATACATGCCAACCATTACGCTTTTGTCATAATCATTACACTCTTTTCCCCACTAAATTACGCCTTACGCGTAAATGTTTATGGATTACGCTTTTTTAATATATCCACCTTCCCAAAAAATAAATTATTTGTTTTCTCATTTTTTATTAACATTCCATTAATCCCACAGACCGTATTTTGAAAAAGACAGCTTCTACATCACTACAGTATAAGAAACACTTGTCCGTGGACATGCATGCACTTTCCTGACAGTATTATGTTCTATTTATAGCAACTATCCTATTACCAAGAAACAGCCTGGTTCTACTTTCAAACTTTCGACCTCGAATTCTATTTATAGCATCTGTATGGCTTATTGAGGAGAGAGCAGACTGGTTTTCTAAGTTTAATCTTTACGCGCAGATTCTTTGTCTTAATTTTATATTAAGTGCAGAACCAGCCTAAAGGTATTTGGCGCTAAAAAGTATATTTTATTTTTTAATATGTGTATATGAGAACAAAAATATCTCCTTTCAAATAATTTCACCGATGGATTTTTAAAAAATGCACCAAAAAAATTATGAAAAAACCAACGGAATCCTCAAAATATGTAGACATGAGTGCGGCATCATGTACGTCTATGTCAGGCCTGACCTTGTGGAAAGAATTTTAATATTTGACGCTAAAAGTCTTATGATGGATTCAAATCATTGTGTGTGTAAAGCAAACAGTGCTACATATGAAATTTGGAAGCAGTAAAGGATGTTAAAAGACTAGATTGGCAAATAAATTGTTGTGTGAAATTTTAGCATGTTATATGTGGATTACACTATTTCTGTCTGGATATCATGTTTTGACCACTTGGATTACGCTTTTTCCTCTTCAGGGGTTGGCATGTATGGTTTTATTTCACATACGGATGGATCCATCTCAGTGTTGGTAGCATTGACACCCTCATGGTTTTAATGCTCGTTTCTTTTGACATAATTGATAAATTGATTTGGTGGTGTCAACCTATACAAATCAAAATAAAGAACCATGCATGGTTCAATTCAGTATGCAATGCAATGAGTACCATATTGCTCACTGGAATCTAAGTTAATTATTTATGTTTCCATACTATAGACTGTTAATAGCTACATATTTAATTAATCGTGCATAAAATTCCATGGAAACGTTTTATTTGTATGTGCCCTGCCATATCAAGGAAATTTCAACAATGCCAATTTCTTTCATTGCAGTCCTTGGCCATTGGATGCTTTGTTTACTTGTCTTGGTGTTAATCACAGCCCTGCCCCTCTATTGTTGTTGTTATTGTGAGTTTGGATAGCAAGCATGATGCCCCAGTACTAGATATAAACTGCCACGCTGCAGACTTTGTTCCGATATAACTGAATATTGTTTAAGTTACGTTAAAATTCCAAATCACACTCACACTCTGCAGCAGTATTTGGAAATTAAATGAAGTCAGAATAGCATGCCTAATTTGAAACACAGAAAATTGAAATACAGAGTACAATTTTTAGTTCTTTTCTGAAATAGTTTTGCCGGGCAAGTTCTTGTGCGAGAACATTGTATAGCCCTATTAGGGTTAAAGTAAATAAAATAAATAAGATTCTGAAAATGATATTCTTAAGTAAATATATTTATTTGTTATGCCTAAGGCAAGTCTTAGCCAAGCATCAGATTCAACTACTTAGACACTAACCACGTCCTCTCAGGGACTTCCATCGGCTGTGGTGATAATAATAACGTTCAGTCAAAGGTGGAAGAGGCAGCTTCTGCTGATGTAACAGCAAGAGAAAGTGATGCATAGATGAGGATATTAGCAATGAACTCTTGAATGATGTTGAAAATGTCCTCAGCTCCAACAAGATGGACAATATGGACAATTTATTGACATGGTTATGAAGAAAATGCCATAATACAATTGCTTCAAGAGACTACTAGAATTTTCAAGACATTTGTTGCAAAAGCAACATTATAAAGACGAAGATTTTTCATCAAAGTGTATAGGAAGTGACTACCTCCCAAAGAAAATAAGAACCTGCTGAATCATAGTATTAAGAAAGCTTCGATATTGTCATTTATGTTTTTAAGTTATTAGCCTTGAACTTGTGAAAATAATTATCAGGCTATTGAATAATTTGTAAATAACAAGCATCAGATTCAACTACTTGGACACTAACCACGTCCTCTCAGGGACTTCTGTCGGCTGTAGTGATAATAATAACGTTCAGTCAAAGGTGGAAGAGGCAGCTTCTGCTGACATAACAGCAAGAGAGAATGATGCATAGATGCAAATGACAGCAGTAACATGGGTAGTGGAAAAAAAGCAACGTTCTACACCAGCACAAGACTCAGCAAGCAATCAGTTAGAATCTGTCATTGCACAAATGGCTGATCTTCTTCTTGTAAAAAACACTGGACTGTGGACACCTGATATGAAAACAAAGTCTGATGAACTCTGCAGCAAAAAGGTTCAGCTGGAGAAAAAGTTAAAACGTCTGGCAGCTGAACAAGCTCGCAAACAGATCTCCAGGCTTGACTTCAAAGAGAAAGCTGACTGAAGATAAAGAAGAACATCCAGTCATTGTTGAGCGACTCAAAAAGTTCATCCAGTAGAAAGTAGGAAGGCCCTGCTTAGAAGATGACCAACCACCAATTTCTGAAAACTAACCACAGCCTATCGAGTCATCCATTACAACAACCTGGATGCAGTTTTCAATGCACCTAGATAATTGAGTAGAAAAATAATGAAAATTATTTTCTTAATAGAGGAGTTGAACTTCTGATTTTATTTAATCAACATACGCGAATGTGATTGAGTCTTGGGCTTGGCCAATGTGGGTATGTCAGAAAGCTACCAGTAGCCAGGTTTCTTCCACCAGTTGTACTGTCCACCATGTGTGGCCTACCTTGTGCTGAGAATGGTGTTAAACTCAAAACAACAATAACAACATATCTCTATTGATGGATATGGTGTTCGGGTCTTAAATTGTAAATGTAATTTTGCAAGACAGTTCTTAAGAATTTCATGTTTTCAGATTACCTCCTCCCCCATTTTTTTCTCTTCATGTTTCAGATATGTTTTATGTAAATTTCTGATTTGCTCATTCTGAACTTGAGAAGTTACATAGTTGATATATCCATGAACTCATTTGAAGATTCAACTAGAGACCTAAAAGAAGGATTTGCTTGGCTGTGTAATTTTCTGGGCCAGTGAACAGACCCATGAATGGAAACTCATCAATCATGTGCCTGATTGCTTTCACAGCAAGGTCTAGCCTCACACCTTCACAGGTTTAATTACTCAAGCTTTGCAGTCCAGTTTCTAAACACTCAAAGATAAGCTTTTTTTTTCCATTTACTGCCACACACTTGTACATTGAATTCTATGGGCAGGTATGCCTTTGTATAATCTGGGGTGCAGGGAGTGTAGAATGAACCTATGTGGTGGTCACGGTACATTCTGTTATTTTAATATCACTGGAGAGATATTTTTTTTACCTCCACTGTATAACTCTTCCTGTACAGGAAAACACCATTTAAGATTCCAAAAAGATTTAGCATTATATATGATAGTGATACTAATGGAAGTGTTTGGAAATGCAGCTCTTTGCCCTCACTAACATTTTTTATTAAAGACATTTGCCACATTGACTTAGTTGATGATCATTGCAGTATAGCTTGTGAAGCTGTCAATACTTCTGCTGGAGGGGGGGGGGGGGCTGGTCTAACAATAAATAACTGGCCCAATATTTGACATTATAGAAATTTTTAATCTTGCAGAGTTGTGTATAATCTCACAGAGTTGTGTATAATCTTGCAGGTATTGTTGAATGTTATTATCTTATTAGTGTGATTGACCATTCATCATTGTGTATATTAGTATCAAGCTGTGTGTTTATTGTCTTCCAGACTTGTGCATGGTTGTACACAGATGTGTATCATCTTATGGAGTTTGTAAGAGATGTCCATTTTATTACATTTGTATGTGGTCTTCAGACTTGTGCATGGTTGTACACAGATCTTATGGAGATTGTAAGAGGTGTCCATTTTATTACATTTGTATGTGTTCTTCAGACTTGTGCATGGGTGTACACAGATCTTATGGAGTTTGTAAGAGATGTCCATTTTATTACATTTGTATGTGGTCTTCAGACTTGTGCATGGTTTGTACACAGATGTGTATATCTTATAGAGTTTGTAAGAGGTGTCCATTTTATTACATTTGTATGTGTTCTTCAGACTTGTGCATGGTTATACACAGATCTTATGGAGTTTGTAAGAGGTGTCCATTTTATTACATTTGTATGTGGTCTTCAGACTTGTGCATGGTTTGTACACAGATGTGTATATCTTATAGAGTTTGTAAGATGTGTCCATTTTATTACATTTGTATGTGGTCTTCAGACTTGTGCATGGTTTGTACACCGATGTGTATATCTTATAGAGTTTGTAAGAGATGTCCATTTTATTACATTTGTATGTGGTCTTCAGACTTGTGCATGGTTGTACACAGATCTTATGGAGTTTGTAAGAGGTGTCCATTTTATTACATTTGTATGTGGTCTTCAGACTTGTGCATGGTTGTACAGAATCTTGCACAAGCATGTATAATGGTACCAGATGTATGTATGATCTTACAGAGGTAAGTATGGTTCCACAGATATGCATGTATAATGATAGAGATGCATGTATAATGATAGAGATGCATGTATAATGTTTGAGATTTGTGTATGATGATAAAGATGTGTATAATGATAGACATGTGTGTATAATAATAGAGTTATAATCTTACAGTATGGAATGACAATTGAGTGTTAGTAGCATTCTCAATGTTAATAATTTTAAGTTCTTGTTTCTTTTGCTTCAGGAGGATATTAGCAATGAACTCTTGAATGATGTTGAAAATGTCCTCAGCTCCAACAAGATGGACAATATGGAGAATTTATTGACATGGTTATGAAGAAAATGCCATAATCCAATTGCTTCAAGAGACTACTGGAATTTCCAAGACATTTGTTGCAATAGCAACATTATAAAGACGAACATTTTTCATCAAAGTGTATAGGAAGTGACTACCTCCCAAAGAAAATAAGAACCTGCTGAATCATAGTATTAAGAAAGCTTCGATATTGTCATTTATGTTTTTAAGTTATTAGCCTTGAACTTGTGAAAATAATTATCAGGCTATTGAATCATTTGTAAATAACATATCTAGGGAAGTTGTTATGAATGTATAAATAATGTAACTTTATGAACGTTATCTTCCCAAAAAAAATGATGTTTCCATCAAAGTAATGGAGTTTTGCAGAAGTACTTTCTGCCATTGAAATATTTCGTACTTGATGTTTTCATACTAAGAAAAGAGGATTTTTTGCCAGTTTTTCAAGCAAGGTTTGATAAAAGGAGGGTCATTTTCTATAGACTTGACCAGTTGGTCTCTTTCATCCATGTTGCTGTTATAGTAAACTATAATATATGTGATTGTGTGTTTTTGAAGATTGAACATGTCTATTTTTCCTTAATTGTTTTATACTGAAATATCAGGGAAATGTTAAAATAGATAAAAAGAAGATTATATTTTGTACTAGATATTAAAAAGATGAAAAATGAAATAAAAATATATAACGTTTTTATATTATCACTGCATGAAAAAGAAACATTATCATTTTTTGAGCTCCATGAGTTTTAATCATATTCATTGAAGTATGTAGAGAGAAGTATTTCACTGAATATAATATGAGAATATTTAGGTTGCCTTCCTGTGCATTTAAGTGACATTCATATAATTTTGTCATTGTTTAATGTACTTAATTATAAAACGAAAACTTTCTGAAAAGGAATTTCCATCAGTCTGTCAGTTAGGCTGAACTTAGAACCTCTAAATCCAACATAGACATTGTAGCGTGGATCCCCGGATCATCCATTTTGTGATGGATATATAACTTTAAGCTTTACAGGGCGGTTGATATAAATATATTTACTGGATTATTATGATGTTGATGCAGTCTTAAAGTCCAGAACTGTTCTTTGCTTTCTATGGACACTTCTTTGCTAGCATTAATGTTGCAAATTGCATTGTCACATTCTGGAACCTACATAGAAGACGAGCAGTTAATTTTAATTAGGGTATATCATTGGTAAACAGATTAAGCATGGCTTGACTCAGCATGAATTGATCAAGTGGATGTTGATGAATGGACCTGATTCACAGTTTTGATATATATAATGCAGTTAACCAACTTGAGAAATATACATACAGGTTTGTAACAATTTGGGGGAAAAAATATGTTTTTAAAAAAATGAAATTATTTTTTTCTGAAATCAGTCTACAGTCTTCATTATTTAGTTTGACATGACATGATTAATACTATCTTTACATCAGCAGATCTGGTTCAGACCTATTTATACAAACACATGTAAATAATGTTCTAGCAAGTGTTCCACAAATGACCAACTGGAGTTCTTTGTGTAATGAATGTTTTAAAAAATTTCTTTGAGACTGTTCCTTAATTTTTACTATTAGTTAACTTATAGTTTAAGTGAGTCATCATTTTGTGCTTCACAACCACTAGTGGCAACTCAAATATAGCTAAAGAGACTAGTAACTCTTTAGAGATGGAAAAAAATGTTGACGTCACTGCAGAATCCAGATTATTTTAGAAAAACTTTTTGATTATTTTAAGACATAAATATACACTTGATATTGTTGTTATCTTGAAGCTAAATTGAATTTTTGTTGAGAAATATTGGTTTATGAATACTTGTGTTAAATACCTACACACTGGGATACAAGTATATTTGGCATTTTCATAGAGATGCCATGTCACTGCATTGTCCTACATGTCTGTATTTTAACTAAGACCTATCTATGCAACCAAGATTTTTGTACATAAGACTGATTTCCTGAATTCTGGTCAAAATTTCATGATTGCTTGAACCATATGCAATAAGCTTGTACATTTCCTTGGATAGTCTAAGTTTTCTTCAAAACACTAGCATTCTGTATAATGAATTCTGTTCATACCAAAGTACACAGATATAGAAATTAATCTAGATTTGTAAGGTCACTTATAGCAATCACATATACATAATATTTTGTATGATTTATTTGCTACGTGAGGAGAGGAAATAGCTTTCACCTTCTTTTTTTTTTGTACCTCTTCCCCTCTCTTTGTATATTTATAGTCCCTAATTGACTATCTTTCACTTGTGGAAGAGTATTTCACTTAGCTAGATTTGAAGGAATGAAGTTATATATATTTGCATTTCATAAGTAGTTCTCACTTATCCAAGCATTATATTTTATTTTGTTCTTTTCTTCCTGTTATACTGTTGCAACTCTTAGTGTCACGCAGCTGTTTACATCTTTGTAGCATCTCCACGTAATACTTTGAGAGGGAAGAACAATTAAGGTTTTTTTTTTAATGTTGAGTGATAAAACCAATATGTTTGAAAATCTGAAATCATTTTTAGAGTAAAAACAAAAGCTGTTGCAAACATTTTGTTTCCTTTTGCTGTTATGATTTTTCATGGTGTTTGGAAAATGGTACATTTTTATTGCTACTTAAATTTGTGTTTCCTACAAACCATAAAATAAATTCATATTCATTCAAATCTTGCATATACTGTGGTTTTTCTTGCAACATTATCCCAGTGGATAATATGTTTGAAATATTTTATATTTGGAAATAATATTTTTAGAATGAAAATCCTTATGGTAGCAGATTTTATTTGGAACTAGTAATTTAGTGTGCATTTTGACAAGTTCTTTTTTACTTTTAATAAGAAAGCAATGTTCAGTGCAGAATTTGGCAGTAATAAATGATTAGGTGCCTAGGTAATGTTTGTTGTGGTGCCACTTTTGTAATTAAGATTGCTGTGTTTAGTTCCTGTGCCCAATGCTCCATCATTTTCATGTTGTACTGTACTTACACCATCTATACATTAACCTTCAACTTTGGAATAATACATTGGTTTATATGTATAATCAAATTGTATGACAAGTTTTATTATAGTGTCCATTAGGTGGGTTTGAGAGTGTAGCCCAGCATATCGTGTATTATACATGTATTTTAGATGGTTATTTTTCATCTTTAAACTTAGTCGAGATTCAAGCTTGGATTTTACAGAGCTAATATTGTATTGATTTATTTGAAAAAAAAGATAGTTTTGCTGATTAGGTAGCTACAGTTATTCCTTGTTGAAGGTAAATGCATCACATTAGTTAGGATCCAACTTGTATTTAAATGCAGGATAATTTTTTTAAAACTGATGGTCATGCATCATTCCATATCAATTTTTCAATGGTTACCCCTCAACAAAGTAGAAGGGTATGCTCCTGTTAGAAATGGTTACTCCTCATGACAAACTTTCAGTGGAGGGGTATTATTGTGTAATTGGTTGTAAATCTAGTCATCAGCACACAGTCCATGGAAAGAAACTGGCATTGGAAGAAGAATTGATAAAGAAAAGCTAGGTGACAGTCTCTGCAGTATAAAGACTTCTTTTTAGCAAGGATGAGACTACTAGAAAGGAGTTCCCTTGAACCAAAATAGCAAGTGCTTTTTTAAATTCTTAGGAATTTCCTTTGCAAAACAAACGCCCTAGAATTTGTCATAATAAATGCATTATACAGGTGATACCTACCTACACTATTTAAAACATGAAAACCAGAGCAGGATTTTTTTTTGTTCAAACAAATTGCCATGCAGCTTTAAAAAAAAAAATTTCATGTTGATGATTTAATCATTGTTGAAGGAAATATGGCAGTATACATTCCAATGTCCATGGACTTAGTTATCATGAAATATTTTGGGTGATACACCCGTCATAGTAAAAAAAAACTTGTGCAGTTTTTTTCTTCACATTTACAAGGAGGTCAGTATTGTGGTTGATCAGTTGCCTTTTTTTATTCTTATTAATTATAGTGACCCAGTGAATGTGATACATGTGATAATTTTCAAATTGGATAGATGAAGGGATCTGGTTTATTAGTTTGCTCCCTTACATGCTAAAAGTTCCAGTCCTGTTAATATACATTAATATGCCACTGGTTTTTCTTATGCCATGTTTCATTTTTAAGTTTTTGTCAGCACAAGATAATGATTATAGTATATCTGATTATACCATTAGTTACAGTGTATTGAAGTTTGCCAAAGTTTGACATTAGTATATATACCTTGTACATATTACACATTCATAAAGAATACTGATGTAGATTAAGTTGAAGATGTAGTTAGAATATACCTCTTGTAGGAAAACTTCCCACTTTTGAGGTGTTACCTGGAACAAGTTTGTACCATTTTGAGCACCAGTTTTAAGTGCTGTAGATACCTTTCACCAGAAGTAATAGCTTTTAATACAAGAACATTTATTCAGGCAGGCTGATTATATTCCTGACAATATTGTTTGATCTTTGAACACATCTTTTTGGGGGTCTTGTATTTTTAAGTAATATTTTAGAAATAAACATCTATACTAGTTCTTGTTTCCACTGGTCAGCCCTGAGTGAGGATGATTTGAAGTAGTTAATACAGCTAAATAACACAAAGTGCTTATTAGAAGTGCTACAGATCATGTGATGGACCTTTATAAAACCAATCCAGGAGTAGGAGGGCCAGTAAATTCAGACTGCTGATGTAACATATTTATCTAATGGCAACCAAACTTGGATAGTGTAGATTCAGATCTGATCTAATAGTATAATTCAGTAACAGATCAGGGTTTGTGTTTTCTAACGATTTTCATCAGACAGCATTGACTCTTATCTGTTAGTGTAATATACAACTACAGATTTTGATATGTTACATTTATAGTTGGATGTATGTTATGTTCAGGGAAAGAGAGCACTGTCTTTTACAGATTGGTTTTTTTTTGGGAGGGGGAGGGGGAAGCAGTACAAATCTCATGAGCTATTTATACAGAGTGTAAAAAGGAATGTGCACATTGTATCGCATTTGATGAAATTATTAGATCATTAATAATAGTTCTTTGAATGGACAGTTCAGTCATTTATGGATATTTTGTACATGAAATGTATGCGGTTATATCTGCAGAAATAACTTAGAATATAATGCAAATATGAAAAACCTGGAGTACCAGTAGTGGAGTCCCATATATTGTATTGACTTTGAGATAATATTGTTTGACATCACTTTATAACTGATGATTATGAAAATTATGACTGGAATTTCAGATGTTATTACTAAACACAAAGAAATTAACATAATCTGATTTCATATTGCAAATTTGATACAGTTGTATCACATATATATTTCTTCATCAGTACAAAATATATCAAATGAAATTTTGTAAAGATCAGTTATATTTCAAATGGACTGTATTTTCGAATGATGTAATGTACAGACCTAGGATCTCATTACGTTTATCACGTATCATAGATTTTACAGGAAAATAATTTTTTCTTCATTTTATGGTTGAGAACCCATGACGGGGGAGAATGTAAATATTAAAAAAAAAAATTAAAAAAATTGCAAATACACTACTTGTTCCCTTTTCATTATACTCAATAATAATTAAATATGTATTGGAACTATTATCTTTATAATTTGTTCTGATGGTCAGCATCAGTCTTATGTTGTGGTGGTGTACAGTTTCTGCTCTACTAGTGATAGAATGGTAACTGTTAGAAACTTCTATTAATACTTCTTACTGTTACTACTGGGAGGTCTTCAATGAAATTTCCCAAACACATCCATCCGAATAGCTAGCTAGTTGTAAATGAAAATGGTACCGATTTGACATGTATGACCACCTTGGCAGTCCTATTTATGCTACTCTTTCTCAATTAATGGTCATATCAACACCATGGTTGGATATCCAAATTTAAAGGGTGTGCAGGCAAGGGAGTTGGCATTGTGTATTTCACTGATTTCTGGTGATTAAGGGTTCGTCTGAAATGAAAAACACTCATCTGATATTCCCTATGGCCACCCCTTTGAAAATCTTTTTCTTTATACTCCTCTTGAGGGCAGTCGCCATGGAACCGAGGGAAGGTACTTGTAATATAGAGTAGTGGTTGAGCTAGCTTTGGATAAATAAACTCCTCCATACTTGGCCTATGTTATATAGAGAAGTGGTCTGCAGTTGTCAGTTCCTCTTATAAGAATAACTATGTTGTATGGCTGTGTTTCATCATTATTGATTCGGCTATGGACTGAAGTTCCAGATGTTCCATATCATTTGAAATAATATTTCTTAATCCTGGTGAGACCTCTCAGTCAAATAAAACAAATTAATCAAGTGCTCTCTGATATTTTATTGGCCACTAGCCTCATTATGAAAAGGTGCATCAGCTTGACTATCATGTGTGTTAACCAGTCAGCTTATGTGTACCTCTATCCATTTCCAATGGGCATGCTGGAGCAAAATTGGCACTCAAAGCATGAAGAGTTGCAGCAAACTTAAAAAGTTTTTTTCTTTTCAAAACCAAATACTAATGATGATGCAGAGTGCAGACTTGAGTGGTTAAACTTGTGCCAATAAAGGCTTTAAAATTCTCATCACCGAACCCATCCAAAAATACTCTTATAACATCACAAAATTTGAGGGAGCCAGAATATTATCACAATCACTCCCTTCAAAAATAGGAATAATCCAACTTTCAGCAACCTGTTGAACATACCAGCAAAGATTTATACAAAGATCTTGGATCATGGAACCAGTTCAGAATTGTTCATGCAAGAAGGCCCACCATTATGAAAGCCTGCGAGGAGAATGCATGATTTGGTACTACAGATAGCTAACTGCCTTTGTCTCATTGAGGAAATGATATGAGCTCTCATCAGAATTAATATCAACAGTTTCGTAATTTCAGGCGCAGACTTTTATATCATGGATGTAAGGATATAGGCCAGAACAAAGGTTTATCCATCCTTCTTGCAAACTTGGATTTTCCTTGACAGAAGAATGTGGCCAATTATCTGCAGTGGACTCCATGCATTTTGATCCAGTTGGAAAAAAGATATCTATTTACTCCTGCCTAGAGCCTCCATGACTTGCATCACTAGCATCATGTAGCCACAGCATGACAAATAAGACACATGCTTTGTAGGTTGACTGAAACTGTCTACATTTCCACCATAATGGATAATTGTATTTTGGACTTGACCTTATCAAAAATCAAGTTCATTTTCTACTTGACCTGAATTGCTGATTTTAGATTTGTAAACATGTTTATAAACAACATCCGAGTCAAGAACATTGGAAATGTAAGGTCTACCTGTTGTTTACATTTTAAATTATAATTTTCATTAACAGACTTCCAAATTGTTATCTGGTAAATATTATGAATCTTCTAGAATTAAATTTTCTTTTAGGTAATATCTTTTTGTTTTTTATATAGAAAATGCTAATTGTGACTTTAGATCAGGTAGAGGAGTATATCATCTTGTTTATCTAGAAAGTTAATTCATGCTGTAAGATGTGAGCAGAATCAGTGGCATTATTGTTGTGTCCAGTTTTTAATTTGTTTTGAATTTTATTCAAATCCTTTAATTCAGGATGGTCTTCTCAGGAAATACAGAGTACTTAAAACACCCGAAACCAAAGTATTCGTAAAAAAATAACCACTGTAGTTTATTCAGATCTTTAATCATTATAACGTGTTAGAAATTCAATGATTTTTGGAATTTACGATACCATTACTTCTTTAGACATTTCACCTTGAATTATGGGGGGGGGGGGGCTATTTCTTGAATGTTACAAGACTTGTCGGTTTTCACTCGTTTCTGTTTGTTATGAGTCTATACTCTGAAAATAAATAACATAAATAAATTCCAGCTTTGGAAAATTGAACAAATAATTTTCCCCCTAGAATAGTAAGTGAAAAATGAGAAAAAAGAACCTATGGTATTGCGAATTAATTCCAAATCCTAATAATAAAAGCCCTGACTGAAAGTTATTTTAAGTCCTGATGAGATACAAACTTTAAGGCAATGGCGTGTCTGTTATGGTCAGTGAAGTGCTGATGTGTCAACAGTATTTTGTTGAATCACAAATATTCCAGGTTTTATTTCAGTATAAATTCCAATGAATATCTTCATCCAAGAATTTTGTCAGAGCACGTTTGTATTTCAAGAGAAAATAATCACTTGAATTCAATAATTTGAAGATAATAAAATTCAGCCCAAACTGGACACAACATAATGCAACTTAAAGTGCTCGATGATAAAGCACAACTGGCAAAATCGTCACAGTCACAAGATAATATAGTTCCCGGCTTCATCTCTGGTCACATTAGAATTTTCTAAAACCAACCATTACCTAATGGAAAATAACCTTCTAGAATGATCTAATAAGCCTTGCTTACCTACTACACAGTAACCTATACAATTCACGTGGGAATCTCCAAAACCCTGACCTTCATCAAAATATTTTCCCATTTTTGTTTACCTGAATAATAATTTGGCTAATAAGTTTATACGCATAGAGTATAATGAATCTATGTTTAGTTGTTTATATAAATGCAATGAAATAATCACAACACCAGTCAGGTCAAACATAAATGACCTCAATTTTGGACAAGGTTAACTCTAGCAAACAATGTTACAATACATTAACATGAAATGAAATTTTAAAAAACATATAAAACAGACAATTATATTAAATATACAAGTTAAGGCCATAGAACTGTAATAGAACATATGGGGATCATCTGGAATACAAAGTTTTCTAAAATATTTCAGTAAACTGTTTTCGTATTTACATTATACAGGAATTATTTTAGATAATTGAGAGACCGCTCTGGTGGCCTAGTGGTTCGAGCGTTCGCCTCGGATGCGAGAGATCGTGAGTTCGATCGCCGGTTGAGTCATACCAAAGACTCACACAAATGGTGCTAACAGCTGCCTCGCTTGGCGCTCAGCATAAAGAGGAAAGTGTTAGGCCTGGTGGGCCTGGTGTCAGGATAATGTGACTGGGTGGGACATCAGGCTATATGTCTACGACATGATGCTCCAGTGCTTAACATCACTATAAACTGCCACGCTGCATACAGCGTAGCGATATGACTGATTTGGAGTTTAAATCTACGTTAAAAATCCAAATCACACACATAGACACCACACACACACACACACACACACACACACACACAATTGAGAAATCAGTTGTGAAACCATGCTTTCACAATGTCATCGAAAGTGGAATATTTTATTTTAAATCTACTCAGGATAGTTTAATGTCCTTAACAAAGGGTGGTTGCTCCAACTTTCTGAAAGATGTGATCTGTCTTATCGAGGCAAAAGCTTCTTTAACGAAAAGCAAGATAAGATATTTTCGTTCAATGATTGGTGGAAAGAACATTTTGAATAAAATAGCTTTGGATTTTAATAGTGAGTCTCCATAGGGCGCTAATAAAACAGTTAATGGAGCTGAAATTAAAATATAAAAATAAAACGGAGTTAAGAAAGCCCGAGTTTCAGAAACAAGAAATACAAATGCAATTGGAGATAAAGGAGAGACGAATGCAACTGCATTTGCAGTAAGAGGACAGAGAGAAAGACAACATGGGCTAATGCAAATAAAGATGCAAAGAGAAACTGATGAAAGAACTGCATATGCCGAGAAAAAGAGAAAATAAAGAAAAGGAATTTCAATTTAGATTCAAACCATTAGAGCTAGTGAAATGCATGGTGTTACTAAAATATTACGTGAGTACCAGCTTTTAAGGAAACGAAGTAGGTATCTATTTTCCTCAGTTTAAAAAAAAATGCTGAAAATTTTAAATTACTAAGGTGCCATTGGACACTCCACATTTCTTTAAAACTCATGACATCTACACTTCCCAGTCAGTACAGCAATGTGCTAATTGTGCTGTTTGTATAGCTGATGAATATTCCTTACCTCATAAAGTTTCTTTAGTCAGGATGTCTACCACTTAGCAGTCTTCTGTTGTTTTTTTTTAAAGAAATATTTCCGTCTAACCTAAACACTTGCTAATCTCAATCTGGCACAATATTTAGAAATTAAGCTCTGATAAGATTAGTTGGAAATCACTATCTTGGGTAAATTTGTCCTCAGATGTTGTCTCGTGATCCGTGAAAGTTGGAATATTATAGTCTTTACCCATTGAATATGTTCATTAAAGGGCAATGACCATGTTAAAGATAAGGTTGTGGTTAACCCATATGTAACTGACTAGTCTTGTTAGTAAGTCGATCCTATTGAAACAGGAATCCATGATTTATATGCAAAGATTATTTAGTTATTAGATACAGGGAAAATACGTCTCGTGAGAATGATACGATCAGGAAAGTATTCCTTTAGATAACTCACGTTTGCTCCACGTATGGATCTATCAAATGTTATTGATCACAGTATTGATCGTATTTCAACGACTCGTTCTCTTTATTCTAATCTGGGTGGCAAACGATATTCGTTTGACATGAAGCAGGAAAACGATCATGATATTTGTTTCAGAAGGCTATTAGAGAAATTGAAGCCACACCAGTACGTGTTTATTGTTTTTGTTCAATGGGGTCCTTATGAGAAAATGGAGACTTTTTGTACTTGCTGTTGACTACTGGTCAGTGAGCTATCAAATTGTGTAGAGTCATAGACAGGATATTCTAAAGCCCATGAAACTCGTTTGGCTGGTCAATTGGGGATCAATACGATTTATCACAAGATCTTGAACTTGATGTTAGTAAATACTGCAGATCTTGTCACACTTGTCACACGGAATGAAAGCACAATCCAAAGATACCAAAGGTTAATCTGCAACTTATTTCTGCATTTGACGAACCATTGAGCAGAAGACTGTGTCGGTACATTACATATATCTAGCTATATTAATCATGCAGTCAATTTAGTCGTACCTGTCCCACACAGAGATTCAGTCAATTTAGTCGTACCTGTCCCACACAGAGATGCAGTCAATTTAGTCGTACCTGTCCCACACAGAGATGCAGTCAATTTAGTCGTACCTGTCCCACACAGAGATTCAGTCAATTTAGTCGTACCTGTCCCACACAGAGATGCAGTCAATTTAGTCGTACCTGTCACACACAGAGCTGCAGTCAATTTAGTTGTATCTGTCACACACAGAGATGCAGTCAATTTAGTCGTACCTGTCCCACACAGAGATTCAGTCAATTTAGTCGTACCTGTCACACACAGATGCAGTCAATTTAGTCGTACCTGTCACACACAGAGCTGCAGTCAATTTAGTCGTACCTGTCCCACACAGAGCTGCAGTCAATTTAGTCGTACCTGTCACACACAGATGCAGTCAATTTAGTCGTACCTGTCCCGCAGAGATGCAGTCAATTTAGTTGTACCTGTCCCACACAGAGAGGATATAAGTGATGAAATGTAATCAGACTCTAGTGAGTTCACTGTAACGAAATAATATTTTGATAAGTTAAAGACCATACTTAATTCTTCTTCTTCTTTTTCTTAGAGTAAAATTCATAAAGTATAATCGAGTATGTGACAAATAACATCCAAATATGTGCAAGATATCTTGTACTAATATGGTCGAGATATTATTTATAATAAATCCAATAATACCATGTTATTCCTTTGTCAGCTGGTATCGGAGATATTGGAAACAATATGTAGATCGTATCACCGACACATCCAAATTTGGTAGCGTGTAAAGAAGGTATTATCTTGCCGATCAATGCAAATGTCACCAGGAAGATCATTATCTTTTAAAATTATTAAATATTTTCAAATTTATCTGATTTTTGTTCAAATCATTTTTTTATCCAATATGCGAGGATAAATAAAAACCAGTGAGATTATCTGACCATGACAAAGATATCTATGATCGATTTCACTGATATGATTTTACTCATGTACATGAAAAACAAATCATTGTTTGTTTATAAAAAAAAATCATCCCTGTGAGATATTTAATGAGATTTGACAATCAATCGCGCACAACGAGATCTGACAATCAATTGCGCATAGCACATCAATGATAATATATATATCGGGTTGGATCTCGGGGGGGGGGGTAGGTAGGTAGTTTTTATTTTTTTAACATCAATTATTGCAAGAAATTCCACGGCGGGTACCCAGAAACATTTATAAAAATATTTTCTTTGAGTATCACCTGCAAAATATAAATTTCACACACAAAAAAATATCAGTGAAAAAATTACAACAATGAATTGTTGTTATTGTTTATTGTTATTATTGTTTTGTTGCGCGGGCAAATGCAGCGAGAATTCTGATTCGTTCTTTTTCATCATCTTGACGTTGTTGACGCTGTTGTAAATTATCTGAAAGAATCTCTCACGGGGATAAATTTCTTTATTGCTTCTAGTCGTTCTCGACATAACCGAGTAGTTTGAGATTCTGGAATAGTTGATTGATTGGATGCAGTTGACTTTGTTGAGGATTTTTTAAAATACAGATTTAGGCATTTTTTTTATTAATGTTGTTATTGTACCTGCTTCAAATTTAAAAAATTTTGTGTTGGTTGCTCGATGAAAAAAATTTAACAAAATAAACAAAAAATCATCGTTGGAATTTTCACGATGGTGAAAACCCCCAGAATTCATTGGAGAATTTCGATTTTGTAGTGATTTTTGGTCCAAGGGGATGTTTTTCGGGTAAATTCGACATGAAAAATCACATCAATGTAACAAAAATGGTTGTTTTTGGTGATGTTTTCCGACAAAATTGCCTCGAAATTGAAATTCTCTAAATGAATTACGGGGGTTTTCACCCGAGGATGAGTCATCGATGAGTGATTTCAGTGAAAATAGTTGATTTTTGTACAACAACGATGAAAAATCAACAAAAAAATTCTTTAAAGCTAGTGTAAGTTTTCGCTGAGAATTTTCTCTGAGAATTATAAACCCACCCGTGACGTGGAAAAGTGTAAAAATTTAACGATTTGCTATTGGCGGTGTTGTCATGGTTGGTTATATTGCTGAAGTCACACTAAAATATTAAAATTTTATGTTTGGCGTTAATGATTGGTTTAGTCGATATGACCCATCAGATTGTTGGGTCATTGATCATTGATGTTACACTATCATATTTTTGATAATTTCAACATCGCGGATTGTCAATAAAAAAAATTCTCGAGAAAAAAAATTCTGAGGAATAAATTCTCTGAAGAATTTTTTTTTTTTTTTATATTTTCTCCAATTGTTGCCACATCAACTATTTTGTTAGTTTCGTATAGCAATACCCTTAATAAATGAAGGAAATGTCTTGTTGGCAATAATATTTATAAAATATTTAACAATGATGGTTTTGTCAGCAACACAAAACTTAAAAAATTATCATTGTTAAATGTTGCAAAAATTTATAATTTTTAACTTTTATCCAATTTGTGTCATTGCGGGTTAGTTTTAGACCAATATTAATAACTGGTTTGCTACTTTAGCTTAACGATTTAATGTTTTGTATCATCGATTTAAAATCCGTGTGGGTTATTCCAAGTAGAGTTAGCGAATTTTTTAAATTCGTTATAATCCATATCACCACTACACCAAGACCGGTGAATATTTTGTAACGTATGTGTATTAACCCCGCTAAACGCTGAAAGAATATTACAGTTGTCTCTGACCATACTAGGTGTGTTAGTGTATCGTTGAGAAATGTAAATTATATCAATTTTTGTATGTCTTCCGATTGAAAATATCCTAGGAGGATTTGTTTGTTTGTCCATGACCACATTGGGGCTATTTTAAGAGTATAGGCTCATAACAAACCTAAGTAAGAAAAAAAAAAGTTAAAACCAAGTTTTGTAACATTCAATAAATAGTTTTATTTCCTTCTAATATAAGGTGAAAAATGCAAAAAGAAGGTATGGTATTGAAATTCAAAGACAAGTTACAATGATTAAAGTTCTGAATAAACTTCAGTGGTTTTATTGAGTACTTTGGTTTTCAGAGTTTTGAGTACTTTGTATTTCCTGAGAAGACCAACTCAAATCAAATGATATGAATAAATTTCAACCCAAATTAAAAACTGAACACAATAATAATGCAGCTGATTCTGCTCACATCTTAGAGCACGAATGAATACTTTATAGATAAACAAGATTATATACTCCTCTACCTGACCTAAGGTCAGAATTAGCATTTTCTATTAAAAAACAAAAAGATATTACCTTATAGAAAATTTAATTCTGGAAGATTCCAAATATTTACAGATAAATGATTAGTTATAATTTTTAGGTCTGTTAATAAAAATCATAATATAAAATGTAACAACAACATAGACCTTACATTTCATGTGGAATTTTCAATGTTCTTGACTCTGTTGTTGTTTATAAACATGTTGTTTACAAATCTAAAATCAGCGATTCAGGTCAAGTAGAAAATGAACTTGATTTTTGACAAGGTCAAGTCCAAAATACAATTATCCATTATGGTGGAAATGTAAACAGTTTCGGTCAACCTGCAATGTACGTGTCTGATTTGTCATGCTGTGGCTACAGGATGCATGTCATGGAAGCTCTAGGCAGGAGTCAATGGACATGTATTTTCCAACTGGATCAAAATGTACGGAGGAGTCCACTGCAGACAATGGGATACATTCTTCTGTAAAGACTAATCCAAGTTTACAAACAGGATAGATAAACATTTTTTCTGGCCTATATCTTCACATCCATGATATAAAAGTCTGCCCGAAATTATGAAACTGCTGATCTTAATTCTGATGCGAGCTCACTTCTTCTCCTCAATGAGACAAAGGCAGTTAGCGGGACCCCGATTGGCCGACTGTCTAAAGCGTTCTCCGTTATGGATCACTGCCATCTCACCTGTCTGCGTGGGTTCATTTGTTTTCCTTTTTATGGTTTAACGCCATTTTTCAGCACAATACAGGCTATACATGGTGGCCAGTAATAATGGTGGAGGAAGAACCCGGGAAAACACCGGAAAGAACCACTTACCCACGAGAAGCTACTGGCAAGCTTTCTCACATACCCACATTGGCTGAATCAGAGACTCGAACCCACGCAGAGGTGGGATGGCAGTGATCTGTACATACAAACATAAGCTCGTCTGACTGTTTATGTACTTTTGTCAGAGGTAAAACTTTCTGCTTTGTGCTTGTAAGTGGAAATTCGTGTTACAAGGGCAAGATTCGTCTTGATGTATCAGATCTGCGAGTGCGCATATCCGAATGGTCTAAAGCAGGGGTCACCAACACGGTGCCCGCGGGCACCAGGTAGCCCCCAAAGACCACATGAGTCGCCCGCAGGCCTGTTCTAAAAATAGCACAGCTCAGCTGCGTATTAAATTGTATTTTATTCTGTTGCTATTATTTTTTTTAATCACACTTGCATTTATATAGATTTATAAAATGACAATAAGCAGCAGGGGGGGGGGAGGACGAATCGGACATTTGCTCCAGACATCATTTGCTCTAAATCTAACAAACATCTCGAGAGAATTAATTCGAATCCTTTTTTTTCAACCAAGAAAAAAGATTACTTGCTCGAAACATAAGTTTTTCGCAAAATCATACTCCAAGACCGTTTTCATCGTTTAGTCAAAATACGGTCTCGTCGTGATGTCATCGCTCCCCCTCCCCCTGCTGCTATGGGTTAACCAAATATTTCAAGTCCGATACGATATCGTGTTCGAGGATCATGTAAATTTATTGTTATAAATCCATGCGGGGTTGACTGAGCTTTACTAAAGAAATTTTTAAATTGATTGAAGTCCATATCGGAACACCATGTCTGCCAAATATTTCGTAGCGTATGTGTATCAACGCCGTTAAACACAGCAAGAATATTACAGTTATCTCTGATCACTTTTGGAATCTGAGTGTAGCGTTGAGTGACATATATCACGTCAGTGTTTTTGTGCCTGCCTCGGGAAAATATTCTAGCTGGGTGTTTTTGATTGTCTAACATTACATCGTCGTATACGACTAAATTGTTAATGCTCCCATCAAGATCATCCACGGATGGTGCCTCGTCAATATCAGTTATAAATTCAATGACGTTCTCACCCTTAATTTCTGATGCATTATCGTTAAAATCCTTTAACACTTCATATCATCGTTGATCATCTACGCTAGGAGCAACTAAATACAACTTATCCCACGTCATCCATCTCATTATTAAATTGAGCAATAATTGCGTCTTGCCGGATCCAGATGGCCCGATTATAATTGCGCGGATAGAGTTTGGTAGCGCTGCATGATGCTTAACTGGTTCTCTTGTTTTAATCGCTGAAAAATCAATTATATTCATATCTCTATACATAAATTATGGATCTATATTGTGTGAAGTGTAAAACGCGTACTAACACAAATGATGTGACGACGATTACAACTAAAAATAACAGATCAGCACTAACTGGTAGATGTGCAACATGTGGTATAAAAAAGTTTAGATTTGTTTCTATGAAATCCGGAGATGTTTTTAAAAAAACGAGGAGGTGATATCGCAGCCAAGTTAACAAAACTCCCTAGAACTCCATGGGCAAAGTATCCAGGAGAAAAGCACCTTCCAGGATATAGCTATTGTGGCCCCGGAACACAATTAGATATCAGACTTGATGATCAAAATCTGCCCCGACCCGACGAGTATCCAATAAATGCTGTTGATAAGGCGTGTCATGCTCATGATGTTGCATATAAAAGCAGCAATCTGCAACATAGACATCTCGCGGATGTGAAATTAATTCATGCGTTAAATGCTATTCCTGATAAATTTTTCAAAGAAAAGTTGGCTTCGTGGTTGGTAAAATCAGCTATGAAAGGCAAATTGATGATGGGCGCTGGTAATTAATAATATGGAATCTATTTATTATTCTCCAAAAGGATACTGGAGGGGTAACGCTTCAATCAATAAACTCGCCAACGCCGCAAAAGTGAAAAAGGCCACTGCGGCTAATTGGTTATCCAAACAAGCTATATGGCAAATTTATCTACCGCATCCTAAACAAATCAATTTCTCGCATTTTGATGTTACCAAACCCAATGAAGTTCATCAAGCTGATTTATCGTTTTTACCACATGATAACGGTTACAAATACGCGCTAACCGTAGTTGACGTTGCGAGTCTATACAAACAAGCAGAACCGCTAAAAACAAAACCATCACCTGAAGTTGCTTCTGCATTTGAAAGGATTTATCGACGAGGCCCACTACGCTGGCCAAATCTGTTACAAGTTGATCCTGGCAAGGAATTTCAAGGCGCTGTTTTATCAGCGATGAAACATCACAATGTCACCATCAGACGAGGGCATACTGCGTTACATCGCGATCAGGCAATTGTAGAACGATTTAATCGGACTCTTGCTGAGCGGTTATTTGGATATCAATACGCAAAAGAATTCATCCAAGAAAAGCGATCCCGTGAATGTGTCAAAAGGTTACCAGGGGTAGTTGCAGCGCTAAATAACGAGATTACCAGAGCAATCAATATGAAACCTAACAACGCAATAAAAAAAAAGTATATACCACAACCACAGCGGGATAGCGTTTCTCAGCCAATTATCAGCAATGTCACCGTGAGATATTTATATGAACCAGGAGAACTCGAAGGTGGTAAAAAAACAGGGCTAATGATCCTATTTGGAGTGTCACTACGCATAGCATATCTACTATAACACGATCAACTGGTAGACCTCCAATCTATAAATTGGATTCAACTGCCCCTCAGCGGGGTTTTACACGCGAACAATTACAAGTTATTCCTGACGATACTCAATTGCCACCGCATGGTCTTAACTAGCGCCGTTGCGTCTGTTGCACTCAAGACAAGTTAACATTACATTGTTTCTGACATGACCGAGACTTATTTTTTCTGTCTACGGTAAATTGGCGAGGATCTTTATCCGAATACTGCCAACGCATGATACAATTGCAACTCGCGCAGTGATTATTCTGTTGTTGCTTCAGCGTAATTATTAATTCAGCATCAATATCAAATTCTCGCCGTTTTTTTTTGTCTTGTTGTTTGTAACCGGAGAGTTTTTTTTATTAATGATGCTAACATCAATATCATCCATTGTGGTGTCATCATCGAAAACAATTTTTCGAAGCTGATTTATTCGCCGTACTCTAGACACTGCAAGATAGACTAAATTTGACCACTCAATGCGATTATCGACTATCCAAACAATTGTATCCGCGATGGTTAATCCCTGCGAGGAATGTATAGTTGTTACGTAACCCAGTGTCCATGGCGATTTATTAGCACGCAATGCGTCTTCGACAACACTAATA
The DNA here is from genome assembly GCA_029339505.1 of Unio delphinus. Taxonomy (NCBI): domain Eukaryota; kingdom Metazoa; phylum Mollusca; class Bivalvia; order Unionida; family Unionidae; genus Unio; species Unio delphinus. Next base: position 786,782 of record JAQISU010000111.1, read on the forward strand.
TCAACCAGCACAATATCATTTAATACTAGTGTTTGTCTTTCGCGCTGTCCTGGAATTTCAACTTCAATATTCTGTCGCCGTGTGTCAGCGGGTCTATAACACAATGGAACTTTTATCAGGGGATATTTTTCTTTGTGAAGCTCAAACAACTTTTTCTCAAGTGTGTCTCTGACTATTTTTCTGCTAGCAACTACAAAATTGTTTGGTCTCCATGTGTTATAAAATTCCTCCATTGGAGTTTCAGAAATTATTTCCCTGATTATTTCACATTGGCTTCTGTCGGGTTTCAGTCTAATTAATTTTTTAACCTCACTTAATTGTTCATCAAGTGCCCTATAATCGCTATCAATTTCTTCATAATAGTCCACGAATTCTTTCAGCCACTTATGTGGACCCGCGCCGACAAATGGTGGTGGCTGTCCATGATCTCCGCACATTATCACCGTTGTATTCTTTTGCAGCAGCCAATCCAAGAACATCTTTAATATTTCTGTTGATACTGTGCTTACTTCATCCCAAATTATAACATCGGGGATGAATTTATCTCCCATTCGTTCAGGTGTCCATTTGTCACCAATGTATCTGAAAAAACTATGATACGTACACGCGGAAACGCCTCGTTGTTTTATCTCTCTGGCTAATCTATGTGTTGGCGTCAGCACAATCATGTTTATGCGTCCTCGATATAACTCGATTACACGCGTCGTTTTTCTGGACCCACCACAGCCGTTTAAATAAACTGTTTTATATCTACAAATTGGATCAGATATCGGTGGTGCATTAGAACGTTCTGATAAATTATCACTGTGTAAGTAATTACTTTTAATTTCAACATCTGCTGATTCAGAATAATCACGCAGCATTTCTTTTTTAATTCTCCATGATCCCCAACTTTCATCCGAAATAGTGAATTCAGCAACTGCGCAACTGTACTTGCTGTTAATGTAAAATGAATCAACGGCAACTCTAACCGCAGTGTCAGGAAATCTATTTATCATTGAAAATAAATTAATAGAAGCATAACCCAGCATCGACGACCTCAAATGTGTATACGGGGATCTGTAACCGTCGCTGTAAGTAACGACTGTACCCAATTTTGTTCCATCGGACAAGAAAGCGTCATTACGATCCACATATATGTTTTTGGATACTGCATCCGCGATTACAAAGTCATATTCGGTGTTATCCATAATCAGCCGTGAACAATATCGTCTATAGTCGCATTTTTTTCCTCCCTGAGTGAATTTTCCGATTATTCTTCTGCCGAGATCTTTTGCTTCGATGTTTCGTTGATTAAATACCAGTTTGGACCACTCAATGATATATTCTTCGCCGGCATCAATATGTTTTCTGAATTCGTCAATTATACTATCAAGACGTTCCGGTGTTGATAACCAGACATTGGTTTGTTTCCGATATGATATAATTGCTTCACTGACCGTCAGTGAAATTAACATTTTTGTATCAATCATGAACCGTAATAACGCTATTGGCAGCCACTTCTTTTCAGACATGTGTCTACCAATCCAAATATAAAAACAGCGATGAAGTCCTGCTGCAAATTCAAATGATACTACACGAGCGAATCCAGTTAAATCAAAATCAGGCAGCGGCCCATTAATTGCAACACGAGTCATTTCATGTACGGGGTGTCAAAATCGTTTAAAATACTCAGTACACTCTCCATAACCAAGAAAACTCGCTGGATAACAAGCAACCATATCAACTGAAATGATATTATCATGGTCGTATTTGTTATTCCATAAACCGCCATGATTAAAATCTAAACAACTAGCCTCAATGTCTGGCAAGAATTCTACGCGTGTTGGTTTCCATGCGTTTTTGATTCTTGCAAAATGAGCTGCAACCGACGGGATTGTAAAACAGTTTGTCAATAATTGTTCATCGTTGATGATTTCATCGGTGGCTTCGCCACTGTTGTTGCCTTCGCCACACGCCGTTAAAAATCCGCTAGCTGTTTTTTTTTTCATTTTGTTGTGAAATGCTTCAGTGCGGTATAATTCACCGTTTGGTCTTACAAACTGATCAAACGTATCCATGTCGTTTTCAGTGCTGCGAAGTAACCACACCGACACGGGGTCGTTTTTACTCAAATGCGCAATAGTATCGAATAGTTTCTTTTCAACGAGAAAACCGTCCCTGGAAAATTCTTCTCGTAAGAATTCGTCGGGTATATACTTTATTGTACTGTTCCGTGGAAATATTGAGACCGCGGGCGTCCACGCGTGTTCGTTATGATCAATAATTTTGATTGGAGCTCCCTTTGATTTATATTTTGATTCGTATAAAACTTCTCCGGTTATCGTTGTAACAGTTATTGGAAATCTCAGCGACGTTTCTAATTTTGCTATATCGCTAATAGTCGCTCCGCGGTCTTTCACCGTTAACTCCCATTGAGCTATTTTGCTACGCCGTGGATCGGTAAGTTTGTTCTCTCGGGATGCATTTGTAAAATGTTCTGTTATTCGTGCTGCTACACAATTGAGTGGCAAAGCCACTGACGACGAAGTCGCCGGCGACTGTTTCATTGGTTTAAGTTTTCTTATATCAGATTTTTCATTTTCAGGATATGCTCGTTCATAGTATGGTTTGTCAATTCCAGTTAACAAACCCGGCTTAGAATCACGGCTAACAACGACTGTTTTCTTGTCTTTGAGAATCGGTTCAAATTTGTCTCGTATAATCCAACCACCTGATTCTACACGGATAATGAATTTCACTCTAAAAAAAATACTTTTTGTTGCCAAGTTGTTATAACATCATGGCTGCGTTGCTGTCGTTCATGGTGGTATCAACAACGCCATCAATTCGAAATGTTGACCAGCTATGAGATGCGCCGTCGTGTTTGAATTCATTAATACAATCGCGTATTTTATTTATCAAGGCTCTATCCGTTATTGCCCGTTTTGGCACATCTTTGAGGGTTCTATCGAGATTGAATTTAACTTTTTCGAAAGGCTTAATTGCTGATAATCTCTCGAAGTCCTCCATGTTATAATTAAAACAAGTATTTAAATAGAAAAATATAGTATAATGAATCACTGCAAGTGGCTAATGATTGGATCAACAACCCCGTGTAACAAATCATGCAGAAGCGAATTCTGTGGGTATCATTTACAAAGCGTTTGGCGAGGAAGTTTTGGACCCGTTCCGTGCCTCCGATGTGGGGTGGGGGTAAGGGGAAAATCGCAGTTGTGTCTCAGTTGTGGCGGCAAACGTTACAGGGAACTAAAACGCTATTATGACAAACGAATAAAAAAATGCAGTCATTGATCCTACCGATGACTCCGTCAGCGACAAAATCATAAAAACCCTTCAAGACTACATTGATAGACTTATAATTAAAGCAAATAATAAATTAGACAAATAGTATTATTATACAAATGAGCCAAGATTTCAGACCTCACCCAGTGCTTGTTAATTATGAAGCATCCCGTGATGGTGTTGTTAGAAATTGCAGACTAAAGAAGCCGGTTGGATGGGTAAATAATAAAGGTTATTTGATGTTTAGTGCCGGGAAGAAGAGATATTATTGTCATCGATTCGCATACGAATGTCACAACGGATTGATCAAAGATGGTTTTGTGATTGATCACGTTGATGGATTCCTTCAAAATAACAAATTGAATAACTTACGAGTTGTTACTCAAAGTCAGAATACAAAATTAGGTGGAACCGGCAAACACGCAAAAAAGGCAAAACATGTCAAATCATTTGATACAGAAACTAGCGAGCAGAAAATATTTCAGTCAATGAATGAAGCCAGTAGATATTTCGATATTTGTAGGTCTTCAATACGATTTGTTGCAGAAGGAATTAAAAAATAGGCTCTGTCAAAGAAAAACTCACACAGGATACATTTTTCATATACATCTGAAACGATTCAAGGGAGATAAAGCATTTATGGATAAGTCCGCCACCACTCATAACACTCCACTCACTAAGTTCCCTTGTATTATGACCGTCAAGGTATGTGTCGTCTGCTATTTTTACAGGTAGAGAGAGAGGTATAATTGACGTGCGCGCGCACACTTGACTGTGGAGATTTATATTTATAACATCGAAATTACATGCTGTTTTGTGTTACGATGTTTTCACAACTTATTAAAACCGGATAGATATATCAGTGCTGTGTGCAGCCTTGACAAACTTCCTCTGCGCTAAAAAATTTGTTCAAACATCTCGTTTCATAAATAATATCATACTAGAAAAGGTGACCTCATACATGTAGACTGCTAATCATTGACGTGGGTATGTGACTGTACAATTACTATCTTCTACGTGCGAGTTGTATTTTTTTGTGTGTAAAAATATTTTATTTTCCGTTTTCCTGTATGCATTGTTATAAATACAGTAAAAACTCTCTTATTGTTAAGTATACATGTCAGGTTATATTGAATCGGTATTTCACTGACGCAGGCATGCGTGACTTTCAGTACAAACGTACTTTATAATCCAAAGCGTTACCTATGTTCGCTCAGCCGGAACGAGAATGAAACACTAATGTTTTCCATTCATTGAAGTAAGTGGGCGTGGTTAAAATTCCTCTGTATACAGCTCTTTGTGACCTAATCGGTAACGCATTTTGTCTAGAGAATTAGAACAGAGAAAATACACGCTGTTATCTAACAACTGTATTCTTTTGTTTAGTGTTTTATTTAAATATTTTGTCTCATTTAAATGTTGTGAAACAGCATTAATAAGTAATTCAAGGAAATAAAATAACACACCCGTGAATCAACGCTGCTGTATTAGTCACCTTATATATGTTATGACTCGTAATAAGCTTGGGGCTTTCGAAGGCCAAATCCGACCGATCAAAACTAACCAACGCCATTAACCCGGGCGTGTGGTTGTCTTTTGTCAATCAACCGGGTTAATTTAATTAGGTTGATTTTGATTGGTTGGATTGGCCGTAGAAAATCCGCCCCGTCGTTTCATGTTTGTGCTGTCTTGTGCCGTCCCACATTATTACATCACAAATTCCATCATCGTTTCATTGAATATACCATCCTTAATTAAGTATATATGGAATTGTACCGTCCCACATCAATCGTTTCATTGAATAGTACCTTAATTAAGTATATGTTATGCCTAAAATCTGCCGCAACACTCGAGTGGAGATATATATGGCATTGTGCCGTCCCACATCATCGTTTCATTGTAAATATCCATCCTTAATTAAGTATATGCTATGCCTAAAATCTGCCACAACACTCGAGTGGAGATATATATGATATTGTGCCGTCCCACATCATCGTTTCATTGTAAATATCCATCCTTAATTAACTTAATTAAGTACATGTAGTGATGTCCCAAGCAGATCTTCTGGGTGGTCTAAGATGACGTTTGTCACCTTAGGCCTCCCGCCGGAGATGTATGTTTCGGGTTCCTTTGGGCTAACTTGGATGCGAAGGCAACCAAGGAGTTCCAAAGATGTGTTGTCGTATATGTCCCCAAGCATATCTTCTGGGCGGTCTAGGATGACGTTTGTCACCTTAGGCCTCCCGCCGGAGATGTATGTTTCGGGTCCCCTTGGGCTTACTTGGATGCTAAGGCAACCAAGGAGTTCCAAAGATGCGTGTTGTGCTGTCCTTAATTAAGTTAATAAAGTAACCTCTGGGTCTCTCTGACGTCATAGGGAGCCAGCGAGATTGCCAAATGAGTGTTATTTTTTTTAATAATTAGAGGTAAAATATATTATATAAATAATGGATATCAAAGATGTAAATTCTATAATTGTTGAAATTTCAAATTTAAAAAATCGAGGGATAGTATTATCTGAAGGTCTCGACTGTGACAGGATTACCTCGGAATATGAAGAAATTGAGTATCAGTCTAGTAAGGGTCGTTATGTTTTACCTAAGATGTACAGGCTCTTGAAAGGAATTCAAAAGTCCATCAATGCTTGTTTGTACGGTAACGACATTAATGTATTTATAACGCTATTTAGCACCGTTGAAGCAATACGTCAAAAGCTCGGCCAAGAGTATCAAAAACGAGCTGAAATTAGTTCTAAGGTTCGTGATCTTAGAAAAATATTAAACGAGGAAAAACCAGTATCCTAACCACGTGAGCGTTACTATAAAAAATAGGCTTTCAGTAAATTTTCAGTAAAAAATTATTTTTTTTTTAGCGTTTTTTGTACACTCATATAGGATTTTCTCCTGAAAGAATACTCAGCAGTTTGGGCTTGCTCATGCAGTTATGTGCGTACTGGATGATCTGGTTGTGGTAGCAAGTAATCTCCGCGACGCCTCCATTTTCACGTAGTTGTTGTTGTTGCCGCGTCGTTAACAAAAATCGTTCATCGCCGTTCTCAGATATTACAATTCTGAAACCCCCAGCGATGTTATTTCTGAAACATTCGCGGATAGCGTTGTACAGTTTAACCCTGTCGGAGATGGATACGTTAGCTTGATGGTACATTATTTAATAACTCAGCTTTTAATTGTGATAGTTTCACATTTGAAAACTCAGTTCACAAACAATATATGGTAGGTGAATCGCTTACAACTAAATTAGCCCGAGAGTGGCTAGCAGCAATTAATAAGTTTATACCGGTTCGAGACAGACTTCGCGAGAAACTTCAACAACGACAACAAGCGCAAACTGACTTTTCTGTGTCAAGTGAACAACTGTTTACTCCGATAACAAGTGCGACCAAAGATGTGAAAAAGTTAACTGAAGCAGCGATATACGGAGATATTCCTGAAAAAGAACGAGCAACGAAGGCACCGCTGCTTGATACACTTGAAAAGATAGCAGCAGAGACCAAGCAAACGCGCGCAGGGATACAACAGCTATCCAGTGATATAAAAACCCAACGCGAAATTGAACGATTAGCTGATATTGATGATTCTGCACCTGAACCACAACCTGTTGATGCAACCCCAAGAAGTGTTTCCTTTATAGACAAACTCACCGAAGGAGCTATAACACAAATCAAACGATTTCAATTAATAAAACTCGAACATTATAAGATTTTTGGTAATTTTGCCGCCCAAAGCTTTCATCCCAGAAAGAGCTTTTTAAAAGACGAGCATAAAAACAGTAAAATAAACCGAGATGAATGGGTTAATTGGTTGTATAAAACGAATAAGGAGATTATTGGCCGTTTAGATAAAAAAGCATTGGAATATAAAGAATTTAAAAAGGGAGTTGATGAGTATGATGAAACTAGTACAACTAAAAAAGTTACTGCTATCGGATATTCGATTGAAAATCCTTTAGATTTCAACGCAACCGTGACATGTCCTGGTAACATCCTCCGTGATATATCACGGTTAGAAGTACTTATGGGTGGAAAGCGAGCCGGAAACAATTCCGTCGAGATAATTAATGAAGCAGCTGATATCTGTAGACGATTATTTGCCGGCGGTATCATGGGCATTGATGTATATCGAGAACTCATTGCTGAATTAGTTGAAAATCACAGAGATGCCCATGGTTATGATGAAAATCCTATGGATCTTAGCGATTGATCACTAATTGAAAAACTACTAGTTTTATAACAAGATGATTATACACTACAACCATGATAAACCCGTAAGCGTCTACGTGGTGAACTCACGATTGCCTGTTTATAGAGCATATTACGGAGATGGTTTCGGCAATATGCCTGCAAGTGTCAGCAAAGCAATAAATAGCGCAGTGGAAGAAAATTAGCGTCGTTGGCTGCTTCGGTGACTCCGTCATCCGTGGCTGCGCCGCTGGCGAACAGTAACCAATATGATATCGCAAACATGATAGCAGGAAGTGGTTTGCAACGAAAACAAAAACGACGATGATTACAAAGAATTTCACAATTGAAAATACTGATGTGAATAATAATAATAATGTTCAAAAGAACAGCTGATCCAGCGTTAGATATGGAAGCCCCAGTTCCCAAGGACAATTCGCGATTATCAATTTTATTCCTATCATGCAATACAAGCAGATATTCGATCGCGAATTGAACTTCAAGTCCATGATACCAGCAAATACTTTCTACCCGCTGAAGCGTTTATCGAAGTAGAAGGAGAACTTGTACGACTTCCTGATACTCCTACTGTACCCGCACCGTATCTAGATGGTACCAAAGTCGGCTTAGTCAATAATGGTATCATGGCGCTATTTGAATCCGCGAGATATCTCATTGACGGAAAAGAGATTGAGTCTATAGAACGTGATGTTGATGTGGCTACAACAATAATTGGGTTAGCAAGATATTCTGACGATTATACAAGATCAGCAGGTCCGTCTATGATGTTTGCAAAAGATAATAAAACACTGCTGGGCACACTCAATTTATTGTACGACGACCAAATGATTGTGCTGGTCCTCCCGCCCCTGCTGCTATCGAGGATATGATTATAAATACTGATCCCCAGTACAATCTAGGAGCTGCAACACGAATAGCAATGTTGGCAGGACAGCGTTGATCGTTTTCATGTGCGATTCCGTTGCATCATATATTTGGATTCTGCAGAAATGTACGAAAAGTTATTTATGGAGCGAAGCATACAGTAGTACTCGTGCGAAAGGGTAATGACAATGATGCAATCTGGAGAATTTCAGCGGATCCTGCAAATCCAGATGCTGACGCTGGTAGTCATTTTAACTAAATTGGTCTTGTGGATGCCAGTAATGACCCCATCAATTACCACAGAACAGCGACTACTATCATTTATGGAAACGGGTGGCAAATCATTGCTAAGTTGGCTAACAACAACAACAGATGTTAAGCAATCAAATATTAATGGTACATTTACATGGAACTTGGCATCACAACAAGGCGTTTCAGCTCCACGTCATATATTTATCACGTTACAGGATATGACAAGAGTGGAATCACAATTACACAGTCATATGATATTTGATCAATTAGGAGTTACTGAGGTCTCGTTGAGAATAAATGGCCAGCAGGAACCATCCGAAGACATACAACTTAATTTCGGTCAAAACCATATTGCGCGCGTGTACCATCGTATGCTGTCATATATGGGCCGTGATCAAAATGTTGATACTGGTTTGCAAATATAGCAATATGATTTTAAGAACTTTTATCCGATCTACTACTTTTCGCTGGAACATCTTGATTTAACAAGGCAATCCGTCGTTGATATACACTTCAGAGCCAATGTCATTCGTGGCACTATTGCTAATTATAGAGCGGTTGCTGTCATTCTCAGCGACAAATCAATGCTACTTGAAGGTGTTGGTGGACGAATGAGAATTGTTGATGCACCAGTGGAAAATATGTAAACGATTCACAATTAGATCAATTGAAAGTATAAATGTGTTTTACAATAAAATGACATATAGTGTTGTTAGTGTCAAGCTGACTGATGGTCAGGTCAAGAAATTGCGATCAAAATCCGCTAAAGAATGTGGAACCACAATAACGTTGAAACCAGCGCAGATGTCCGGCGGTACACATAAAATATCACTGACGGATCGTCAAATAAAACATTTCAATGATGCAATGAAGAATAAGCGAGGGGTTCAAATTGTATTTTCAAAGGCTGCATTGATTGCAGCGGCTGCCCCAGCGGTGGCGAAAGCGGCTGCGTTGGGAGCCTTTGGGACCGCGGCAGGGATGGCGTTGAAAAAGGCAACTGGGAAAGGATATAAAAAAAGGGAAAGGGTTTAAGACTACCAGGGACTCCAAATTCATGGTACAGCGTAAAGGGTCTAAGAATACCAGGAACGGTTTATTAGTTGAAAGCCCAATTCTCCCTATGTTCAATTTTGATTTAATTGATGCTGCTAAAAAACTAGCGATAAAAAACTTCAGAGGGGTTTTTATGAAAGATCAATTACCGAGAAAACCAAACAGCGTTGAAACCGGTATCATCAATCTTGATAACAGCAGCGGATCGGGTTGCATACGCGATTGATCCACGTGGGATTGTCTATTTTGATTCATATGGGTTAGCTCCACCAAGCGAGTTTATGCGGTATATAAATTCTTCGATGAAACTTAAAGAGTTTCCAATTTTTTATTCCACGCTGCCAACACAACAATTAAATGATCCACCGATATGCGGCCGTGAAGTATTAAATGTCCTCGCTGAGATTTCATCGTCACAGAAACCACCTCATCTGGTTGTAAATAAATACACGAGTGGGAAATTACAAGGTAATTTTAGAGAATCAATAAATTGAAAATACAAGTTGCGCTAACAATGATTGATATTTGGGGACGATCTCTGTCAATGTTGAAACCCACCGCGGAAACATCTGCGGGTTCTATCGAGGATGTAAAAAAAAATAATTGAAGATGAAATCGCTGAGACGTTAAATTTAGCAAGTGTTGACCCGAACGAAATAGTTGTATTTCAAGATCGCCAGGGTAAATTGAAAAGCAGTAATATATCCGCGGATGACATTTTGATACGGCAGAGCGATGCCACTGAAAACTCTGTTGCGCTGTATTCCAGCGACGGGCGACTTAAACCAGGCGCACGTGTGTCTACGATCACCGACGCGACTGCCGCCCACGGCCATGAGCTGGATGATTATATACGAGGTTATAATAGTTTTCGCAAAAATGTCGTACATAAATTCTTTGGAACCCCGCTTGTGGTTGGCATGACTCTCGCTGAAATTAAAAACTTTCTATCTTTATTCTTTTTTAACAAGGAGGCGGGGAGGATGATGAATGAAAATGAAATCAAGGCAAATTATCTCGATATTTACACGGATATTTTTAAAATAATAGAAAATCTTGAAAAGGTACAAAAACCCACTAACGACGTCGTTGTTAAGTTTTTTGGAACCCGTTTGTGGCAGGCATGACTCTCGCTGAAATTAGCGAGTTTATTGGCAAGCATACTCACAATGCCTACATCGCTAATAGTTTCTTTGGTGTCCCAGCTACATCTACGATGACTCTCAAAGATATTAATATGTTTATGGTGAGACAAACAACACTTAATACCATCGTGGATAAATTGTTTAGGGAGAACACCTGTGTCTGAAACCACATCTCTGACAGGCCCGACCCTCGCTGAAGTTAAAAAAGCTATTGACGAACAAAAAACCGCCAGCGAAATTGTTAATAAGTTCTTTGAGGGTTCTGAAAGTTACAAGATCACGACGACATATTCTCAACTCAGCGGGTATTATAATAACCAAAAAGCTTTGGAATTTAACCTCCTTTTGATTTCACTTTTTAAACGCCGCGATGGAACGATGATAAAATATTCCGAAATCAATAAAACCTATCTCGACGTTTACGACGATATTTTTAAACTAAAAGGAAGATTTTAAGGGATACAAAAATCCATCAACGACGTCGTCAATAAGTTTTTTGGGATCCCACTTGTGGCAGACATGACTCTCGCTGAAATTAAAGCTGCTATCGATGAAAGTAAAACAACAGTTGATGCCGTCAAAGATGATTTTCCAAAAATGACCGATCGACTCGATAAGGTAAAAATTCCCCACCGCGTAAAAACCGTTGGTAACATCGTATACACAGTTGCCAGTGGGACCTTTGATTGGATCCAAGGAAAGGAAAATAGTTTACATTTTCACAGCAAATATGGTAGTTCGGGTTGTTATCGATTTACAATAATACATCGCCGTAAATTTGATTTGGGAGTCGGCCCGGCAAAATATATAAGCGGTGTTAACACAGTGACGTATATAAACGATATGATACCAGCAGCACCCGACCGAATAAGATACCCTATTAGGATTGATATAACTACATCCGACGAGTCAGTGGTTAGGGATTCTCTACCCTGGAAGCTAGAATTTGTATCCGGTATTCCCCCCACCGACCATAAATCTGAGTACACAATCGAATAATTGAAAACACTAGCGGGTTTAAAATAACAATGACATCGATGAAATCAATTGAACCGATAATAGTCCCAGAGGTATCACAATCGCATCGATATCGATATGATACCGTGAAAGAATTTTCCGCGAATTTGAAATCACTTTCTGAGCGCTATCGTGAAAAAATGAAAAAATACCGACGCAGCGTAGCAATCATCGACATCACCGTGTACTCGGTGTCCAGTGTGATGGCCAGCGCCGGGGTTATTTTGTCGACGGTGACCATGATGGCTCCGATTGCAGTTCCAATCGCTATCTCCGCGGCAACAACAGTTGCGGAAGTCGCCACCGCGATAACTAAAAAGTTATCATCGTGTTCTCAGAAAAAACTCAGTGATTATACAGCTCTGTACCGGGTGGTATTTGACGCGTACTCGAAATTATCCGAGTTGATCTCGCTGTCAATAGATAATTCGTTCATATCCGATGTTGAATTTTCCACAATGACCAAGTTGTATAAACTTGAAATTGGAAATTGAAGACAGCATTAACAATAATGTCACTCGAACTGCTTCAACGAATCGCGGAGAATACCACTCCGATACGAACAAGCATAATATCAATAACATCAACAAACCCACAATTTAGTGTGAAATTCCCTTCTCCGATTCCAGTGCGCGAGATCGCGCTGGCAAAATTACGAGTATATCATAGCTGGCCTAATATCAGATCGGTTGCATTTGGCGGTCAGCAACCCAATAACGCACTGGTGTTCTCGCATAAGAATAAACCAGATGGTACTCCAGCGTGGGAAACTGTTTCGTTACCAACTGGGTCGTACCAAATTGAACAAATCGATGCTGAAATTCAGCGTAGAATAAAATCAATCACTGGAAAAGAATAAAAAATAGCTATTAAACTTCATGAACCAACGCTCTCGTCGTCGATCGAAATAAGCACAGAGGGATACATTGTAGATATCTATAACAGCTCGTTAAGAACAGTGTTAGGATGGCCTGAAAAACCACCCGGAGCCACCACCGACTTAACCACAGACGTACAATCATATCATGAAATCAATCCCATGTATCGAGATAATTTATCTGATATAAAAAAGGAAAAATCGCCGATAGATTTATATTTACCAACAAAAACACGTTGCAATGGGATTTTATCATTAAAAGAACAGCGGATTCATCTGTTACTATTTCATTTACGCTAAATGACGTCACTGGTTATTTTAATGAAATTAATCAATTACATAAAACACAACTAGAACAACTACGGCAAACAAAATCGCAAAAACAAGTTGAAATATTAAATCAGCTTATATCTGACATGGAATATATCAATGAACTAATTATTCAAACAATAACCAATGACAACAGCGACAGTAAACAACGATTCCTAACCGATTACAATATCACAGAAGCCAATCTGCGTAATTTCAAGTTTCCCGGATACAACGCTGAGGAACTAAAAAAAAAATCTGTTAGAAACAATATCAAAGTATTACAAACACTAGATTCAACTGTCCTCCTCAAATATAATAATGATCCAGATGGTGGCGGTAGGCATATTGCCCCGCACAATGTAAATATTCAGCGGTGGTTGCTCTCAACTTAACATGTGACGCAATTGAAGGAAGCTATCAAATTAATCTCGAGCAATCAAATCAAGCTCAGCAAGGATATATTCTTTATTCGTTTGCACCAACAGCTCCTCCAGGATTCCTAATTATTGAAAACCCAATTAATCCTGTCTACATGCGATGCCATAATAATTCGCTAACGAGAATTAATTTCCGACTCACCGACCAGTCAAATAATTTGATTGATCTACAAGACGAGGTGTTAGCGATTAGTTTGTTTGTAAAGTCCTAAAGACTTGATCGAATATTTGGTTGAAATAAATTATTAACCCATAGCAGCAGGGGGGCGATGACATCACGACGAGACCGTATTTTGACTAAACGATGAAAATGGTCTTGGAGTATGATTTTGCGAAAAACTTATGTTTCGAGCAAGTAATCTTTTTTCTTGGTTGAAAAAGAAGGATTCGAATTAATTCTCTCGAGATGTTTGTTAGATTTAGAGCAATTGATGTCTGGAGCAAATGTCCGATTGCCCCCCCCCCCCCCCTGCTGCTCAATATCTTAAAAATATATTTCTTATACATGAAGTTTAGATAAGTTTAGGTGAACTCTGACGTACACCAGTTCGAAGGTCAGTATTATGCGTGTGACAATACAGTGCTCGTAAAAAGTAAGATAGCTGGCGCAGCGAAGATTGGCGCTGAACGCAGCTTCTTACCCCAAAAACATGGCAGAAAAAAGAAAGAAAACCTATCACTTTCACAACGAATGGGAGTCGGGAGTTCTTTTTACGACTGTGAAAGAAACCTGCGTGTGTCTTATATGCGGAGCGACTGTGGCAACGGCAAAGCGGCACAATGTGGAGAGACACTTTACTACGAATCACAAAAACTACAATGCTAACTACCCACCGGGAAGCGCACTACGGGCAGAAAAAAAGCCCTTGAGCTAAAGGACAGCTTTGGGTAGGCGACAGGCTTTTTTTACAAGGCCGGCAAAAAAGTCCCAAAAAGCAACCGAAGCCTCTTTCAGAGTTACGCATTTCCTGATCAAGAAGAAGAAGGCATTTTCAGACGGAGAAGCTGTCAAAGAAGCAATGATGATAATTGCTAACAGTGTACTTAAAGACGAGAAATATGGAACCGATGTAATCGCCACTCTCTCCGACGTCCAACTGGGGGCAACTACGATGGCTAGACGAGTGTCAGCTTTGTCCAGTAACTTGGTCGATCAGCTGGGCCGGGATCTGGTGAGGTGCAGGTGGTTTAGCATCCAGTGCGACGAGTCCGTGGACAGCAGTAGTACAGCGCAGCTGATGGTTTTTATCCGGATGGTGTTTGAAGATTTCTCCACAAGAGAAGAACTCCTGACACTACTGCCCATAAAGACAACTATGAGGGGAGTTGACATTTATAACACAGTGAAGGAGTTTTTTTCGTGCAGAAAAAGGTACCATTGGAAAAGCTGGTAGCGGTGACCACAGACATCGCTCACTGTAAAGGTGACCCAGACTTCCCAAACTTTCTGCATTACCACTGCATCATTCACCAGCAGGCATTGTGTGCCAAAGTGATCGGCTTTGGGCACGTGATGACTCCCGTTGTGAAAATCATAAACAATATCCGCTCCAAAGCAAAACAGCACAGGATTTTCAAAGTGCTATTGGAGGAGATGGCAGATGAATATGGTGACCTGCTACTACATACAGAAATCAGATGGCTCAGCAGAAAACGAATTTTACTTTGTTTTTTGTCACTTTTGGTTGAAATCAAAGAATTCATGCAGTCCAAAGGCGAAGACGTCTCACTACTAGAGGACACAGAGTGGACACTTGACCTTGCATTTTTGACGGACATTACTGGGAAACTAAACCACTTGAACTGCAAGGTAAAGGCAAGACTGTTGTTAATATGATAAGTGCTTTAAATGCATTTAAAGCCAAAATTAACATTTTCTCTGTGGATATACAGAGAAAAAAGGTGCTGCACTTTCCCTCTGTGCAGTCAGTGCTGAAAGACAATGCTTCTGCATCTGATACAGTTGACAAAGTTGCAGACAAGTACTGTGAAGTCATAAACAGACTTGGGCAAGAGTTTGAGAATAGGTTTTGTGACCTTGATCAGCTTGAGCCATGTGTATCATTCATTTCCAATCCTTTCATGAATGTGGACACAACAAGCTTTGCTGAGCAACTAAGTACAACGTTCAACTTGGATGCTGGACAGGTGGAGATTGAAATCATAACATTTCAAAATGACCTCCATCTCAAAACCTACCAGGCTGCACCAAACGTTTGGTGCCTTGTTGACACAGAGAAGTACAGTGGTGTGTGTACAGCATCTATGAAGGTTGCCAGCCTGTTTGGTTCTACCTATCTATGTGAATCAGCATTTTCTGACATGAACTTCATCAAGAACAAACACAGAACATGCCTCACTGATGCACATCTGAAAGAGTCACTCACAGTTGCAGTGTCAAGTTACACACCAGATTACAATACAATGGTAAACAGCATGCAATGCCAGTCTTCCCACTAACAAAGAAAATGATACCAGATGTCAGTGGCAACATGTCAGTGCCATGGCAAAGTTTAATTAAAATATTGAAGAATTGTTCAATTTAAAATGTGTGTTCATGACATGTAACAGTTATTATATTTAAGTTTTTTCACAACATTACAGACATTACAATGTACATAATTGATAACTTTTTGAAACATGGTGCAACATAGTTCATGATTTGTTTAAAAGGTTTGTCAGTGGCTAGTGAAAATGGGACATTTTTCCTAAGAAATGTAATGTAAGTGATCATCTGAAAATTTAACAATTACTGAGATAAATAGAAATAAACTGCTGAATATTGATATCTGTTTCCCACCTTGTCATTGTTGATAATTATTGTAAGAAATCATTAACGTGATCAGAGTCTTCACATTATTAATAATGTATAAGGCAAACTAAGCAAATTTCTTATTTCAGAAGAGTGTATCAAACTGGTAGCCCTTCGTATGACTCAGTACCCATGAAGTAGCTCTCAGTATCAAAAAGGTTGGTGACCCCTGGTCTAAAGCGTTCGCCGTCATGGATCACTGCCATCTTGCCTGTCTGCGTGGGTTTGAGTCTAGGATTCAGCCAATGTGGGTATGTGAGAAAGCTTGCCAGTAGGTTCTCGTGGGTTGGTGTTTTTTTTGGGGGGGGTTTACCCTCCACCAATAATACTGGCCACCATGTAAAGCCTATCTTGTGCAAAAAAATGGCATTAAACCCTACAACAACGACAACAAAGGCAGTTAGCTATCTGTAGTACTAAGGCATGTATTACACATGTCAATCAACATAAATATCTGCATTGAAAAGTTAATGCAGTCTATTCTAAAATATCAGTGCTAAAAGACAGCACTGAAAATCATCTCCTTCTCAGGCTTCTGTAGTAGCCAACGTTAACAAGCATAGAGGCAGACTTCAATTAAAACATGTCACTGGCTGGTGACTGATAGATTCATGAAAAAAGTGATGACAGATTGTGGCTGTATTTAAAAAAGGCATCATATTCTCAAATAGTCAGTCTAACTCTACATTTGTATTTGTACAGTGCACAATTTTCAGGTGTGCATCAAGGCCATTAGCCTTTATTTTCTAAATTAATTTAAACAACTAGTATCTAATTGGGAAAATAATAATCAGATGTAATTTTTCATATAATGCAAGAGGCTAGTTTTATGTGCTAATAGAACATCAAATGCGATTTTCAGTCTGGATTTATTTGTTTTTAATACAAATTACCAGTAACATCTTTTTAATTTTAAGGTGCGTGGTTTTATGCCATTTTCTTTCAATAGTTAATGTACGTGTTGAAATTTTGAATTGCCAGCGAGACACTGAACAGTAGGTTTGTACATGTGCAAACTGTCCTGGCTGACTTCAAAGTAAGGCACTTATTTAAGCAAGTGCCTGGTTATACATGTAGATCTTATGAAAAAAGCATGGGCATAAATAACTTGCTATTGTTCATTGAAATCACTTTGTTCATAGCATAAATGGTCACTGATAGAGTGAAACAGTGTATAAAATTACATGCCATAAAAAAACAGCAACACAAAAACAAACTGTACTCTCATAAGTAGTTATTTTCTAAATTTAAGTGCTTCAAACAGTTTTCATACAGTAACTATAGCTCGTGCATCTCACTGTGTTTAATATCTGATACCATGTTTTTTTTTTCTTGTAGAATAATCTTTAGAAAGAATTATGATGTGCAGGTCATAATGTTTGAGTGATACTGATCATACATGTCCGATTTAAATAGTACAACGGTCATTTTTAATTTGTTTTTGAATTTTATGTGTATTAATGCTTTCATTAATTTTTTCAAAGAGGGTCTTAAAAATAAAAGGGAAACTATTAACCAGCACACAAAGCACTTTTATAGTAGAACAGTATGTAAATGTAGCTAGACCACTGAAAAAACATACCATGAAATGTTACCATGGTTGTAATAAAATCCACAACCGACTTCGAATAGATTTAGTGGATTTAAAGGGTGGCAAATCAACCAGGTTGAGTGGACCTCCACTACTCATACTCAGTGAGCACATAAATCTCTTGCCCTTCTGTGCATGCCCACCAGACCGAGTTGGCCATCCGTAAAACATGATAACATGTACTGTCAAATAATACAAAACAATATCATTTGATTTGGTATATTTATTCCCAAATGCATCAACATATTTTTGTTGGACAATAGATCTTTTTTGTACATAAATAATTGGATCATGGTCATTACAATATTCATAATTTACAAATATTAAAAGCAGGTTGGATACATTTATCTATCATACATGTATACATATACTATTTACAAAAATCCATTACCACCGTACTGTTTTATCTAATATAACATTAGGTACTTCAATTATAACCTCTTACTGATAACTGAATGGGGTAGGGAGGTGGAGGTACTAGTGATCAATAATTCTTAATTTTTCATAATTCTAGATCAACAGAATCAGCTTTCTGCTATCAACCTTTTAAAGTTGAAACTTAAAATTTGTTGCATAAGAAGTTTTGCAAGCTTGTGAGCAGGTTAATAAAATGACAATAACACTGTTGGCACCTGTACAGAAACTGAATATCAGGTTGGACAAAAACTTTGTTATATCACCAGTGATGTGTCACTGTCAGACCTGATGTGACATGATGTTAGTGAAAACATAGATCATCATTACTGGTAGCAATGGTTACTGGGATAAAATTCTGTAACCTTCTTTATGTAGGAAATGCTTCATTCCAAATACAGTATACAATAGCGACTTAAATTAGCATAAATGCCGTAATAGCACTGTGACAATAATAACCCTGTCCTACATGAACATTTGACGATGATCGCCTAATGACCTCTGAATTAGCTAATTTAAACTGTTTTTAAATAATCTGAAAGTGAATAAAATCATTCAGTACACAATCATGCTTTTTGACCACAATGCACAGTCTCCACATGCGAAGATATTAGACTTCCTCTGATTGGTTGATAAAATTAGTGATTATGGTAATAACAGTTTACCAGAACATGACCTCTAAGTGGCTGCTGTCAGATCTTCATGTATAACAGCAAAGATCTGATTTTAATCAGACTGACAATATTGTATGTGATGGTATTGTAATAGAGTGGTAATGTTGCTATACAATGTCAGACTCGTGATTGTCATATAAATGACAATATGGTACAACTTTCTTGATCTGAAGTGCTCAGAACATGATGAACTGGATGATATGCACATCAATGATTGTAATCTGGTAATCCACTTTATGACGTTTGGATGACAGTAATATGGGGACTGCAAACTCAACTGACCTCCCAGATATCATTTGTTCCATCTTAAGATGCCAATTAAGTTACAAGTTCCAGTAAAACCCCACGATTGAAAGAATAGTAAAGACTCTTTTGTGCCAATGGGTTATACTTTTATAGGCTAGTGGTTGTAGTTAATTGAAATAATGTATGAATGAATGAATCCCCTGCATTTTACAACCTTCATTCTAAAATAAAATCTTCAAAAGTTAATTTTTTTAAATACAAACAATTTCTCTCATCCATTCTGAAATATATGTAATTAATTTACAACTGGCAGAAACCAAACTACATTCATTAGTAGAATATCATTTTTTTAATGCAGATAACAAATGTAATTTAAGATTAACAGGATAAAAAACACCCTTCATTTTTAAAGCAAAGAAAAAAAGAAAACCCCACCCCACAGGTGTTGTAATGTTGGTGTGTTTGTGAAGTCCAAATATATAAGATTTATTATTGTATCACCCAGACAAAAGTAGCAAAGTAGTTCACAACAAATCAACTTTGAACAATCAAGTAAAACAAATGAATGCTTAAATGTCTCATTTGCAAATATAAGTGCTTTTCAATTCAGTCAAAGATGATATAACAAAGCCATGTCATTAATACACTGAAATCCTGTGGTCCCTTTGATCACAGCCAATAAAAGATATCAACTGCATATAAAAAAGGAATGGATTATTATCGGGGAGATGGGGGAATAAGGAGATATAAAAAGCTACCTGGCACTGATATGCACAAGTCAATGCAAGTTATACATGAGTATAGCTCTGACAGTATAGAATTTTAGACTGAAATACTGTATGGAAATTTCTGTGCTGGTAATTTGTTTTATAATTTATTTTATCTTTTATTTAAAAAACATTGCACATCATACAGTGAAACCTTCCCACAATAACAACCCTTTGAAAAAGACAAATGGGACATTGTAAACAGGTGGCCTCTGCAGGCAAGTCTAGCTCTCAAATTTGCTTTATGCCAAATTTATGTACTATGAACCAAATAACATTAGATTATAATTAATAGTATTATCGTTATTTCACATGCATTATTATATTAGTAGTAGTAGCATGTTACCAAGATTCATGTATTTTATTTTGATATTTATAAAAAAAAACCTAAATGAAGTTCTAATAAAAGTTATTGTATTCTCACTTGGTTATTCTGACTATCCACTGACAAGAGTTACTCTCCTGTAGAGTAATAACTGTGTGCATTTATCTGCATCTGTCTCTGCTTGTCATTTAATGACTCCAAAAACCAATCTGATGATTTAAATACAGCACCATCAAGTCAAGAAAACTAAAACTGAGTATATACACTCATTTATTCATTGCTCTCCCTCTCTCTTACATATGCAAACACTTGTTACTCATTTTCAGTAGAAATGGCTCAAAAATAAAATAATTGAAAGCTTAACTGTCATTGAAACATATGATGGACTTTTTTTGTCAAGGCAGATAGTAAAATTTGACTCAAAAACATGTATTCACATTTTAAACAATCGATGGATTAAGCAGTTGCTCAAACTCATTGAGATTAAATGACAGCTTTTGCTTTATTCCCTTTGATAACTAGATAATGAAAACAAGCTTTCTCTGCTATCATTAGCAGCACCTACACCGTTATTCTGAGTATTCTCTGATGCTTCCCATGTCATTTCGACATTTATGTTTGGGTGTAAGGTCAGATTCAACTAAATCTGGCCTTGACCTTTGAGATTCATTGGATTACAGAAAGTACAATCAAAATATGAAATGTTTAAACATTGTTTTAGGTTTATACCTTTATACCTATACCATTCCTTGCTCATCTAACAAAGTTTAATTTGCATACTAGGAATGGTCACTGCTGATACTTAGGAAGGCAGCAGTTGACTGATTACATGACATTTATGTAGTGGAAATTTGCCAGGAGGGGAATCTGAATGGCTGCTGACATTTGTTTCCTTTGGTCATAAAATGAAAATCAAACCATGGGAATTTCCTCCTCAAAGATATAACACAAACAGAATTAATTTATTCATCACAACCTGACACAAAATTAAAAAAAATATGCACATAGTTTTACTCACTAGAAAACAATAGCTACACAATGCAATATATATATATATATATATATATATATATATATATATATATATATATATATATATATAAAACACATAAGTTGTTCAAAATCTTCTGGAATAACACATTCACAATACTGTTATTTACTTAAAGCAGAAAATACGGTACATGGAAAATCACAGAAACAACCTGTATATATATATTTGTTCAAACTCTATATAAAAAAAATGTAAGTTATTTTGTTTTAACAGTTGGTTTACATGATAAATTCTTAATACACTGGTATATACATTAACATAAGATCAAAAAAGGTTTTCTTGAAATCAAACTGAAATCTACAGGATGACATAATTCACAAGCATACAAAAACATCTTTTTCTAAAAAAAATGTTTACATAACAGCATTGTTCTGAACAACAGTGTAATCCAGAGCTGAATTTAGGCCGAGCCAAATCTAGGCCACATGTCCCCTTTCCTTTAGAAAAATGGGGTGAGACAATCAGTGAGGAAATAAAGTTTAATTAAGAGAAACTAAATAAAAATGAAGATTGTATCAAAAATGTATGTTGACATCTATATGTAACACGCAGGCATTTTTGGGGCCATATTATATACGTTTCTCATCACTACTACCTCTAAGTCATTTCAAATAATGGCAGACAAAGAGATGAATATGGCTTTTATTAATAATATCAACTGTTGTCTGCCAGAAATTACTGAAATAAAAACAAAATCTGGTTAGTATGTTTGGATATTAATAGCATTTTTCAAGGCCTGAATACTTGCAGTGAATATCCAGACAAAAATTCACAGATCTGAGTTTATAAGAATAGTTTTTATTTTTCAAGACCTGAATACTTGCAGTGAAAACTGCTCCGGTGGCCTAGTGGTTAAAGCGTCTGCCAAGGAAGTCATGGATGCGAGAGATCGTGGGTTTGATCCTCGGTCGAGTCATACCAAAGACTTACAAAAACGGTAAAGAAAAGTTGTCTTGCTAGGCGCTCAGCATTTAGAGTTTATTGTTAGGACTGGTTGACCTGGTGTCAGGATGCGACTGGGTGGCACATCATGCTACATGTTTGTGGCGGACGATCTAACCACTAGGCCACCGGAGCGGTTGAATGAATGTTTGAGGTATTCAAATCATTAATTTCTTCTTACAGTATCTAGAATGTAATGGGAGAATTTGGGCTATTTCTGAAAGAAGCCTGATTATAGCCTTTCTATTTTTATCGTTTAACACACGGCACAGAGCCTGAAAATGGACCGATACAAAGCTTGACAATGTAACAGATGGAACCTGGAAGGACAGACAAGGTATCATTATACAAATATTAAGGTATGACATTTAAACATCTCTCACCTAACTGGATTAATATCTTTCTGCTAGTAAATGTGTCTTTATGTGCACATGGTGTTTGTATGTGCATATCCAAGTGTAAACATTCAAGGGTGTAAGTGATAAATACATGACAAATGTATGTTAGAACCACAAGGGAGCTGTTTATTGCCATGCAACATTAAGCTATGTATAGTGTACCTAAATCATACAACATGCATCAACAAAAACATATCACAAACATTTGCTTGTGCATGTGTGTTTGGCTTGGCATGAAATTTGCGAGTTTCAATAACACAATGAATTCATCTGCAAAATACTTAGTTCACCTGAAACCTGGGCTAAATTCAATAGAACTAGCATTAGGTCATGCTAGGTTGATAGTTAAGCTATTTGTGAGTAGTGCAAAAAGTAAAACTGGAAGAACCAAAGTGTCTTCTGTGCAAACTGTTATAAACAGCTTTCTCTCCCATTCTAACATGCTTCACTCTAATGTCATTTTGGATATAACACAGTAGTGCTATGGAACCAAAAATCAAAATAAATAAAGTTATGATTTTTCGTTAATTTTCATTTAAAAAAATTTGACATCCGCTGAAACTGTACATAAAAATTAATGTATACATCTTTTCCTTTATAACTCGCATACAAAAGGGTCCAAAAACAAACCACACCATAAACGAGTGTGCTAGTTACTGAGTGACCTCTAATAAAATAAGTGATCCAATCCCCATTGGACACCAAGAACACTGTAGGACAAGGTGGGGTGGGATAAATGTATTGTTCAGTGGCTGGTAACTTGTTTTAAATTTGCATCAAGAATAATTGATAATAAAGTGCCCTTTCTTAATGAAGTTATTTTATAATATAAATATACATTTATTTTCAAGATGCTCAACATCTGAAAGACTGTTAACATTATTCCAACCAGTTTCCAACAATATTCATGCGCATCAAAGAACATTTGTGCATTACATCACTGCTTTTTGT
This sequence comes from Unio delphinus, assembly GCA_029339505.1. Taxonomy (NCBI): domain Eukaryota; kingdom Metazoa; phylum Mollusca; class Bivalvia; order Unionida; family Unionidae; genus Unio; species Unio delphinus. Next base: position 810,417 of record JAQISU010000111.1, read on the forward strand.
TGTTGATTAGTGTGATTTCTTGCTTTGTATATGGCTATAAAGTTCATGTGTGCGTGTGAGTTTTGGATTTTGAAGATAGCTTTAAAAAATTTCAGTCATATCACTATCATATCTGCAGTCTTGCAGTTTATGGTGATGTCTAGCACTGGAACATCATGCCTCAGTTATGCAGCATGATATCTCACCCAGTCACATTATCTCAAGACCAGGCCGACCAGTCCTAACACTGACCTCTTAATGCTGAGCACCTAAATACGCCACTGCATTAGTGCCATTTTTATAAGTCTTCGGTATGACTCAAAAGAGCCTCAACCTGAGACCTTACACATCTGAGGCAAATGCTCTAACCACTAAGCCACTGGAACAGTTGTTTCAAAGTATGAAGCACGGAGTCTAGGAATTGGGGACCAAACTATCTGTTGATGCACCTTGAAACAAGATTCTTTTTCCCAAAAACTAGTGATAATTATTCGGCAAAACTCGTCTATGCCACAACTAAATATTGTATAGCTCAGTTAGTAAAATATTGATGCTGTGATTTCATTGCAAATATTAGTGATATTTCTCCTCATCCTAGAGGATATCTGAAAGTGCCAATTCAAAAATTCTCTAAAACTTGCTTCTCCACAATAATCCTATCTGTGAAACAAAGTTCTTAACACAGTTTTCTTTTTGTCTGCATGCCATGCAATCTTTAATCACATTTATAATCGAGTAGGTGGTTTACTTGTGTTAAGTACACAATAATATTTAAAACTTCAATTGATCAAATGGAGTAAGTTCGAAAGATTTGTGAACATGGTTGCTTGATCTTATACATGTAAGTTTTGCATGCCTTTCAACTTTTTTTTATCCAATCTCTTTTATTTGATACAAAAGACTCAAATAACGTGACAATACAAAAAGAGGTTAGCTTTTAATTCATGCAACTGGTCAAGAAATACTTCTGTAAGTCAGAGATCAAAACACAGCTGGTACTTAAGTTCTCAGTGAAACTCCCATAGACAAGGCTGTTACAGTTGATTGATACATTTTACGTTTGAATACAAGAGTGGACATTACAATTATTATGATTACACTTAAACTGAACTAAAAGATAGAACTAAAATTTCGCTTGATAAAAATGATTTAATTGATATATTTGTTAAAGTAGTGCTTCTAGCAGGTGAAATTTACATTTTCGTTGAACATTGTAGTGTAATGTGTACTAAGAAGGTCGTATGGAATAAACATGTAACAATATATATGCCTTTTGATTTAAAAATAATAATTTCAAAACGTTCATTAAAATTTCAAGGTCTTATCTGCCATTTTCAATGAGAAAACCATTGATATATCAATGTTTCATTTAGCAATTCTGATTGCAATTTTCTTTAGTTCAACAAACAGGTCTAACATTTTTTCTATTTTCTAGTTTTAAAAAATTGACTCCACGTTTGACCCTGTGTTACAAGTGGCTTCCCAAATTAATGAGGGAGTGGGTAGTTTCACTTGTTGCCAGCGACTACCTATAGGGATATTGTACATGTATTTGGCTAAAGTACACTTAACTGACATAGGAGTTTAGCACTAAAGCCATCACAGCAGATCAGTGACTTGACCTCTCTGTAACACAACTCACCAATTATACAGAAGACCAGCTTACTGCCAACCATTGTTTATTAACACCTGGACAGCAAAAGATCACAGCAAAGGATGAGCAGCCGCATGTCTTTCTGTAATCTGTTGCACTGCAACTCCGAAAAGATAGATGATTGATTGCATAATAAAGTTACGGAACAAATAAGTTTTGATCACAAAATTGTCACTCTCCTGTGAAATCAGATTAAAATGAGTTTTGTCTTATCAGTGTCTACAAGTGAATTAAGACATTTAATCTCACAATGGAGATGATCAGGAAAAAGAATGCTTATTTTGTAAACAAGGTTGTGATTTTTAGAGATTCATAGAGGACGATGTTGTAGAGGCTAAATAAAGCATTGCAACGGGAACATTTTAACTAATTTGACGATATTCTGCAAAGGATCAAAATTATAAGGACTGTCCCATTGTTGACTGAAAGACTGGTGCTTGCATCACCCAGCTCTTCCTTGGTGGTAAAAGAGAAAATTTTGTTCCCCATCAACATAAAGCATGACAATGACCAAGTTGACTGCCAGAAACACCTCATACTGTTTTCAAAGCCATATTTGCATTTAGAAAGATGTGTGTTTAATTTGGATTTTTAACAAAGCTTTAAAAAAGAAATCCATCATATTGCTACAATATTTGCAGTGTGGCAGCATTATAGTTATGTCCAGTCCTTAAAAGTTACGCAGCTGAGAAATATCACCAACGTTGTTTTTAAAAATCAGTGCATAACCAAACACCCTTCTGGTCTCTAACAACCTAAAATCACCCAATACTTCCAGTACGAAAACTGCATATCATGTGAGTGAACAGTGTTTATTCAGTCTGGGGTAGTAGATTTTGTGAACAAATATTTTTCAGATAGCACTGGATTTTAAATGGATTCTAAAATAACATAGTGCACTTGTCAGTTTGATCTTCATTTATTTAATTGAAAAATGGGTGTTGAGGTGGTCAATATATGATTGTGAGTGTCTAATTAGAAAAAGAAAGAAGCTTTCAACACCAGGCTGCATTGGCCTCAAGAGCAACCAAAATTTAAATTTTTTGGTAAGTGATTGAAAACATTTTGTATTCACTTTAAACGTGACGCTGCTGTAGATAGAAATTATAAGTGTTTATATAATTGTTTTTAATGTTATTTGTGACCTATTCTATCAAATGTACAACTGGGATTGAAATCTAAATGTTATTGGACATAATTGAATATATAACTAACATGCAGTGACAAAAAACATAATTTACATAAACTAATAGTATTACCATACATTTGACAGCTTTGTTTATCCCCACCACCCATAAGTAAACATTTTTTATCATTATTGTTATACTGCTGTCTGGTACATAACAGTTGGCAGTTATGGACCCTAAGTACTGCGTCATAATGGGGATAGCACTCTAATACAATCTTAATGGGAATTCAGTTCCTAATGACTAGAATTTCAATGGAACATGTTGGTTCCTGTTTTGGTGACACTATTCTGTTCACCTAGGGTAAAAGTCTTGTTAAAGTTTAGCAGCTGAAGGTACCAGATAAAACATTCCTTAGACGTTTGACCTATTTTTATTGGCTGACTTTATATACACAGGAGGATATCCATCAATAAAACATCAAATCAAATAAATCTGAAGTGTCAAGTGAATTTGCCTCCAGAACATCCAATATGCAACCTCCATAAGTATGTGTATGACTTGCAATTACATAAGCACAAATATAAATACACAATACCACTGACACAATGACACCTTGATCTTGCCCATGTTTTGCTGCTGAGAAAAAAAAACAGAAGGAAAGGAAGAGGAAATCAAAAGAAGAAGAGAAACTATAAATTGGTATTCACAAGATGGATGTGCTTATCAAATAGTTAACACTAGTTTTCCCCCCCAATCTTGTACAAGCCATTTGGTAAAGGACAATTCTTTTCCAAAAATATGTAAATTACATAGTAAATTACAAGACTACAAGACATGTACAGATTACTGCATCAAGCAAGATTTGTGAACATAGCTCACTATGGTCAGTGTGTGTGTGTAATTAGGATTTTTAACGTAGCTTTAACAATTTTCAGTTATATCGCTATGATGTCCACAGTGTGAAAGTTTATAGTGATATCCAGCAGTGGGGCATCATGCTGCAGACATGTAGCATGATGTCCCACCCAGTCACATTATCCTGACACCAGACTGACCAGTCCTAACACTAATCCCTGAATGCTGAGTGCCTAGCGAGGCAGCTGTTAGTACCATTTTGTAAGTCTTTGGTATGACTTGACCGGGGTTTGAACCCATGACCTCTCTGTTCTGAGCCAGACACTCCAACCAAAAGGCCACCGGAGCGGTGACTATGGTCAGTAATTAACTCCTACCAATTCAATATATTCTACCTCCCCAGGGGGGTGGATCCACAATCCTAAAACACTGTACACCTCTCCCTTGATAACTTGTGCACAAGAGTCCACAAACATTGACCACACAATAAGCGAGGTCACAAGTTACAGAGGACATCCAAAAATTGAAAAAATTCGTTTTGACATTGAGAATACTGTGGAGAGTGGAAAGTGGTGTTAGGGAGCCAGGCTGTTTAATGATTGAATTCTAATTTTACAAGCTCTTTAATAATAATTTTTAATAACGCATTTTTTCTAATTAAGTTGTTCGTTATTCTGATTAAATAACATGTATTTTCAAAACGTCCAGAATGTGAAAGATAGTTCCACCTGGTTTCAACAACTATCACATGTATGCAAAAAATCTGTGCACTACATCAATGCATTTTGTTTTCTTGATAAGTCTGGTTCTCGTAGTGGTGATTAATAGTATCCTGCCAAATAGGAAGTCCACAGAATAGGGAATTAGACTAACTGTTGATGCACCACCAAACAAGATTCCTTTTCTTCAAAAACATTTGTCTATGTCGAAACTCAATTTTTGTGTTCAATTAGTACAATACTGTAATCGTGATTTCATTGGAATAATGAAACTAGTTATCATCCTTGAGGATAACTCCAAGTGCCAGTTCAAGAATTCTCTGAAACTCATTTTCTCACAATGGTCTGTATCTGTGAAATCAAGCTCTTTATTTTATGAAGTATTCATTTCGCTTGGCTGCTTTACTATCTTTGATCACAGTTATGAATGAGTCTTTAAGATAGTTTATATAGTTTATATAACATACACAATAACATTTATAAGAGTTTGATTGATCAAATGAAGTCAGTTCACCCAACATATGACTGGCCGCTAGATTTTAAGTACGTAGTATTTACGTGCCTTTAACTTTTCTTTCATTCCATCTCCTTTATTTGATTCAAAAGACATGATTAACTTGATAATACAATGGAGGTAAGCTTTTAATTTAGTGCAACCTTACAACGAATACTTCTGTGTCAATTATCAGGTTCTCAGAAAATGCTCACGGACATAGCTGTTACATTAGATTAATGCATTTTACGTTTAATTACAAGAGGAAACATTGCATTTATGACGTTTACACTTAAAAGAAACTAAACATAGAACTGAACATAAATTTCAACTGATAAAAAAATTATTTAATTTGTATTTATTTGTTAAAGTACTGCCTCCACTCAGCAAAAGTGACATTTTCATTCATCAAAATTTCCTTACATATTGTCAATTGTGGTGTACTATGAATGTTGTTTGGAAAGAAAATGAAAAACTTTATGACATATTTATAAATTTGATATTTCATAATGTTGATTAAAATTTCCAGGTCCTATCTACTGTTTCTTATGATAAAATGAGCAATATATTAAAGTTTCTGTTACCAATTTTGATTGCAAATTTTCTTCAAGTTCTACAAATAGGGATAATTTTTGTGGTATTTTCTGGTTTAAAAAATGGGATCCACACATGACCTCGTATTATAAGCGGGTTTGTGAGTTATCATGGTGCCAGTTATCGAGGAAGTGGTGTACATCCATAAGCCTTACCCAATTATGAACCAGAGTTTGAGTGTTATTTGAAGAACACAGAAGCATACATGTAAATTCACCATAGAGAAGGGGAGGGGGTTATCCAAAGTTTAGGAGTGCCTCCAGTTCCTCATTGAAATCTACCTCATACCCAAAATAAATCATTAATGAAAACTTAATTTTTTTCCTTTCTTGTTCACATTTGGTTTCTGTTTAGTATTTGTTGGTGGTACTGCCTGTGATCATATGACTGAACTCACTTAAGCAGAGCAAGACAATGTAGTTGCTTATTTTACCCTCTGATCCTGTCAGCATGGCTCGCTGGCTTCATTGCTTTAGCTTTGCTGAGGTAAATACAACAGGATTAAAGGCAATAATTGATTGGATTACTAAAGCGCTCATTCTGCATAAACAATAAACATTACTTTAATTCTCTGTTTAAAGTTGTTGAGATGGATTTGAGTCAATACTATGTGTGATCAAAAGTAATTTGGACAAGATTAAAGATCTTAATGGTTGGATTGCTAAAAAATTCAAGTGGCTTAAAACTAGGTTGGTTTGAATTCAGTGTTCAAAGATTGTCAAGGTGTCATAGCATGCCAATGCCAAAGCACCCAAATCAAAGTTACTGAAATATCTCACTAATTCATTGATGCTAGAATGGAAATAACTTTCAGTGGTTGCCGTCAAGTTCAAGGGACATGACCATGCATTTTGGCTTTTATGTGAAGTGGTTTAAAATCTGTTATGATAGCAAAAATGACATCACATCATGCAGAAACTGCATCTTATAAAAGCATACTAAGCAAGTCAATAAATATGCCATCACTGCTTGTGGAAGTTGCATCAAATGTCAATCAAGTTACACAAGCTGATGCACTATCTGTCAGCTTTATAGCTGAATATAATCTCTGTATCTAGTTCTGATCATTTTTCTGATCTAGTCAAAATACCTAACTTATAAATTGCAAAAAAGTTCTCAAGTGGAAAAAAACTGCCAAAATTAGTGAATATTTTTGAAATTATAATATTAATATTAATTGTAGAATAATAAAAATAACAATAAGCAGTTAACACCATTATAAACAACCCCCATCTTAAAAACTGACATCAAAAACACCACTGTCTATATTTAAACCCTTTGTAAACATGAATGTAAGCAAGACTAAAGTACCTGTCACTTACTTCCATTGTAATCCATAATGCCTGGAATTTCTCTTCATCTCTCCACTAGTAAGTGACAATTGTTTTCCAGATTTGACTATTAATGAGTGGTGATAGTGATAATAATGATGACAGCAAAGGTGTCTGCAAACAAGGCTATGGTCAGAAAGGGTGCTATGGTATGATCTTTACATTAAGTCTTAATGAGGAGAATCTTACTGACATTTTTACAACATTAGAACCAGATAGGACCAATCTTGAGCAGTTCTGGCAGGCAGCCAGCAATCTGAAACGACCCACAGGTAGGAAACAATTTAAACTTCTTGGTGAACTTGGCAGAGGAAACATGGATTTTATAACATCTGAGTGTTAAAATAATGAATCATGAGGACTGCCACCAATGACCTTCCAAGAAATGCTAAAAAAAAAATGCTTGGGGTACATATAAGATGATGAAACAAGCTACTGTGAAAGGAATGATTTGATGAGCATTCTTTAATATTTAAAAAAGACTAAAAAGACCAAGTTTGTTAAATTGCTGTAATATTTGTCCATTTTGCACAAAAACAAAATATAATTGCATCAATGAAAATCCTCCCTCTTGTAGGGTCAAATTTCTGATCAAATTTTTTAAATTTCCTGACCTGTCATATGTATGTAGAATGTACTGCAATCATTCATCTCTCTTACATACATACACAGACAGTATACCTCTTACATACATACACAGATAGTATACCTCTTTCTAAGTAAAGTGTAATAACAAAAATATAAATTTATGGTCAAGTTTACAAAGATCGGGGAAATTTCTTCATAAATCTCTCAACCATGAGGTGAGTGGCTGATATGTGAGGCACAAATGATATGCAGTGGTGCAAAACAATCCACACTGATGTGCTCTAAACTGACGGTGAACAACATGATTATAAGAATATATTTTAGTACACTTTAATATACATATTCAGATGTAATTACCTTGATAACAGTAAAATGCAGACAATATAGACTCAGGTTCTAACATATTGTTCTGGATGATAAGGGTTTAATTCCATTCAAATTATATACTGAACACTATTCTTTGATCTGTTATCAACACATAATGAGATAGCAGATCAAGCAGATTTGGTGCATACATCCTTTTACATACATCGGTATATATTAACATTTTACTTGGCAAAAACCATTGATCTGGTGTTCTTTTGTTTTGTATGAACACTTCGTTCCATGTCACCATACCTCATACATGAAGAAAGATGATTTTGACTTACAAAACAAAACTGACTTGGATTAATTTGGTGCTAATTGTTACACCTTAGTCAGATCGATGTGATGTCTGTTTGATTGATACTACTTTGTTGGACTGATTTGGTATCTAACTGATCTTCTTTCATACAACCTACAAAGAGGGCAAAGGTATGACCCTCTTCAATGCTTTTGTACAGATCTTTCAACCCTAAAAAAGATCAATTCAGCTGAGATGATGAATTGTTTTTATTAGATATATATAGTTTATATTTTTATATATGTGTTCACACAATTCACTTTGGTTCCTAATTCATAAATGCATGAATAGAGGTTGACATTTTTATCTGAAAATCATCCTGAACTCTGAAAAAACGTAAGCTAAAGATATACATGAATTCAGATCCAGTCAGGATTTCCTGTACATCTGACTATTTTATTCATCAACTTGGACACACATTCTAGGTACTGCATTACGTCTATAAATCTTGAGGATCTTTCAGAGAGTAAGCCCCAAGGCTAATGGTGTCGCTGTCATCATACAATGTCCCTGAGTTCAGACTCTCCATTGGTGATATCATCTATAAAAAAAGAGGAAAATTTGATATTCAGGTCTCATTTTTATGAACTTGTACTATTTTATGTGTCTTTCATAAGCAATCGACAAATCTTAAAATTAATTATGAGCTCACAATACAAATTTGCATGAAACCATGAAATAAACATTTCAATTTTCATTAATAAGTTAAACATTATTTTCAGGAAGATAAACAATTTATAACTCTTTTTCTGTCATTTAAAGTAATTTTATAAAGTCTGAGGACAGTCTTTGTGTTTTGAACTTAATTTTACATTACAGAAAACACATTACCGAGCCTACTACAATAATGTCTAAACTGTTAAAATTTTTTACTACAATAGTTTTTGAATGACAAATCAAGGATAAGGTATAATATGCAATCAACTGAAGATAGAGTGTAAAAATATATAAATATAGCTGGAGCAATCTTCTTTCGCTCTTGAAAACTCCACAATATTGATCAACCAATGAAAAAGCACAAGTGGACATAAAAATTGTGAAGCTTTGACACCGTTTCAACATCTCCAGAGAGTAGTTATTAAGAAGTTCTTGGTGGGAGTTTAGCAAACATCCTGTAAGTTTCATGGAGTATATTTTCTTAAGCAAACTTTCTCCATGTGTTACTTTGTGATCACTGCTTGTAACAGACAAAAGCAAAAACAAGTTTGGTAAAATTCAACAAATAATTTACTTCCATAAAATAAAAACTTTAAAAAGAACTTATAGTATAGTGAATTAAATCCCCAAAAGTCCTATTTTATTTCATCACAAATCTCAATGTATGAAATTCCAATTGAATTCTAGTGGTATTCCCCCTCAAAAAAATTCTCATGTATAACGTGTTGATGTACCTGTAGTCTTTGATGTGCTAATGTGCCAGTGGCCTAGAGTGTGATGATGTGCTAACAACCTTTTGATGTAACAGAATAACATATATGTTACCAGGATTTCATCATAAGCAGGGGGGGGGGGGGAGGAGGGGGATGGGGAGGAGAAGGGGGATTTTCCAGCTGATCCCCTATTTAAAACAAAACCTCTAAAAGATCTTGCCTCTAGTTGTATTAGCATTAATTTGTTTATTGTTTCTCAGCTTAATTGTCCACATGAATTGTCTATTGGAGTAGTCTGTCCCAAATAAAGTTTTTCACTGACACAAGCTCTGCCAAATGTTGGAACTTTCCTGAATCAGCACTTTACAAATTTGTGAATTATACTCCTTGGGACATATCTGCAATAATATGATCCAATCTATACCTTTCTGAATTCACTATAATTCCAAATTAATGTTCCAGTCCAAGAATATTACTTAGATTTTGTTTGTTTTGTTTGCTTTTAGGGCTTAACGCCATTTTTCAGCACACAATAGGCTATATATGGCGGCCAGTATTATTGGTGGAGGATGAACCTGGGAAAACCCTCGGAAAGAACCACCGACCCATGAGAAGCTACTGGCAAGCTTTCTCACATAACTACATTAGCCGATTCTTAGACTCTAACCCATGCAGACAGAGGTGAGACGGCAGTGATCCGTAACGGAAAGCGTTTTAGACCACTCGGGGTCCCTAGCATTTTGTAATTCCAGTGAACAACTATTTAAATAAATAAATCTACCCAAACTAAGAAATAAATGCAACAAGACTGATTCTGCTTCAGATGTTAAGGCAAGAATGAGTAATATTTCATGTAAACAATATTATATAAAAACTAAGATACGATAATAGAGACAGGATGTAGGTCAGTCTATTATATAAAACATGCAAAATTGTCAAGTTGTTTAGGAATTTCCAAGTGGAAATCTGATGTCCTAGACTCAGACCCAAGTAAACATGTTTATCTCCATTGATATTGATCTGAATATTTAATCCATACTCATAGATAAATATTAGCTATTTATTATGTTGTTTACAAAATATATGTTACTGGTCAGGTACACCAGCACCTTGATTCTGGAGAATGTCAAGTACTAAATACATATGAATATAACATATAATCATCAAGATAACTCAACAAATGCTACGAATTAAATATACATAACACACATCACTGTCTCTGCACTTAAACAGGTCTTATGTACAACATGGATCAGCGATTTTATTGCTTTTATATTATTAGGTGTTCTGAAATTTTTAAAAATTGGATAGGGCTGTTAAATCCAGATACAATATTCACTGGTAAAAATAGTCGCTGGTTAAAGTGCTAATGATAGTTGACTGTTGGGTTGGGAGGTTTGTGAAGGATCCTTTAGCAGGCCAGGAAGATTGGAATACATAATGTCATTCCTAATCCATTTATCAGACGCAATGGATTAAGAATATTCATACTCATCATCAGGATGTCAAATGAAAACAACATCATAGCTGTTGATAGAATAAATATTAGTTTTCCACCTAAACTTTAGTGTCATTATATGCATAATATCTAATGTACTATCATAGATGTTCATGAAGAATACATTGAGCACATTTGTTGACAAGTCCATACATCAATATCTGTTCATAATATCAATTTAATGTCACTAGATCCATTCCCACCTGATATCATTCTGTGGCAGAAGTAGCTGATGAACTGAATGGATCTGGTACCAATCACCTGTATCCTAAAAGAGACAACTATAGTCTGACATCACCTTGGCATGCAGATGGTCGAAGAACTTTGTTGCTAAAAAACCCTGGGATGGCTAGATTTTTTATGTGGCAGATGTACCCTTAATGTATTGTGACTGAATAATGTGTTGGAAGTAGAAATGTATGGGTACTTACAAGCATGGGTCAAGCAGGTGTTTTCCTTATCAATGAAGTTCATTTTCTAAGCCTCTATTTTGATCAGATTACTCTTACAGAAAATGAAGTTTACATTGACCGGTTAAGAACTTAGCATAATTCTGGTTTAGGCAGGATAATGGCTGCATTGTAATGTTTGTATAAGCTTTAGTGATGAAAAACTGTCAGCTGCCGACTTGAAACCTCTCTGAATCCAATATTTCTTTGTACAAATGCACAAGAATAAAATAATGTGTGTATGTGTGTGTTTGGATTTTTAACGTCACTTTAACAGTTTTTCAGTTATATCGCTATGATGTCTGCAGTGGGGCAGTTTATAGTGATTTCTAGCACTTACCCATCATGCTGCAGACATGTATCCTGACACCAGGCCAACCAGTCCTAACACTAATTTCTTAATGCTGAGTGCCTAGTGAGGCAGTAGTTAGTACCATTTTATAAGTCTATGGTATGATTCGACTGTATCCGAACCTGTGACCCCCCCCCCCATCCGAGATGGACACTTTAACCACTAGGCCAATGTAGCAGTCAATAAAAAATTACTATTACCTTTCTGAGTGCCTAGTGAGGCAGTAGTTAGTACCATTTTATAAGTCTATGGTATGATTCAACTGTATTCAAACCTGTGAGCCCCCTCATCCGAGATGGACACTTTAGCCACTAGGCCACTGGAGCGATCAATACAAAATTACTGTTACCTTTTAAATTCTGACATCATGCAAAAAAAAACTAATAAAAAGGTTCATATTGAAGTGATGATAAGAAACTTTGACATCAATAACATTTTCAAAATCAGTAAGATTAAAAGCCAGTTATTGCAGAGAATACATACTGTTAGGTCAATACTACTAGCCAGACGTTTGCCCCTTAGAGCTCTCGGTGTTCCTAGATTGTTATTGCTGTTTTCCTTCACAAAAGGGCTGAACACTTGGGACACAGCTTTCTTCAACCTCCTAGGAGTCTTACTGAAGGAAAAGGCACGACTGACTCGCTTTCCAAATCTGAAATTAGATCAGTGGCATTCATATGATCTTAATGATTTCCCAAGGCAGCTAATTTTATGATTTTTTTTTTTACCAAAAGCATTTCACTTTCTGGAAATGCCTTTGAAGGGAAAGGTAATACTATTTATATTACAGGCCAGATACCCAACAAGCACTATTGTTGTCAATATATATCGCAGATAACAGCTGGAATCATGTTGATGTATCAAAATGGCCTCAAGAGAGAATAACTCTTAAAATATTGTGTGTCTTGTACCTACTGATACTGCATTATGATTGCAATGAAGTCAAAACTAGAAGAAAATTAAGAGGTGATTTATTCTGAAAAAGTGCTATGGAGAGATAGACATGAAGAAAAGGTAAAATATCTACCTAGTGTTAGAACAAAAGACAAAATAACATTAACACAATATCAGATTTATAAATCTTTTAATAATAACAATTAGTGATAATACATCAATATAAATCCTAATATCAAATTCTGCATGTAGATCTTACATTACATTAAAGATCAAGGATATTTTTGTTATATATACATTCTTATATACACTGCATCACATACCAATCATAATATAATATAAATCTAATTAATATGAAATTTGAACATGATCGAAAAATATGTATCCAAATGTAGGCACTTAAAGATAGCAATTTATTAGCAATCAAATAGTGGATTTCCAGCATATGGAGTTTTGAAAATCAGTTTGATAATAGCGAGCTGATATAAATAAATTAATAATACGTGTATATAGAAGTTTATACATGGGATCATTGATATGACTTTGCAACAAGAGGTGCGTTTGTTGCAATATACCATATGTAAAATTATACTATTTGTTTGTCGTAATCTTTTTTTTGTCCCTGTTCATTTATTTTACGTTTCCTTTGTGTTGGTTTATGTCCTTGGAAACAAGATTTCTGACTGACCATCTGATGATGTCATGTAATTACTCTCAGTATGAATGAAGTTTCTGAATTTTTTGTAGTTTTATGTTTTTGTTCGTTAGTTTGTGCCTCCTGTTCCACCTTATAAATTTGAAATTGTCTCTGTCAGCGAGTTGGTCTTCATCAGTCCTTTTTAATGTACTTCTCAAGTCTTTGAAATGTCTGTCCACCAAGTTATTTTTTTTTAAATGTTTTCCAATTTCATGCTTTTGTTATATTTGTTTTTCTGTATTCATATCATTATAGATGTTGTAAAGCGCTTAGAGCTGCTAAAAATTAGGCGCTATACAAAGTCATTATTATTATTATTATTATTATTTAAATAAGATACTTCTGTCAGAGGCTTCGATTTCCACTCTACAATCTACTTTAATGCATGGTTAAATCTTTACCTTCTGCTCACGCATATATGCAACTATAAAAAACGCCTTGTAGCCCCACAGACACATATACATGCTGCTAATAATACTCTCTCTGTCCCAGCTGGATCATACATGTGTTTCCGGAAAAAGGTTGGGAAACGCCAGAGATGTATATACACGTTTCATATTAAGGCTTTGTATTGGATCAAATTACAAACATGTTCTTTTTTTAAATATTTAGCAAATGAAAATAGTCCTTACCTAAAATGATGAAAGTATTCTATTAGTAGTTTTACATCGAAATAAGTGAGAAATCCTATTGAAAATGAGGTCATTTGTGAAATTAAAACAAGATGGCAACAGTCATATATTCTGACAATGATTATGACAAGGATTTGAAAGTGATGACATTGCAAATGCCATTGTTTTTAATCAGATTAAAGATCAAGGATAGAACATTAGTACAAGTCCTATTTTGACACTCAACATTTCAGATTTATCTTAGTCTGAGGATGAAACGTGTGACGATCAAATCTGGTCGGAATATGTAAGATTGGTTTGCATGGACAACTTTGCAGCAGTTTCAGGGCCAGCATCCAAAATTGTACCGTTAACTTTGACAGCTGTTGTGTGCAATTCTGTTTACTTCGTAATGTTTCTTGTTGAAAAGTGAATATTTAATGTGTGCATATTCTTATAGCATGCATGTTTTATCTACTGCTGCTATTCTAGGATAACATCATATATTGTAATATTATTTTTGATAGCCACTGTGAGTGAGTGTGTGTGTGTATGATCTGGATTTTTAACTTAGTTTTTAAAAAAATCAGTCATAGCACTATGCTGTCTGCATTGTAGCAGTATATAATGTTTAGGATGGGGGCAACATGCTACAGACATGTTCCACCCGTCACATTGTTCTGACACTAGGCTGACCAGTCCTAACACTAACCTCTTAATGCTGATCACCTATTGAGACAGCTGTTAGTACCATTTTTGTAAGTCTTTGGTATGATCTGGCCTGGGTTCGAACCCATGATCTTTTGCATCCAAGGCAGACGTTCTAACCACTAGGCCACTGGTCAACAGCCATTGTGTGCAGTTTTGCTGTGGTGTAAGGCTTCTTGTTGAAAAGTGAATATCCATGCTAGCATCTTTTTATAGTTAGGTGCTTATTTGCAGTTGTCATTTTAGAATTGCATACCATATTGTACTGTTAAATCTTTTTGATAGCCATTATGTGCATGGTGTTGTAATGTAAGATCTACATGCAGAATTTGATATTAGGATTTATATTCATGTATTATCACTAAATGTTATTATTAAAACTTTTAATAAAAGATTTATAAATCTGAAATTGTGTTAATGTTATTTTGTCTTTTGTTTTGAACAGAGTGGAGTATCTTCTTCAACCCTGAGGGCCACAGGTATCAAAAATGTAATGCTCATGGGCTATACATGCACATTTGGCTTGCTGGACTGCAGTTGATTCACCCTGTACTAGAAAATTGTCCTTAGTATTTCAAAGGAATGAATCATACATACATACATACATACATACATACATATATTCATGTTTTGTTTATGAGGTTGTATGCTGAGGCCAAATTCTTACAAGTTTAACTGATATAATTTGGGATGTGTTAAATCTTATTTTCACTCCAAGTAGGTTCATTTTTTTTATGGATTTGTTTTCCCACAGAACACTAGAAATGGCGTATTGTTGATATCACATGACTGTCTGAGCACTGATGTCATTAACATGTATGTTGCGATAGTTGTGTAGTCACGTGACTTAGAATGCAAATGACTAGATCGAGTCAAATTTCAGCAACGATGTACTTTCGTCTCGTCTATCAGCGGATTAAAGACGTAACAAATGCTATTCTCATGATTATTGAGAAAATAATACCTATTCCTATCGATTTCATGCAGGTATATATCGATGAAAGATCGTTCAAGTTTGCTAGGCCGGCAAGTAAGCGGTTACCCCATTCAACTTTTCGATAGGGAATACGCTCTGACCCTACACCTAAACATAAATGTCCAAATATCAAAAATGGGGTTGCAAGAGTCAGAGGAAACTCAGACTAAATGGGTATTTGCCACACTAGCACATTTACAGTATGGTATACTAATATTACCCTTATACTAATTTTGTACTCACAGTAAAGTAAAACCAAGTAACGAATGGGAAATATTTTGCAGACCTGTGAAAAAAATCGCAGATGCAAATTAGTAAGGTTCCAATGATTTTTTTTTCTCTCGCAAATCTGTGAATTCGTGAATCCAGAAACGTGAATGTTCGAGGTATTACTGTATACACTATTTACAAAATTATGTGCAACATGTTTAGGAATATCACATCATCAGCACCTAATTCCATCAAAATAAACCAGGAAAATTTAATATGTGATATGGTTTGAAACAATTTGTACGAAAATATACTTGTCAATTTTCACATCCAGATTTTGGTTCAGACTGAACTTTGTTCAATGAACACATTTTGCTGGTTGGATGGCATGTTTTGTTCAGTGATACCAATAATACAATATGCATTTCTGGGCAGACTGATTGGTCTTGTTTGCAATGTCCGTGTACAGTTTCTCTGTAAATAATAAGTGAAAAAAACTAGATTTCTCTTTTTTCCTTGTCAATTTGTCAATGTTTGATGTAGATCCAGGATTCGTTCCACTAAAATCATTGATTTGGACAAGCAGAAGATGATCGCTCCAATCTGCTAGATTGGCAGAAACTTTCATTTTCGTTATCAGCATCCTCATCTTCTGACGATTCAATCTCAAGAATCTCAATGTCCCATTCTAAATCTCACAAATTATCCAACTGTCGAACAGATCTTTCCTCTGCATCCTCAATATTTTCGAGATCAAACCCAGGAAACTCCCCATTTTCGCCCTCAATGCCATAAAAAAATCACTCATACATCCACCATCATCTTGATTTTTCAAGAACATAACAGATGTAGTGAAACTGCTCTCAATTAGTAATCCTTGGTTTCTGAACATTTCAAGTTGCACAAATGATAGTAAATTCATTTCTAATTGGTTCGCATGTGGTCTGATTCTTGGAAAAGCCTCATTTGTAACCAATCAGAAACACAGCTACCACACATTCAAATCGAGCATCAATAGGATCGGCTATTGAATGCAGTCGAGAAACTTTGAGCTACAATGGGATCGGTCATTGAATGCAGAAACCAGATTGAGAGCATTGATTGACTGGATCGGGGCTGAATGAGTTAAACACATTTCTGCAACTATCTAGTATCCCATACTCTTCCCCCAATAGCAGAATAGTTTTTAAAAAAAAACAGTTAACGAAAGACTGTCAATATGCTTGAAAGCATACATTAGCCAACCAGTGGTGTAGCGAGTTAGCGAGTACATTTGTTGTATATACCAGTAATGGTAATCAGTATGGAAAATTTGACTACTCTGAATCATATGTAAGCTTCTTTTGTTGTGATACAAAATAACGAAGCAAGGAAATGATTTTACATGCCATTCTCGCATGTTACTTTGCTTTAGACCATTAAAATAATTGTTTGCATATAATTCATGATAGCTACACTTAAACTATATAGCTGTTTCACTTGCTGGTTTGAGCAAATCTCAGACATCCCAGAACATAAGATAATAAGAAAAATGTAATTATTAAAAAAACCAATATTATGATCAACTTAATAAATTAGTAATAATATATGTTTATTATTAATATCTTAAGCATTAAACTCATGCAAAATATGCTGTTAATATTAAATTTATTTACTTTCAAAACTATTGCCAAAATCTGCAATTTCCAGCTTCTTGCAAATTTGAAGGTGCATCACTTGCAGTAATGAAAGTAAATATTAATTTATATTACTAATATTAAATTTGACAGATATGAATTTTACATACACAACCAATATACACTATGGTATATATGTATGTGAATTTCGGTGTTTCATTGCATTCTGGTGTTTCAGTGTTTCTATGCACTCAAAATTAACTCTTCTGTCCTAACCATCACTGAGTGCCCAAAAATATGCAATATGTGCTTTCTATCAAGGTGCTTTGAACACAGAAACTTAACACCTTTGAGTGATTGAGAGTAGTAACCCATGACATTTCAATATAGAAATGGATCTAAATTGTCCTTTATATGCAACTTTGTCCAAGTTATTCAACGATTGGTAGAAAAGTCAGTGTTTTGACAATGGTGGCAGGAATGTATTGTTTGGAGTACATTAACGATTGGTAGAAAAGTCAGTGTTTTGACAGTGGTGGCAGGAATGCATTGTCTGGAGTATATTAATGATTGGTAGAAAAGTCAGTGTTTTGAAAGTGGTGGCAGGAATGTATATGGTATTGTTTGGAGTACATTAACAATTGGTAGAAAAGTCAGTGTTTCGACAGTTGTTGCAGGAATGTATATGGTATTGTTTGAAGTACATTAACGATTGGTAGAAAAGTCAGTGTTTTGATAGTGGTGGCAGGAATGTATATGGTATTGTTTGGAGTACATTAACGATTGGTAGAAAAGTCAGTGTTTTGATAGTGGTGGCAGGAATGTATATGGTATTGTTTGGAGTACATTAACGATTGGTAGAAAAGTCAGTGTTTTGATAGTGGTGGCAGGAATGTATATGGTATTGTTTGGAGTACATTAACGATTGGTAGAAAAGTCAGTGTTTTAATAGTGGTGGCAGGAATGTATATGGTATTGTACATTAATGATTGGTAGAAAAGTCAGTGTTTTGATTGTGGTGGCAGGAATGTTTATGGTATTGTTTGGAGTACATTAATGATTGGTAGAAAAGTCAGTGTTTTGACAGTGGTGGCAGGAATGTATATGGTATTGTTTGGAGTATGTATATGGTATTGTTTGCAGTGCATTAATGATTGGTAGAAAAGTCAGTGTTTTGACAGTGGTGGCAGGAATGTTTATGGTATTGTTTGGAGTACATTAACAATTGGTAGAAAAGTCAGTGTTTTGACAGTGGTGGCAGGAATGTATATGGTATTGTTTGGAGTATGTATATGGTATTGTTTGCAGTGCATTAACGATTGGTAGAAAAGTCAGTGTTTTGACAGTGGTGGCAGGAATGTATATGGTAATGTTTGGAGTACATTAACGATTGGTAGAAAAGTCAGTGTTTTGATAGGGGTGGCAGAAATGTATATGGTATTGTTTGGAGAATGTATATGGTATTGTTTGGAGTACATTAACAATTGGTAGAAAGGTCAGTGTTTTGATAGTGGTGGCAGGAATGTATATGGTATTGTTTGCAGTGCATTAACGATTGGTAGAAAAGTCAGTGTTTTGACAGTGGTGGCAGGAATGTATATGGTATTGTTTGGAGTATGTATATGGTATTGTTTGCAGTGCATTAACGATTGGTAGAAAAGTCAGTGTTTTGACAGTGGTGGCAGGAATGTATATGGTATTGTTTGGAGTACATTAATGATTGGTAGAAAAGTCAGTGTTTTGATAGTGGTGGCAGAAATGTATATGGTATTGTTTGGAGAATGTATATGGTATTGTTTGGAGTACATTAAACTTGAGCAAGCTGATGGAAAACAAAAGCAATCACAAATAATCAAAGTCAGTAAACGTTATTAGCACCTTAAAATATGGTACTCACAATAGAAACTGCAAAAGTTGACATTTACAAAATTTAAATTGACTGAAAAAATGTTTTAATTCGATTTATTTACATTGTTAACAGAAACAAATAATTTATTCTGTATTTAAAACAAACTTTTTTCCTACCTTACAGCTTTACTTAGTGTATTATAGCCAAGCTCACTGGTGTTCAGCTGGAGTTCCTCTCCCCGTACCATGGCAATCAGAATTTCCTGCAGTAAATATGATGAGGTAAAACAATAAATCCATTAATGATGATGAACAGAAGAATGAAGCATATGGTTATAATTCAATGTTTCATTCCAATCTGTTTTTTCTTTCTGTCTACCACATCTCCTTCAACTACATATTCACAACACCATAAATTAAGCTGCATCCGGTGATCCTGACTTCCAGCTTTGAACATCAACTCCACATCACAATGAATGACATTTGAGACGTAAAATCACTGATGATTGTTGCAAAGAAAAATAGCATGAAATACGGTATGTAAACTATCTCACAAGGTTGGTAACATGTCAGTTTCAAATGGGTTATTATAGTCTGATAATTTTTTTTCTCTGAACATAAAGGCATAATTAATAAATATAGTCTCTGGCTCATAACAAAATCACAAATGAGCTTTAAAAATCAAGTTTACAGATGGAAGGTTCATATTTAGTCTATACAGTCAAGTGGCTTCAACACGAGTCAAAATTATAATTCGTTTTGTTGCCTTAGGCCATGGGGTTCTTTATTCTTGGTAACTAAACATGGAAGTGTTATAGGAGAAAAGTGCATATTTTCCTCCACTATTTATCATTAAAGATCTGAAATTTGTACCAGAAAAGTGTAATCCATATACAGGCGAGGGTAAGAAGTATTTAGGTAGTAAAAACCTAATTATTTTGCCAAGAAATGTATCTTTGTTACGCTTTATAAATTTCTGTAATGGTTGATCAATGGGTGAATTTCTTGTATCCCACAGACAATTAAATTGGAAAGCGTAAAATAGTTTCGGGGGGAGGGGGGGGGGGAAGAACCCGAACCCAGTTGATCTCAATCATACAGATGCTTGTTTTCAACACTAAATCTACCTTAGTATAGTTTGGCTCAGATCACCAGCAAAATCGATGACCAAGACTTAAGTAGACAAACCTTTATTTTGAATTTTTGTGTTTAAATAGCACCCAAAAAAAAAACAGCGCATATGGGGTAAAAAACAAATTGGTGGAATCACAAACAATTTATGTGACTTTTCCCCCATTGGTTTTGACAAGATGTGTGAGTAGCAATTGTTGTGAGAAACCTGCAATTCCACAGGATGGCGGCAAGTGTTTGGTAGAGCCTGCACCAGTAGGTTAATGGTAAATGCAAAATTGTGTTTAGATCCTGAGAAATGTGTCACAGGGACATGTATAGTTTGGTCGCAAGTACTATACAGACTGGACTAGCAGAAGTTGCATACTGGATAGCACTATGTATATTTCATTATGTGGGAATGTGTTAAGCAAAAAATTTAATACTTATGATTCTTCTTTTCCATTTTGTATGTTTAAAAGCAGACTCTCTCTCTGTATCTTATTAAAATTTATATAATTAAACTTTGTATATTTTGTGAAACACCAAAATAGTTTCAACATTATTCACTCTGAAAGCTTCCATGTCTCAAAACACATATTGTGACTGCACTTTAGTGGGAAAGTCTGAATAGTAAATGGCACTGTGTACAACTACAATACAGCACTTTGTGTTGTGTACTGGCTGAGCAGATAGATAAGTTCCACATGATGTAGTGGAAGTCCATGATAACATAATCATATTGCTGTGGGGCAATACAAATTAATTGATCTATTGCAAGCCAAAATGTGGACAATCCACAATAACAATGTCCTGTCTGTAATGGATACAGCAAGAAAAGGATTAAGATCATAGTAACAATAGTAATAGCATCTACAATTAGTGTTTTTTTTAATCATTAGTCTACTTTCAGAGACTGAGACTTTCAGAAGTCTGTTAAATGCATACCTGGCATAATACATACAGCAACAAGGTTATGTATCACCCTAAAGGCTTTGTCATAAAAGTGAACTCTTTTGCTAAGGTCATTCAAACTTTCTTGACTGATAAGTGGAGGGCACAACTTAACAGTTTTCTCGGATCTTGTACTTCTGTACAATTTCATCTGTTGCACACAGACGTGATTGCAGTATTAATTAACTCTGCCAAGGATTTAGTTATTGGTTCATTTTTTTGGGGAGCTTTAAGTTTAGATAGCTGCCATATACTATCAGTATTGCTAATAGAAAGACCATTGTAATCAGATTGTAAAACATCCATGTCCCATTTATTTTGACATTCCAAGAAATTTGCTAGAGTGATCCTTCTGTATCAACCATCTGCTGGGCTAAGATCAATGCCACTGTATGGCCATTCATTTTCAACTTCTACATGCAACTAAAAAATGTCTTCAATTTCATTGTCATCAGTCATATCTAGAGGTATTTCATTTAGGCCCAATTGTTTTTTCCAAACTTCATTATCTATTACAGACATATTGTTTAAGTCTATGAGACTGGACTATTTCGACTGTCCAATATTTTCATCTTATTTGGTCGCCATAACATGCTTGCATTTTGCCACTGTTTTAAACTTTAGTCACAACAGACTTCAATTTTTTTTGTCTTTGTTGCCTTACTTCTATGTTTTCTTAACTCCTCTCACCTCAACCTTGCAAAAGGCTGCAATATTTTCTTGGTTAACTCCCAAAAATCAAAAGTTTGCTTTGATGCTGGTAATTGAAGATTTTGTCCTCTTCTTTAGCCATTGCAAATAAACAAACAGAAAAAGAAAAATTATGACAACTAAACAACTGCAACTTGGACTAGATCCTAAGCTGGCTACAGCACCACCACAATATCAGACAAGCACCTATTAAATTCTTACAACTCTTCTGAAATGGCAGAATATCATTTAAATTCTTTGTGCAGGTGTCCTGCTTATACAAGACACACCACGGGACACAGTATGTCACTGACAAACAGCTTCCTTTTCTTTGACTGACATCTGTTTCTGCTGATGGCAGAATAATTATGCTATGCATACATTTGAGACATTATGGAAAATAAAGGCCGTGAATTGAAGCCTTGCTGTTAGGAGTTGCTGAAAAGTTAGTGCCCAATTAACATTGCTACTGTAATGGCTGTAAATCTTGGGACAAAAAGAATAATTTGTTTTTTGTGACCCTATACTTGAATGCATACAAAAGATATAGTATTATCGGTGTCCCACGATTTGTAGACCAAAACAAAATGTGAAGACAAAATTTCAAGATCGACATGTCACACAACAGATCTTTCAATAATCATGTCAATAAACTGTAACTATTATAAATGTTTTTGTTCTACATATTTTGCATATTTTTAGACTTCTCCAAATGAAATTAAATAAAGGTAAACAATGTCCAGTCCGTAAAAACTTTATCTGGAGACCAGGCTGTACTATACTTTACACAGTACTTGCACAGCATACTTTACATCATTTAATTCCTTGTTTATTCTCCAAAATATAATATGCAGATTTTATTTTATTCATTGCTTTTACCAAATTGCATTCTTCCAGATTACATTCCAGCTTGACATACATAACTTTCATTTATTTGGATTCCCATGCTAACAGGCATATAGTCATATAACCTGCATGTTCAGGAAAGAATGATCATATTAAAGGCTAAAATTCTGAATATAGATCGACTATGATCATCATTGATCTATATTAGTTTTGTGCTTTGGCTGAACAGTTTTGGTGTCTCCTTTTATTATTGATGACTTTGTCTTTTGTTTTCTGACAGAAATCAAAACTATTTAATCAATTAAACCCTGAACTAGCTTGGGTTAAGAAAGAATTTTGGCTGGCAGCTAACAGTACTTTGATGCGCAATAGCCTTTTGCTGTATAACATTAGTATGATTAATGTAACTTTGTAAATGGTACTTATTTAAGGTTGTTTATATCAAAGCAAATTTCAACTCAATTTTACAGAATTACAATTATTTTCCAAGCATTTTTTAAAAAACTTTCTTATATTTTGGAGAACATCTTAAGTTTACTGCAGTGGTGCCCATGATTCAAATCCAGTGGATCTACATTATTCAATGCAACTTAAAATCTGCAGTGTACATGCGGCAACACCATTATGTAAATATATGTGCTCACTAAATGCTGAGATGTCTGTTGCCAACATGGGAAATATGGGACAAGAGATTACAAAATTTGTGATTCTATTTAAAAATTAGGGTTACTTACCACACCAATGAAAAATTCCATGCAGAAGACAGAAGATAAAATTTAGAAACATTACCAAACATGCCTATGTATGGTTATATCATACTATTTACAGTACACACCTCTTTGTGTTCTTTTAATTGTGTTCCAAACTGTTTCTTTTCAGCTTTGCCCAAAACTCCTTTTCCAGTATCATTTCATGGAATCTGGGGTGGACTTACAATCACTGTCCAACATTTTAAAATCAAGACACACACAAAAGATTTACAGAAACAATGCCGATCATTTATAAGATATATAGAAACAATGCCGATCATAGTTTACCAAATAAACATAAACTAATTTTTTTTAAAAACCCAAAATACAGTAAATGATGTGATTTGGATTTTTAACCTAGCTTCAACAATTTTTCAGTCATATCGCAACGATGTCTGCAATGTGGCAGTTTATAGTGATGTCAAGCACTGGGTCATTGTGCCGCAGACATGTAGCATGATGTCCCACCCAGTCACATTATCCTGACACCAGGCTGACCAGTCCTAACACTAACCTCTTAATGCTGAACACCAAGCAAGGCAGCTGTCAGTACCATTTTTATAAGTCTTTGGTAAGACTTGGCCGAGGATCAAACCCACAACCTCCCTCATCTAAGGCAGATGCTATAACCACACTAGGCCACCGGAGCAGTCAAACAGTCAAGTGAAATGAAGCACTGGCACAAAACTGGATTATTATTTAAGACTGGAAAAGACCGAAATGAACGGTTCCATATGCTGGAAAAGGATCTTATGTTGATTACCAAGAAAGACCCGAAAGGACAGAATATGGTTTGATATGGTTTCAACTTCTGAGAAATTATTTAATAAGAGGATTAAATACATTTGTAGACTTTAACAGGTTATATTGACAATAACACTTAAAGGTAATAATTCATGAAGATAGCTATGCTAGCACACACAAAAAGTTTTGGTATCTTTAAGATCCATAAAATATATAAATTTATTAGTAGGGAAAAAATGTTGAAGGTGTGCCAAGAATTGTATGAAAACAATTGTGATAATTTCATGCTCCAGCATTGATAGATAAAAAAAAGTACTTTTAAAAATAATTAAGAGTGTCACAAGATTTACAGTCAATCCAGCAAGCTAAGTATGACTGTCATTAACAGTAAACTTGAAAAATACAGGGACACCCTGCAACTAAAGGAAACATTTCACACACTTTGTAATTAACTAAAATCTCGATCTGACCATCACTTTGGCCTTGCATACTGATATATAGTCATATGTCCTATGCATAATCTTGTATAGTCCCAAGTAAGAAAGGGTAAAATTACATATTTGGTTTAAGTGTAATCATAAAAAAAAATACTACAAACCCTCTTGCATTCAAAAGGTGTCAGAATATCTTCACAGCTATGTCTAGAGCATTTGTCTGGATCTCCAATTTGCATAAGTATTTGATGTACTGTTACAGTCAATTAAATCTGCATTGTATTATCATCCCATGTCTTAAAATTTCAGAGGTCCCTCAGTGACTCATGTTCCTCTTTATACTGTGGTATGTTTTTGGATACTGTTGTGTGCGAGTTATCAAGAGAGAGTGTGGAGTGTGATTTGGGGTTTTCTAATGTAGCTAGATATAAAAACATCAGTTGTATCACTAAGATGCCTGCAATGTGTCAGTTTTTGGTGATGTCTAGCAAACGGGTTTCATGCCGTAGACATGTAGCATGATGTCCTACTCAGGCACATTATTTTGACATCACACTGACTAGTCCTAACAATTACCTCTTAATGCTGAGTGCCTAGTGAGGTAGCTGTTACTACCATTTGTATATGTCTTTGGTATGACTCAGCTGGGGTTTGAACCCTTGACCTCCTACATCCAAGGAGGATGCTCTAATCACTAGGCCACCAGAGAGGTCTCCAAGAGAGAAGTGTATTGTGAATTAAATTAGCCCATGCCTGCCTCCAAACATAGATAACGAAGACATTTATTTAGCTACAGGTAAGTACATTCTGAAGCTATATTCCAAATCTGAAGACAATTGAATAAAATGGCAATAATAAAATGAAAGCAAAGTTTTCTAACATTTTGGATGGATGTGTGGATCCACTCATTAAAAGATGCCAAAGTAAACACTATGTTGAACTTCAAGCTAAGCAGGCTTAATAAAAATAATATTTTTTGCTTTCATCTTATGACAATTCTTTTTCCCTTAAAAAGATTTGTAACATTGATGCAAAATGATTTAGTGCCTAGTGCTTGAGAAAGCATCCTCTCATCTGTTTATCATAACCTGAGATCCTTTAAAATCGAGAATATTTCAACAAAATGACTTTTCTTTTAATCAATCATTATATCAGTGAATCTTTTCTTTTAATCAATCATTATATCAGTGAATCACAAAACTGCATGACCTGTATATCAATACCTAGAGTTTTTATCAATGACAATAATAACTAAAAAAATGTACTGCATATACATTATACAAATTACTTACATAGTCTGTCCGACAGATCATGTTTGCGAGAGTCTTCGATACTGTTGTGATGAAATTAAGTTTAGCACTGGATTCTTCCCCATCCAGCATGAAAGCATACAACTTTTCCTTCATTTCTAAGCTATTTTTACAGATCAGTCCAAATGCTCCCTGACACTCTGAAATGAAGATGAGAGTAGACTTTAGGGACATTGTAGGCTTGTAAAGAGTGTCTTACACCTGTATGTGCAACCATAAGGGGCTGATAAAAGGTATACAGGTATGTTGATTAATGAAACTCGATAAGTCTGATCCTCAGGATTGCTATGACAAAAGCATCAGCCAATACACCAAACATCCCCGTAATCTAAAATTATTTCAAAGATGAACTCACAGTGAAGTTCTTGTCATAGGTTATCTGTTAGCTTTGGGAGACCAAAAACCTTATAAAGACAAACAAATAAAGACCCCATGTTTCTAACAAGATCACATAAAAATGTACATCTGAATACACCACATATTTACACAACTGTTTACATCTCAGTCACTTTTTCTCTTCACTGGAATGCATTAATTGTATGCTACTCTTGCAACTTTTGCCATTTGCAGGAGGGAATTGGGCATTTTAAAATCCATGCAACAAGAATCTGTATTAAAAAAATGCTGTGATGGTATCTGCATTCAGGGATTTGCTAGTCTGTGTAGATGATTCCATCATAGAAAAGGACCTCTGACAATAAGCATTACTCTATGTTTCTCACCCACCGTATAAATAACTATTAATTTGCCATGATGACAGTGTCACCTCTCTTTAAAATGGCCACTTCAATGGTTCTTCTCTGAGCATATAATGAACTCAAATATTTGGTGGAGCTAGAAATCTATTTGTGTAAAACTGAAAGAAGACAGATTAAATAAAGAAACAATATCAGGATTGTCAGGCAAGTATTGTTCAACCACATAAATTCAAGCCATTAAGCATCAAGATAAACAAGTCCACCATTCTAGTTCATTAAGTTTCCATGCTGAAATAGTTTGAAGTTCTTTTATTAATTCATTGGTACTGAACTTTGATTAGATTATGATTTGAGTTGTTGGAAGACCATATATCACCAGAGACTGAAAAACCAAACACAGCAATGGCAAAAAGAGTCCAAAGGAACATGACACTTGGTCACGTTTAGGCTCTAACAAACAGTAAACACAGAAAAAATGAAAACAACAAGCTTTGTAAAATTTAACAAAAAAATTATTTCCCTGGAAAAAGATTGCAAAAATGGAAAAAGAACTTGTAGTTTTCAGAATCAAATCCAAAATTAATCCAAGATTAATCCACAAATTAAATTACAAAAGTCCTAGTAATGAAATGTTCTAATAGATTTAAGTTTGAGTCCTGTTGGAAAATCCAAGATGGAAGATGATGCCATAGGCTTAAGTCTGTTTTGTGCTTATCTACAGTTCCTCGTAGAAACACAATATTTAACACTACGGTGTTGGAAATCCAAATAATATTTTGATAAACGGCTTTTGTCTAAGTATTCTGTATGAGCAAATCAAATATTTCCAGATACACAGATTAATCCCTTTAAATTCAAATGAACTGAAGGAAAGTTAACATGGATTTAAAACCTGGCTAAAACAAAAGAAAATGACTTAATGTCAGATGCAAAAGCCAAAAACTAACCATATTTCACTACAACAAAGATTATATCATATTTTAATATGCAGTTTGAAAAAAATTGCCAAATTGCCAACTCAAGAAAAGAGGGGAAGGAGTCACGTGATCGTTTGTATCACATACTCTTAACATGACCCTGATGAGAACCAATCATTTTTACTTTAAGAATAAAGTTGCTTACTTCTGAATTCACTATTTCCAATTTGACCTTGACAACAATCAATCATTTTAAAATTAAAATAAAACCCGTTTGCAAGGTAGCCACTAACCTTGAATCAAGGTCAGGATCTAGGTAAACATTACTTGTTTACCAAAGAATTTTTCAGGCCAACTGATTTTCTGAAAAAACATCATCTCTAGTGAATAAATTTACATCACAATAACATGTAATGAAAAATAAAAATGAATTTAAAACTGACTAAAAAAACCAACCAAATTAAAACAAATATATATCAAATTAGATAAATGTCACACTACCAAATGAAAGTTCATTTTGTGTGAGAATGATTTCAGTACCATTTGAATCAACACACAGAGCAATATTACTCATTTGATATTAGTGTCTAGAAAATAGGAGTATGTGTGCATGTAATTAACCATGCTGACTCTGGAGTTATGGATGAGTACAGGACTAAGCAGTTATAGGAACTGTCAAGTGTCACAGGAACACAAAGATGGTATACTCATTAGATAAATTATATCACATGAACATATTAAGTAAAAATGTAAATTAAAGAAAAATAGACCATGCCGATGAAATTTAAATTAAGTATATATGTCTACAGTTCAGTGTGCTATTGACACAGATATCATTCATGATGCTGCGCTAAACGAACTATAACTGTTAATATGCATTCTGTTGGCGTGGATGTATTTGATCCAGTTACAAATTCAGCAATTCTCATTTGGAACTCCTCTTTCCACAGACCTACTTTTTCATACATGTATGTAAGATGGATACCACAGACTCATCTTTGGATGATGGGTCTAGATCTTATACTGACAATGAAACAGGTTATAAATTAAACTGGTCATTAATGGTTAGATTATGATGCCAAGATAAGTTATGTATTGATTTGGATCAGATGGACAGAAAGCATCATTGTCCTGGAAATAGCAGCCATTTTATGCCAAATTTAATTTTTTTAAATAAATCTGACATATGATACATGTGGAAATAGTAGCCATTTTATGTCAAATTTAATAACATTTAATAAATCTGACATGATACATGTGGAAATAGTAGCCATTTTATGTCAAATTTAATAACATTAAATAAATCTGACATATGATACATGTGGAAATAGTAGCCATTTTATGTCAAATTTTTAACAACATTTAATATAATATGATACATGTGGAAATAGTAGGCATTTTATGTCAAAGTTAATAACATTAAATAAATCTGACATATGATACATGTGGAAATAGTAGCCATTTTATGTCAAATTTAACAACATTTAATAAATCTGACATATGATACATGTGGAAATAGTAGCCATTTTATGTCAAATTTAATAACATTTAATAAATCTGACATATGATTCATGTGGAAATAGTAGCCATTTTATGTCAAATTTAACAACATTTAATAAATCTGACATATGATACATGTGGAAATAGTAGCCATTTTATGTCAAATTTAACAACATTTAATAAATCTGACATATGATACATGTGGAAATAGTAGCCATTTTATGTTAAATTTAACAACATTTAATTAATCTGACATATGATACATGTATAAAATGTTCAAGTTTGTGCTTTTAACTATGTTCCATATTTCAATGCATAAATAACCTTACTGGGGGTAACGGTCAAACAATTAACAGTTCTTTTCAACCTAGGGGAAGCCATTGTAAGCTGAATAAATGTATGATTCCAAATGAGAATAAACATTTGGTTTTATCAAGCTCAAGAAGAAATTTCTACAAATAAAGTAAAGATAAACACAGTACACACATTGAAAAGAACATGTCCCTACATACATACAAGTTGCTGTATCAATGTAAATACTACTGACGGAGTTTGATTACATTTTTCTACAAGTCATCTGATTGTCTCTACATCACCACATCTCTAAATTTATTTACTAGCTTAATAACATAAACTGGTAGGCAATGAAAGTTATGTCTGAGCAGAGAAGAGGGGTTCATCAAGGGGTCAGAAAATGCACTGTGTTTTGCCCAAGTAACATAAGCACAATGAATGGCACATTACGCCTGCCAAATATTTAATAGGTCTTTCTAGAGAGGCATGGTCGACTCCAGTGATCATTGATCAATGAGACTAGATGACATGGAGCTTTGGACAAGGTATGCGATCTTGAATGAAACTTACTGTTCAGAAACAACTGTTTTATTTTTAGACTTACCAAGACATTCAGACCCCTCAATAAACAGGATTCTTTATTATTCTAAATGAAAGCCACCCACAAAGTCTGGTCAAGGACTTGCTGTAGAACAAATTTTGTTTTGGGAAAAACCCATTTCTCTTTTCCTTGAGCTATATTGACCTTGCTCTTTAACTCCAAATGGGCAATCATTCAACCAACTTGGGTTAAAGGTATGTAGCCTAGAACTAAGTTATAATGCTAAAAGAAAATATCTCTTTTAGTGACTTTTAAGTCAATCGGTTTCTTCCTCACCCAGAGTACAAGTTATCCAAACTTTGGTGATGATACATGTTTGAGAAATGAAATTGTGAGAATGACATTATAACTCATAAGTCTCGGCAGTAAATATTCAACATCTTCTTTTGTTGATCCAGTTTAATAACTGTACCTTTACTTAAAGCTCATAACAATTTCAATATTCAAGGAAATATACCGTATATACTCGCGTATAAGCCGAGAAATTTAGGACAAAAATAAGGCCTGGAAGAAGGGGTGTCAGCTTATCTGCGGGTCAAGTTCCAAACCTGAAATTTATAATGCTTTTTCCCCTCGATTTCCAATATTTATTGTTTCCGTCGATCGCCGAATATGAGATCACATGCCTAATGATGCCACATGGCTGATAAGATTTGTCCTGACGTGAAGTAAAACAAATATTTTTTTTCTAACATAAGTGGTAGGATAATGAATGAAAAACATGCTTTTAACGTACTTTACGTCTATTTGACAGATGTCCATCCACCAGAAAATACAGCCATACGTGTTATTTTAACCACGCAAATACGTGTAATTTCCAAAAGAACCGCCATATTAGTAATCTCTATTCAAGTATTTAACCCTCAGCCAAGCAGTAATCATTAAACTCTACGGTTTCGTAGAAATGCACGCTAGTTTATTTCAGTGTAAATATGAAAAGAATCTAAGTGAGAAAAAAAATAAAAGAATTACGATACTGAAGGTATACAGTCATACGTGTTATTTGAACTACGGAAATACATGTATTTTCCATAAGAACCGCCATATTAATAATCTCTGGTCAAGTATTTATCCCTCAGCTAATCAGTAATAATTAAACTCTACGGTTTCGTAGAAATGCACGCTAGCCTATTTCAGTGTAAATATGAAAAGAATCTACGTAAAAAGAAATAAAAGAATTATGATACTGAAGGTATATACGACAAACATTTTGATCGAGAGTAGAAATACATGTATGACAGTCTTCGAGAAACAATAGCGACAGGCTCCATAGGGTTTTGTTGCGCGCACGCTTAGGAAGGGTAAATAACAGTGCAATATACGAGTCAGCGTGAATAATTGTAAAACAATATAATTTGTTGGATTTCTTTGACAGGTGTTTTAGAAGTAATCGGGAGCCACAGTTTATATACAACTATTATTTAGTTGTTTGTAAAGCAAAGTTTTTTGTTAGCGGAAGATTGTTGTACAATAGCTACCATATGCTTAATCTGCGGTAAATGCCTCGGGGATAATAGGTTTGTTTTGTTGCACAATGCCAATGACTTAACTAATAGATGCCAACTCTCAGATGTATTGTTTAATGAGATATGGTAGTGGACATGGTTTCTGCTCAAAGTTATAAACTGTCACAATACTTGAATAATGTCCACGCTGAAACCAATCATAGTTTGATCGATTGAATCACACTACCCGTAGTTTAAAAAACAAAACACAAATAACAATGATAAATAATTATCAAATACAAATTGAAAACCAACCACACATAGAAATAATTACAGGATAAGGTATATAAATAGCAGGGATCGCGCTGGGCTTCGCCAATGTCGCAAATTGCGATTTTTTTCCATTATTGGCGACAAAAATATCCCATCTGGCGATTTTTTTGGCGACAGACTTTTTGGTTATTTAATTTGTACATACAATCATGGATTTGGACTGAATAAATTAAATGAGAGAACGAAAGGAAGCCACAAACTTGACTAAGCAATGCATTGGAATTAATTTGTTACACAAACGATCCTTTGTTCGTATTGATCATCCCATCTTTACAGTGCATTGTTACATCATAATCTGCTTATGCCGACATCTGGGCTGAGTACTGTATGCTGTGATACAGTCAATCATGCTACCGTACTATACCTACAACTGACCGACTTCTGAAGACGCGAATAGAACAAAAACAATTTAATTGAATGGCTAATCCTTCTGTTGTTTTTTTTTACATATACCAATACAATAGTTTTTCTGAAACTTCATAGAAAACTGATAACCTTTGAAGTACTGACTACGGTGTATAAATAGAAAGCAAATGGAAAAAAAAATCTAAATTATAATTATATCTGTCGCCAGTGCAACATTATCATGAGCAAACGCAAGTTAGACGTTGCGATTTCATTATCTCATCCTAAGTTACAAAAATTAACAGCGTTTGGATTTAGTGCAAATTCATCAGACAAAACAATCGCTGAACCCGATGATAAACCTTGCAGTCCAACATCATCTACATGTAGCGCTTCAAGTGCAACACCACTTTACGATGAACGGGGCAACAAGTCCCGAAAATTTCAAGACAGTTGGAAACTTGGGCGTCCGTGGCTCAGATATGATCCAAAGTTAAAACATGTTCTGTGATGTATGTATCAAGGCAAAGTTTGTAAATTCATTTACAACTGGCTGTGATATTTTGAAGAAGGAGTGCGTCACCAAACATGAATCCAGGCGGGGTAAGTAATAGTGTTGTTCCGATTATCGATTATAATCGATCATCAGTTGGTTGAGCAAACCGATAAGATAATCGATTGTGAAACAACATAATCGATTGTGTGTAAAGGGAGACAACTTTTTAGGTGCATGCAAAGCACAAAGGTTAGTAAAACTCCCAGCCACTAAAGTTGACCTGAAATTTATTAATCGCTTCACAACTACAAATAAAAAGTCTTACGATTCATTATTAGGAACATATAGTCATTATTACATGTTCAAGTTGTTAAATTGTTGAGTTAATAAAATTTAAACACATTTTGTTGATTTGTTTAAATTAAATTGCAACATCTTTTGTTGTATTTATAAACAATTACAAACAAGAAAATCATGTCCTTCTATACTTAAAATTATAGACACATCACATATGAACGAAAGAATTTCGGGGGATTGTAGCAGTATTTCATTTACATATGACTGAACAGCCATAAAAAGTTGCATTCATTTAACAAAGTTGTAGAACAAAAGTAACACAATGTATTTTTGTAATATTATTATCAGGTTAAATTATACATGTCATTAAAATAGATTACTCCTGTATATTTATAAACATATTGAATTCTTGATCAAAGATATAACTGTGTAAAAAAAATTAAAATTTGCTCTTAGTAACCGATTATAATCGGTGATCAGTTGCTTAAGGGGAACCGATTATCGATTATGAATTTCTGACCGATTCCCATCACTAGTAAGTAATATTTTTGCATTTTACTCATTGATCTTTTCCTTTTGCCATCAATCCCACAGAGACTTAAACTCCACAACAAGAAATAGCAACAAAAAAAAATCAAGTTTGCATAATTAAAAATAATTATTTATTTCTCAAAATACAGGAGTGAAAGAATCCATAAATTGGGTGTGAATTTATGCTTATATATACGGTCCAATATTGCCAGTTGTTAACTATTGTAATTTTCATTCGTGGGAATGGAGATCCTATTTTGCTTGTTGAGAAAATTTATACAGCATTCAGTGATCATTCTTGGGATTTAGGAAGCAATTCACTACAAGCTCTGGGAAGCTAGCCATAAAGAACGGGGGGGGGGTGCATTTAATTATGGAATGCATGCAATCGACGGCCGCATTATACGTCAATTATCTTATATTGCAATGTACGATCATAGGGTTTTATTGTTATTAAAATGTCAACTAAAGTTGATAATGCATTTTTTTCTTCTTCAGGTAACAACAGTCATACATGTGCACAAACGGTGATGCGGGATGCCAGCACCATGGAAGCAGCAAAGATCACTGCCATTAGCAAAAGCAAAATTGCTATTATTAGTGCTATGCGGAACACTTTCTTTGCGGCTTACTACAACCTGGCTAATACAATTGTCCCACTACTTGTTATGGCGACACTTTTTGAAAATTGTCGACAAAATATTGATGTTGGCGATTTTTTTGGCGACAGCTTTTTAAAAGCCAGGACCATCCCTGAATAGTATACTACTACTGAAAGAAATTATTTCAGTTTAATCTCTGTAGAAGTTTATGTTGAATATAATCGGATAAAATGAATAGTGTTGGAAGTAAAAGAAAGCGGTCTGCTTATGATGCAGCATTCAAACTTAAAGTTATTGAATATGCAGAAGCAAATAACAACTGTGCTGCAGCACGCGAATTTGTTGTGAACGAGAAGCAAGTACGGGTGGGGGTGGGGACGACGTATATGATGAAAGTACGCCCGTAACAGAAGTCGAGTTTCGTGAACTGTTTGGCGAGTCTGATACAGAGCCCGATTTTGAAGGATTCTAAACGTGATCAAACTTTTATAATTCATGATTTTAGAATGATGATTAATTAAATTTCCATTAAGACTTAACACTTCAGAATTGTTTTTATTTCAACATATAAACTAGATTTCTTTCTTTTATTTTATTTAATAATGTGATTTACCTAAACAAACGTATTCAGAACTCACTTTGTGCATCTTGTGATGTACCGTTTGTATAAAAATTATGAGTCGGCTTATACGCGGGTCATGCACTTTATACCACTTTTACCAATTCAGTTTGGGGGGGGGGTCGGCTTATACGCGAACGGGCTTATACGCCAGTATATACGGTATGGTTTTATATTTTGTATACAATACATACTTTAAAGAAACTTTTATTCACAAACTGTTTGAACAAATTATTAATTTTTATTTCTGCAATGACCAATTCCCTCTCAACCTAGAACTTTCCACATAGAGGATACAATGAAATGTTTGCTCTGTGAGAATATATTAACAAATATGTCGCATTATTCTTGAGTTCCTCAGAACTTACTACAAACAAAACAGCAGTGCCATTTTTCATCATTTAATAGAAGTCTCTTTTAGAATCCCTACCATAAAATAAAAATGAATTGTATAAACACCACTAAGGATTCCTTACTGCAGAAACACAGAATAATCAGTAAATGATACTGAGCAGTGTTGTTGTTGTTGTTGTTGTAGGGTTTAATGCCATTTTCAGAACACAATAGGCTATAAATGGCAGCCAGTATTAATGGTGGAGGAAGAACCCGGAAAAACCCCAGAAAGAACAACCGACCCATGAGAAGTTATTGGCAAGCTTTCTCACATACCTACACAGGCCAAATCTGAGACTCAACCCCATGCAGACAGAGGTGAGATGGCAGTGGTCGGTAACGGAGAGTTTCAGACCACTCGGCCTCTCAAGGCCCCTTACTGAGCAATATGCTAAAATCATGTTATTTAAATTCTCCTTATATTATTACAATTTACTGAATAAGTGGGAGAATTTCTTGCTTAAGACATTTTATTTTTAACATTAACAAGGAAAATGATATTTATTAAGCAAAAAATAAATTGTTTCCAGTCAACTGACCATTGTTTATTTTCGGTGTCGACCCTGGCATTCTTTTCCTGACAGTTTAAAAGCATAAAATTTCTTTAATTGAATTGTGCATCTGACTGAGCCAGTTTAGCCCAGTACTTTAAGTACTTAGTACATTATATATACAAATTGTTTTAATATATATAATGTATAATAATAATAAAAATACCTACCCAACATAAGTTTAAAACCAGTGCAATATGAAACACCCATTTTTGGGAGGGGGAACATCTTGCATTATTAATCTTTTAAATGGTGATAATCCTATCAAAACCAGCACATGCCATTACAAAACGTGTTCTCACTTTTAAAATCTTGAATATAATCATCTAGAATTTGAAATGAATGGCTTCTTGAAGTTATACTCAACCTTTATTGAGCAGGCTTATAACTTACTTTGGTGTGAAAAAAAAAGAAGAAATCTTTCTGTAGGTTTACATGAACATTTTCAATGGACTAATTTTCTACCACTTAAAACAACATGTTCGCAGACTGGGATTGGAACTGTTATAATCTGAAAATAATTGAAATAGTTAAAACCGATCCGCTCTGCCACTCCCATCCCATTTGTTTAACTTTTCTAAAAAGGGTTTTACAAGGTTGACAGCCAAATTTAGGTTGGGAAACATGACTGACAAATTGTAAGGGTTTTGCCAGTTTTACAGTGTGGGAACCCTGTAATAAAAATTCTCCAGTGCAAAGTATTTCTTACCTTCTGATTCCACAATATTTAGCACCCTTTTTATGCAAGGCAAAGATATCATCTCTATGTGTTTATAGCCCTTCTGAGGTGTCT
Organism: Unio delphinus; assembly: GCA_029339505.1. Lineage (NCBI taxonomy): Eukaryota > Metazoa > Mollusca > Bivalvia > Unionida > Unionidae > Unio > Unio delphinus. The sequence goes on from JAQISU010000111.1 coordinate 846,905, forward strand.
TATGAGCAGCTGCTGGGCTCTTGGCATTTAGCACTCTTATTCTTCTTTTACACACCTATAAATAAACAAAATTTGTACAACATGGTTCACATCTGGAGGATAAAATATATATTTAAAACAACTTAATAAAAATGTTGACAAGATACATTTTAAAAGGGAAAAAATCTTTAAAAAGTGATGTAAATGCCATGAGAAAAAATAGTTGTTTGTTATGAATGCTTTTGACCATTGTAGGGTAAATGTTAAGGAAACAGTTTGTACACTGGAATGATTGGAATTAACACTATTCAGCTAGAAAAATCTATGTTTGAATCCACAATGAAAAAAGATTTTGTGGGATTCTTGCTGGACTATTCATATTTATATTATAAAGATCAAGAACATGAGGAAGATAAATACTTAAATCATAAAAGTGATTTTGATGCTTATTTGTCACTTTTTGATAGATTGTCTAGAAACAAAAATGAGCATTCTAAATGGAAGTTAATCCCTACTGTACAGTCTTTAATATCGTCATTAAAGTAGATTTGGATTTACCGGTACTTTGCTTCCAGGCTAAACCATTAATCTTCCGCATTATGTTTTAGGCACAATATCAATCTGGATAAAGACTGTTATGAGAAAGTCTAGTATTGATACATCGGTTTTCCAGGCCCAACACACAAGGGAGATTGTGTGCTAATGAATAACTGTGTTTCAGAAAGTTGCAAACTGGGTCTGTTGCAAAAAACCTGTTTTGTATGATAGTAGCTTTAACGAATTGTGGGCTAAAGACTCAATACTGTCTGAATTGAGCCATGTTAAAACCCAGGACAGATTCCATTTGGAAACAGGGTGAAGGATTTTGGTAAATTGAACTCTAAATTGGCTAAAAGATCTGACAGATCTTTATCATGCCTGATATCACATTTACCATGATGGCGGAATGTGTCTGATATCATGGAGCAGTAGCATTTGATAGTAATTGGGGCCAACTGTTTCTCCTCGAAAAGCCATAGAAAAAAAGTAGGCCAGTTGAGGGATTGAGACACTCAAAGGGATGATGTTAATGATATGGTACCAGTCCCTGAAAACATGCCACTTTCCCTCGTAAGCCTTCAGAATAGAGGGCCTCCTTGCTCTTGAGATTCTCTCCACAATCAAAGGTTTAAATTGTTTGTCTCACAAGGCCGTCCGGACAAGAGCCAAGCGTGAAGACAAAGACGGTCCAGACAGGGGTGGAACACCCATGACCGCGGATGCTTGAGAAGATTTGGGCTGACTATAATCTTCCTGGGTCGATCTATTGCCAGATTGAGTAGATCGGAGACCCAGAGTTGTTCCATCTGAGAGGGGCAATCAGAATCATCTGACAGTTCTGACCCCTTAACCTCTGGATTACTTTCGGTAACAAGACCGTGGGAAGGTAGGAGAATGCCCACAACCCCTCCCAGCTGATTGACAGCGTCTACAGCCCAAGCTTCTGGGTCTGGAACCGGAGAGACGAAAGTGGGCAACTTGCGATTCCACCTTGTTGTAAAAAGATCAATCATCGGACGCCCCTAAAGTGTGCAGATGGGAAGAAAGACCGATTGATGGAGTGACCATTCCGTGTGAAAGACTTGACCTTTCCTGGATAGAGTGTCAGCCAAGACATTAGTCTGCCAGGAATGTGTCTGATTTGTACATTAATGTGGAGATTGTTGCACCAATGTAGAAACTGCCAGATCAGATTGCACAGGTCTGGTGATTTGGTGCCCCCTTATTTGAGGCAAGTCACCACCACCGAGTTGTCTGACATAATGAGGACAGTTTTGAAAAAGAGTTGATCCTTCCAGAAATGAAAGGCATTGATGACAGCCTTTATTTCTGAAAGGTTGATTTGGAGAGGGCTCTCCCCTGGCCCCCATGTGCCACTGACGGTATCGAAGTCCGGCAACATGTGGGCACCCCAACCGTAGGTACTGGTGGCGATACATACCGTTATCTTCGCTTGGGGTATCTCCAGAGGAATCCGTGTGGACAGCCAACAGGCATTGTGCCAATGATGCAAGAATGATCTTATCTCGGGCGTGATCATTATTGTGTGATTGAGGGGACTTGAAAAAAGGGCGCCATTATGCTAGTAACGTCATTTGTAAGGGGAGCATAAAAAGACGGCCGAGCAGGATCAAGTCCGCTGCCGCATTGAATAATCCAAGGAGTTGCAAGAACTCTCTTGCTGTTATTGCACATCCTGTTGGAAATGGACTCGACCAATTGACTATCCGGATGATCTCGAACGCGAGGAAGCCTTACCAGATTCTGATCGGTGAGAAACTCCATACCCAGATGGACCAAAACTCTGGTATGGACAGAGATCAGACTTTTTCAGTTCATGAGAAAGCCTAGATGATCTAAAAGTATTGGAAGATCCTTTCTGCAGAGTAGAACTTAACATATGTTTCTGAAGGATGTCGTCCAAGTACACTGCCGTCACTATAGATGAAGTCGAGCAGAACAGGGTGATGACGCAATCCATAACCTTGATAAAAGCCCAAAGGCGGATGTTGAGGCCAAAAGGTATGAGCTGGAACTGATAAACCGAGTCATGATAAGCAAACTGGAGAAATTTCTGTGACTCGGTGGATAGGGACGTGAAAATATGCGTCGGTCATATCTAGACTGACGGCATACCCGTCTCGTCGGATGGAAAGACGGATTGATCTCGCCATCGCCACATTGAATTTCAGTGGTAAAATGTATTGGTTGAGGCGACTCAGGTCGATGAACAGCCTCTGGATAAGAAACAGCCAGGAATAAAACCCCAGCTATTGTGGGATTTATTTATATTTTTTTTTTGTTGTTGAAATGCATTCTTCTCCCGATCTGACGGTACATCCATGAAGAGGGAAGAGGACAGGGGAGGGGGATGGATAAATGAAATCTGAAGTCCCTCCAAAATGACCTGAATCACCCAAGTGTTCTGAGGTAATAAAGTGGTCCAGTGGTCCTGAAATTGCAGGACGCGGCCGCCCACAGGTAGGCTGTCTGCGGGCGGAAGGCAGGGTATGTCAACGTCTAGTGTTAGGAGGCCTGAAGGCGGAGAAACTGGGTTTCTTGCCGCCTCTGTATGGTTGCCACCTAGCTTGTTTAGACTGTTGTCTCCCAGCATTGGGTTGGGATCTATACTGCACATTTGATTGCAAGGATCCATTTTCCCTGGTCCGCCTATCATCCCTCCGCTGTGGCAGGGGATGATTGTTTAGAAATGCCTGCGAAAGTTGGGCGGCGAGTTGCAGGGGCAGTTCCTGAGCTGCCTCCCTCCGAACTTCTTCAATTTTTCCCCCAAAGAGTAAAGGTTACCCAAACGGAGACATCCGTAAAGCCAGAGTAGGATGGGGCTCGAGCGACATGGACCGCAGATATGCGTCACGTCGTATCAGGTTGAAGTTGGCAGAAGCAGTCAGTGCATTGGCCATGGAATGGCGAGTTGCCCTGTTAATAATCCTAGCAATCCGGGCCGTCGCTTCCCAAGTGTGGTCATTGCCGGATTTTCCTGGGAGTCGGAAAATGGCTAGTGAAGCCAAGTCTAACATTGAAGACATAGCGACTACATTTCGGACTAGATTTGACGTGGCATTGGAGATCAGTACTGAAGGCGCCTGATTGAGTTTTGTACCAGCTACACTAGAACGTCGCTGGTACTTGGGTTTCTGAATTTTGCCGACTGGGGAAGGAGCAGGAAGGACATTCGTCTCTTCCTACCATTCAAGATCTACAGATGCCTTAAGTATGTAGTCTTGAATGGCGGTAGGAGGTGGTGGGCATTCTGAAGTTGCCAACACCCTACATATTTCTTCCACTGCGGCCTTGATGCTAAATTCAGTCCGTTCCATGACTGGATCTGTGTACGGCTGATCTGGAAGTGTTTCGTCACACTCACTGTGTGCCGAGTCGTGTTCTGGTCAATGTTCCCTCTAAGCTGCGCGCGCAGCTGCTCAGGCATCCCTGCGCAGCTGAATTGTCAATTTTTGCTCAATCCAACTTTAAATTTTTCTCGTCTCCATAATGCTTGCGCAGTGAAGCGAGCACTGCGCACTCATCTTCCCTTCACTTAGAGGGAATGTTGGTTCTGGTACAGCTTGCATTTCTGGATAGAGCATACCAGGCGACATAGATGATGCAATTCCGTCATCCTTGACAATTTCACTAATTCTCCCTTGTGCAGAAGCCATGAACATATGGACGGCCGTCACTGCCAGCTGGTTTGTCTGCTGGCGAATGGTCGCCCTGAATGTCGGCGACGATCCAGCTATCTCCGGTACCGGCTGCTCCAATGGCCTGGCTGGACGGACAGATTTCTCACTAAAATCTCCGTCAAGTATTGATATATTGCCGACTGTACAGCTTGACAGACAGATTTGTCACTAAAATGCCCGTAAATCATAGTTGGTTGGCCCGTTTTAGCAATAAGGTCCCCATACTGGGCCGGCACTGCCGGCTGGTTTGTCTGGCGTGTGGTCCGACTGAATGTCAGCGATGGTTCAGCTATCACTGGTACCGTTCGCTCGTATGGCCTGACAGATTTCTCATTAAAACCTCCGTCATAGTATTGGCATGTTGCCAGCGGTACAGCTTGTCGGACGGATTTGTCACTAAAATCCCCGTAAATCATAGCTGGTCGGACTGTCCGTTTTAACAATAAGGTTGTCTTCTTTTGTTTGAACTTTTTTGCATTTCATGCATTTGGTTGACATTTCTACTGAAACGACAAAAGAAGATAAAACAAAGCACAAATTAGCAATTCAGCATGTTATTAATTCGCTAATACCACAACCGTTACTAACGGAGTAAGAGAAATTATTTAGTGCCAAGTTAACTCGTAAATGACAACACGAGTACCGCATTAGTGTGTTGCAACGTGGGCGTCAATAGACGAAGTCCGTAAAAGGTGACAAAGTCACTCAAAATTTGAAAATATTGTAAAATAATGTACACAACCTGTAGAACAATGATTGTCCAACACAATAATTCCAAATTTAACTTCGGATGGTCAGATTTTACACAAAGATGGCTTGGATTATATGGAGGTGTAATTGTACGTTGTGAACAGTACAAGCGAAGCTTAAAAACTAGCGACAACTGGCGGTGGCAAGGGCAGGTAAGGGGCAAGTGTTATTGCACTTTATCTATAGGACAAAGACAGAAAGACGAATTTTCGTCTTTTAGTAAGGCTGGATTCGAGAGGTAACAGGCTTATATCCTAACGTTAATGTGATTGGGGAACGTATTTGAAGGAGAAACACATTATACAAGCCAGAACATATGGATAAGAGTAAAACAACAAAAGGTTCTATATGGTTTCCTGGTTTTGATTGTTTATGCAATTAAGGAATGTGTATCTGTACACTGTCAACACCAATTTCAATGATTTTTGTCTGCAATAAGGTGATGTGTCTGACACCAGTTAACAAAGCAAACAGCAAGACTAACTTCAAAGTAAGTTCCTGAAATGATTATTATATAGTTAAACACCAACTGCATATCCCACTTCTCATAAAACTGCAGTTTCAGCTGTAATTATAGAACTATAACCTAAACATCTATCTACTCATTCAAGGCCATGACATGAACAGCTGTCTCATACATTGTTGCTTAGATTGGATTGAGAAGTAAGACTAACTAATGATGAAACTGCAGTTACAAGATGTTAATATGATTAAGTTGTCATCTTGAACCCAATGACCAACTGTTTGAGCTTTGGTTGTATGATTTATTCCCCAACCAATCAACCAACAAGCCAGCTGTCACTGGTTAAAGACAACCTGTGGTTTCACCATGTGAGACTACTTTAAAAGTGGACTGCACATTAAATATCCACCATAATATAAACTGTCTGCTCTCTGCCAAAAGTAACAAATAATATTTTTAATCACCTTAATGTGTCTTTAAGTGTTTATCTTTCTCATGTTATAGATTTTTAGAATATAATGATGCACACTACACACCTGGTTCACCAGCAAGAAGCTTTCCCACAAGTTAAGCCATTTCACGAAATAGTGATGTTCCTTTCCCGCAGAAAATCACAGCACAGAGCCTGTCTGCTTTATCTCAAGTTAGTATAACAGTCATCGTGATAGTACCACAAAATTTATTTCAGGGTAGGTTCAAACATCAATTTTTTGGGTAAATAGTGAATCCCAATCCATCAAGTGTATGATTTGTTTCCTTAACATTTCCCTATACTGGTTATATGAATAAACAATTATCGTCAATGCATGTAACATTTGTGAAACCTTTTCATCTCTGTGATGCAAAATCTGGCTTCAATAGCCTGGTGAAAATGTGAGATGATGCCAACCATTCAGCAAACAGGTAAAATCATATATCTGCATATCTAAATAAAATCACAAATACTCTATGTTTCGGGACCACAGGAATAAAACATCAGACATCCTTATGTCAACTGATGTTTATTTCAGCATTAATTTGTCTCTCTTCAGTTAAAGAGAATTTAATTTGGTGTGATATATGTTTGCAACGGTCACAATTCTAACTCTATTTTCATAATGTTGCACAGTATTCAGAATCCAAGCATCTGATGTAATATACTGCCAACCTTCAAACCATGCTGAAATTTTCCCAGCATTAAAATTGTTTGGCGTATTTTTCTTACAAGAAACATATGTTCATACATGATGCTGCATTCTAATAGCCTGGGTAGATCTTACTGATCCTTCCGATGTTTAGGAAACCCAATTCTTTGTTTCCAATCTTTGTTGAAGCGATGCAACCGGCAATGGTTGTGTTGTCATTGACAATTACTTTCTGTTGCTTTTTTATAAGCAGCTGAGTAACAGCCTTCCGAGATTCATTAATCTAAGTTATCTGACTATTTGGGTTATCTCCAAAAAATCAGTTAGAGATGGGGTTCAATGCAGCACAAATGGACTGATATATGTCACTTAGCTCTGGTTTTATGAGCTCCCAGTGCTTAAAACTGAATTTCTTGAACAGAAATGATGAGATTTTAATACTATCCATGCATGACAAAGTCACTGACTGAATCCAGCAGTAATTCTTACAGATTTTTTTTATGCTTCTTCAACAGTTCCATTTTGCCCTTATGGTGAGAACCAACATTTGCCCCAAACTGAATTTGCAGCTTTTCCAATGATATATCAACAGTAGTGTCCTGTTTCAACATCACATTCCAAACCTCAATATTGACTTCGGGCACCTTGAAAGTGTCACAATTTCCTGGTCAGAGATACTTCTCATGCAATGGTTCAACCTTGTTAGTTAACAATGAAGGTAAGCCTTTATTGTTCTAAAGGAAAAACTTTCCAATTCTGTAAACAAATTGTCATTGTTGATCTTGGCAGAATCTGTATCTGGCATAACTAGCCCTGTGACAATCACATCAGTGTCTATGTCCCCTTCTACATGCATACTTCTAAATGTGTGACTTTACTGTAGAAACTGCAGCTGACATGTTAGGCACATGGTTCCCATGCTTTTCTAAAGATAAATATCCAGGTCATATATACAGGATGAAATTACTTTTTTTTCAAGTTTCACAAATTACCATTACTGAATGGAATTGAAGAACATTTTAGATTATAAAACATGTATTTTCTAGATCTAAAGATTTTTCTCTCAATAATCTCCAAAAACATCAAAGTCAGAAAAGATGATCATGTACAAAATACAAATGTATCACACAAAAGTTTGATTATATTCCTTTAAAAATTGGCATGTAAATTCTAACTTTATTTTGCTGCATTATGTTGCTAAGTGGGAACAACATATTGAACATAACTTATGTTTTGTTTCCTTTCAACCCTCAATTTCTAAAGAATTATATATACATGTATGTGCATCTCATACAAAGTAACATTTCCTATTACAGTATTTTAACCAAACAAATAAAATAAATGCAAATAATTAGAATCTTGTTTTGTAACAAAAAAGAGTTCAATCCTGAATTTTTCTGTGCCAATAAAATCCCCAACAAGTCTTTCAATCATCACAGTGATGCCCTCAAGATTTTCTGCTATAGCCAGATTAAATACTGTTTTGATCTTGGACTTGTGGAACTGTTGATTGCATTGTTATAATCATATTACCTTTATAGTCTTTTGCATCAAATTAATCATGAGAGTAGTAAATCCTAACTGCATAAGAGTTAGTGTGAACAGTCATGTGCAAAGTCAATTGATTTTAATTTACCATACAAACACTGGGAACACTGTAAATATATGTAACATAATTAAAGGTTCTAACTAGTAGTGTTCCGATCATCGATTATAATCGATCATCAGTTGGTTGAGCAAACCAATAAGATAATCGATTGTGAAACTCCATAATCGATTGTGTGTAAAGGGAGACTACTTTTAGGTGTATGCAAAGCACAGAGGTTAGTAAAACTCCCAGCCACTAAAGTTGACCTGAAGTTTATTAATCCCTTCACAACTACAAATAAAATATCTTATGATTCATGATTAGGACATATTGTTATTATTACATGGCCAAGTTGTTAAATTATTGAGTTAATAAATTTAAACATATTTGTTGATTTGTTTCGGTTAAATTGCAACATCTTGTGTAGTATTTATAAACAATGACAAACAAAAAAATCATGTCCTTCTTTACTTTAAATTATAGACACATCACATATGAACGACTTTTGGGAGATTGTCAGTATTTCAGTGATATATGACTGATCAGCCATAAAAAGTTGCGTTCATTTAAGAAAGTCATTGAACAAAAGTAACACACAATATAAAATTACTGTCAGGTTAAAGTATACATGTCATTAAAAGAGATTACTCTTGAACATTTATAAACATATTGAACTCTTGATCAAAGATATAACTGTGTAACAAAAAATTTAATTTGCTCTTAGTAATCGATTATAATCGATGATCAGTTGGTTAAGGTGAACCGATTATCGATTATGAATTTCTGACCGATTCCCATTACTAGTTCTAACATCAATCTGTCATTTCTCATACACTAATTGCAAGGAGACCAAGTGAAAAGCAAGCTAGGTGAATCTAAAGCTAGGTTGGACAGATAAAACAAAGTGAGTTCCAAAGTTCAAAGTGAATCTAAAACTCCTGACTGGCACTCAGGTTAGCTAAAGGATGAGCAGAAATAAAAAAAATAATTTAAAAAATAATTAAGTTTCTTTAAATAATAATCACTTTTAAAAAAAAACAAACAAAACAATTATTTTATTCTGAACCTTCAGTGGTGACATGGTACGCAGTGTTTACTGGCGATGTGCATTAAAAACTGCTTGGAGTAATGTTTATAAACAATCTTACAAAGACCAGATACACTGAAAATCAAGGTAATTACAGCAGAAAAGCTAAGAACTTCATTAGAAATGGCTAATTACAATTATTCCCAATGTGATTATTAAACTAACATTCAACCACTTCAACACAGACTATCCATTTGTTTTTAATAGAGGTTCCTCAAAAACTTGTAACCTTGCTGATGCATTGGTTAATGTTTTTGGACACTCTTGTGTATGAATTATTGGGGGAAATGTGTAGATGTATATTATTTACATTTACACAATGAACAGACTATCATAGTTTTATAGGAAAAAAAACCAAACTGCAACTTGCTCATACACAACCGTGATAATAAAGATGTAAATTTTCTGGACAATATTATAGAAATTGTGATAATTTTTGCTAGTATAAAAATTATTTGGACATAAAGAAAAAAGTAATTATTTTAAATGTCCAGAAATTTGCAACAATGACAATACTTGGAAACTTCTAATTGGGAAGTTCTAGTAAATAGATGGCCCATTATCGCCTCTTGAATCACTATTTAGTCCAAATGCTCATTAGCTGGCCACTAGACGGGCACAAAACACTCCTCAAAACCAGCTGAATTTTGGAAATCTTGCTTTCAGATGAATTGTAGCTATAGTAACATTAATGAAAAGAGTTTATTATCAGATCACACTCAGCCACAAAGAGTGTAAGAAACTATGTAACACACCATTTACTAACTGTAGGACAATATTAACTCAATAAATTGCACACCGATAACTTCTTAACCCGTTTTGAATGCAGTCAGGCATAGATCAAATTTCTTTTTTATCCAGAAAATGCTAAAAAGTTTATCACTATTTGTTGAACTTGAAGAAAATCGCAATCAAAATTGGTAAATGAAACTTTGATATGTGGTAGATAGGACCTGAAAATTCAATGTTATAAAATTATCAACTTTTAATAAATCAGAATATATTTTACATCTTCTTTCTACAAGCTATATTTTCTGTAAACCATAATTCACAAATTTCAAAGAAATTTCTATCAATGAAAAGTCTTTTACACCTAGTGTAAGCAGTACTTTATTAAATAAAGACCAATTTAAAAAAATTGTATCAAGTGAAATTTATGTTTTATTTTTTAGTTCTTTTTAAGTGTAATGATCATAAATGCAATGGGTATTAAAATGTAAAATGTCTCAGTCTTACAGTAACAGCTATGTCCACGAGCACTTCTCTAAGAACGTAATTAAGTGCTGGCTGTATTGATATCTGACAAGCAGAAGTATTTGTTGTATTGCTTCACTGAATTAAAAGCTGGCCTCCTTTGTATTATCATGTTATTTACATCTTTTGATTCAACTAAAGGAGGTGGATCAAAGAAATGTTAAAAGTCGTGCAAATCGAACAATTTTATCATCTGTTGGGTGAAATCATTTCAGTTTATCAATTGAACAGTGTTTTAAATGTTATAGTGTACATAATATAATTAAACTATCATAAATTAACCAATTCAAACATGGATGTGACTAAAAATAACAATGCAACCAAACAAAATTATTAATGATTAAAAATAACAATGCAACCAAACAAAATTATTAATGCATACAATAATTAGCTTTGTTTTACAGATACGGACAGTTTTAAGGAAAGGAGTTTCAGAGAATTCCGGAGTTAGCATTTAGAGAAATCCTAAAGGATGATAAGAAGTTTTACTATTACTTGCAATGAATCATGGCATCAATATCATACTAATTGAACAATAAAAATATAGAGATTTTTTACTGTGATTTGTCTCACAAAACAAATGTTGCCAAGTTTTACGAAGAAAAAAAAAAGGACTCTTGTTTGGTGGTATATCAACAGTTAGTCTGGTTCTCTGCATTGTAAACTCCATGCTTCACATTACACTATTACATACAACTCAAGGAACCAGACTAATCAACAAAACAAAAAGCAATGACGTAATTCACATAAATATTACAGTAGATCAAAACATCTGGAATAATGTTAAAGATCATTCAAATGCTGAACATTTTGAAAGTAAATATAATTTATACAAAATAACAAACAAATTTATTAGATAATGCGCTTTACTGACAATTATTCTCAATGTAATTGTAATATGAGGATTCAGAAATTAAACAGCCAAGTTCCCACTCACCCACCAACCCAAGGTTTTCTTGATGTCTAGTGGATTTTTGGGGTGGTCCTTTTAGTAACTTGCACCCTTGCTTACAGTGCAGCCTATGTTTCTGGTCCCAATTGTGTGCAAGTTATCAAGGGAGACTAATATTTCTGATTTTTATCTTCTTGACAAGTAATTGGAAGGCAAACTTTGGACAACCAATAAATATATATACATATATATGAAAATATCTTCTGATACTCAATTATTACCTTTGTAAGTATCTTGTCAAATATGAATTGATAAAAAAAATTAACCTTCTTATTCTTTAGATTTCAAGTCCAAAGTGAATATTTGCACATCAACCACTCAATTACAAATACTGAATAGAAAATAAAGGCAAACCTCTATGCTATCACTAAATAAAAACATTGACAAGGGCACCCCTCTTCCACACAGACTTTCTGTCAGCTCTATCACATCTATTCTGGTTACAAAACTTCGATGAGAGGACAACAATGTGGCCTGAAAATAAAGAAACAAAACTTAATCTAACTGTAATAAAATGTTTTTATCTTCACAAGCAAAATCGTTTTCTACAGTTTTAAAAAAAAAAACAATGTCAAAACTTGTGATGTTTCAAAGTTATTTCTTCTCAGACAGATGTTTTTCCAGCTTTCACTAAAAATGGTTTATATATTTTTATGCTAGTTACATCATTTTCATCATACTCATTGCTGCCACTGGAAATATTGCTTTCACTTCCATTTTCTTTATCTTTTTGTTGTGGACATTAAACATTTTTAGTCCTTTCATTCAAATTATAACTCCCCAAAAAATACAAAAGCATACAAAGTTGGAGCTGTTTCTTCACTGTCACAAGGTTGGTATAAGTCACAAATCATGTTTAAGCAAGACAGACCACCAGAAATCTGCAATATTAATAATGTAGAGATGCTGCCAGGAATTTATCTATAGGTAGGACCTTCTCCCTTGTCACAAAAATAAGTGGAGGGTAGTAAAATGAGGGGGAGGAGGAAATGGCCTAGTTTATTATTTACCTAACACTCCAAACATCTATCTCTCTCTCTTCTTGCTCCACTCTCTTAGAGCTCTGCTGAAACAAAATCTTTTAAAAGATCCAGCTTTATAAAATATTAATCACCTTGCTAGTGATATCCCTTCTGGTTTAAATGCTAGTAACAATAGTCTGAGAAAGCTTCTTTTTTCATTCCCTAATCATCAACTGTAAAATGTGTCTTTGTGAAAACGTGCTTAATCATAATACCTACTACTAATACCTCATAAATCTAGCCCTCCCAGAAACAAATATTAACTAACGAGAGCTAAACAATGTCTAGCTACCCATGTGGCGGTAAACATAAATGAACTCCTCTTAGGTTTAAAACTTGGCGGCAAAGTCTAAGAATGTGTGAGTTACTTCCTGTGTGGAAGTCATACTCTATTGATGTAACTGTGGGGAGGCTGGAAGGGAGTATGTGTATTGTGATTGGCTAAGTATTCTCGAAGAAACATATTCTACTAGAAAAAAATTGGTTTCTTCTTTAAATACATTACCCAAGCATAATACCTAAAGAGAATAGATATGATGTGGAGGAATGTACATCCCCTTACCCCGGAAATACCATCTCCAGTCTCTTAAGGTATGTGAGACAGTGTCTATGTAGCACAACTGGAGGGGACTCCATCTGTCAGGGTGTGGCTTCAAATAGGGAAAAATGTTCCACCACAAATCCTGTAGAAGTAATAAAGTCACATCGTAAGAAGATGTCAATTGACTTGGACAGGTGACCTATTGAGCTGCTTTAATAGGTCTTGTCAGATCGAAATGGGCCCTTTGGGATTACAAGAGATAAAAGCTAGAGAACATGGCTCTGAACTCCAACCCACAGCCTCAATGATGTCGGTTAGTGAACAGGTCCTAGACTGGTGGCATCTACTCTAACCTTGTGAGCCAAAAGGTGTAAAAAGTTCATTCTATTTGAGCTGTGATTATTTTCCTATATGCTGAGTGAATAACCCACTTAATCCAAGACCAGATAGTGTTGATATATCCTCCTGTAGAAAGAGTTGTAATCTCCCTCGATGCAATAGCTACATTCTATTACGATACCTCATTAAAGCCTAAACTGCGCCTTGCAGTTCATCTTTAGCTGATATGTTCAGAAGAGACAGAGGTTTCATGACTAAAATCTTGGAAGGAAGGCAGTTTCTGGCTATGAAAGATGTCGGGATAAGAAAGACTGACATTGATTGTTGGAACTGCATGTAATGCAGGGCATGTATTTGGCTGCCTGAAGTTTCTAACACCACGATGAAGCAGGTCTTGTAGGAAAGGAGTGCCAAAGATGGGAGTTGGTATTCCACCTTGTTGCAAACAGGTTCAACATCAGTTGGTCTTATCTGGTACATATCTGAATGAAAACCAAGGGGTGAAGAGACCATTCCATCTATAGTAGTGATTGCTATGGGACAGAGATTCTGCTAGTTTGTTTTAAGTCCTGGAATATGGCAAATTTGTATGTGGATTTGTTGTTGTCAACACTACTTTACAAAGACCCACACCAGGATGCAAAGTGGACTTGGTTACTCCTTGCTATACAAGTCACCACTGTAGGACTTGGTTCCTCCTTGTCATTTGAAATAAGTGACCACTGTTGTGGACAGAATGTGAACTCCTTTGCCATGCAGATATTCATGTCACCAGTGAAAGAATTTCACAATGACCATCATCTGAATTTATTGATATATGCTATTCCTGGGGACAGAAGGCATTGATGGTTTCCCAAAAGGATGGTGGTAGGTGAGCTCCCCAGCCTTTCATACTTGCAATGACTGGTACAGATTGTAATCTCAGGCAGTTGTACTTGTAGATGTATATCCGCCATGAACCAAGCTAGGTTGCCCAATTTCTGCAGATGGTAACTTAAGATGTTCTTGCATGCAAACGTTCAGACTCCATTCAGACAGAAGAATCACTGCAATGGGAGCATAAGAAGGCAACCTAGGACGATAAGGGAAATGAAATATGTTGCACTTTATTGAACTATATGCCTAGGTGAACAAATTGTTGAGAAGGTACTATGTCGGACTTTTAGTTGTTGGCTCAAGTCTGGATTAATAACAAGGGTTATCAGGTCTTGTTAGATCTAACTCACTGATGTTTCTGCAGGATGCTGCCCAAGTAACATGATGCTGCTGCCATAGAAATGGTCCAGAAATGCACCTATACTCCATTCATCATTTGGAGTTCACTGAATTTGGTAAACGATGTTGTAGGTGAATGTCATGGAAAGCTCTGAATGATTCATGATTCATATAAACCCCTGTTTTAAATCCACACTGATGGTGAAGTCTCCCCCATGGATCGCATACAAAAGTGCTGTGTTGTTTCCACTGAGAACCAAAGGTCATGAATGATTTGATTGAGGCTATTGTTGGGACCAAACAAAGTCTGGATAAAACAATAGCACCTCCTCTTGGTACTATATCTGCTTTGGTTTACAAGAACTGAAGCTTTTGCTGAGTGAAGCTTTGATAGGACAGTTTTCAGATGCTCTTTTTCTTTGAGTAGCTCTAGGGGCTTTTTGTTGATTTCCTGTACTATCCCTGTATCAAAGATGTGGTAGTGGGAAGGATTCTGAGTGTCCTGAGTGGCTTGTTTGTGGATTTCTTCAATCAGGCTGAAAGAAAGTGAGAGGATAAAAGGCTGTGTTCTTAGCTTGGCTTGATGGTGATCCTTTAGAAAAGTGTAGGCAGAAAGTACAGAGTCATGTTCTGCCAACTGCAAATTTTTAACTGTGACCAAAGTATTTAGATTGGCTCAATTCACTACTCGAACTATTCATGAGACTGACTCTCATGCATGTCCTGAGGTATTTGGAGTGGAAGAAGTTTAGCTATGTTCCTTCTGTTGGAAGAAAGCCATTGAGATGAAAGGATATCTGGTTCCTACGTGTGGAGTGTGGCTTTATTATTGCCAATGTGGCTGTCAACTGCTGGGTTTCCAAATGAAAGACTGGTGTGTAGCAAAGGTAGAACTGCTAACGACTTGATGATGAAGGCAGGTCAGAATGTCTGTAACTCACCTTGACTGTGGAAGTAATTGAAGGTGGACTCATTCATTCAGATGCTGGAGCTCTGATACAGGCTGGGAGGAGGACAAAACACCAGGGGTCAAAGGTAGAAAATGTCTGCAACAAGAGACTCAGAAGGCTGAATATTCCAATGCCAATGAATACAGTGGGAAATAGATGACAACACTGAAGAAAGCAAATTTTTTAGTAAATTATGTTTCTCCGAGAATACTTACCCAATCACATTACTTTAGGGATATTAGCCTGCTACCTCGCGAACCAGCCCTACCAAAAGACGAAAATTCGTCTTTCCTGTCTATGTCATATAGACAAAGGGCAATAACTCTTGCCCATTACCTCCCCTTGCCGCCCGTTAGGTGTCGCTTCTTTAGTTTTTAAGCTGAGCGATATATAAAACACGAGGATGCTCGCATGGCGGGGTGGTTGGGAGGGTTTCTTAGTAATGTGATTGGGTAAGTATTCTCGGAGAAACATAATTTACTAAAAAATTTGCTTTCTCCTTTGAATACGTTCCCCAAGCACATTACTTTAGGAGAATAAGTAATAGGAGGAGGGAATGCGGAGCATCCGACCTCCACCCCGGGTATCCTCTAGGGAATGATGGTTGGATTCCCCATGTGAATGATAACCCGGTCTCCTAATTTTCAATCAGCAACACAGCCCAGGGTCACGTGATATGTGACCCTTTTATGCGGTTAAGAAGATAGTTATTGAAATCTTCTTACCTACGAAAATTTATCTGGCGAATCCAGCGAAGCTAATAGGCTGTGCTGATTGTTGCACATGGGTCTGGTGGGCGTCTGGGCTGCCCAACACCGGACCTACTAGAATCAATGTTTGCCTCTGCGAGTACAAACTTGAAGATAAAACTGTAGAAGGTTGACTCTGCAACAGCTTCTATAAGGTGACTGATTTGCTAATTCTCCGAGTACGCCGAGCGTATAACCCACTACAGCCATGAAGCAAGGGCTTGAATGGTGATATCTCATATCCCAGCTATCACCAGAAGAAAGAGGTGCTAGTATGTGACCTGACTCACCTCTATGCATTGAAATGGTGCTAGAGTGCCCAAACAGGATCTTACATGGCTGTTGATCCTGACTTATCTATAAAGAAAGCGAGCTAATGACGACTCGTTGATCGCAATGTATGGTAATCTATTTTGGACTATGAAGCCTGGCTGCGTCAAGAGGACCATCAAACCCTCTGATCGAAACGAAAGAGAGTTCGGGTCACTAGAAAGGACATGTAACTCGCTCACCCTGCATGCTGAAGCTAAGGCTATCAAGAAACCCAATTTGTATGATAGTAGCTTTAACTAATCGTGGGTTAAAGACTCAATACTGTCTGAATTGAGTCATGTTAAAACCCAGGACAGATTCCATTTGAAAACAGGGTGAGGGATATAAGTCGATTAAATTTTTTTTTTTTTTTTTTTTAAATGTCTAAAGATCTGACAAATCTTTGTCATGGCTGATAGCACATGTACCAGAATGGCGGAATGTGTCTGATATCATGGAGCGGTAACATTTGAGAATAACTGGAGCCAGATGTTTCTCCTCGAAAAGCCAGAGAAAAGTTGGCCAGTTGAGGGATTGTGACACTCAGAGGAACAATGTGAATGATATGGTACCAGTCTCTGAAAACATGCCACTTGCCCTCGTAAACCTTCAGAGTAGAGGGCCTTCTTGCTCTCGAGATTCTCTCCGCAATCAAAGATTTAAATTGTTTGTCTTGCAAGGCTGTCTGGACAAGAGCCAAGCTTGAACATAAAGACGGTCCGGACAGGGGTGGAACACCCCTGGCCGCGGTTGCTTGTGAATACTTGTGCTGACTGTAATCTTCCTGGGTAGATCTATCGCCTAGATTGAGTAGATCGGAGACCCAGGAGTTGTTCCATCTGAGAGGGGTAATCAGAACCATCTGACAATTCTGACCCCTTAACTTCTGGATTAATTCCAGTACCAAGACCGTGGGAGGGTAGGAGAATGCCCACAACCCTTCCCAGGTGATTGATCGAGCATCCACGACCCAAGCTTCTGGGTCTGGAACCTGTGAGATGAAAGGTGGAGAACTTGCGATTCCATCTTGTTGCAAAAGATCAATCATCAGACGTCTCCAAAGTGTGTCAATTGGAAGAAAGTCCGATTGATGGAGTGACCATTCTGTGTGAATGACTAGATAGAGTGTCAGCCAAGACATTGAGTCTGCCAAGAATGTGTCTGAATTGTACATTGAGGTGGAGATTGTCGAACCAATGTAGAAATTGCCAGTTCAGATTGCACAGGTCTGGTGATTGGTGTCCCCTTGTTTTGAGGCAAGGCACCACCACAATGTTGTCTGACATAATGAGGGCAGTTTGTAATAAGAGTTGATCCTGCCCGAAATGAAAGGCATTGATGACAGCCGTTATTTCTGAAAGGTTGATGTGGAAAGGGCTCGCCCCTGGCACCCACGTGCCGCTGACAGTATCGAAGTTCGGCAACAGGTGGGCACCCCAACCGTAGGTATTAGTGGCGGAACATACCGTTATCCCCTTGGGGTATCTCCAGAGTAATCCCTGTGGACAGCCTACAGGGGTTGTGCCATTGACTCAAGAATGATTGTATCTCTGGCGTGAGCATGACTGTTTTCTGGGATCGAAGGGACTTGAAAAGAGCGCAATTACGCTAGCAACGTCCTTTGTAAAGGGCGCATAAAAGGACGGCTGATCGGGATCAAGTCTGCTGCCGCATTGAATAATCCGAGGATCTGCAACTCTCTCGCTAAAATGCGCATCCTGTCGGAAATGGACTCTACGAGTGCAATTATCTGGATAATCGCAAACTCGAGGAAGCCTTACCAGATTCAGATCGGGAGAAACTCCACACCCAGATGGACCAAAATCTGGATTGGACAGAGATCAAACTTTATCCAGTTCACGAGAAAGCCTATATGACGTAAAGTGATATAAGATCGTTTCTGCCTTTGAGCAGAATAGAACTTGACAGATGTTTCTGGAGGATGTCATCCAAATATACTGCCGACGCAATAGATGAAGTCGAGTGGAACAGGGTGACGACGTAACCCATAACCTTGGTACTAGCCCAAGTGCTTAAATTTAGGCCAAAAGGTATGACATGGAACTGATAAGCCTAGTCCCGACAAGCACAACGGAGAATGTCCGCTACTCGTGGGATAGGGACGTGAAATGTGCGTCGGTCATATCTAGCCAGCTTATGATGGGGTTTAAGCGACGTGCCCTTCAGACATGCGTCACGACGTATCAGGTCTAGGTTGGCAGAAGCAGTCAGCGCATTGGCCATGGAATGGTGAGCTGCCCTGTTAAGAACCCTAGCTAACCGGGCCGTCGAATCCCAAGCATGTTCATTGCCAGATTTTTCAGCGATCCTGAAAATGGCTAGGGAGGCTAGGTCTAACAGTGAAGACGTAGCGACTACATTCGAACCAGCTTGGACGTGGCATTGAACACAGTTTTGTCCACTTTATAAGACAATGCCGCAGACATATGGACTGCTGCCCTATTTTATCCCGAGACAGGACCTCAGTATTGAACGCATCGGAGTGAGTTTTGTACCATCGACCTGAAAACGACGCTGGTACTTGGCTTTCAGAAAAGAACGCCTTAGCATTTCCTGGATCCCCTATATGTGTCGACAGACGGTCATTAATTTCCTTAATTTTGTCGACTGGGGAAGGAGGCGGAAGGATAGAATCTCTTCCCCTTCATCCAGATCGACCGACGCACTAACCCTATAGTCGGTAATTGCAGCAGGAGGTGGAGGGCATTCTGAAGGGGCCTTAACACCCTAAAAATTTCCTCCACTGCGGCTTTGAAGCTGAACTCAGTCCGTTCCATAGTTGGATCTGCATACAGCTGATTTGCCTGTGATTCATCGCACTCACTATGTGCATAATCTTGCTCTGGTAAAGCATCCATATCGGGGTAATGCATACCAGGTGGCATAGATGACTCGATTCCGTCATCTCTAAAAAAGGCATTCACTCTCCCTTGTGGATGAGTTGATAGCCTATGGACGGCCGGCAATGCCGAATGAATTGATTGGTATATGTTTGGCCTGAACGCCTGCGACGGGCCGGCTATGACCGGCACCGACCGCTCGAATGGTCAGGTTGGATCGAGAGATTCATCGCCAACATCAGAGTCATGGTAGTGATATGTAACCGGTAGTATGGATTGACAGACGGAAACATCACTAGAATCTTCGTCAATCCGATTTGTGCGGATTGCGGTATGATAAAAGTCCCCGTGCTGGTACAGCGGTACAGTCGGACGGACTGGTATATGACTAAAATCTCCATACAGTTGGACGACCGGTGCCTGTTGGGCTGGACGGCCGGAGCCGGATGGACTGTCAGTGCCGGCAAGTGTCGGCTGGAAGCTTGGCTGGACAACCGGTGCCATTTGGGTTGAACGGTCATTGCCGGATCGACGCCCGGTGCCGGTTAGTGCCGGCTGGATGACCGGTGCCATATGGCTGAACGGTTATTGCCGGATGGACGCCCGGTGCCGGTTGGTGCCGGCTAGAAGGTAATAATAATTACATAATGCTTATGTAGTGCGGCCAGCACTGTGCACCCATCTACCATTCGCTCAGAGGGAATGTTGGTTCTGGTATAGCTTGCATATCTGTACAGCATACCAGGTGACCTAGATGACGCAATTCTGTCATAATTGACACTTTCACTAAATCTCCCTTGTGGAGAAGCCGTGAACATATGGACGGCCGGCACTAACGGCTGATTGAACTGACGAATGGTCGGCCTGAAAGTCCTGTTCTGGTAAAGCTGCCATATCTGGGTAGCGCATACCAAGTGGCATAGATAACTCAATTCCGTCATCTCTGATAATGTCACTAATTCTCCCTTGTTTTAAAATCACACCGACACGTATTTGACGTGACGGGAGGTGTACACCGGCGATACCGACTGATTTGTCTGGTATATGGTCGGCCGGAATGTCGGCGAAGGTCCGGCTATGACCGGCACCTGCCTCTCGAATGGTCTGATTGGACGGAGATACATCTATAACATCTCTCTCATGGTAGTGATATGTAACCAGTAGTACAGTTTGACTGACGGGTACATCACTATAATCTCCGTAAATCAAATGTACAGCCGGTGCAGGTTGATGTCGGCTGGAAGACCGGTGCCATTTGGGCTGAACGGTCGTTGCCGGATGGACGGCCGGTGCAGGTTGATGCCGGCTAGAAGGTCGGTTGCACGACTGGTACCATTTGGGCTGAACGGTCGTTGCCGGATGGACGGCCGGTGCAGGTTGATGCCGGCTGGAAGGTCGGCTAGACGACCGGTGCCATTTGGGCTGAACGGTCGTTGCCGGCTGGACGGCCGGTGCCGGTTGATGCCGGCTGGAAGGTCGACTGGACGACCGGTACCATTTGGTCTGAACGGTCGTTGCCGGGTGGACGGCCGGTGCCTGTTGATGCAGGCTGGAAGGTCGGCTGGACAACCGGTGCCATTTGGGCTGAACGGTCGTTGTCGGATGGACAGCCGGTGCCGGTTGATGCCGGCTGGAAGGTCGGCTGGACGACCGGTGCCATTTGGGCTGAACGGTCGTTGCCGGGTGGACAGCCGGTGCCTGTTGATGCAGGCTGGAAGGTCGGCTGGCCGGCCGGTGCCATTTGGGCTGAACGGCCGGTGCCTGTTGATGCCAGCTGGAAGGTCGAAAGCCATGCACGGACCTGCGGTGAAATTTACATCCACTGGGCAGCCTAAACCATGTCAACATAATTTCCTCCATTTCCACATTGCCAACAAACATTTTGCCATTCATGCCTTTGTTGTCGACTTTGCTACTGAAACGACAAAAGAAGAGAACAAAGCACAGATTAAAAAAATTCAGCATATTATTAATTCGATAATACTATAACCGTTATTAACGGAGTAGTCAAATTATTCCGTGCCATATTAACTCTTAATGACCACACTAGTTATCACCGTGAGCATGTTGCAATAGGTCGTTCAAGACGAAGTCTACTGAAACGAAAAGATGATAAACAAAGCACAAATTAACAATTTAGTACGCTATTAAGTCGCTATTCCATAACCGTAACTAACGAAGGAAGCGAAATGATTAAGTGTCGCGTGAATTCGTGACTACAACACGAAATTCCGCCATTAAATAGTTGCAACTGGTCGTTCAGAGACGAAGTCTACTGAAACGGAAAGAAGATAAACAAAGCACAAATTAACAATCAGTACGCTATTAAGTCGCTATTCCATAACCGTAACTAACGGAGGAAGCGAAATGATTAAGTGTCGTGTGAATTCATGACTACAACACGAAATTCTGCCATTAAATAGTCGCAACTGGTCATTCAGAGACGAAGTCTACTGAAATGGAAAGAAGATAAACAAAGCACAAATTAACAATTCAGTACGCTATTAAGTCGCTATTCCATAACCGTAACTAACGGAGGAAGCGAAATGATTAAGTGTCGCGTGAATTCGTGACTACAACACGAAGTCCGCCATTAAATAGTCGCAATTGGTCGTTCAAAGACTTTTTTTGAAGTCTACTGAAACGTCAAAGAAGATAAATACAGCACACATTATCAATGCAGCACATTATTAGTCGCTAATATCGTAAACGTTACATACGGAATAAGCGAAATTATTGAGTGCTACATGTATTACATGCTTTGACCACGTTGCAACCTGGTCCGAAGTCTAGAAAAGGTGACAAAGTCACTCAAATTGGAAAATATTGTAAAATAATGTATACGACCTGTAGAGGAATGATTATCCAACACAGTAATTCCAAATTTAACTTCGGATGGTCAGAATTTACACTAAGATGGCTTGGATTCATTGGAGGTCTAATTGTACGTGTTTTCGCGTAAGCGAAGCTAAAAAACTAAAGAAGCGACACCTAACGGGCGCAAGGGGAGGTAATGGGCAAGAGTTATTGCCCTTTGTCTATATGACATAGACAGGAAAGACGAATTTTCGTCTTTTGGTAGGGCTGGATTCGCGAGGTAGCAGGCTAATATCCCTAAAGTAATGTGATTGGGGAACGTATTCAAAGGAGAAAATGCAACATTATCTTGGTTGCATGAAGTGAGGCTGAGGTCACCTCTAATGCGTGAGACTATCTGGCAATGAATGACAAGGTCTGACGCTCACTAAACTTGTAGAATACCCTGAATTAAATACTATACTGGAAGCTGGGATGCTAAAATTGATGTTTTGGCCCTTTGTAGTCTCTAGTATGTGGCCTAGGCTTGCTGCAATGTAAATAGGCCATCCATTTCAGGATGATATCGTCAGGAACAACAGTTTGGGACACGTTATGACTTGTTTGATACATGCAACTTGAGTGAATGTCTGCTGCACAAGAGAGCACTTGGCTGTTTATTAGTTCTCTCCATCACTATTCCACATTAGGAATCAAGTAGAACCCCAAGGAGGCAAGGTACATGGAGTTGCCAAAAATGTTGAGTCCCGTGGTGGTGACTGTGGTGCCAGAGCTGTTTCAGAACATGTCAATGTACAGCACTTAGTAAGCTGATTCATCTCCCTTGTCCATCAGAAATTCTCACTGAGGAAAGATCATCATGCAGATTGATGAGGTCTTCATCCTGAGCTATGCATTTCTGTATTTTGCCCATGGTTCTAATCAGTAAGACAAATAGAGCAAAATGGATAAAACTGAAGCCTGCATCTGTCTTTTACCATGCAATGTCTGTGAAGAGCTAATTCTTAATAGTTATGACCCATAAACTGACAGTAGACAGTCTAATAAAGCAATGAAATATACAAGTAAAATATAGTGACAATAACACCTGTAAAGAGAGCTGTAAACCTGTGGGTTTGCCCATGTGATGTTTGATTACAGAGTGGGTGCAGAACATTACCAAATGATGGTTATCTGCAAACAAATAGATAACAGATGATCTCCAGCACAATGTTATCTGTTAGGAAAGTCTAGGGTGGTAAGTACAGGAAGAATCATTGAAGCATGGCATTACAAGGCTAAGGATGCCATGGTAAAGGAAACACACCTGTATGTACCAGAAATGACAGAATTATACATAAATAAGGAGTTTCTTAAGGGCATAAAAAGACATGCACACATAAAAATAGTGTAGCCCAAACCCATCTTGTTTAGTCGCATATGCTACCTATGGGAGTGACTATGTGCACTTTAAATATAATAAAATGCTTATGTTGATAAACAGGACTCTGATGTAGTCTATAGAAACATGCATGAGCAGGATGCAACTGAGTAAACCATGTACGGAAAGACAACCTGTACCTGTCCAACCAGAGCGGTAGCAAAAGAAACTCACTGATGGGTACCCGTCTCAGAAGTAATTACTCATCTATTAGGAGTTTAATAAGCGTTGTAGACCTGCACCCACAAAATAAATTTACCTCTCACCAAATGTGAAGTCGCTTAGGCTCGCTATGCAAGTACCTAAGCATGTAATGAAAAAAATGTAAGCAAATTGTAAAGACAGAACTTTGTTGGATTTATGGGGTATACTTTCCTTAGTGGAGAACTTTTTCAACTTCTAATAGTATAGCTTCCAAGTAGATTCTGGCTTTTGTAAGATCTCTCATGAAGAAAGCATGCTTCTTATAACGAACAGAAGTAGTAACTAAAATGTTCTTAGGCTTTGCTGCCAAGTATTATTCCAAAAAAAGGAGATCAATTTGCGCAACTGTCACATAGATCAGCAGATAGCTTTTAGCTCTCTTAAATACAAAGTCAGGAGGGCAGGATTTATGAGGTAGGAGTAGTTTTTTCCAAAGTATTTAGGATTGGGTAACATATTTAAAGAAGAAATCAAAGGTCTCAAACAAAAGTGTGAACTCCTGCCAACTGCACAAGCAAAAAGTCTATATTGTGTTTCTCAATTAGTGCTAACTGTTTATTGATTAATCAAAGATAAGTCTTAAATCTGTTTTCCTGCATAATGGCAATGTTTTGCATTCAATTCCAGTTGGTAATGCAGTCCATATGAAGGAAACCTATAAAAACACTAAACAACTTTTTAAACTATGACCAACATCAGTGGCAGCTTTGTGGCAATTTGAAACACTAGCATCACCTGTGAGGAGATTGCACTGCTTTAGTCTGGAGTCCAACAGCTCTGCGTTAATGGATAGTTCTAAATCCCTGACAAGGTCATTCAGTTCACCTTGTGTTTTTAGGTGTGGTTCAGAAGAAGAGATAGAGAGAAAATATGGATCATGTGACATTGCTCTCTTGCTTGGTCTACTGAATGGATACACAAAGTACTGATGTTTTCTCTGCAAGTGGGTAAGTCAGGCAAAAGATTCTCACAACATCAAGAGAGACTGACCACTCCTACAGTCAATAGAACTTGGAAGGAAAAGTGTTCAGCATCCGACACTTGTTGATTAAAGGAAGACTTTGTTATCATCTTTCACATCAAGCTGGGTCTGATGAAGAATTTTGTCAAGGTCATAGACAAAACACAAGCAGCTTTCAAGTACCTCTGGAAAATTGTCAAGGTTAAGTGAAGCTACGATAAAGGAAGTGTCTTTATTAGTCCTCAGATTCGTCCTCAAGATGACGCATTTGACTATGCACTGCGTGGCAAGGAAAAGGTGGCATGGAAAGCATTACAGTTAATGGCAACACATTAAGGACTAAATATTTATTGTTTTCCTGACTATAGATGATGGACCATACTAAAGAAACAATTTAGTTTTCAAAATGTTAAGAAATCTTATTATGGTGTAATCTTTTAACTCTACAATTACACATACATAGAGTTTTGATATTTGGTCCCTGTCAGATAAACCTACAAAGAAGCTTATTATTGTGTTTAATTTTCTCTTCCTGAAAACTTAAATAAAGATTTATCTGATGTTTCTAAACTAGGAATATTAGGTGAATTTGTTGGTATGTAGTAACAGTACTCTTTCAGATACCTATACAAGATCATACTATCTGGAAAAATGAGTTATTGAAACAAAATTGCTTGAATAAGAAATTACTGAAGTTCTGCCAATACAGTAGTCCCCCTCTTGAACTAAACCCCCCCCCCCAACTTTTATTGATTAATGTTTCATTTAGACGAAGATATTTAATGTTTTGAAGTATGTAGCTTTCTTACTATGTACATTACATATACATGTACTTCAGATAATAAATTTAGCCCCCCATCCCCCTTGGAACGGCTACCCGTCTTATAAGGCCACTTTCCCGCTGCAGCAGGGGTAGCCGTATAAGAGGGGGACTACTGTATCAACATTCAATAACTGGGAGAAATTTTAAGAATATAGAATTTGTAAAATAAACCACAGAAAAATATAGAATTCTCTGAATTTATCAAAGCTTCAACCATTTTTTTTTAATTGTAAAAAGCATAAAATGAGCAGTTTCAACTCTTTAAATTTTACAGAGCAGTCACTATGGCAGTTAACATATTCCAGGAAATTAGTGTTGCTATTGTAAATGGGGCTGACTAGAGAAAACTTTTGTTCTCCCTGTAATTATGATAAACTGGGAATCTTAAAACTTTTGAATTTTGAGAAGGATGGGTTGAATTTGGCTATGCATGATACAAGAATGAAAGTTTAAAGATGCTTTTAAAAGGACTGTGATAATGGTTAACTTGTATGTTTATGTGATTGCTATAATAATAATTACTTTCATTATGATCCTCAGAAGAATAAATATTTGTGAATCAAATAAAAAAGAGCATATTTTTAAAGCAAAATAACATGTGATTAAATTAGGGCTTTAGGAGAGTTTAAGCCTTGTATTTTGTTTTTGAAAGGATGACTCATGGAGCCAATTATTATTATATTATGATATTGCAGTTAGACAAATGAGTTAATATTGTTCATGCCTGAACATGTGAACAGAAAATAGACAGCCTTTAATGTTGTACTCACTGGACAGTTGTCTATATCATTCATGATATCAAACATCACAACCTGACCCTCAGTTTTCCTTTTGTCTTCGTTGATATTTCTGAAATAATAAATACATTAAAAAAGGATTACATGACAGCTGTAGCTACAAAGCATTATCCTTGTGCTTTTACAGCCCAGCCCATCCTCACATTTTGCAGATTTCCATACTTCCAGGAGGTGAATCTAAATTCAAAAACTGCCATGTAAATCTGCAGACCACCCCAATCATTATTAAAAGATTTGAGTAACTAACTTGAAATGTACAAGAGTTGGATGCCATTACAAAAATAAAAAATTACTAAGCATTCATTAAACAATATAATATAGATGCAAATTCCCCATGGGTTGGATATCAATTCCAAAACTGTTGTGCCACCTATTCCCATGTGTAGTTCTAAACTCCAAACCCATTGTCCCCATCTACAGACTGCAGCTAAAATCATATCCTAAAGTTTAGCAGGATAACATGATCCACACTTTTACATTGAAAAGCACATGGATAACATAACCAACACTTTTACATTGAAAAGTACAGGGATAACATAATCAACACTTTTACATTGAAAAGGACAGGGATAACATGATCCACGCTTTTACATTGAAAAGCACAGGGATAACATGATCCACACTTTTACATTGAAAAGCACAGGGATAAAAGGTTACACAGTGATGTATCTCCATGACTGTACATAAAACTTTCAGTATTCATTAACTCTAGAATCACCCATTTGAAAATTTAAAGTCATTTTAAATTATATATTGCCATACCAAAGTGCATTCCTGCAATATTTGATATTATCAGGAAAGGTAGTCTTAGTTATCACAATTGCCTCTTTTGATATGTCCCAGGTTTGCAGCTTTGTAAGAAAGAGAGAGAGAGAGATAGGGGGGAGATTTCCTAATTAAATCCCCATCCTCTATACTTTTGCTTAGTTGTATCAGAGTATTGTGATTTTCTTCTGAAAAAAGCAATTTTACTTTAACAGTACATTTTCAATAATACTTAAATTATTAATATTTGCTTCATATGGCTAATAATGATAACAAATTGAAAATAAAACCATCTACTTTCACTCCACATATTCTGCCTCCAATTATTTGCATTTCAAGTGAAATAAGTAATGAAATATGCAAAACAGTTTTGATGCCAAAATCAATGCAGTCAATGACTGACATTATACACATTCCCAATGCCAATTAAGTTTCAAAATATATATTATAAGCTAAATGTAATATTTCCTTTTATTACAAGAATTTTTTAAAAATCATAATACATGTACAATCATGATATTTCTCAATTTGATTGTTTCAGCTTTGAGATAAAATCTGTCCCCAAACCAAAATTATTATTTGTATCAGAAAAGCTTTAGGAATGGCAAGTTTCTTTATGTAATTTTTCCAATTAACTTGAGTTTTCCAAATGTCATTGACATTGTTCTGCAGTATATGTTACAAGTGTACATGAACAATGGTATTCACCGGCAGAAGTAGACTCGTTTAAAGTGCATCTAAACAAGTAAAGTTATACACAAACTTTATAAGGAGTTATCTGGTTGAAAGAGTGCCAAACAGAGCATAAGGAAATATATGAATGTAATCACATAAGCATGCTTTTCTGAAATAAATACTGCTTCCAATTAAATGATAGCAGATCTGCCAAATATAAGATGTCTCAGTAAGGCAGTTGAACTTGTTCCACAAGTTTTCAGTAAGGTGTAACAAAATATCATGTACTGCTATTGTCAAGCTGGGAAACATGCACTGAGAAGTCCAGAAGTGTTATTCAAGACCAATGTACTGAGGGTAAACATCATTTTCTGCTCAACAGATTGTAAAGTTTACTTTTAGCCTTAATTCCTTAATTACATCCAGTACAGTTTTACAAACTGAAGTTCCAAACTATATATATATATATGTGCATATATATATATATATATATATATATATATATATATATATATATATATATATATATATATATATATATAGACTCCACTTAACTGCACATCGGTTAACTGCTCACGGCGGATAACTGCACGTAGTCATGCCGGTCCCGTTTTTTCCCAATGCTTTTCAATCAGAACAAACGTTGGATAACTGCACACTCCGGATAATAGCATGATAAATTTTCTACCCGTGGCACATTATTCAATACAATTTTACTCCGGTTAACTGCACAATGTATAGTCATGATCAGTTATTGCCAGTCCACTGCTGTAGCGCTTCAAATAAGCCGACAATTAAGCCGGTAAATGCGACTTGTAAATGATTGACATGTAAAGGACGCCATAGGTGGTATATACATGTATATCTGTGCCCACTAGGGAGCAATAGTGTGGGAAAAATCATAGTACAGCATGGGAAACATTGCTCTAAACTGTTTGGGTTTGCTTGATTTCAAGCCAACAAAATGGGTGGTTGGAAATTTGGAAAATGCGCAACAGAATTCAATTTAAACGACAACACTGCAAAAAACAGGATGCAGACGACTTTGGAGCTGAATGCTTTTTCTTTGGGAGATGACCCGTCAATGTCTGACAGCAGTTTTCAAATAACAAGCAATCTATAGCATTTCTTGACATTCGCTATAATTCATTGATCTATTGGTTGAATCAGTGAAGATGTGTTCAGAGGAAAGAAAACAAGCTTAACATTTAAGTAAAAGTTGAAAGAGTGGATTTTAATCATTGTTTAAATTTATTCTTCACATATATTCGTGCTGTGTTGATTTAAAGCTGTACTGTACCGTACTTCGGTTAACTACACACTCCAGTTAACTGCAGTCTCGTGACGGGCAAGAGGCTATGCAGTTAACTGGAGTCGACTATATATATATTTGGCATATTTCAAGAAATTTTTCAAAATAGTATGAATCAGTTTAATCAAATACCAGTTGTTTTGGTCAAGGTACCGGTAACCATGGAAAGTTTATTTTGTATATTCTCACTAAAGTAACACTAAACTTCTCTTACAGCTAAAGGTAACAATAACTGCTACAGTATATTTCAACTTACGTCATAACTTCTTTCAATACATTGATTGCCTTCTCTAGCTTTGTGTGGTCTCTATTACTTTTATTTGTATGTTTCATTATATCTGAAAAGAAAAGATCAAAGACTGACATAAAAATGGCACAAAAGATTCTTTCAAGCAATTTGCAATGACTGTAAACCTGCAATCAGATCAAAAGAATAAGAAAAAAAAAACTTATTTAAAGACAAAACATTTAATTAAATTTTTTAAAAAATTTCACTGTACAAAACAGTTCTAATACAGTTAATACAATACAAAAACAAAGATGAAAAGACAAATTTTTTGTGAGACAAAATCTTTATCAGGTGAATATATGCACGCCTTGAATTTCAATTGTATTGGGTTTGTGTATTTAAGTAATTGCTGATTCCACATTTGTCAAAGAAGTATGAATCAAATAGGTAATTTTTCTTCTTGTCAGTATAGTTCCAGTAGAAATTTAATGATATTCAGCACTGCATATCACAAAAGTCACAATAGGGAACTATATGTGTAAAATAATTGTTGTCAACTCTGTGCGACCCAGTCCCACCCCACAAAACTAAAGACCAATCCATAAACTAAATTCAAAGAGTGATAACAAAACAACAGCTTGTTAAGAATGAATCTGGGTAATGAGTTGACATTACTTTAGGTGGCCTGGGTGGATGAGTTGCCTAAAGCACTCACATTTATCAATATCTGCCATCTCACCTCTGGCTGTACGAGTTCAAGTCTCGGGCTCAGCCAATGTGGGTGTATAAGAAAGCTTGCAAGTAGCTTCCCTTGAGTAGGTTGTTCTTACTGGGGTTTTCCACCAATTATACTGGCCACTATGTATAACCTATAATGTGCTGAAAAATGGCATTAAACACACATTTTGCTTTATGCTAAAATGCTGATTTATAAACAGATCACTGATGAAGTAGTCCATTTCTATTCTGAATTTTAACTTTATTATGAATATTCTTTAGTGAATAAATGATAGTGTTATAAATACATCATAGTTTTGTTCTTAATCCATGGTATGCAAATATTCATTAAACATTGGAGTCATTAATATAGACTATATCAGACTCAACTGTATGAATGAAAAGACATGCTGGTAATTGCTCAAGTTCATCAAATAAAATGAATAAAGCAAAATTCAATATTAATTTTTTTCTTATTTTTTTAAAGGAACAAATGATATGCTTTTTATAGGTATGGTACTCTACAGAGTATAGACCTTATGTACTACATAGCTTGTGAGTTGTGAACTCTGTTCTCTTTAACTCCATGTCAGAGAAATCATGAAGTATAAACACATACCAATGCATACAAAATAATCATAACAGCTATAATATAAAAATCAATCATATTAGTTCAAAAAAAAATTTCTTGACATGGTACTTCATCAAGAATTGGTTTAACTATGTGACCTATTTTTGAGCTTTGATGATTATATCTCAAAATTAGTCCAACCAGTACTAAAAGATTTCAGTGACATAATCCATATATAACTAAATTTGGAATATAAGACAAAGTCCAGACTTCCAAGCCAAAAAGTACTAACCTATAGTCAGAAAATACAGCACTTAGCCAAAACATCAAAACGTAAAAATTCATGGAAGTGAAGGAAATCCCAGACATTTCCCACTTTAAAATCAAATGCATAAGTGTTAAAGTGCGTGTGTGTGTGTGTGATTTTGATTTTTAATGTAGCTTCAAAACATTTTCAGTCATATCACTATGATGCATGCAAAGTGGCAGTTTATAGTGATGGATAGTAATGTGGCATCATATCGCAGACCAATAGTGTCTTGTTCCACCCGGACACATTATCCTAACACAAGGCCAACCTGTCCTAACACTAACCTCTTAATACTGAGCAACTAGTGAGGCAGCTGCTAGTACCATTTTTACAAATCTATGCTATGACTCAACAGGGGTTTGAACCACCAACCTCCCACATCCGGTGGACACCCCAGCCACTTAGGCCACTGAAGCGGTCAAAGTGTCAATTTAAAGTAGTTTTGAGACTAAAACAAAGTCAGGAATTAATGAATTCATTCAATATTTCAACTGCATAAAAAATAAGATGAGAAGATTTGTCTTTGATGAGTGTTTTTTTCAGGAACTGCTGCTAATTTCCCATATAATGTTGTTGAACCTGCTTATTCAACCAGCACCACCAAATGTTGAACTTTTTTTGACATTACAAAAAAGTAATGTGGCTTCTAACTTACATTACAAAATGATATTGCTAACTTACTTCTACTTATTTTCCCACCATCACTTTGCCACTAAAAGACAAGTGTGTCCAAAATTTAGAGTCTGGTAACTTGCAGGATATCATGATGGAAACATTTATCTGAATGAGAAAGATACAAGAATGGAGCTTCACCAATAAATTGATTTATTTACTTAACTATCAGGTACATAATAAAAGAAAGATTGTGCAGTCTGACACTAGATGTTCACCTCGGAATACAAAGTGGGGAAAACATAAACAGTTTTTAAAGGTACTTTGTAGAGTTAAGGTTCTGACAGGTAGTGTTGTATGTATGACATTGGAAACTTTTCCTTCTTTGAACCTGTTGTGAACTTGTTCTGTGAGCAAGTACAACAGATTTAAATGTACTCATTACAATAACAAATCCCCCCCCACACACCCATTAGAAATGTTGTTATTTTGTAGTTTTAATGCCACCTTTAAACACAGAATAAGGCTATTCATGGCAACCAGTATAAGTAGTGGAGAAAAAATCCATGGAAAAAGTCCGATTTTGTTGTTTTGGTTTAAACAACATTTATAAGTGCAATATAGGTTATACATTGAAGCCAGTATAATTGGTTGAGGGAGAACCCAGGAAAAAATCATGTTAGAATGACCATCCCACAAGAAGCTAATGGGAAGCTTTCACACATATCAACAGTGGCCATTAGAAATGTTGTATTAAGGTTGCAACTATTTTATTTGTGTAAATACTTACCTGCTCCTATTATATTGCAGTCTTTTTACTTGGTGCTAGTCCTCAGTTCATGTTTGAAATTCTATCTACCAGTTAGTAATGGGAGGTCTAGAACAAAAACAAACTAGTCCCATTCCAATGCCCTAGTCATTTATGTTCATTCAGAATAGTGACCTTTATTTTGGACAACGATTGATGGACATCAGAGTGTTGTTGTAGTGTTTAACGCCATTTTTCAGCACACTACATCCTGTACATGGTGGCCAGTATTAACGGTGGAGAAAGAACCCAGAAAGAGTCACCAACCCCTGAGAAGCTACTGGCAAGCGTTCTCACATACCCACATTGGCTGAATCTGAGACTAGAGCCCACGCAGACAGAGGTGAGACAGCAATGATCTGTAATGGTGAGCGCTTTAGACCACTCGGGGCCTCTGTTGGGGTCTTTGCAGTAGGTCTTGGGAGAGTTTGGAATTTTCGTTTTTTTTAGCCAGTGATGTGTATAATCTCTATACCTGGAACAGTGTTTTCTCTCATAGTTCATTCCACTCAGTAAATATTCAGGTCAGCGTCATTTAATGTAGTTATCAGTATCTTATTCATATCACATGAAGTACCTGAAACTAATTAGCTACTTTATTTAGCTACATTTAATAGTGGTGAACTGAAAATTTACAGAGTGAGGGCTACAGATAGGATAAAATTCACGATGCTGTGTGGAACAAACTATAGTTTCTCCTTTGAATACGTTCCCCAATCACATTACTTTAGGGATATTAGCCTGCTACCTCGCGAATCCAGCCCTACGAAAAGACGAAAATTCGTCTTTCCTGTCTATGTCATATAGACAAAGGGCAATAACTCTTGCCCATTACCTCCCCTTGCCGCCCGTTAGGTGTCGCTTCTTTAGTTTTTTAGCTTCGCTTACGCGAAAACACGTACAATTAGACCTCCAATGAATCCAAGCCATCTTAGTGTAAATTCTGACCATCCGAAGTTAAATTTGGAATTACTGTGTTGGATAATCATTCCTCTACAGGTCGTATACATTATTTTACAATATTTTCCAATTTGAGTGACTTTGTCACCTTTTCTAGACTTCGGACCAGGTTGCAACGTGGTCAAAGCATGTAATACATGTAGCACTCAATAATTTCGCTTATTCCGTATGTAACGTTTACGATATTAGCGACTAATAACGTGCTGCATTGATAATGTGTGCTGTATTTATCTTCTTTGACGTTTCAGTAGACTTCAAAAAAGTCTTTGAACGACCAATTGCGACTATTTAATGGCGGACTTCGTGTTGTAGTCACGAATTCACGCGACACTTAATCATTTCGCTTCCTCCGCTAGTTACGGTTATGGAATAGCGACTTAATAGCGTACTGAATTGTTAATTTGTGCTTTGTTTATCTTCTTTCCGTTTCAGTAGACTTCGTCTCTGAACGACCAGTTGCGACTATTTAATGGCGGAATTTCGTGTTGTAGTCACGAATTCACACGACACTTAATCATTTCGCTTCCTCCGTTAGTTACGGTTATGGAATAGCGACTTAATAGCGTACTGATTGTTAATTTGTGCTTTGTTTATCTTCTTTCCGTTTCAGTAGACTTCGTCTCTGAACGACCAGTTGCGACTATTTAATGGCGGAATTTCGTGTTGTAGTCACGAATTCACGCGACACTTAATCATTTCGCTTCCTTCGTTAGTTACGGTTATGGAATAGCGACTTAATAGCGTACTGAATTGTTAATTTGTGCTTTGTTTATCATCTTTTCGTTTCAGTAGACTTCGTCTTGAACGACCTATTGCAACATGCTCACGGTGATAACTAGTGTGGTCATTAAGAGTTAACATGGCACGGAATAATTTGACTACTCCGTTAATAACGGTTATAGTATTATCGAATTAATAATATGCTGAATTTTTTAATCTGTGCTTTGTTCTCTTCTTTTGTCGTTTCAGTAGCAAAGTCGACAACGAAGGCATGAATGGCAAAATGGGTGTTGGCAATGTGGAAATGGAGGAAATTATGTTGACATGGTTTAGGCTGCCCAGTGGATGTAAATTTCACCGCAGGTCCGTGCATGGCTTTCGGGCCTGTAAGTCCGGACGCATGGAGTCTAGGCTGGATCAATTGGATCCATTTTATTATGCACTTTCGCCGGCCGTCCAGCCGTCCGTCCAGCCGACACCGTCAGTTCAGCCGGCACTTCAGCAGGCACCAACCGGCACTAGCCATACATCCGGCACCGTCCGTTCAGCCCAAATGGCACCGGACGGCAAGCCGACCTTCCAGCTGGCATCAACAGGCACCGGCCGTTCAGCCCAAATGGCACCGGCCGGCCAGCCGACCTTCCAGCCTGCATCAACAGGCACCGGCCGTCCACCCGGCAACGACCGTTCAGCCCAAATGGCACCGGTCGTCCAGCCGACCTTCCAGCCGGCATCAACCGGCACCGGCTGTCCATCCGACAACGACCGTTCAGCCCAAATGGCACCGGTCGTCCAGCCGACCTTCCAGCCTGCATCAACAGGCACCGCCGTCCACCCGGCAACGACCGTTCAGACCAAATGGTACCGGTCGTCCAGTCGACCTTCCAGCCGGCATCATCCGGCACAGGCCGTCCATCCGGCAACGACCGTTCAGCCCAAATGGCACCGGTCGTCCAGCCGACCTTCCAGCCGGCATCAACCTATGCAGGCCGTCCATCCGGCAACGACCGTTCAGCCCAAATGGCACCGGTCGTCCAGCCGACCTTCCAGCCGGCATCAACCTGCACCGGCCGTCCTTCCAGCAACGACCGTTCAGCCCAAATGGTACCGGTCGTGCAACCGACCTTCCAGCCGGCATCAACCTGCACCGGCCGTCCATCCGGCAACGACCGTTCAGCCCAAATGGCACCGGTCTTCCAGCCGACATCAACCTGCACCGGCTGTACATTTGATTTACGGAGATTATAGTGATGTACCCGTCAGTCAATCTGTACTACTGGTTACATATCACTACCATGAGAGAGATGTTATAGATGTATCTCCGTCCAATCAGACCATTCGAGAGGCAGGTGCCGGTCATAGCCGGACCTTCGCCGACATTCCGGCCGACCATATACCAGACAAATCAGTCGGTATCGCCGGTGTACACCTCCCGTCACGTCAAATACGTGTCGGTGTGATTTTAAAACAAGGGAGAATTAGTGACATTATCAGAGATGACGGAATTGAGTTATCTATGCCACTTGGTATGCGCTACCCAGATATGGCAGCTTTACCAGAACAGGACTTTCAGGCCGACCATTCGTCAGTTCAATCAGCCGTTAGTGCCGGCCGTCCATATGTTCACGGCTTCTCCACAAGGGAGATTTAGTGAAAGTGTCAATTATGACAGAATTGCGTCATCTAGGTCACCTGGTATGCTGTACAGATATGCAAGCTATACCAGAACCAACATTCCCTCTGAGCGAATGGTAGATGGGTGCACAGTGCTGGCCGCACTACATAAGCATTATGTAATTATTATTACCTTCTAGCCGGCACCAACCGGCACCGGGCGTCCATCCGGCAATGACCGTTCAGCCATATGGCACCGGTCATCCAGCCGGCACTAACCGGCACCGGGCGTCGATCCGGCAATGACCGTTCAACCCAAATGGCACCGGTTGACCAGCCAAGCTTCCAGCCGACACTTGCCGGCACTCACAGTCCATCCGGCTCCGGCTGTCCAGCCCAACAGGCACCGGTCGTCCAACCGTATGGAGATTTTAGTCATATACCAGTCCGTCCGACTGTACCGCTGTACCAGCACGGGGACTTTTATCATACCGCAATCCACACAAATCGGATTGACGAAGATTCTAGTGATGTTTCCGTCTGTCAATCCGTACTACCGGTTACATATCACTACCATGATTCTGATGTTGGCGATGAATCTCTCGATCCAACCCGACCATTCGAGCGGTCGGTGCCGGTCATAGCCGGCCCGTCGCAGGCGTTCAGGCCAAACATATACCAATCAATTCATTCGGCATTGCCGGCCGTCCATAGGCTATCAACTCATCCACAAGGGAGAGTGAATGCCTTTTTTAGAGATGACGGAATCGAGTCATCTATGCCACCTGGTATGCATTACCCCGATATGGATGCTTTACCAGAGCAAGATTATGCACATAGTGAGTGCGATGAATCACAGGCAAATCAGCTGTATGCAGATCCAACTATGGAACGGACTGAGTTCAGCTTCAAAGCCGCAGTGGAGGAAATTTTTAGGGTGTTAAGGCCCCTTCAGAATGCCCTCCACCTCCTGCTGCAATTACCGACTATAGGGTTAGTGCGTCGGTCGATCTGGATGAAGGGGAAGAGATTCTATCCTTCCGCCTCCTTCCCCAGTCGACAAAATTAAGGAAATTAATGACCGTCTGTCGACACGTATAGGGGATCCAGGAAATGCTAAGGCGTTCTTTTCTGAAAGCCAAGTACCAGCGTCGTTTTCAGGTCGATGGTACAAAACTCACTCCGATGCGTTCAATACTGAGGTCCTGGCTCGGGATAAAATAGGGCAGCAGTCCATATGTCTGCGGCATTGTCTTATAAAGTGGACAAAACTGTGTTCAATGCCACGTCCAAGCTGGTTCGAATGTAGTCGCTACGTCTTCACTGTTAGACCTAGCCTCCCTAGCCATTTTCAGGATCGCTGAAAAATCTGGCAATGAACATGCTTGGGATTCGACGGCCCGGTTAGCTAGGGTTCTTAACAGGGCAGCTCACCATTCCATGGCCAATGCGCTGACTGCTTCTGCCAACCTAGACCTGATACGTCGTGACGCATGTCTGAAGGGCACGTCGCTTAAACCCCATCATAAGCTGGCTAGATATGACCGACGCACATTTCACGTCCCTATCCCACGAGTAGCGGACATTCTCCGTTGTGCTTGTCGGGACTAGGCTTATCAGTTCCATGTCATACCTTTTGGCCTAAATTTAACCACTTGGGCTAGTACCAAGGTTATGGGTTACGTCGTCACCCTGTTCCGCTCGACTTCATCTATTGCGTCGGCAGTATATTTGGATGACATCCTCCAGAAACATCTGTCAAGTTCTATTCTGCTCAAAGGCAGAAACGATCTTATATCACTTTACGTCATATAGGCTTTCTCGTGAACTGGATAAAGTTTGATCTCTGTCCAATCCGGATTTTGGTCCATCTGGGTGTGGAGTTTCTCCCGATCTGAATCTGGTAAGGCTTCCTCGAGTTTGCGATTATCCAGATAATTGCACTCGTAGAGTCCGTTTCCGACAGGATGCGCATTTTAGCGAGAGAGTTGCAGATCCTCGGATTATTCAATGCGGCAGCAGACTTGATCCCGATCAGCCGTCCTTTTATGCGCCCTTTACAAAGGACGTTGCTAGCGTAATTGCGCTCTTTTCAAGTCCCTTCGATCCCAGAAAACAGTCATGCTCACGCCAGAGATACAATCATTCTTGAGTCAATGGCACAACCCCTGTAGGCTGTCCACAGGGATTACTCTGGAGATACCCCAAGGGGATAACGGTATGTTCCGCCACTAATACCTACGGTTGGGGTGCCCACCTGTTGCCGAACTTCGATACTGTCAGCGGCACGTGGGTGCCAGGGGCGAGCCCTTTCCACATCAACCTTTCAGAAATAACGGCTGTCATCAATGCCTTTCATTTCGGGCAGGATCAACTCTTATTACAAACTGCCCTCATTATGTCAGACAACATTGTGGTGGTGCCTTGCCTCAAAACAAGGGGACACCAATCACCAGACCTGTGCAATCTGAACTGGCAATTTCTACATTGGTTCGACAATCTCCACCTCAATGTACAATTCAGACACATTCTTGGCAGACTCAATGTCTTGGCTGACACTCTATCTAGTCATTCACACAGAATGGTCACTCCATCAATCGGACTTTCTTCCAATTGACACACTTTGGAGACGTCCGATGATTGATCTTTTGCAACAAGATGGAATCGCAAGTTCTCCACCTTTCATCTCACAGGTTCCAGACCCAGAAGCTTGGGTCGTGGATGCTCGATCAATCACCTGGGAAGGGTTGTGGGCATTCTCCTACCCTCCCACGGTCTTGGTACTGGAATTAATCCAGAAGTTAAGGGGTCAGAAATGTCAGATGGTTCTGATTACCCCTCTCAGATGGAACAACTCCTGGGTCTCCAATCTACTCAATCTAGGCGATAGATCTACCCAGGAAGATTACAGTCAGCACAAGTATTCACAAGCAACCGCGGCCAGGGGTGTTCCACCCCTGTCCGGACCGTCTTTATGTTCAAGCTTGGCTCTTGTCCAGACAGCCTTGCAAGACAAACAATTTAAATCTTTGATTGCGGAGAGAATCTCGAGAGCAAGAAGGCCCTCTACTCTGAAGGTTTACGAGGGCAAGTGGCATGTTTTCAGAGACTGGTACCATATCATTCACATTGTTCCTCTGAGTGTCACAATCCCTCAACTGGACAACTTTTCTCTGGCTTTTCGAGGAGAAACATCTGGCTCCAGTTATTCTCAAATGTTACCGCTCCATGATATCAGACACATTCCGCCATTCTGGTACATGTGCTATCAGCCATGACAAAGATTTGTCAGATTTTTAGACATTTAAAAAAAAAAAAAAAAAAAAAAAAATTTAATCGACTTATATCTCTCACCCTGTTTTCAAATGGAATCTGTCCTGGGTTTTAACATGACTCAATTCAGACAGTATTGAGTCTTTAACCCACGATTAGTTAAAGCTACTATCATACAAATTGGGTTTCTTGATAGCCTTAGCTTCAGCATGCAGGGTGAGCGAGTTACATGTCTTTTCTAGTGACCCGAACTCTCTTTCGTTTCGATCAGAGGGTTTGATGGTCCTCTTGACGCAGCCAGGCTTCGTAGTCCAAAATAGATTACCATACATTGCGATCAACGAGTC
Organism: Unio delphinus; assembly: GCA_029339505.1. Taxonomy (NCBI): domain Eukaryota; kingdom Metazoa; phylum Mollusca; class Bivalvia; order Unionida; family Unionidae; genus Unio; species Unio delphinus. Next base: position 886,267 of record JAQISU010000111.1, read on the forward strand.
GTCATTAGCTTGCTTTCTTTATAGATAAGTCAGGATCAACAGCCATGTAAGATCCTGTTTGGGCACTCTAGCACCATTTCAATGCATAGAGGTGAGTCAGGTCACATACCAGCACCTCTTTCTTCTGGTGATAGCTGGGATATGAGATATCACCATTCAAGCCCTTGCTTCATGGCTGTAGTGGGTTATACGCTCGGCGTACTCTGAGAATTCGCAAATCAGTCACCTTATAGAAGCTGTTGCAGAGTCAACCTTCTACAGTTTTATCTTCAAGTTTGTACTCGCAGAGGCAAACATTGATTCTAGTAGGTCCGGTGTTGGGCAGCCCAGACGCCCCACCAGACCCATGTGCAACAATCAGCACAGCCTATTAGCTTCGCTGGATTCGCCAGATAAATTTTCGTAGGTAAGAAGATTTCAATAACTATCTTCTTAACCGCATAAAAGGGTCACATATCACGTGACCCTGGGCTGTGTTGCTGATTGAAAATTAGGAGACCGGGTTATCATTCACATGGGGAATCCAACCATCATTCCCTAGAGGATACCCGGGGTGGAGGTCGGATGCTCCGCATTCCCTCCTCCTATTACTTATTCTCCTAAAGTAATGTGATTGGGGAACGTATTCAAAGGAGAAAGCAAATTTTTTAGTAAATTATGTTTCTCCGAGAATACTTACCCAATCACATTACTAAGAAACCCTCCCAACCACCCCGCCATGCGAGCATCCTCGTGTTTTATATATCGCTCAGCTTAAAAACTAAAGAAGCGACACCTAACGGGCGGCAAGGGGAGGTAATGGGCAAGAGTTATTGCCCTTTGTCTATATGACATAGACAGGAAAGACGAATTTTCGTCTTTTGGTAGGGCTGGATTCGCGAGGTAGCAGGCTAATATCCCTAAAGTAATGTGATTGGGTAAGTATTCTCGGAGAAACATAATTTACTACAAAATTTGCTTTCTAGCAAAATACCATATAGCTTGATTGAGTGTGTGTGTCTTTATAACTAGAAAATATTTTATATGGTGTGTTCTCAAAGTTAGTGACCTTAAGCTGCTATATGGGATTTTTGTGTTACATATCTGTTGCTGATGTCTGGCAGGCATGGCAGAAAACAACAAAGGTTTCTCCATTTTAAAAAAAGCTCCTAGTGCATGGACACTATGACTGAGACAACCAGACTGAGACAAGAATGGTAAGTTTAGCAAAACAGCTAGATTTCTCTGTTGCATGGGTGAGAAATGATGCTACATGTCTGTGGCATGTCACAGTATTAAACATCACCATAAACTACCACACTGCAGACATCACTAATATGATTAAAATTGTTACAGCTACATTAAAAATCCAAGCCACACACAGAGTTGAAAAATTGTTTAAAAGTTTTTCTATTTTCAGTAAATGGTGGCCATATCTAATGATTGATAAGCTTTTGAAAAAACTTCACGCAAGGATGCTTTAAATACTAAACTTTATCAAATCCTGTTGAGCAGGTTTTGAAAAGTTGTAAAATGTCTGCCTCCCCTAAATTTTTTTGGCATTGGATAAGTTTTGTTTTGCATTATGCATTTAAAACAACTTTTAAAAACCTTGATACCGGAATGGTCTGAAAAATCATTTGCAAATTCGTCAAGTGATTTTCGAAACAAAGGTGTAAATAACAATTGTGAACAGACAGCACACGATGGATGGTGCATGATGGTCAAAGGGCCATACCATCAGATCACCTGGCCATATGATAATGCAAGGTGATAAGAAAAACACCCACACACCCCAGGAATCAACAAAGTTAGGTGCAGAATATGGAATGTTACTAAAATAGAATATAGAATGTTACTAAAATCAGCATGTGTGCATAAATAATCTGTCATACCATTTAGAAGAAGCATTATTGATGGTAACCTCTGAACAGGCCGAATCATTAGCTCAGCTAAGGTTTGTCTCCCACACTCTGGTTTGGTCAAACATACCTGAAATGAATTGCAAATGTGGAGTTATATGAGTATTGAATTGTTCTATGTCTTACTTCTAAAAAATAAAAGGTGATTTAACATATTGTCAAAAGAACAAAACAAAACATGAAAGGTCATCAGATAATAAAGGTTGAGCATAATAACTTGGATTTGATAATCCCATCTATAACAAATGTTATAAATGTACTCAGGACTATGACCTTTGTTAATGAATCACTTGAAGTACATCCAACTAATTAAACTCTAAAACCCATGTGTTAAATCTACAAATATACAGTAAATACACTTTGATAGGCCATTCATGCAGACAACAAAAATCTATGTTCAAAACCAAGTCAAGAGAGTTAACGTGCAGAAACAAAATGTGAGATGGGTCTGACAATCTGGCATAAAACTAGTTAAACACATGACATCAAACAAGTGGGGTAAAGTTTGATCTGAACTGTATACCAAATTAGGTTGAAATGCATAGGAAAACAACGGCATCTTACTGCACAGAAATGAAAGTGGGTGGGAATGGCGATCAGGTAAAACTTGAATATTAAGATAAAGTAATGATAATTTATTTTGCAATCATATCATTATGTGTTTTTATTTTATGTTGTAGGTGTTGTCTAATGTTGTAAAGCGCTTAAAGCTTTTAGAGATTAGGCATAAATACAAAGTCCTCATTACTATTATTATTATCAAAGTCCACCAATATTATCTATCAAACTGCAAACTATTTAGTCATTATTTAGCAGATTTATATCTTGACCACCTAACCTGTACATGCTAATTATTATGGAGTTAAGTCACAAATAGGATCAAATCAGAACAGATCTTGATTTTAATTACACAGAATGAAAACTTGCTGTTTCTTTATACATATGTACGAGAAAATATCATTAATCTTTAAAGGTTAAAAAAAATGGACCTGTCATGTTTGAAGACTACTTGTGCAACTTAAAAATCTTTGCTATAAACATTTAGAAACTATTTTGGTTAGAATATCATTCTGATTTATAACTACGATATTTTCCTGCCTAGAAGTCGATTCGGAGTACGAGTCGAATTCACCAATTTTGTACATTTTCCATCCTTCGTCCATATATAAGTTTATTTGGAGTATAAGACAAGGTTAGGTCAATATCTTGGCTTCGTATCTGACACTAGTAATGGTATTGCTGTATGATATTAATTATTATCGGCAATCTTGAAATTGCATTACCGATGCTAACATGTTTGTGATTTTACTTCTGAACAAAACACTGCTATATTCTGTTATCAATTGACACAGCTGAATAAATATTCCATGCTTGTTTTATTATAAATGAAAGCACATCCATTCAAAAGCCCAGATAAACAACAAAAGAAACCCACAGTTGCTTGATTGTCAGTTTTACCGAAACCTAATATGGAAGCAACTGCGGCTTTTTTTAAAAGAAAATCACTGGATGCACTTTGGAAAGAATTTTGATCATGTCATCAACAGACTGAAGAAAAGTAAGATTTGCAAGAAAATGCAGATGAGGACTCTGACACTGACAAGGCCTCACATTTCTTATGTGATATTGCCAGCCAAGGCAGACTTACTGGACCTGACTGATTTCTTTTGCATTCCCAAAAGAGATCCTCCTAACTACAGTAGACGATCTTATTGATGACCAGAAGAAATTGTTCAATATTCCCTCTAAGTAGAAACCTAGCTCAAGTTGTAAATATGGCAGATCCACACATGCTGATGAAGAAAAAATAAAAAATGGTTCAGAAAATTATCTTAAGTCCCAGAAATGCTCCAATCTTTCTGCACCATTGGTGATTTCTAAAATACATACTTAGTTCATGTGAAATGCCAGAAAAACATTGATGAATATAAAGGACATTTACAAAAGTTGGAACTGGTCCCCATCTTAACTGAAAAAGACTTGGGTCCTGCTTGAGCACTTTTATAATTTGAATATCTTTCAGTGTTTGAAATCGAAAACTTTCCAGACACTTTGTTTGCCATCTGCTGAGCATCTGCAATATTTTTTAATTTTTGTAGACAGTTGATCTCCAAACAGGAGTTCAGTTACCTTTTTTTGCGGTGCACAGAGAACTGATAACTGTAATGAAGATTCAGCTTGATCAATTCTTTCCACTTAGGAGTCATGTCACAAAATGCAATAGAAGCAGTCATAATACATCACCAGCATCTGCAAGCAGTTTACTTACATTTGTAGGTGTCCCCTCTAACTTACCACGTAGTAATTCATCCATGACTCTGGGCCCCGAATGGTCTAAAGTGCTCACCGTTATGGATCATTGACCTCTGTCTGCATGGGTTTGAGTCTTGGCTTCGGCTAACGTGGGTATGTGAAAAAGCCTGCCAGTAGCCTCTCGTGGGTCAGTAGTTCTTTCTGGTTTTTTTTCTTGATTTTTCCTCCATTTTATACTAGCTGCCACAGTTAATTGAAGCTTTCGGAGCTTGGCATCAATTTGTTTTGAAGCATTGTTCATTTTTGTCCAAATTTCGACATTTACTTTAGGCACACAAAAAATTTGGTAATTTTGTGGCCTTAAATGTTCTTCACTCAAATTCTTAAATTTATCCTGAGCTATTTGGGCCCTGAATCCTGCATTCACAACTTTAGCCAAGTTCTCCAAAGTGGGCTGCCCACAATGTTCATACACTTCATAAAAGTCGGAGAGTTCTTTATTTATTTCTTTGTTAGGTGAAAATAGTAGGTTTCCAGTCAGCCAACCATCACTATTTTTCAGTACCCACCCTACCACTTCCTCCTACCCAAAGGGTTTAAATAAATTAAATTCCAAAGTGGATGTGTGCATCTAATTTAGCTGGTTTTACCCTGTACTGGAAGCACTTAGTTCATTATATATACTAATCATTACATTGCACATGTTAATTAAATTAAAATGTAAAAAAATCAAATTCCAGAAAATTGAACCAGTTTAGCCCAGTACTTGAAGCACTTAGTAAACTTTATATTCATTACAATATATGTTTAGAAAGAAAACATCCCATTACCTTCCTACTGTAATTTTAAAACTTGTGCAATAGTAAACACTTGGAGGATGGGGGGTCATTACTGTACTCTTGGGAAACTATCCGTTCTACTAGTCACCTTATCTGACTTTTACACATACTTTTGGCTTCAGCACTTTTGCTTCTAATCTGTACTTTCTTAGTTCACTTTTTTCCAAAATATTATATGTTGACTAACAAGACATTAAAACTCAGTTTATCAGCCCCCTTGTTATCTCTTAATGTATTCTATGTCATTAACATCTACTTAAGTATATGCAGGGATTCACAATAGTTAAACATGTCCAAACAAAACTTTCATTGCAATCTGTCATCAATGAAACATTGTCAGATTCAAATGCAATAAGTTATTCCAGTGTATATTTATTTTTCAAACAAATCATCAAATAATGTGAAAATATTTTCTTCACTAGCAGCTCCATTGCATACAGTAGTCCCCCTCTTATACAGCCACCCCTGTTGCACCGGGAAAGTGGCCTTATAAGGCGGGTGGCCGTTCCTGAGGGGGGCTAAATTTATTATGAGAAGTACATGTATATGTAATGTACGTAGTAAGAAAGCTACATTATACATACTTCAAAACATTAAATATCTTCGTCTAAATGAAACATTAATCAATTAAAAAAAATTTGTCATACATGTAATAACAAATTTATTTCAACTGAATATACGTTACTATTTTTGCTTTCTTGGCGTAAGTTTGATATGCGAGCGGGTATTGTTGTCATGCACATTGCAAATGGATTCAAAAACGTCATTTACATCTTGGTACATACATAATTATCTTTCCATTTGCTCCATTTTCCCACTGCTGCTGAATAACCCTCTTATCGGTTATTACTTTGTTTATTCAAATTATTTCAACATAAACTTGTTTTTACGAGTCTTTTGTACATACGGCATCCCCCCCCCGATGTCGTCGAGTAGAATAACCGACTTTCTTCGAAAATAATGTATCTGTTAACGTGATGACATTTTAGTGTTTGGTAATGATTTATTCGGTTATTGCTGACTGCATGCGATTTAATTATGCAGACAAAACTTGTGTCGAGTCTACGAAATGCAGCCTTCGTAAAGGAAGCCATATTGTTTGGTCACGTAATTTTTCTGGTCTTTGTCTGGTACCCTATTGTTTTTTTTAAGGTTCTCTGTGTGTGCCAATGTACAAAATCTATTTTTAGCCTAGTTATGATTATAACAATTACGTCTGATTATAATCATCAACGAGAAGAACTCAACGTAGGTGTTAAACCCCAAACTCTATCAAAACATTATTGAGCCCATTTCCTGTAAACATAGACTTTCATAGATAACGATATACTTTAAATCTTTAGTCGACACTTTTAACGGCGACTTGACACTCGGAGACGTGTATCTACAATAGAGATAATCAAAATTACTTACCTTACATCAAGATTTGAATTAATTATTGGTTCTGGATATATTTAAAAATAAAATGAGGCCGCTCGTGAGGGGGAAAATTTTATAATATTGCACAAAAATGCTGGCCGCTGGTCGCGTTAGCCGGGTGGCCTCTCGTGAGGGGTACTTTTGAACAGAAACTCGTCGGTGGGTTCGAGTCTAAGATTCGGCTAATGTAGTTAAGTGAGAAAGCTTGCCAGTAGCTTCTCGTGGGTCGGTGGTTCTTTCCGGGGTTTTTCCGGTTTCTTCCTCCACCACTAATACTGGCCGCCATGTATAGCCTATATATTGTGCTGAAAAATGGCGTTAAACCATAAAAATAAAAACAAAACAAAACTCGTCGGTGCCAACAAATTCTGGCCGTTTGGAGCGGGTGGCCGCTGGTCAGGGGGGCCGTACAAGAGGGGGACTACTGTATTGGAACTGATATAAGAGCTTCAGTTACAACCCTCAAAATATCTAACAAGAATTAGGTAAAACTTCGTGAAATCATTGCTGTCATCAATCGCTATACTGAAGGATTGTGATAAAATATTATTCACAATCTATTCCAGAACTGATCTGCAGTGTTTTAAAACAATGGCAGTAGTTTTTGTTCTATCACAATATTAATTATTTGCTACAATTTGGGCAACAGTTGAGCAACATTCACCAAGAAAGCTATAAGCAAAATAATTACCAACACAAGTGGGGACAAAAGCACAATCTGAGCATAAAAAGAGCAATCTACATGTTACATGCCATTATGACAGGAAATTGAAAAAGTACATTTGGTTTTGCTGCTAACCAGCAACTGCAGATGTGGATTGATAACAAAATACAAACAGAAAACAGGATAAATTATTTATATACAACATTCTCTTTAACTAGTCTGTGTGTTCAACTGAATGATCATAGAGTCAAATCTGAAATGAGCATGATGATGTGTTCAATCTCAGTGCTATATCACATCACTCTTATATTCATCTTTTTAAACTTGTAAAGTAATACTGATTTGCTCTCTTCAAGATCCAACAAATTTTGAAGCTTAACAAGATCCCTCTATCAATTTTCAGTTATTTAACAATGCAGGAGTAACAGTGTGTGTGTGTGATTTGGATTTTAAATACTTCTTTAACAATTTTTCAGTAATATTACTCGGAATTGAGCAAGGTGTAGCCAACATTAGAATCGCAAGTTCAAATCTATTATCTTGAGAACTAAACGTCAGTAGCCGCTAAACAGCTTGCGGAAATTATAAGGGAAGATAAGCTAATCTGTCATTCGAAATTGGCGGGAAACTTGTTATTCTGAGAATTACAAGGAGCTTCAGTACAAGAAGATTTTAGGGACCAGACGAACTGTAGGAGACAAAGGGAAATACAGTGCAGTTGGTCCAAGTTTCTGGGAGACAAAAAAAAAAAAAGAAGGAAGAACGGAAGCAGAAGTTAGGCAGACTTGAGGGAACTGGATTACCAGTCCAGAGAAAGATCATAAAGATGAGTAGGAACACAAGACAGGAGGAAAATCTATCACACAGATAATGAAATAGGCCGTCACTTGGTCGAGTGAAAGACGAGTGATAGGGTTACATTTGAATTTTTTTTGAGAGATGACTGTTATAGAATGATATTAAATTGTTGTCATTTGAATTTCACATTTTGTGTATTCATTAATTTAATTGTTGGCACCACTGACTGGGGGATTGGAAATTTGCATCTATACTACTTCAATTTCTGACAAAAACAAGCCAGGGTGGGTCTTCTATAATAATTTAAAAAATATTGGAGCACCCCACCGCAACCAAATAAAGGGAAACCTCTACACTATCATTAATCATTTATCATGTAACTTTTCTGCTTTGAGCAGTTGCTCTAAATAACTAACAGTGTCTGGATCCTGAAGCTTAACGTTCTAAAGAAAAAACTTGTCTCACAGATAGGAAAGGAATTTGATATTTTATGCATAATAGCAACTAAAAGCTACAAGCAAAATTAATGAACTAAAAAGTAAAAATACTACACATGCAGAAGAGCTAATATATAACTAAGATTGGAAGGAAAATATGAGAACTGTATCTGAACACCCCTTATAGTATGTCTCATAAACATTTGTCATAAATAACTTTTCATGAACAAATATAAAAAACAGTCTTTTTATACTGACTATATTTATTGGCACAGTGTAGCAATTGTCTCATTGTAATGTAACTATGTTATATGCATTGGAGGAACAACAGGTGGCAGAGTGGTCTAAAGCGCAAAAATTTACTGGTCCTACAACCTCACCACTGCCTACATGGGTTTGAGTCTTAGAGTTGGCCAATGTGGGTATGTGAGAAACCTTGCAGTAGATTCCATGGGCTCTTCCTCCATCAGCAATGCTCACAGGATTGTATCATAACAGGGTTTCTATCCCCCCCCTACCCCGACAAAAATAAGGAGGGAAAGAAGAACAAAATGGATTGGGAAGAGGAATAGGCATAGATCAATATGTACCTAACACTTCAATATCCATCTCTCTTTCTTCCTGCTCCACTCTGAAAAAGCCATACTGAAATCATTATCTTTAAGAGATGTTGCTTCATGTTATATAATTCTGTACTGAGATTCCCCTTTCACTGTCTAATGGCTGAAGGGGCATATTTACATTCAGCATAGCCAGCTGGAACAAGTTTCAAAATTTTGTTATGGTTATGTACAATTTTCCATAGGTCACAGGTATTGTCTTTTAAGGATACTTCTGTTTAAAAATAAGATATTTCACTAACATAAGCTTTGCTAAAGTTTAACTTTCTTGAATTAGGGATCCACTAACTACTAAGTCAGATTATTGTTGCATAATGCTATATTAAGATTTGAAGTCCATATATGCCTTAGTCTGTTTGCTCATACAGTTATTTTAATTTAAAAAAATATTTATTTCATGGTTACATTCTTATCTATTAACAGCAGGGCTAAATTGTTAGAGAAAAGAAATGAAAACTGTACTTTCTAAATTGTCTGTATTTTAAATCAATTTGTTATTGTACTTTCTTTACATTAATTTTGAGATATCAATGAAATGAGGTGGGGGGGGGGGGCATCATATGACCTGCATGTGGTCTGTTTTGTCCATCCAGCATATACATAAGACTAGTATTAAACACGGGTTCAAATCACTCACTGATATCTCAATTAAGAATTTCCCAGCTCCAATAATCTGTTATGCATTCTAACTTTAAAAATAATATGACTTCATCCCTATGATCAGCTAGTATTTGCTAAACAAAAATGTCATCTGCAGATGAACCCAACTGGAAATCAGCCATTTCGGGTCTTCTAGATAGCCAGTGTTATAAACACACATTTGTAAACCTTCATTCATTTAAGGTTTGTTCTATAGCCCAATATGCCAATCAAATTCCATTTAGCAAGAATAATTGTGAAGTCAAATAAACCAGATATGTAAACAGAAATGATAAATATGAGGCCACAAGCACTACAATATTTCTATTGGCAATTGCATAAGTACTTAAAGGTCTTAACATTGAATAAAACTGCATACTGTGAAGAGTATAATTTTATTCATATAATGTGTCTTGAAACTAATTTTACACAAGTTTTTGCACATCACCGCTTTCAGAGTGTGAGAATTTATACAACTTTTGTATGAACTGCATGATCACATGCCCTGAGAGCATCTCTGTTCCACCAGCACTGCCTCTCTTGTGCTGAGAAATGGAGTTAAAGTAATTTAAAAAAAACATGCTGCAACTAACAACAGATATTACCACAAATCGCTGCAGTTATACCATTGTACACTTTTGCCAAACGCAGTTGGTAAAATGCTCTCTTAAATATATATTAAAGTTTCATTATTTAAAAAAATCTCACAAGAAAAGAAAATAATTGCTGTAAAATTGAATGGATAAATTATGTACAAAATAAGGTAGTTTGACCACTGAACTATGTCAAAACAAAGGATTAACATTAGGTGATGCCATAACAACAAAAAACAGATTTTTTAAAACTTACCTTCAAGAAGGCGTGAAATCTTTGATTTGTTTTATCACATTTTATAATTCGTTCTTTGGTATCTTCAAAAAAGTTCACAAATGGAGGATAAGCTTTCACAAGTTCTTCTGACTATAGTAAAAGAAAGTTATAATAAAAATCATATTACATTCCTACAAAGATCTGATGACACACTGTTTATCGACATAGGTTAAATATGTTTTTATCACGTGGGAACTTCAGCTAAATATATAAACAGCAAATCTCAATCATAAATAACATTAGATTAAAAGTTATTTGTGAACAATGAAGATGCATCTTAAAACTGATGAATAGTACAACAATAATCCATATCTGGACCAGTATAATTTATCTTGACATAATTTTTTTTCTTCAAAACCCACATTTCAGGTCAGATCTATGTATGCCCATTAACCTTTTAGTTTCTGGAAACAATTTCAGAACTTCAATCTGGTTATTGAAATGCGCAACTATTATTATATATAAGCAAGGTGAGTGATATCAGGTAGGGCATAACCGACTTTTGATCCGGAAATCGGATTCCACCGGATAGTATGAACTTCCGATTAATCGGAGTCGGACAAGGCAGGAACGACCGATTCGGATAATAAAAATAATAAAGTTGAATTTCTATAGCACCGTGTCTAACACTGCGTGTCATTCGATAGTGCGTTAATAAAGTTAAATAAGAAGTCAGAAAAGTCCAATATGGTCAACACAACCACGCTGTGAGACAATCTATTTAATCTGGCGGGTGAAAACCGGAAATGAAGCCGGATATGGTAAAGTACTAAGTAACATGCTAGACACGGCAAAACTAGGTACCAGAAACCCGGAAATGGAAGATGACATTTTTTAGAGAAAAAAATACGGATTTAGCATTTATGATTAATTGAATTGTATCCGGAATCGGAAAAATTTCATGCCCAAAATCCGGAATCGGAAATCGGTAGAAAAATGCTAATCGGTTATGCCCTAATATCAGGCACACTTCAGGCACTTGTTTGAACAACTCTTATCTGCCCAAGCATGGAGAATTATCTTATCTATAATTCTTAATTATAATTTACTTTTATAAAACTTAAAAAAATATGCAATTGTTATAAGGTATGCTGATTTTTGACCAAAAAGTTACACACATTTGTAGTTTAACATAATTTCCAGCCTTTAGAGTGACGTCACTAACTATATATGCTACTTCTACGATGTTCATTCATGCTCTGATTTGGACTGCATGCCTGAATCACTTAATTCAAAACACTTTCAGTTACGGTAATCATTTAAAAAATACCTTTAAAAAAAGTTACAATTGTTGTCCTTTCTAAAAGTATTTACAATGATATGCCAATATAGTTACCAAATAAATGATAAAATAAAATGTCTGGATGCTTAATTTGCAAGCTTTCTTGACTGCTAAACAATCCTAAAGAAAAAACTTGTGCAAAAAAAGCATTCTGTGTGAGGTCAGCACACAGCCACTCATCTTTTTTTCAAAATGTTTGGTTTTGTGTTTTGTATTTAGGTTTCCTACTTTTTGGGGGTTTTATTTAAAGGTTTTTAAGGTCAAAATGAATGTTAAGTTTCTTGAGGTTTTTGAAGTTTGCTGTGGACTACTTTTTGTATTTCATAAACTATCTTTACTTATCTGGAATAAAAAAGTACATGGTAAATTTGGGATAATTTATTCATAAAGCATAAATACATCATTCGATATGCTGCTAATATTTTTTCAAATTGGGACAGTTTTCTGAATGTCATCAAAATAAGTGGGGATTAGAAGAAACAGGATGGAAAAGTGGAAACAGTCATATTTCATTATTTACCTAACACTTCAATATCCATTTCTCTTTATTCCTACTCCACTCTTTTAGAGTTCAACTTAAATCAAAATCTTTCAAAGACATCACCTCTAGTTGTATAAGCAATGATCTGTTGATGTAGTGTTTTCCTTTATGCACATTTGTGCATCAGGGATGCACACTGGAGAAAATTGACACACATTTTGTTGCCATGCAATTTTTTTTTAGGCAAAGGATTTGCATAATGGGATAATGATTTTCTTAATATCCAATGCTTTGGATGAGGGATGGCATTGTGTATACTTAAAGCATAGATATAGCCTGGTTCCCTGTTTTGTATGCTCCACTTTATGGAGCATATGAACAGGGAACCAGATTAGCATAGACAATGTTATGACACAGTAGCTTCCCCATATCTCGTGAGCTCTATCACAATTTCCATCAAGCTCAGCTAGATGTCACTTAGATGTTTAACCACAATGTCTTGTTGCTCTAAAATGTGATCTCCAGATTAAAACTGAGTGCTTTAAGAATCATCAGCCAAGAAAGTTAAAGAAGCAAAATACAACAGAGTATCTGTGGATCTAACATTAATGATAAATGGAGAAAATAATTCCCTTGACTGGAATACGCCACATTCATTGGGATTACTGGTGTGATTTCTGATCATTTGATTGCAAAGACTGCAAAAGTGAATAATCCTTAGGGTTTAAAAATTTTAAAAACCTGCCCTTGTTTGCCACAAGATATCTGGAAAACACATTATCACCCAAGACATCCTTTCACAACAAAGAAATCATGTAACTTGCAGAGACAAATTCATTCTTTAGATTACAAAGTCGGAGGGTCATTGCAGATTTTGTTGGTTTGTAACTTTGCTGCAATAAAAGAAAGATCTAAAAGTTCAAGTGTAACCTAATAGAGAAAACTAATCATTAGCCTTTTTGATTTTTGGATAAATGTGTTTTAGGACAAAGTACAGAGGATTGTACACATTTTATGACAGGCAGTACATTAACTGTCATTTGGCTCAATATTCAATAGATTTATTGGCTTTTTGTATTGGCTTATATGTAATGTGTTGTCTATAATATTGCTACAAAATGATAATAAGGAGACTGTTAAAGGTACGATGTTAAACTAAATGAACAAAGAACTAATAAAAGCATTCTCTGAATGGACAATGCATTGATGAGAGAGAGAGAGAGAGAGAGGGAGAAGGGGGAACACCAAATTATCCACATCATTATAAGATGATTGTAGACATGTTCTAGCTGTAATGAAGATTATAAATTAGATATGTAAACTCAAATTTGTAAAAATGTTTATTAAACTCCGAGAAGCTTTTATCAACCACCGCATTGTCTGCTGTTTGGTTGTGTGTGCAGTTAAAGAAGAAACACATGTCGGCTATTGTTTGAGCAGTCACTGTATACAGAATTTATTGAAGCCAACCACAAGACCACATAATGTTTATTTTGGCATAACCTTGTGAAATTGTTAAATTTTAGAAGCTATGCCACGATTGTATTGTATTAAAATTCATATGCGAACACTTCCCCATAATAATAATAATTGTTTTACACACTATTTATTGATCTTAAATTTAAAAAATCTCTGGTAAGAGTTAAATACAAGTATATATATTTAAAATTTCAGGAACCACGCCACAATTGTAATTTATTCAAATTCATAGATCTCTTCTCCATACATGATCTCTTCCCCAAAATGATAATAAATTCTTGATACGCAATTTCACGTACTTTGAAAATGAAAAAAAAATCATGTGGAAATAAATATACAAAATTTCAGGAGCCAAGGTGCAACTGATTTATTTTCGAATCTGAATTATCGTGGGGCGCGTTATAGCGGGGTTCCACTGTACAACATAAATTGCCGCTAGTAACAACCGGGAATTTTTACAGCAAAAAATAATAAAGAAACACATTCTTAAAAATAAAATGCACACAATTTAAATTTTTACATGATTTTTTCCGCATAGTATTATACATTTTGAGGGAAATTTAGAATTTAGGAGGGATTTTCATGATCTAGCATTCTAGATGCAACCCTGCTTTCAGGGGCTGACCTAAAATTCAAGCTCGTTTCAAGGTAAGCACCAAAATTCAAACAGTTCTTAAGATTGTGCTTTTCTGTATAAAATATAATAATGAACTGGAACAATAAAAGACTAGGAAATACTTGCCACCATTCACTACAAAAGCTCAAAGAAAAATGTTTCCAGTCGGCAGACTGTCAATGCTATTCAGTACTGAACCTATTATTTACCCCCCACCCCCGGGTTTAAAACCAACTTAAAAAAGTAATTAAAAAACATTCTGAAATTGATATGTGCAACAAATTGAGCTGGTTTTGTCCAGAACTTGAAGCACTAATCATCTAATCACTAACGCCTAACCAAAATTAAACAAAATACCAGGAAAAAAACTGGCTGACAATTGATGAAGTGTTAAATACATATGTATAAATGAATGAAGTCGAGGGAAATGATGGAAGATATTCCGATTGTCTTAAGTTGACTAAAATATCAGGCTGGGACCATGTCTTTGCTTGGGTTTTTCATTCTAGACCTTTAATTAATAATTGGAGGAGGGAATTATCACCTTTGACTGGGGACTAGCACCAGGAAAAGATATAGCACTGCAATAATAGCAGGTAATGTACTAAAAACTACACCATTTCTCCATTACCCTAAATGACTAAAAAAAAAAATTCTTACATTTCTAGTAATGACATCTCCCACAGGATGGTCATCTTTCCAGTGATCCACCATGTCTACAAGCTCATCTCTTATCTTGCAGTGGACATCATATATTGGAGGAATCTTCCCAAATATCAACTTCACATCCTGGGCAACAAGAATTGGGCCATTGTACTGGTCCTGCTTTTCTATCTGAGCCTTAAATGTCTAGAAAAGTACAAAAGCATTCTAAAAACATCTATTAAAACGCAAAAGAATATATATATATATATATATATATATATATATATATATATATATATATATATATATATGCTATAGTAGTAGGAACACACATTTTTGTACAGTAAAAACTGCTATGAGCAACCTCTGTTATGAATGACCACCTGTCATTTCTAACCACAATAGTAATGCATGGATCGATTTTATTATATAAATGCTGTCATGAGCGACCACCTGCTTAACATGAAATTATGCATTTCGACACTGCTATGAATGACAGCATCACAAAAATAAGGATAAACTCCACCAACCTTTATTTAATCCCTGTGAAAAAAAACAAACAACCACTCATAAGGTTCTCAATTTAAAAACAAAAATTGAAAAAATAGATGGGTACTGATGTCTGAATTTTTGTTAGCTATGCGTATAGTGTTTTATAGATTCTTTCGCAAACCAGATTAAAGAATATATAGATTTTTTCCATGTCTGGTTCCCTGCTTCCTATAGGAATGAGCAAAGCAGGGAGCATAAAATGCAAGGAACCAGACTAAGTATTCCTGCACTTAGCTTGCTTCCCGACCTTTTCATAGGACGAAGCATCCCTATCAACGACTGTATCATGAGAACAGACACCAACGACCTACATTTAATCAATTGTTACAATGACCGCTTGATTAGTAATGATTGTTCTGATAAAAAACAAACATAAATGGAATATATAAAAAAGAATTGTTGCCACCAGTGATAGATGCTGCAGTCTGTAAACCAGGATAATGTACATGTCACACATAGCCATTATAGTGCCAAAGTTGATGTTGTGGGGGTTGCATATATTGTTTGTCTTTACATTTAATCTGATTTGCCTGAGGGGTAAATAAAGTCATTGTCTATTAAACCTGCAAGAGAGAACCATTTGTGGGATAGTGTTTAAGACTTGTGATGTGTGTTGTATTTCCCTCCGATGTTAAGTGACTGTATCCCAATCACAAAGCTCTTTTATTCAAGTTGAAGTGACCAGGTTACACACTTTGCTTATACAGTTAATCCCTGTATTTCATCTTTGAATGAAGCGTTTGACTTTTGTCCCTGAGTAAATGGTTCTGTTTCTGGATGAGATAATTGTTTCTTTATATTTCATTAATTGTTTGATATGCAATGCAGATGTCTAGATTTTTAATATTTTCCTATAGCCCAGTGAAAACAGTCTTTATGTTCAATATTACAAATTAGCACTGATAATTTTAATCCCTAGAACCTTAAAAACATTGGATGAACCTCAAACTAAAATGAGTCAAATTTTAAGGCTGGAGAAAATAATTATTGTAAAGGAAAAAAAGTGAAAAGAGCAGACCACTGACAAAAGTGTGAATTAAACATCAGTAAAACAAATTGTGGTTGTTATAAGCAGACATGTTCTTCAAAAAAAAAAGGCTGAAAATGTGAAAGGGGTGTTTGGGGGTACTCCCCCAATGGGGTGTTGAGGGGCAGCGCCCCTGATCTTTGGGTTCCTGACTAAAAATGCATTTTACACACATAAAAAGCTGCTCCTGGTGCAACTAACGATCAATAATATGTAACAAAATAATCATTTGAAAAATTAACTTACCAAAAATTTTAAAGTTGAATAATTTTCCAATATTTATTGTCACATGAATTTGTTATCCAATACTATTGGTACTTAAGCTATTTCACATGCATGTCAGTGTTCACATCGTAATTAAGTCAATAATTAGGCATTTTTTGCTGCCAATATATTTCACTTCTCTCTTTTCATAACCAATATGTAAAATAAACACCCAATTACAGCACCTATATACAAATAATCCCATATATTCACTTGTCTTTTTGTCTACTGGACACAACCTGTTGATATGCCAGTTGAGCTCTTTTTGCGGCTTTTTGAAAGATTTCTTTAGTCTTCCTTTTTGTCACCAATGAGTTTGTTGGCTCAATGTGCAACTGTTTCTTTTCCTTCTCAACGAGATCCTTTTTCTTTCGAAGCTCCAGCTTATATTGGCGACATGCAGTGCACACATTCTGACAAAGGGCTTTAATTTTTCTGTATGCAGCTTCTTTTGTAGGTGTGGTTCCAGACTCTTTCAACCAAGACAAATGTAATGTATATCTTTATTGCAGAGGTCACAAAATGCCAGTCCTCAAGCATTCAGTTTTCTTATAAAATGACCAACTAAATTTCCATTGACAATTCGTTTCAGCCAATCCCATTTCCTTAAATTTTTTAAAACATAAACTTTTCGAGTCATCATCTCTCTCAACAACTAGATGCCATTTTTTGCAAGCATGTTTCTTCTTTCCATTGCCATCAGTTTCCTTTTACACGTAGATTTATTGGATGAAGTTCAACTTTTGACCAATCAAAATACTCTTTATGACAGTCGTGGGCTAATATATGGAGCGAATACGTTACAAGGGTCGTTGTAGAATGGATCTGAACAGAACAGTTAAAAACCGCATCAGACATGATTAAAACAAAATGGACCAGATCATGGAAAATCGGATTCAAGTCAGGAGAAAACAGAGAAAAATCATGTCTGTATAAAGGAAAACGAGTAATTCAGAAACAATTTCATATGCTAAAATATGTAATCTTCAAATGTAAATGTGATTTCATGTTTAATGATAGAAGGATATCTTTATTGCTATATAATTTTTGTTTTTTGATGAATGCATACAATATTTAAGCAAGAACTATTAATAAAGAATAAAATATAATGCACAGTGATTGTGGTTATTTTTCTTAACATTGTTCTGAAACTGGACCTTGGAAACTGGTCTTTTTGTACAAACCTTCTATGAGAGACCACCTGTCTTGAGAGACTATTTTTTGTTGGCAGAAAAGGTGGTCTCTCAGGTTTTACTGAACAAGACAAAATGCAACTAGCCAATCCCTATCTAGTTCTAATCTGCTCAATACAAATCTCATCTGTTTGTGTTTTGTGTCAATATTTTATCAGTGCTTTTTGATCATTTTATGGCAAGATCATGAAATCAAATATCTATTTGACAAGCCTAGTTCTTTGAAGCTATCCTCCTAAAACCTAGTGTTTTGTTCTTAGCCAATTCCTTGATAGTTCTTGTAACAAATAGTGTCAGTCAAGTTTCACTGATCAGTTCATAATTTATTTATACTCTAATAACTGAGCAAATGTAGCTCCTATGTCCTTCGATATGCAATGCAATAATATTATTGAACTCCCACAAGTAAAAAAAGTGATACATATATTCTGCCATTCACAAGCATGACCAACATGCAAATACATGAGCCAGAAAATAAATAAGCTCCCTGAAAATGTCATTATTAAATAGATGATTATGAAAATATAATCATACACAAAGAAATGTTGGATAAGAACACAAGGAGCATCAAAATAACTTACATTTAAAATCGTGAACAATATATTGACATAGTTTTTCTCAGTTTGCAAAAACTCCTTTACAACTTGGAAGCGTGGAGAAACCTTTATCTCTGAAGGATCTGTAAAACAAAGTCATTATACCCATTAATAAAAGAATCAACAATTGTTTAGAAAGATGTATGAACAATTTAAAAGTTATGTAATGACTAAGGCAGATTATGATGAGGAAGAGTTTTGAATATATTCTTAAATAAATTCTTTGATCAGAACTGTCAATTATCCAACCAACTTTCCTAACTTTACTAAAATACAACTTGAGAATTAAAACAAAGAATTAATGCCATGATTGTTGTGACTATACCAATAAACTGATTTATTTAATAACAGATTTTGAAAGGCAATTGATTTCCACCATGGTCTTAAATAATAATCTAAACCAAACTAGCCTATTAGTAAGCAACTGTCTTATGCCACACCTAGGCAAAAGACTCAAACCCCACACCCCAACATAAATATATCTAAAACTGGGGGAGAATGGTCAGAGAAACTCAAACCACTACCAAGTCAGATCAAAATTGGCATAGCTGTCCTGGTGAATACACTTAAAATAGCATTACCATATACTTTCAATGGAATCAGTACTGTAGCAAGGGAAGCAACCTCAGACATAATTTTCACAAAGCACATCATAAGAAAACATCAATACCATGTTTAATATAAAAAAAATATGGTTCAACATTCTGAAGATAAATTGAAAACTGGTTTTCCATATGATTACTTTTAAAGCTACACCATTTAAACACAACATAAACATGATTTTGGTTCTGCATACCCTAAGGAAGATAACATGTATGATCAAGCAGGTCCAGTGATTTTGAAAGGAAGTTTAAAACAGCAAATATGGAAGTGTACTCCAGGGCCCTGCCAATTGCTGTGATTTTAATCAAGACAGTTAAAGAAAACAAACATAACCTCGAAAGAAACCCAGTCCTGTGGTAAAAAAATAATAATTCATAAGGTGACTCAAATAAATATGCACTTAAATAAAGAATAAAATAAATAAATGAGGTGAAACCAAATGACAGTTTTCATAGTCTGGGGAGTCACAGGATATTATTTCAAAAACTGATTGTAACTAAAGCTCTCTCTATCAACCTAATCTAATTCACATTTTGCTGTATAACACATAAAAAAGAGAAAGAGATGACTTTGTCTTTAATGCTTTTAAGCTAGACAGGAAAATGTAACTAACATCTAGGGTGGATGGACATACAAACATACATATAAATGGTAATGTGATTACTATGTAGAGTTTAGCTCAACAAAATCTTATGTTTTTTAGTTTCTTGTATAGGTTTTTTTTTATATTGCATAAAAGCAATTAAGGCTCGTCTAGTAAAAAATACTAAGGTCCAGGGAAGGCAGTTCTAATATGGAACAGTCACCCATAGATGAAATTTAGAATTTTTGTTTTGGTGTTCACAATGCTCAATTTGTTGGTTAAGTCACAAGTGTCATGTACCTGGTCTAAAAATAAATAAGTCTGCCTTAGTAACTGATTCTTGTTGTTTGAGAGTTGCAATAAGCTGTCCGAAAAACATGAAAACAATTGGAAACGTTTTCTATTAAAAAATTTAATGCAGTTTCTAAACAAATCAGTTATTTAATTTATATTCTGGTAGCCAAAACTTGATGCCTTCAAGGTGAAAACATTAAATTCAGATGAAATTGAGGAAAGTTTCACTGCATTGTATTTTAAAGCCTCATGCAAAAAAAAAGTTTTGACTTGAAATAGCTAGTATTTTAGTAATTTAGTAGAATCACACTGACATTGCATGAAAAAATTATTTTGGCAGGTAACAGATTCTGAGAAGACATCTTTGTCATTAGAATTAACTCTGATTATATAGTTGAAAAAATTAATATGTGGCCTGCAAGCACATTTTACCTTTAATGTCTGACTTGTCTGGAGTATTGGAAGCATCTAAGAAGGAATTTGGACTCAAAGTGTTTCCCAGCTCACTGGAACAACGCTTGGAATAATTTGGAGAGTCCAGCTCCCCATCTGATGCCAGCTGTGCTAAATTATCTTTGAATCGTTTCCGCTTGCGTGACCGTGTACCTGACATGCCACTACTTGGTGAGAAAATCTTCGCCTGTGGCTCTTCTGCCTGAAGACAAATATCAGATTTCTATCATCACTGGCGACTTCATTTGTACCAATATTAAAGCAAAGTCAAATCAATCGTTTTTAGCATAAACAATTCATGGCCTTCATTATGAAAGTTGGCCATAAAAGAAAAAACATGGATAGGTAGAAAGGTAAGTTACATTAAATATAGGTAATTGGGTACAAGATTTTCCATTTAATCTAGGCTAACAAATTAAAGCAAAACTATCAATTTTTTTTCTCCCTCCATATTCTTTCCAAATTAAGTTTCACCAGACTATTCATAATCTAGCAACAACAAAAAAACCACTGAGTACATGAAGGTACTAACTTTAAAAAAAAAACATGTTAATTTGTAGGTACAAAGCAAAACATTTTTGACATAAAGTGTTGATTAAAGGTCTCAAAGGGTACCATGGTAGTCAGGTACCTGCCCATTTATAATTAACCAGGTACAAAAAAATTAGCTATAGGGTACCTGTTTGTTCCATGCAAAAAAATGTCCAGATCAAAGATTATATATGGTGAAATTAGGAAAGAGAAAGACACAGAATAATAATTACAGTTCAAGGCTTGTGCCATGTGACATTGATCCATTGTAGACCTCCATCAACTGATTTGTATTTTCGATGTTTGACTATTTGGCTATGTAAGTCAAACAGTTTCCTTAATTTCTATTTATATCGTAGAATAAGAGAAGAATCTTTTTAAATGCTATCCATCAGAAGAGTTTCCAAATTTTCATGCAATAAGAGCATGTTTACATGTGTGATGCCTAAGGTACGCTACTACTTATATAATATTGTCTGAGAAAACCATAATGCAATGACAACCTATCAGGCTGACACACCTCTGAAAGGCTACGAACACTGTTCATATTTCTAATCAGTTTATATGAAGCATCACTTTTTTCCTGGGCCCCAAAATACCTAAGAACCATGCCCTCTAGGTTGAGGTTAGCAACCTATCCTGAATCTGATCTGTACAAGTGGAATTCAGGGGGTGTGAATTGGGAAAACACTCCCCATCTCACCATCAATGGCGGTGCCCATAAAAGTTTGATCACGATTTTTGAGAAATTAAATCATATTCCTATCGATTTCATGCAAGTATTTCTCGACAAAAGGTCGTTGAAGTTTGCTGGGCCAGCTAGTAAGTGGCTACACCATGCCAACACCAAATAGTGTCGGTGAATTCCAACTTTTTGATATGGAATGGACTCTGACACTAAAACCTCTATATAAATGTATAAATATAAAAAATGAGGTGACAAAGGTCAGAGGAAACTCGGAGTATCTTTTGCCTTGGTGGTGAAGACATTTTTAAGATGAATTGTTGAATGGTAATTCAAATCAGTGTTGGCGGCACAGGCATGGAACAAAACTCTGGTTAGGTCCCTGTTTCTCTTAAAGGGCATTTGTAAAACTAGTCTTATATATAGATAAAAATACGCTAAAATGCTTGCTATTGGGCAAACTGTAAAATCATCCATATATCACTAAAAGTGCGACCATTAGTCCGTTTCAACAACTGAGGATATCATGACTAGCACCTAACAATAAATTGTGTTTTTAATAAAAAAAATTTAAATATTTAAAATAGTTGAAAATTGTTGAATACACGAATTTCTCCTTCAAATACGTTCCCCAATCACATTAATGTTAGGGATATAAGCCAGCTACCTCGCGAATCCAGCCCTACTAAAAGACTAAAATTCGTCTTTTCTATGTCCTATAGACAAAAGGCAATAACTCTTGCCCCTTACCTCCCCTTGCCACCGCCAGGTGTCGCTAGTTTTTAAGCTACGCTTGTACTGTTCACAACATACAATTACACCTCCTTATAATCCAAGCCATCTTAGTGTAAAATCGGACCATCCAAAGTTAAATTTGGAATTATTGTGTTGGACAATCATTCTTCTATAGGTTGTATACATTATTTTACAATATTTTCAAATTTTAAGTGACTTTGTCACCTTGTACGGACTTCGTCTATTGACGACCACGTTGCAACATGCTAATGGCCGTACTCGTGTTGTCATTTTTGAGTTAACGCGGCACTGAATAATTTTGCTTACTCCGTTAAGTAATGGTTGTGGTATCAGCGAATTAATAGCATGTTGAATAGCTTATTTGTGCTTTGTTTTTCTTCTTTTGTCATTTCAGTAGAAATGTCAACCAAATGCATGAAATGCAAAAAAGTTCAAACAAAAGAAGACAACCATGACTCTTGTATGGTATGTACCAAGTGTACATCATCTATACCATGCAGCGTGTGTAATACGTGGACAGAGCCAATGTGGCAATGGAGGAAAATAATGTTGACATGGTACAACAGTCTGCCTTTGAACAGATGCGTCGTTTGGTCCAGGAAACTGGCGCAGCTATTGACATAAGGCTAGATATTACTTCCTTGGGGGAGTGTTCCCCCAATTTTCGGCTGCCCAGTGGGCGCAAGTCCCCCCGCATGTCCGAGCATGGCCCTGTAAATCAGGACGCATGGGGTTTATACCGGATCCATTGGATCTAATTCATTATACAACCTCGACACCACTGGCCATCCAAGCATGGGGACCTTATTCCTAAAACGGTCCGACCAACTATGATTTACGGGGATTTTAGTGACAAATTAGTCCGTCGAACTGTACCGCCGGCAACATGCCAATACTATGTGGGAGGTTTTACTGAGAAATCTGTACGTCCTGCCAGGCCATTGGAGCAGCCGGGAACCGGTGATAACCGGACCATCGCCGACATTCAGACGGACCACAAGCCAGACAAACCAGCAGGCAGTGCCGGCCCAGTATGGGGACCTTATTGCTAAAAAGGGCTGACAAACTATGATTTATGGGGATTTTAGTGACAAACCGTCCATCAAGCTGTACCGCCGGCAACATACTAATACTATAATGGAGATTTTAGTGAGAAATCTGTCCGTCCAGCCAGGCCATTGGAGCGCTGGTACCAGTGATAGCCGGACCGTCACCGACATTCAGGCCAACCATTCGCCAGACAAACCAGCCGGCAGTGCCGGCCATCCATATGTTCACGGCTTCCCCACAAGGGAGAATTAATGAAATTGTCAAGGATGACGGAATTGCCACCTGGTATGCTCTATCCAGAGATGCAAGCTGTACCAGAACCAACGTTCCCTCTGAGCGAATGGTAGATGTGCGCACAGTGCTCGCTGCACTGTGCAAGCATTGCGGAGACGAGAAAAATTTAATATTGGATTGAGCAAAATTTGACAATTCAGCTGCGTAGGGATGCCTGAGCAGCTTAGAGGGAACATTGACCAGAACACGACTCGGCACACAGCAAGTGTGACGAAACACTTGCAAATCAGCCGTACACAGATCCAGTCATGGAACGGACTGAGTTTAGCATCAAGGCCACAGTGGAAGAAATTTATACTGTGTTGGCAACTTCAGAATGCCCTACCGCCATTCAAGACTACAAAGTTAAGGCATCTGTAGATCTTGAATGGGAGGAAGAGACGATGCC
Organism: Unio delphinus; assembly: GCA_029339505.1. Classification (NCBI taxonomy): domain Eukaryota; kingdom Metazoa; phylum Mollusca; class Bivalvia; order Unionida; family Unionidae; genus Unio; species Unio delphinus. Next base: position 910,479 of record JAQISU010000111.1, read on the forward strand.
CTTCCTGCTCCTTCCCCAGTCGGCAAAATTCAGAAAGCTATATACCAGCGACGTTCCAGTGTAGCTGGTACAAACCTCAAACACCTTCAGTACTGATCTCCAATGCTACATCAAAGCTAGTCAGAAATGTAGTCACTACGTCTTCAATGTTAGATTTGGCTTCACTCGCCATTTTCCCAGGCAAGTCCATAAATGAACACACTTGGGAAGCGACGGCCAGGATTGCTAGAGTTATTACCAGGGCAGCTCACCATTCCATGGTCAATGCGTTGACTGCTTCTGCCCACTTCGACCTGACACGACAGAACACGTCTGCGGTCCACGTTGCTCAAGCCCCATCCTACTCTGGCTTTATGGATGTCTCCGTTTGGGTCACCTTTATTCTTTGAGCGAAAAAAAAAAAAAAAAAAATAAAATTGAAGAAGTTCGGAGGCAGGCAGCTCAGGAACTGCCCCTCCAACTTGCCGCACAACTTTCGCAGGCATTTCGAAACAATCATCCCCTGCCACAGCGGAGGGATGATAGGCAGACCAGGGAAAAGGGATCCTTACAATCAAATGTGCAGTATAGATTCTTACCCAATCTGAATTTGGTAAGGCTTCCTCACGTTTGAGATCATCCGGATAGTCATAGAGTCCGTTTCCAACAGGATGTGCATTTCAGCGAGAGAGTTCTTGCAACTCCTCAGATTATTCAATGCGGCAGTGGATTTAATCCCACTCGGCCATCATTTTCTGCGCCCAAATGACGTTACTAGCATAACGGCACCCTTTTTTTCAAGTCCCCTCAATCACACAATAATGATCACGCCCGAGATAAGATCATTCTTGCGTCAGTGGCACAACCCCTGTTGGCTGTCCACAGGGATTCCTCTGGAGATACCCCAAGCGGAGATAACAGTATGTTCCACCGACAGTACCTATGGTTGGGGTGCCCACCTGTGGCCGGACTTCGATACCGTCAGCGGCACATGGGGGCCAGCGGAGAGATCTCTCCACATCAATCTTTCAGACATAAAGGCTGTTATCAATGCCTTTCATTTCAGGAAGGATCAGCTCTTATTCAAAACTGTCCTCATTATGTCAGACAACTTTGTGGTGGTGACTTTCCTCCTCAAACAAGGGGGCACCAAATCACCAGACCTGTGCAATCTGATCTGGCAGTTTCTACATTGGTGCGACAATCTCCACATCAATGTACAAATCAGAAACATTCCCGGCAGACTCATGTCTTGGCTGACACTACTTCCAGGAAAGGTCAAATCATTCACACAGAATGGTCACTCCATCAATCGGTCTTTCTTCCCATCTGCACACTTTGGGGGTGTCCGATGATCGATCTTTTTTCAACAAGGTGGAATCGCAAGTTGCCCACCTTCATCTCTCCGGTTCCAGACCCAGAAGCTTGGTCCGTGGACACTCTGTCAATCAACTGGGAAGGGTTGTGAGCATTCTCCTACCCTCCCACGGTCTTGGTACTGAAAATAATCCAGAGGTTAAGGGGTCAGAACTGTCAGATGATTCTGATTGCCCCTCTCAGATGGAACAACTTCTGGTTCTCTGATCTACTCAATCTGGCAATAGATCTACCCAGGAAGATTACAGTCAGCCAAAATCTTCTCAAGCAACCGCGGTCATGGGTGTTCCACCCCTGTCCGGACCGTCTTTGTCTTCACGCTTGGCTCTTGTCCGGACAGCCTCGAGAGACAAACAATTTAAATCTTCTCACTTTATTCAAATGGGGAACTCATTACTTCATACTGGGTGTTGGCAACATAACTGTTGGGAAGCAATATGCCAGGAAGTGATAATAATTACACCATTGTAGAGCAGACAATATCCATTTCCCCCAAAAGAATCAGATCCACCTTCTCTACAAAGTGATTTCCCTACACTGGAAAGTGCCTTAGATAGTGTTGTTCCGATTATCGATTATAATCGATCATCAGTTGGTTGAGCAAACTGATAAGATAATCGATTGTGAAACTCCATAATCGATTGTGTGTAAAGGGAGACTACTTTTTAGGTGTATGCAAAGCACAAAGGTTAGTAAAACTCCCAGACACTAAAGTTGACCTGAAATTTATTAATCCCTTCACAACTACAAATAAAAAAATCTTACGATTTCATTATTAGGAACATATAGTCATTATTACATTTTCAAGTTGTTAAATTGTTGAGTTAATAAAATTTAAAAACATTTTGTTGATTTGTTTAAGTTAAATTGCAACATCTTTTGTAGTATTTATAAACGATGACAAACAAGAAAATCGTGTCCTTCTATACTTTAAATTATAGACACATCACATATGAACGAAATAATTTCGGGGTATTGTAGCAATGTTTCAGTTACATATGACTGATCAGCCATAAAAATGTTGCATTCATTTAACAAAGTTGTAGAACAAAAGTAACACAATGTACTTTTGTAATATTATTGTCAGGTTAAAGTATACATGTCATTAAAATAGATTACTCCTGTATATTTATAAACATATTGAATTCTTGATCAAAGATATAACTGTGTAACAAAAATTAAAAGTTGCTCTTAGTAACCGATTATAATCGATGATCAGTTGGTAAAGGGGAACCGATTATCGATTATAAATTTCTGAATGATTCCCATCACTAGCCTTAGATCCCTTCATGTAACAAAGAGGGTCTTCCACTAACAACAAGGAGGAAACTGATCCCATCTTCCTTTACAAATTAGTACATTGGCTTTTGGCTAAGTCCCACACCATGTCAGATCAAAAGGTACAAACAGGACACAAAAAATTCATACTATGCATGTAAGGTGAGTTGTTGGATGAATGTCCCTAGAGGCCACATAATGACATATTTAGACACAATGAAAGACAGAAAGGAAATATTTAAAAATAAACTACTGACAAGAACAAGAACTGAGTGAGCAATATTTACCATAGCAGAGGTGGATACAATTCTAAAATCACTGCATTGCTAATGAGGTACCAAAACCCCTCATATTACCAAAATTGGCATAAATAAATGAGAATTACCCAAACACTGGACACAATGGACAGTATACTGACTACTTAGATAATGGAAAATACATACTGCCCAGATAAATGTCAGAATTACACCAACTCCAAGGAAAAGGACAAAATTCCAAATGACAATCATCCAAGGAATTAGATCATTCTGTTTTTTGGTCTACATTTCTCCAATTACAAATTGGAGAAGGGTATACTCATACTGGACTTGGGGGTTTAGTGCCATGAAAAGAGGAAACAACAATACATTAATAGCTGGTAATGTGTTACTTCTGTCACAAATATATTACATACTAACATTCTGCTTAAGATATCCTCTATGTAGTTACTAGTAAGGCATTATTTCCACTTCAGATTTTTAACCCAAAACTCATTGAGCTTTATCTTTGATTAACAGGTGCCATCATGAATTCAACCTATTGTAAAGAAATTTTTTCTATCATAAGGGGGTCCCAGATGGCTGCATGGTCTAAATCACTTGCCTTAACATCGGGTTGATAACAGATAATACTGGCCACCACATATAATGTGCTGAAATATGGAGTCAACCCATAATAACCTATCAGCTCTTATAATAGATTTACCATGAGTCAAAGTTTTGACATTAATAACCCTAAATTGACTGGGTTTTGTATAATCCTAAGTGCATCCAAAACAAATAGCTTACTCAATAAAACAGTATCTGTGCTAAACACCATCAAATAGCTTACTCAATAAAACAGTATCTGTGCTAAACACCATCAAATAGCTTACTCAATAAAACAGTATCTGTGCTAAACACCATCAAATAGCTTACTCAATAAAACAGTATCTGTGCTAAACCCAGCATAAACTGAATCTCAATGACCTTGACCATTGACCTACAGACCCCCAAATTAATATCAAATATATGATGCAAAATTAAAGTTACTAGGCAAATACCATCTTTTTCTTCTAGTCAGCAACTTTCTGATTTCAAAAATGAGAAGATTCTTCCTTACTCAATATGAAAGCCATTTACAACTTTAGTCTGTGATATAAAACTAATTTATTTGGTGCAGAAACAATAATTTTCTTTCAAACTAACTTTCACCTTTAGCAACAACACGGATAAGTTTATTTTTTTTACCACAAACTGCAAGCTATCTGCAATGTTTTATAACCTATAGATGGACTAAAACTTCAGTTATTCTGTGGAAACAAATTATGGAACAGACAGACAGAAAGATGTGCTAATATGATATACTCTGCATGATGGTGGACATAAAAATTAGTAACAAACTGCAAATATGTTCATAACACAATGCCACCATCAATATTGTACAATAAAACAGGTCTAGTTTAAAATGCACTGGTACAAATTTTTGGAAAGAAATATTAAAATAAAAGTTTACTTATGTTTTGTCAACATCAAGCCTCTTGCAGGATATAGTTACAATCATTAATATTTTGCAAATGTTTCCGAGAAGCAGATTTATGATAGGTGGGTTGGAGAGATGTGGTGACACTATATGCTCCTTCTATGAAATATGGATGTGTGTGTGTGTGTGAGGGGGGAGAAATAATAAATGGCGTAATGTTCAGAAAAATATGATAGTACTACCTTTTTAAAGGGGTATATATCTTCTGCTGCACAGGCTGCCATCTGTACACTGGCCCAAAACCACTGAGAAGAAATAAAGGAAAGGATACATAAAATCAAATAAAAATATGACATTGTACAACATTGTTGATAACTGGTTATGATATCTTTTCTTCTGTAAGATTTCCAGTTTTTCATAAATTTGCATGAACCTACTTAAGCAGTTAATGTAAGCATATACAAAAATGTTATCAACAAGATGATAAAGTAAACTTTTAACAAAGTGTTCTCAGACTCAGGTTTTCCACAGTGTTTTGTCTCAGGTTTCTTAAATCTCACTTCTGAGGGCACAATTTTTCTCTCACAAAAATGCCAAATATATGTTCTGTGGATGTTTCTAGCAAAGTCCAATGTCACAAAGGTGGTAAAACTACGAGGATAATTAATATCTTTTATAAAACAATGTATCGGGCAACGAAAATATTCAACATTTGTGATGATTAGCCGAGTTGTGAAATGTAATTTTGACAAGGAAGATTTAATTTATTTGAGATTGACACAAGTAACTAAATTCATGCAAATACACAATTTCTCATTTAATTAATGATTTGTAAGTTTGGAAATAAATCAAAGGGACTAATAATAATAAATGCTGGTATATAATGAGTATACACTAAAGTTTAACCAAAGCAAACTCCTCAGTGGAATCTTCCATAGTGTAGCTCATTTCAGGTTAACCAGATGTTTTCATAACACTTTATCAGTCATATGATATCTGCAGTGTTGCAGTTTATAGTGATGTTTAGCACTGGGGCATCATGCTGCAGACATGTAGCATGATGTCCCACTCAGTCATATTATCCTGACACCAGGCTTACCAGTCCTAATATTAACCTCTTAATGCCGAGTGCAAAGCAAGGCAACTTTAAGTATCAATTTTGTAAGTCTTTGGTATGACTCTGCCAGGGATTGAACCCACAATCTCCTACATCTGAGGCTGACGCTCTAACCACTAGGTCACCGGAGCGGTCGAAAACTGTGATTGCAATATTGTAAATGTTCAAAGGAAATATGATAATACAGTGCAGACCACAAAGTTATGGTGGCAAGACTGTTCAAGCAAAGCAAGATTATCTTATTTTAATAGCACTATCAGTGCACAATTATTTTCATGTGTCCTTCTAAAGTGGTGCATGGCCCTCAAATGTGGTGGGAGGTGAAATGTGCCCTGCCCATGTAATATTCTCCATCAGACCCTCTTGTCACATAATCATGAAAATTAAGAGCAGATAGGGGTTTATAACTGGGACTGAGTTAAATTTAGAGTTTTCCCCTGTTTAAACTGCTTAGAACGGAGGCAATGTACCTTTCAAAATAGGAACTGATGTTGCTCATCCTTTAAACCCTAAAAGCAACTATAGGGATTAGCCATCTGAATAGTGTCTGCATTCAGTAAAAGGCTTTTGCTCTAAAACCTTGGACATCATTATGGTCAAATCCCTAATAAGGTTAAGCTCTTCATATACATGAAGTGGGCACTTCTTAATGTTTTGGACACAGCGTCTAACCAGCAACACCAGTGGAGACCAAGAATCCTCATTCAAAACATACATAAGGCAACAGCCAAAAACAAGTTGGCATGTGAGACTGTAGTAACTAGTGTTAGTACATTCAGTCCTAATGCCTTGAGAGCCTTGATGAAAAGAGAGTTCCAGGACAATGTCAAATCCTCACCTGGGGTGAAACCAGATTGCAAAATGGGGGCTTAAAGGGTCAAATGGGCAAATGGACCCTGTAAGAATTATCTGCTACAATGGGTTGAAGTGTAGATGAGGGAACAGACCATATACCTAGCTGTTTCCTTCTTGACTTTTGGACAATTTCAGAGTCGTCTCCCTCACCATTACTAAGCAACAACAGGTCTGACTTGTTCTATGCCCAGACAGCCCCTCCAAAATGGACAGGATCCAAGTCTCTGAAAATCCAAAAGGCTTGTAACTGATCAGGGGGACATATGCAGCAATTTTTGTTCACTGAATTATCAAAAATGTACAGTCTTCCTTTCCTGCCACCTGATCCAGTGAGTGTCAAAAGGAAACAGGATTATTTTTCGTCTCATCTCCTTGGATAAGGTGACTTTCAGACTGGTGGTTAATCATCACTTCACTGCTTACCTTAGGAGTTGGGATTTGCCCTTTGATCCTCTCCCTCTGATGATTTCCTCCCAGTGATAGAGGTAGTGAGTGCTAATCCCACTCTTCTTGCTTCAAAAACAAGATCAGATGATGCATATAAGATATAAGGCACTCCTGGCCCTACAATTTATGAAGCCATAACAAAACCATCAATATGGCATAGTCAGAACTGGATGATGGGAGTCCATAAGTTCCACAACAGTTGAACAGTCTAGCAATCAAAAGTCAGTGCCCAGCTTGAAGACAACTCTATCATGCCCTGTGTTTGTAAATCAGTGCTCAACACTCTGCACTCCATTATAACCATCAGGTGTTCATGCTCCTTGACCATCAACAAAAAATGGAAGCTCAACATCATACACCATATCTGGTGATTGGCAACCGATGTCAGGTGATCAGTGCACACAGGCTGTTGGTCACAGCCCAGTAACAGAAACTTGATGACAATGCCTTATGTTCAATGCCCAATGATTGGTGTTCGGTGACCTGTGTTTGTCACAAGACCCATTTCCGTGGTTTCCACACTTTATTTTAAAGAAAAATTTCCAGGTATTTTCCAGGAAGAAATTCATTTTACTGAAAGGAATTAAAGAAAACTTTAGCTTAAAAAAGGTGCATTTTTTCAAATCAAAAGATACATTTATTTCAAGATGCTTCCATAACCTATGAATCGAGCATATGATCATGTACTAAACCAAATGCATCACAAAGAAATAAGTTTGACCACTGAAGATTTTTTTTTAATTCATAAGGAAATGATGTATCAATAAGTTAATCATAATATTGATCAACTTCTTATAATTATTTTGATGCAGATATTAAACTATGTAGTTTCCTGTTTGTGACTTTTGGAGCATTTGGTTACTGAAACTAAAGAAACGTAAACTTTGAATAGTGTTTGGCATGCTTCTATTCAGAGATGGTCCCAGGAATTTCCCTCAGAGGAGGAAGTCCCCTACAGAGTGGTTGGTAATCAGAGAGGCAGGAACAATTCCCAACAATAACTGATGGGTAATGGAATTATTACAAGATACATGTATACGTAATTTAATTTGTTATGACTTGGTATCATTCCATTGACAACACATATATAATGTGTCTGCATATCTAATTTTGTTTTGCTGAGCTAGTAAATATTCTCTGCTTCTTATCACTCCATTTCTTCAAAACGTCTGAAAACTGAACAAGGTTTACATCACCCTCTTGTATCTGAAATCAGTTTATTTACTGTTTCTAATGCTAACCTTTTTATCTGAGCAATGTGGATTCTGTTTTGGGAACTAAATCCCCTTTCACAATGTGTTGTTTGTAATTGGAGAAGCTAATTACCGAACTGGTCTACATGATATCTGAACATAATTTTCCAGGGCCCAGTGTGTCCAAGTGGTCTAAAGCACTCACTATTAACGATCATTGCCATCTCACCTTTGTCTGTGTGGGTTTGAGTCCTGAGATAGGCCAATGTGGGTATGTGAGAAGCATGCCTGTAGCTTCTCATGGGTCGGTGGTTCCTTCTGGGGGTCTTCTTTAGAAATAAATGACAGATGTATAGTCCCAAAGCTGTAAAACTTGTGGCTATTGATATATGTTCTGCTGAGCTACAAATCTATTTTGGTCTGCTTGATTTCTTTGCTTACTTCCTTTTGGTCATCTTTTTGTTCCAAGCCTAACACCCATTATAGAAACACAACTACCAGCAGGGTCCATCTTTAAGTTCTTTAAAAACTGAATCTGATAATGACTTCCATTCCTTAGCTCTCTGTGTGCAGCAGTATATAACCCATGACAAACAGGTTTCACTGCAGGTAAAACTAGTTACATCTTCTGAAATACTGACAGATATCAAAGATAGTATAATGTCCATCATTTACTAGAATAGTAAAAATACTGAATATACCAGCATCAACATTACACACAAACAACCTTCACAAAGAATGGAATAAAGGCACCATTATCAACATATAGCCAGTAGGTGCGACAAAATCCATTATTAGGCAATACTTGTAGGCTACAAAGTACCAAAGAACGCCCATACAAGTAATTACACTAAAACGGCTCCCAGACACTATGAAAGCCTTGGACATAAAACTCACTAATATGTACCTGTTAGTAAGGAAATTACATATAGGAGTTATATGAGCACTAGAGACTCACATGTAAAATTATGTATAAATGAATTGTGAAGTTGCTGAGGCTCTACATGCAGTTACCCCTGTGTGATGATAAAGTGTGACAATTTGTAAAGGCATAACTTTGTCGTGAGAGAGAGAGCAAAAGTTCGAAATATAAGAGAAAATGTGCGAAATATAGATGGAGTATGCTTTCCCTAGAAGTGAAAATAATCCTCCAACTTGCATTGCCATATCTTTCAATTAGCTTTAGCTTTGCAAGATCACTCTGCCCAACAACCAATAGGTGGGCAGACAATGTTTAGCTCACTTGAGCTAAAAGTAGCATCCAGGAGGGCTGGATTTGTGAGATAGTGGTAGTTCTCCTAAGGTAATTGGGTAATGTATTCGAAGAAGAAACCTAGCTGGTCATGAAATAAAATAAAACTTAACCTAAGTCAGTAAAATGTGAGATGTAGGTCACAGTCTGTCACCTACCAGTGTTGTGATTTCAAGACTTCTTTATACTTTAAATCACATTTGGCAGTATAGGTGATAAAAAATGGCTCAGAAATACATTGTTATCGGTAGAGATTTATATAAATGGGTCATGTTAAAACTAATGATTCTAACGTATAGTCTTCTTTTTGCTTTTGCAACTGAAACATAAAATTCAAAGTCCATGTGTATGAATATTTACCTCTGCCCTGATGACATGTTTAGGCAGACAAAGGTCTGAAGGCAGTTCCTTCATGCTTTGATCTTCCACCACCAGATGGGAACAATTTGGATCCCCTGGGGCAGCAATCATCCCACCTATAAAAATTGAACATAGAAAAGTTCATTTTTTTTAAACACAAGGGTTTCACAGAATATAGTGTAAAATCAATTAACTACTTTAAGCATGCAAGACATTAATCCTAGGATATCAAAAATCAATATTGTTACATGCTACAGCCATTTGCAGTCAATGAAACTAAGAATATATATCTTTCTAAAGCATAATAGATTATAACTCCTTAGCTTTCAACCTTATCCCAACGCCTTCATCAGAGTAATGTCTTCTGGACTGGAGTCACTTGAACTAAATGTTGACCACATGACAAAACTCTTCTGTACAACTGTGGCTCCAACTCCATGATTTCAATAGCTTCTCTTTTCTTCCTCCTCAGGGTCTTGTTCTCTCTACTCTGACATTATCACAATAAACAGTATGCTTTTCTCCACATTTGTTCCTTGCTTCTCCATTCTTTTTCAGTCAACACAAACATCGAATCTTTACAAATGTTGGCCCTCAAGGCTTTCCTAATATGATCCACCTCCAACTACTGGTCTTCCTTACCATGCTATTCAAACAATGCAACAGAGTTCTGATATTGGTCTGTGTGGGTAGGTTTGTGATAAATAGTAACTTTTGTGGTCCCATAATCTAAAATGTGAACACAAGTATTCAAAAACGGCATGCAACTGAGATGCTCTGTAAATTTTTCAATATTGTATGCATGCATCATGGTGAAAGTGTCACCTACATAATGTATGTGTGATTTAGATTTTTAACGTAGCTTTAACAATTTTTCAGTCACATCACTATGATGTCTGCAGTGTGGCAGTTTATAGTGATGCCTAGCACTGGGGCATCATGTCGCAGACTGATTTCCCACCCAGTCACATTATCCTGACACCAGACCCACCAGTCCTAACATTAACCTCTCAATGCTGAGCACCAAGCAAGGCAGCTGTTAGTACCATTTTTGAAAGTCTTTGGTGTGACTGCCAGGGATCAAACCCATGACATCCCGCATCCAAAATGGATGCTCTAACCACTATGACACTGGAGAAGTCGTCATCCACATAAAGAAAACACACATCCAGAAGATGTGTTCAAATCAAAATGGCAATGAGTTTAATATCTTCCATATACCAATGTGCCACAATAGGAGATACTGGTGGGCTCAGTGCCACCCCGAACTTCTGATAAATTTCTCCCTAATAAACAAAATAAGTAGTATTCAAGGCACATTTCAACAAAGAAATTATTTGCTCTAACACCAAAGTAATGCAGCTGTACCACTGTCTTTCAAGACTCTATTTTGGATGACTAATACAACCTTGTCAACAGGTATACAGGTTAAAAAAAAAGAGTGCTCACATCATATGATACTAACATTTTCCCAGGGGTGACTTCCAAATATTTAATTTTCTGGACTAGATTAGCACTGTTTTCGATGTCAGTTAAATTATGACCAACTAGAAGTCTGCAAAATATTTAGATCCTGGATAGGTCAATGAACCCGCCCATCTAGGACTATCAGTAACAAACTTAGGGCACAGAGTAAAATATCGTGCCAAATTGTATTTTAATGCATCAGCTGACATAGATGCTATACGACTTGAAAGAAATTTAAAAAAACAAAACTTCAATAACACTGTTTATGCTGCTAGAACCATAAAAGTGAAATATATGCTTTACAGTCATATGTTTGACAATAAAACCAATAAGCCAGGATTATGTTCAAATGCTATTCAATCTTAAACAATGATGGTAATTGCAAATTTACTAATGGGTAGTGAACTTGTTCAGTTCCAGCAGGAGGTCATGAGTTCAAACTAACGTTGTATCGATGTCACTTTTTGCTTGCTAATACCACGCATAGCCAATTATTAAAATTACTGATACCGATTATGAGACCGATTATTTTTTTATCACAGTATATACTCGCATATAAAATGAATAATTAGGAAAAAATAAAGGCCTGGAAGAAGGGGGGAGGTCAGCTTATCCGCGGACCAATGTCTAAACTTTACCATTTTTAGGTCTTTTTGTTGACTTCGGTAACGGTTGTAATCTTGGGACATGAAACAATCATTTTTTTTCCATGTCCTAAGACATAGGCATGTTAAAAAAGTAACTTTCAGTGACCCGACAATTATTAAACTGTTATAAAGTCAGTGAGTAGCATTTACACTTTGAGAAAAAATGGAAAGTTTGAGTACATGAAGACAGAATCAGTGTGAAATACACTTGTATATTGACAAATTACATTCTGGTTACCTTTGTGTAATAAAATCCACAATAAAATATTGCATCGATCACATTCTGATACAGAAATAAGTACGATATTCAATGTCGGCATTAACACATGGTTGGTTAGTTGTTATTTACATGCTTCATGTACATGTACTTAAATTGGCCTTGATTTTGGTCTGTCTCTTCCCATCTTATTGAGGCTACCAAAGGGATGGTGCTATTCACAGGGAAATGAAAAGCTATCAACAGTACATGTATTTTCCACAAATACTTTTGTACTGGATGCTGTGAAGAACATTCAAGCAACTGAACCAACCACTTGCTGCAGCGAAGTTCTCCATACTAAGTTTTTTGCAAATGCTTCATTAAACCATTTTGTGGCTTCCTCTACATCTTCAAATGTAGCAGTCTTTTGCTTCTTCCTTTGGGGAGCACAGTTACCTTCAACGTAGTCTTTCTTTATAGACTCAGCAGCTTTCATCCTTCCTGAACGGGTCTTATTTTTAAGCAAAAAATTTCACAGACATCTTTGTGAGATGTTCAGCCCTCAACTTCCTTAACAGCCTGATATTTAGTTTCCAGAGACTAAATTTGCGTTTTACACTGTTGTTGGTAGCCATCATAAATGTAAATAAAGTTACAAACAAAACTTTCACAGCAAAATAAACTTGTTTTAATCACTGATCACATTCAAAGGTCTCGGAAAAGTGTAGTCATACGTATTTGGACGCATTTTTTTATATCTGGGATTCAGACAATAACGTATACAGGAGTCCTCAGTACGCATCAATTTGCTGGAAGGCAAATTTAAAGGGCTTACTAGTGCTGCTTCGACCACCTGTTGAGTGGGAAAATGTGTTGAGCAATTCATTGTTTTAGTTGTTTACAATCAGGAAATTCAGTGGCTGAAAGACCCACAGATGTACATGTTGTCGATAAGAGTACATCTGAAGAACATGACCCACAAGATAGGCGGCAAGATCAAAGACTTGTGCCAACATTTACAATGACTGATTTCAGAGGTAGAATGACCCATTGATGTACTTGTGTATAAGAAGAGTACATCAAATGAATAACTTTCGTCATCATTACTGTTTTCATTTCCATGTGTAGCAATCTAAGTAGTGCTTGTGACCTCAAAATCAAGACATGTTGAGAGTTAGACAAAATGCTGTTTGCAAATTTTAACAAGAAGCGTTAAATGGCTAATTGGCGAATATTGTAATGAAATTTAACAGTGTTAGAAGTTGCTAGAACTGACATTTCACGTAGAACACTATGTATGATGCCTAACATTAGTAAAACTACATTAAAAAACCCAAATCACACACACTATTCAGTCTCATATTAGACCATGGCAGTTTGAGCATTACCTAACATGTCACGATCCATTTCACTTACTTCCTGCTCAACTCTGTTAGAACTCTTTTAAAATTAAAATCTCTTAAAGATGTTCTCCCTAGTTGTATATACATTAATATGTTTATTGTTGCCAACCTTTGTGTAAGAATATTTCACTGTGCTGAGATCCCCACTCTACAGTCTGAATGGAAATAGGCATAGCTAGCTTAGCTAGTTTGAAGATAGCATGTTTTTTTTTTTTTTATAGTCATGTACAATTTTCCACAGCTCAAAGATATTGTCTTGTGGATACTTCTGTTCCAAAAGAACATATTAGTAACACAAGCTCTGCCAAAGTTTCACTTACTTAAATCAGTGACCTACAAACTAATTTGTAAGATTTTTTGTATCTGCTCCAACAATGCAATATTCGGGTTATGTAATAATATAATGTCAACTCAAACTTTTTGACAATATTAACAATTGCAATACCATCAATGCCATAGTGGACCTTTTTAAGGCAAAGATAATTTTATCAAAATATATCCTTACTTTTTAATTTCATTTTAGATTCTTATTTATTCCATTTATCTTCAACATTTTGGGAAATATTTTTGTAATACAAGATCCCACAGGGCAAATTAGAAAAAAGAAATGAAAATTATACCATAACATTCAATTGTCTATTTTAATTAGGTTAGGTATTCTGACTTTTCTACAGTTAATTTCAAAATACTGTTGAAAGAGGGTTGCCCTTCATGATAGCTGTCTCATATGTCCATCCTGCATGTATATCTGATTCATATTTGATGTCATATTCAGGTTCAACATCACTCACTGGTATCGTCATTACCACTTTCCCCAGCTTCAATAATATGATATAGTTTTTAATTTAAAAATTCATTGTCATCATCACTATCATCAGCCATTATTTGCCAAAAGACTGTCAGAAAAAGATTAACCACATTGGGAATAAGCAATTTTGGTGTTTAATAAAGTCTAAACTATGAAGCATGCATTTGTAAAACTTCCTTGATGTAAGGATCAAACTATGACACAAGTATCAAAATATGAAATAACATTTGTTCCTGGGCTTGATGTACCAATCAAACAAATGAACTATTCATGCCAAGCCCAAAGAAACTCAAATATCTAAAACGTTGCCTACCTGAAAAGAGACATATGTCATGACAAGCACTACATACCTCTACCGGATGTGTGATTTGTATAATGATAAGTACATTATGGTTTAACAGTTAAATCAAACTTGAATACAATGCAGAGCAATTTTCATAAGTGCAGGTTTAAACTAATTTGCATCAGTTCTAGTGCATTACTGCTCTCCAAGCTGCAAGTTCATACAAATCCTTCTACACAGTACTCTGATTCAGAAATGTGTAAATATGTATTTCATTTGAATGGCTTGCCAAATGATCTAGAGCATTTGCCATTACCAATTCCAGCCTTCTCAACTCTATCAGTGTTGATTTAACATTTGCCTTATCCAATTTCAGCCTTCTAAACTCAGTGTTGGTTAAAATCTCAGGCTTGGCCAATGTGGGTATGTCACTAGATTTCTGTGGTTTGGTGGATTTTACTGGGGTTTGGTGGATTTTATCTGTGGCTTGGTGGATTTTATCTGTGGTTTGGTGGATTTTACTGGGGTTTGGTGGATTTTATCTGTGGTTTGGTGGATTTTACTGGGGTTTTCTTGAGCTCTTCCTTCACCAGTTATCCTGGCTACAATTTGCTGAAAAATGCATTGAACCCACTACAGCAAACAAACAAACATCTCCATATTTACCAATTTTGTACACATTTACAGTCACTGAACTAAACATCGCTGATTTGACAATTTTATATCCCCATTTCAACCAATGGTTGCCTGCTATGTTCTCGAGTAAGAGAAGACAAGGCCTGCCTAATTATTTTCATAATTGCAAAGTCACAAAAATAAAAACCACAAATTTGTCAAAACCAGAATTTGATTAAGATTTTTCAACAAGAAACTTTCCACACATTTCTGTTTATCTTCAAACCTATAAGACCCTCTAAAACCTTCATACTGGCTAAATGGTCTTACCATTTTGTATTGTTAACTCTTCCATGTGATCCTGCTCCTCTCTAGGGAAGCTGATGAAACTCAGGCAGCATTTGTAGAATGTGGGAACTCTGTACTGCATCTGGATGGAGAAAATAAATCTCAACTAAAAATAGAATTATTATCTTTGATAATATGCACCCAGCTATCAACAGCCTAAACTTCAATCAGCCTTCAAACTATGTGCCAGAAAATCTGAAACTACACTGTTTACATTTGATTGTGCATTATATTGAGGTAAATATGACACTAATATTCCATCAAAGAGATCAAGAGACCAAATAAGGTACATTATACAACTAGATTTGCTATATCAGGCTTCCAGATATGGTAACTCCATGGATTACATAATTAAAATTAAAAAAACTATAAATTAAAAATTTAAGATATAATTATCAAGATGTATCTGACAATTCTTTTACTTCAAAATAACTGTATTGCAGAACCTGACTTTAAATCCAGTTTAGATCTTATTAGCCAAAATTTAATCAAGAAATGTAAGAAATTGTATTCATCATGTATGTCTATAGCCCTTGATGCAGGATAGAGAGCATTTTTTGGTCTCGCAGAGAAACTAAAGGAAATCAGCAGTAGAGATTATAGAGGGACAGCTAGGATCATAATATATCTTACTACACCAATCAGAGAAAATTCTCCATTTGGCATCATAGACATTGGATGCAGAAGCTAATGTAATTGGCATTGTTGCCCAAAAAAACTGTTCTGGCAGAGAGATTGCACTAGATTAGACAAGTGTGTAGGTGGAGAATTTGATGGCTGTTGTTGAGGAAGTATCCCAAGTGCCAGTATTGCAAGAGAACATTACTCCTGAGAATAAAAGACCTCAGTTAAGAGATAAACAGATCATTGAATGCTGAGGCCACAGATGGCTATGAGAACAATTTGAGTAGCACTTGAGCAATCTGTCATTATGGGAGGAAGGTTTAAGCAAACAGCCAATCTCACTGGAGACTGAACGAATCCATTGCTCAAGCTCTTTGATTCGGGATAGGAGAAATGTAAAATGGGTGCATGTTGCTGAGCCTAGTTGCAAATAGATCCACCAAGGGACTTCCCCAAAGAACAGGACTCTGGTATAGTGTCCATTCTCTTAAGTAATGGGTCAAAGCATATCCATAACTTAATGCCATATTTGACTGGTTTGTGTGGCATCTACTGAATGTCACAAACAATACACAAGGTCATGCAATTATACCACAATGCAAAAAACTTCACATGCATGTCAAGTCTGTCAGGTCCTAGCTGACACCTGGGTGGAGTTTGGGTGGCATCTGACAAGTCAAAATACTGTGAAATTTTATCAGATGTGTTTCTCTTGATCATATTATAGACACATTTGATACAGAAACTACTGGTATTCCTATACCTGATGTACAAAAATAGAACAAGACCCAATTAATGAGACATTGTGTATCATTGCCTTGTTGCAAAACCTCCATCTATCTTTTGAAAAAACATAATCTGTTTAGTTTAAATTTGCATGTTAAGTTATTTTGATGTACAAAATAAAAATTCTAACTTTATTTTGCTGACCTGTGTTATGTTTCTAAATAAAAACAACATAATGAACATAAATTAGTATTTTTTTGTTTTAAACTTTTAATTTGAAAGAATTCTATAGCAATATAATATACTTCGAGAACTAAACGATTCCGTTGACAGTTATTAAAAAACAAGTGCAAATAATTAGAACTTTGTCTTGTAACAATGGGTGTTTAACCCTAAATTATCAGTGCCCAAAAAATCCTAAACAAGATTTTTCAAACAACCTAACCTCATTAAGATGATCTGGATGGAAATCCATCATTTAAAATACATTTTCAAATGAGCTGATTTAATTTTGTCAAAAAGACCTTAAAAATTATATACTATTGAATAAACAAGGACTGAATTTTCATTAAAATCAATGTGTCTTCGTTTAACCAATCCACTAATCCCCAAACCTAGATTGAAACAGGGATTCAAATAGTTTTTTAATACATAATGCATGGGAGCACAATTTCTCATTTCAGACTTGCAATTCAACAATTTGGACTACAAATTTGGTTTAAAACGAACATCAGTCCGTTTCCTAATCTGGGTTTCCTCCAAATATTTGCTATCCCATCCCCATTTGTCATATTTGGACATTTATGTTGGAGTGTGAGGTTGTTGCAATTGCATATAAAAAATTTGGAATTTGCACCCCCCCACCCCGTGCGGTAGCAACATATGGTAGTCACTTACCAGCAGGCCTAGAAAACTTAAACTTATATTCTATCAACTTATACCTGCATGAAATAGATAGGGAAAAGATTTATTTTCTCAGAAATGGCAAGTCTTATAATCGCTTCATCTAATCTGCAGACAGACTAAACAAAAACATGGCATTGACGAAACCTGACCCGGTACTCGCCCTTTGCATTATTGGTCATTTCACATATCTCACATGATGACATCAGAAGTCCATTAGTCACGTGATATAAAAAATAAACTCTATTATAATACTGTTGTAGAGAAATTAAACTATATTAAATGAAAGTCAGATACTTTTTGTAAAAATCAGCAATATGGCAAGTCTAATTTATCAAGCAGAGAGCGCATGTCAACATGGTAGTCCCGTGATACAACTTAACTTCAGAAATTGTTCTCGGAATGTATAAATATGTAACTTTTTAAAAATTTTTATTACAACCAGTAATAAACATTCATTTAATATTTATTTTTATTTTTTTCTCTACAAAATTAGAAAATGTGGGTTGTTAGATTTGTGTACTCATGCAAAAAGCAATGCAAATCACAAGTACCAGGTCACATTTAAAAAATGCCATAGTTTTATCTGGTATTTAGCAGCTTAAAGACATAATGATTTTAATACTCACAGTTTATGAGAAAATAAGTAATTTTCATATCCAATTCATGCATCTTTCACTTGCTCTAACAATGTTTAAAGTTTACATGATTGTTTCCTGGGGGTTTCCAGACTTTCATCAAGATTTGCGA
Organism: Unio delphinus; assembly: GCA_029339505.1. Taxonomy (NCBI): domain Eukaryota; kingdom Metazoa; phylum Mollusca; class Bivalvia; order Unionida; family Unionidae; genus Unio; species Unio delphinus. The sequence continues at coordinate 928,829 of JAQISU010000111.1, forward strand.
AATTCCTGGACTTATCAGAGTTGGGAAAGACTTTTTCCCAATAGCAATGGAACCCTGATGTCTGCGGCATGATGCCCCACTGCAAGACGATACTATAAAACTGCCACACTGAGGACATCATATAAATATCACTGAAAATTCTTTAAAGTTACATTAAAAATCCAAATCATACTCACACACATTTATTGTGCAGAAGCGAGTTTCATAGTTTGTAGTTAATTTACAAATCCTGAATTGACACTCCAAGATTTCCTCAACGATGAAGTTTTACAATATTTCTTGGAATGAAAGCAAGGCATCAATATTTTATAGATGGAACAATTAAAAAAGCCATTTTAAAGTTTCAATGTTAACAATTGTTTCCGTAAATATATGTCTATAGATTTAAAAAACAGGAATTTTGTTTGGTTGTGAATCAAAAACAAACTGCAATGATGTAATATTTAATTATACAAGCAAACAATTCAATAGAAATGGTGTTTATCGACAAATATTTTAAATGCATTTATAAAACAAAAATTAAAGACATCACACTACCCAGTTACTCTACATCAAAACCCAATGTTTTCTCGATTTCTAGCAGTGATAATAGACCATTTCATGGAAACTTCGGCGAACTTCGTAATTTGCTTGGAATTTTTATCACGTGGCAGGTGGTCAGCTGACTGCAATAGCCACTCGATAGGTGGTAGGCAAAATATGGCAGACGCTTCAGAATCAGCATCAATTTTCAAACTACGTCAACCTCGTTTATCGAGTTGTAAGATGCCTATTCAACAGCGATGCTGCCGCAGATATTGACAAAATTTAATATTGGATCCATCCCGTCTTATTTTCTGGAAACAGGGCGGATTTCAAAGCCATACGAGAGACTAGTTTTTAGTTGTTTACATCTGGACATGTACATGTAAGTAAGAAAACGGTGTCTAAGTAAACAAATTACATCCTGACAATCAAAGAGCAGGTTATTCAAACTATTTATATTCATTTGTAACGTCACTGTAATAAGTGAATTTATAATTTTGTTTTTGAAAGTCTGTGAATAATTTACATGTAAATTTCAATCATTTAATTAGCTCAACTTGCTTGGATTTGGAAAAAGCTGAAAATATCGGCGTCACCGGTATTCGATCTCTATAACATTCACAGACAAGTACACAACTATTTATCAAGTCGCAATACTAATACAAGTAAAATCATATATCCATGGCAGATAATGGAATTTAGTGCCACATCCTTGATTGGAGCGACTTTTGCAACCTCTGACGATACAAGAAGCGGGTTTTTCTTGCTGTTTTCATACATGCCAACCCCTGACGAGGTATTGGCGTAATCCAAGTGGTCAAAAAGCGGAATCCAGGCGGAAAAAGCGTAATCCACATATAACATGCTAAAATTTCAATAAACAACGATTATTTGCCCTGCTCATCCTTTACTGTTTCAAGTTTTCATATGTAGCACTTTTAGCTTTACACACATCGACTAGAAACCTTGTTAAGACGTTTAGCGCTAAATTTTTAAAAAATTTCGACGCGGCCGGAAATAGATGTCACGTGATGCTGTACTTTTTTTTTTGTTCTTAATATTTAGAGGATTCTGTTATATTTTGTTTCGGGGGTTTTCGGTTGCCTTTTTCTAATTTATCTGGGAAATTTTTGAAAGGGGATATTTTTGCTCACATAAATGCATAGAGTAAAATAAAATATACTTTTTAAGCACTAAAATATATTTAGACTGGTGCTGCAAGAAATATGAATTAGAATATGGAATATGCGAGTAAATATTAAATTTGGAAAACCAGTCTGCTATCTCGTCACTATGCATATAAATAAATATAAATAGAATCGAGGTCAACAGTAGAATCAGGTTAGCTATAAATAGAACATGATACTATTACGAAAGTCCACGGTCTAGCGTACTCTTATATTGTAGTTACGTAAAGCCGTCTTTTCTAAAATACGGTCTGTGGGATTAATGGAACTTTAATAATAACGAGAAAACAAATAATTGATTTTTTTTGGGAGGTTGATATACTGAAAAAGCGTAATCCATATACGTTTAAGCGTAACGCGTAATTTAGTGACAAAAAGCGTAATGATTACGCCAAAAGCGTAATGGTTGGCATGTATGTGTTTTATCCATGAAATATTTCTAAACAACAATGGACGATAATTTGGTATGTACATGTACCTACCAGCGTTTGATTGGCTGGAGTATAAAGGGACTCGGGAGGTTATTTGGATAACTACGGAGAAACTCTGTTAAATTCGGTATGAAATGGTCTAAATTACCTCTCTTCTTGCTGTCCATGGTAACTTGTGCACTCTCTTATAGTGTGGGACATGTTTTTGGACTGAATTTTGTTAAAGTTATCAAGATGGAGGTGTATTAAGACCATCTTAGAAATTCAATATCTCTTAATTCCCACTAGTGGTCTTTAACTCCAGATATTTTTGACCAAATGTAGCTGCAATTAGACTATGACTATGATTGTAATTTGAGATGGTTGCAGTTTATATGCAGAGACATACATACAAAATCTGTAGCATGAGAGAGACACATATGCACAGATGTAACATGCACATACATACATAAAAACTGGAGAGATTGTGAGAGCTTAACTGTTACACCAATACATGTATTAAATGAAGTATGAAACTTAGCATTAAAAAACATAATCAGACAGAAAACTGATTTGTTACCTGTTCACTATCTGCTCTAACATCAGTGTTGCTTCTTTCTGCCCAAACTTTCTCCACCCACGCAATGTCCATGATGGGAATGCCCACGCCAACTGCAAACTAGATTAAAATGCATTATATACATGAAAGTTCTGACAAAATGGTTTTGTTATAAATATTTAACACCAATATTTTGTAGTTTCATGAGCCAAGTATGCTGTCCATTAATTATAATGTTAAATGACATATTTGCAAATGTCGATTAGAGCAACTTCCAAAATCCATATGCTTTATTTCATATCCTAAAACCCAAATTCAAAACTCCTTTTTCAAACTGTTAATGTCAGTGTAATAAATCATAGTCCTTGTCCTTTTTAGTGCCAGACTACTAAAGGGACATCAGATTGGTGTGGGAGGAGGGAATCTGGCAATAGGGACAGAAAAGTATTAATCATTCAAATTAGTTTTACGCCCACACACCCCTGGACCAAAAAGCTACATTTTAATATGAATACTATGTTTTTATTGCATAGCTGAATTTGTCCGTGCAGTGTTAAACTGATGGCCTCAAGAACTGGCATAAACAATCATATACTCAACTGTATTGTAGGAAAGTCCAATATTATAAGTTAGAATCCATTTTGGTTACTTTTGAGCCGTAACCATGAACACTCAAGAATAAATGCCTTCACTCTGGTACGTAAAAGAACAAAGGCGAATGGATGGAGAAGGTCATGTGTCATTCACAAATACCAGTCTTCATAACTTCCACCATTGATAAACTAGTTTGATACGCCCATGAGGTAGCAATGATTTCTATCTCTTCGGCTTTAATCTTAGTGATAGATCACTTTTAATCACAACTGATAATTTCTCTTGATAGTTTTGACAATCTTGCAAACTCAGCAACCCTTCAATGTGAAGGACAAAAGTTTCCTACCCTTTTGATTTTATTAGTGGCCAAATAGAACCCTAATGTCCAAACTGGCCTTAAACATGATCATACCCAGTACAGGTTAGTCTGAAGTGGTAGAATTAAAGGTAGCTGGTTTTTGCTTAAGAATCTTTGTTTGGCAAAGGAGATATACTTTTTTTAATTATAAATCTTTGACAACCCTGTTCAAAAGAAAGGACAGTAAGCTCACGCCTTAGTTTCCTGTGCAGCAAGAAATGATCTTGAGGATAAGAATCTTGGCCACAAGGTTTTAGTAATTTGATCGATGTCTTCAAATATTCCAGAGCTGAAATATGCTTTTGAGTTCTTAATTTTCCCAACCTCTGTGTTTTTTGCTACCAATGTGTGCACATTGTCTCTGCCACAATGACCAATGTTAAATTTGTGACAGGCCGCTTGCAAAAAGCATGAGTGTTTGATGGGTGTTTTATCAGTGTTTGATGGCTGAATGCACGTTCAATTTTTGGTATATTCCAAACTAAACTTCACTTTTTGTGCAATACATTTCTTTTTCCTTGGTGGTGAAGACATTTTCAAGACACAATGCTGAATGGTAATTCAAATCAAGTATTGGCGGCACATCATGGAGTGAAATTCCGGTTATGCACCAGTTTCTCTTAAAAGCATTTATAATACTACTCTTTTGCATATAGATTAAAATATACTAAAATGCTTGCTACTGGGCCAACTGTACCAATCAGTTTTAGTTCCACTAATATCGTGACTAGTAGTACCAGACCATTTCGGCAACTGCAGATATCACGACTAGTGCTTAATGGAAAATTGGTTATTTTATTAAGATTAAAACAATTGAGAATTGAGAAACATGTGCTGAAAAAGTTGTGAAATTCACGCAAAATATGTGAGGGTTGGCAGTTATACATGACACAGCCTTGAAGTGCAAGAGAAATGGCCCAAATTTCTATGCTGTTGATGTGAAGGCAAGACTATCCACTTGGGCTATAAGTAAGCAAACGGTCTGAATCTCAGGTGTCAGTATAAAGGAATAATAGAGGTTTCTATGCATGAACTATAGCCAGAAACTTGACCACCAACTCAGATTATAATATAATCCCTAAAGACAACTTAGATCATGCAAATGATGGATACCCAAGAGACACACAAGAACATGACAAAAGTCCAACAAAAATAAGGAACATATTCAAACTGATGGAAGTTATCTACAGTATCAGATTGCAGGGTTGCATCTAGGATTTGATAAATGCAGGTACTTACCCCCAATGAATCTGAAAATAGCAGGCCAACGTAGCCATACGAGGGGATGTGTCTTCAAGAGTAAAAGCAAGTATAAGTGCATTAAATGCATATCATGTCTTCAGTATTTAAAACTTTTGTACAAAATCTGGAATTTTGGGGATTACACAACCACACATTCTAGATGCAACCCTGAGATTGGGATCATGTTTTATTTTTATTCCTAATTCCAAATTCCAAATTGTAAGGGGTAAAAATCATCTTGGACTGAGGACTACCACTACCACTGAGGACTACCACTAGAAAAAACATAAACCTTTACAAAAGTATCAGATAATGTATTACTATTAAAATTAATAGCTTTCATCATAGTGCACTGTACCCTGCAATAAACATTTGAAACTTCAAACCTGAACCCAATGTGGCTAAATGGAGCAGGTCAGTGATATCTCAGTAATGTTTGTCTGGGTTTCAGTCTTGACTCAATCAATGAAGGTATGTAAAAAAAAAAAGCTTGTCAGAGTTTTTCCTAGGTTCTTTCTCCACCTAAAATATTGGCTGCCATGTAACTACTATAATGTACTAATAAAAAAGATGCTAAAACCACAATACCAAAAATTCATTCCGATGGTAATAGCCATTTTTTCCCCCTCCATATTCAACATAAAAAAAAACTGCTTTTATGGCGAATTATTAATAAATAAATGTTTGTAGGCAAGCCTTTCAAGAAAGTCTGTTTATCTGCTTATTATCTAATTCTGACTGATGGTATTGATTTATATATGTGATCAATAGACCATTGCGTATTCTTTTATAAATATCTCACCTTTTTTAAAAGGCATTGTGATCTCCATTTTGACAGTTTGTTGATGGAGATGGACAAAACAGTATTCCAAGTCAGATTCACTTATTAACATAACCATATGTTTTAGATCATGTAAAAATAACTTGGTTTTTGGTAAGATGAGCCTTATCTGGCAATGGCACAAGAAATGGAGCCATTAATCCAAGGAACATTACTTAAAGAAGATTATCGTTCATAATTCAAAAAGATTATTATGGTAAAGTTATACAATTATGTCATTTTTTTTACCTGTTTTTTTTTTTTTTACAAGGACTGTGATTTTTATGTAGAACAACTGCAACTGTTGTCATTTATGTGACAGGCTGTGATCTTCATTAAATATATTAAGTTTTAAAAAATAGCTATGTTCATTTTAACACTTTAAACTGATTCTCATAATTAGATGTTTTCTCTCTTTTATCGAATCCATCCCTTCTCAAAACTTAAATGCTTAGGAAAATAATTGTATCACAAAAGCTAAAATCTCAATAAATTTAACATTTATCAAAATCTTAAGTTTTGAAGGTGTTAAGGATTTTCAATATTGAAGTGTTTGACTGTTGTAAATTTTAATCATCACCATCTACTTTTGATATGATCTTTTATTTAAATACTGCAATACTACTGATCATGTTACACCATGATGTGAAAACAGGTCAGAAATATAACAATCGCTTTTTTTGCTCCTCTTGCACTAAAATCATATAATTTGACCTCAACCGGTGACTTACATTATACTTGTATCCTCCTGTGCAATTGGCTACTAGATGGGTTACATTACACTTTATGTCTTTTCGCACACTCCCAGACATGTGATGTACCAAATCCACCAAATGACTCTGTCAACAAAACAAAACGTATTAGCAGGCATACCTTCACGAAATTCAGATTTTTTACTTTATGTCTTTTCGCACACTCCCAGACATGTGATGTACCAAATCCACCAAATGACTCTGTCAACAAAACAAAACATATTAGCAGGCATACCTTCACGAAATTCAGATTTTTTACTTTATGTCTTTTTGCACACTCCCAGACATGTGATGTACCAAATCCACCAAATGACTCTGTCAACAAAACAAAACATATTAGCAGACATACCTTCACGAAATTCAGATTTTTTACTTTTGGAAAGTTAAAATGCGTATAATATCTTGGATTTTTTCATGAGTTTTATTTACATGCAAAGAAACTTTATGAATTCTTTACATCTGCTGAATGTATGTAGAAATGTACAACTTTCGAGTCATTTTTCATTCTTTCTTTTGTTTCTAACACTGCCCAATATATTAAAAGAAAGAAAATTTCACTCTTGCATTGCAAAGGATTGTTAAAATAATGACATAAAAAGCAGTGTAAACCTATATTGTGTAGCGCCTAATAATAGTATCAGTTATCATAAATTAAGTAACAAACCTGCTTGTGATCAGATCATAGCAAATATGACAGTGACTGGTTGCTACAATGTCACTGTATTGGTGTAAACAAACTGCACACATTCGTTGGCATGTGTGACACACCATGTGAAAAAGCCATCAGTTGCAAAGCCATCTGTAATATATCATGTCTAATCACTGCAAACCTTATGGACAGAATAAGATACTAAACTAACTGTAATTTGTCTCAATCACTGCAAACCTTATTGACAGAATAAGCTACTAAACTAACTGTAATGTGTCTCAATCACTGCAAACCTTATTGACAGAATAAGCTACTAAACTAACTGTAATGTGTCTCAATCTTAGCAAACCTTATGGACAAAATAAGCTAGTAAACTAACTGTAATGTGTCTCAAACTTAGCAAACCTTATGGACAGAATAAGCTACTAAACTAACTGTAATGTGTCTCAAACTTAGCAAACCTTATGGACAGAATAAGCTACTAAACTAACTGTAATGTGTCTCAATCACAACAAATGATTGTAATGTTTGGTTAAACATTTGTAATTATAAATCTATTAATATAATTTAGCATTCAATATTTGTTTTGAATCACAATATTTTAATGATAGTTAATATTTATTGACTCTTAAATACCTGTTGGCAATATGCACTTATCTGGTGAAGTGTTACATAGTGTACTACAACTGAAGGTTACAAATATGGGTGTCACACACACCTGTAAGTTTTAATCTGACCAGCATCGGGTCCATATGCATGCAACATATACTGTACATGTATTCCTATTATGCTGATAACACTTCCAAATGTGATAGGGAATTCTATCATTCTCTAAATAGAATTAATTGAAAGCAATCTTATTAGAAAATACACCTCAAATTCATAGCGCAAAGGACTTCTACATTGGGATATAGAGCCTATATGAAACTTACACTATGTCATATTGTAATCCATTTCATAAAATAATTCTATACATCTGAAATTGTTATTGGAATTTGAATGTTATTCCAATGAATATTCTTAGGTCTTAATAGTAAATCTGATGTGATCACTGTTATTATGAACACAAATTTTGAGACTGTTAAATGTAATGAAACAGAGGAAACATAATTAGAAAATTTGTAAATTTGTAAATTCTGTTATATTTAAATTTTGACATTTGATGGTAAAAAATTCCTCTATTTTTATCATCCAGAGATCATGTTGTTTATATACATTTATAAATAGTTTCTTCACATATAATAATAATAATAATAATAATAATAATAATAATAATAATAATAATAATAATACTAATAATAAGAACAACAACAACAATAATAATACTAATAAGGACTTTGTATAGCGCCTAATCTTTAGAAGCTCTAAGCACTTTGCAACATCTATAATGATATGACTGCAAAAAAAAAAAAAAAATAACATGAAATTAGAACCCCAAAATGCTGAAAATATTTAAGGTAGTTAGCATTATTAGGTCTTTAAGTTTGTTCTTGCAGTCGAAAAAAGGTAAGTTTTAAGAGCACTCTTGAAAGGGATAACTGTCTTTGTGTCCAATTTCAATGGGCAATTCATTCCACATTGCTGAGCCTTGGTATGCAAAAGAACGTTGTCCATATGACTTCATTTGATAGTGGGAATGATGAGTATACAATCGTCAGAAATAGCTAATGTATCAAGCCATAATTTCTGTGGGTTTCATCTGATATCAGACAATTTATATATTACTGGCATTTCATGATAGTGTAACCAAATAAAGAAACAGGAATTAAGTCTTTAAGTATAAGCGAGATTGTGCTGCAAATTAAACCTGAATGAGCACGTTACAGAGCATTTCCCATGATTCATGGTAATCAAATGAAATTCATAGTGTCACAAAATACTACACCATATGTGAATCCCATTTTTTAAAACAGAAAATATCCCAAGAATGTATCTCTATTTGTTGAGCTTGATGAAAATCGCGATGAAAATTGGTAACGGAAACTTTAATATATCGCTTGTTTTATCGTCGAAAATGGTTGATAGGACCTGGAAATTTTAATCAACATTATAAAATATCAAGTTCAAACACAGGTCATAAAACATTTACATTTTCTTTCCAAACGACATTTTTTGTACACCACACTTAACAATACATAAGGAAATTTTGATCAATGAAAATGTCACATCTAATCGAGGCAGTACTTTAATAAATACAAATTTTTTTTTTTATCAATTAAAATTTGTGTTTTAGTTCTATCTTTTATCTCTTTTTAAATGTAATTGTCATGAAAACAATGTGTCCTCTTGTAATTCAACGCAAAATGTGTCAATCTACCATAACAGCTATGTACGTGAGCGTTTTCTCTGAGAACCTAATTAAGTGTCATCTGTCTTTTGATAGCTGACTTGCAGAAGTATCTGTTGTATCGTTGCACTGAATAAAAAGCTGGCCTCCTCTGTGTTGTCATAATATTTATGTCTTTTGAATCAAATTAAAGAGGTTGAATAAAAGAAAAGTTAAAAAGCATGCAAATCCTACATACTTACCGTATATACTCGCGTATAAGCCGAGAAATTTAGGACAAAAATAAGGCCTGGAAGAAGGGGTGGTCGGCTTATCTGCGGTTCAAGTTCCAAACCTGAAATTTATAACGCTTTTTCCCCTCGATTTCCAATATTTATTGTTTCTGTCGATCGCCGAATATGAGATCACATGCCTAATGATGCCACACGGCTGATAAGATTTGTCCTGACGTGAAGTAAAACATATATTTTTTTCTAACATAAGTGGTAGGATAATGAATGAAAAACATGTTTTTAACGTACTTTACGTCTATTTGACAGATGTCCATCCACCAGAAAATACAGCCATACGTGTTATTTGAACCACGCAAATACGTGTAATTTCCAAAAGAACCACCATATTAGTAATCTCTATTCAAGTATTTAACCCTCAGCCAAGCAGTAATCATTAAACTCTACGGTTTCGTAGAAATGCACGCTAGTTTATTTCAGTGTAAATATGAAAAGAATCTACGTGAAAAAAAAATAAAAGAATTACGATACTGAAGGTATACAGCCATACGTGTTATTTGAACTAAGGAAATATGTGTATTTTCCATAAGAACCGCCATATTAATAATCTCTAGTCAAATATTTATCCCTCAGCTAATCAGTAATAATTAAACTCTACGGTTTCGTAGAAATGCACGCTAGCCTATTTCAGTGTAAATATGAAAAGAATCTACGTAAAAAGAAATAAAAGAATTACGATACTGAAGGTATATACGACAAACATTTTGATCGAGAGTAGAAATACATGTATGACAGTCTTCGAGAAACAATAGCGAGAGGCTCCATAGGGTTTTGTTGCGCGCATGCTTAGGAACGGTAAATAACAGTGCAATATACGAGTCAGCGTGAATAATTGTAAAACAATATAATTTGTTGGATTTCTTTGACAGGTGTTTTAGAAGTAATCGGGAGCCACAGTTTATAATATACAACTATTATTTAGTTGTTTGTAAAGCAAAGTGGTTTGTTAGCGGAAGATTGTTGTACAATAGCTACCATATGCTTAATCTGCGGTAAATGCCTCGGGGATAATAGGCTTGTTTTGTTGCACAATGCCAATGACTTAACTAATAGATGCCAACTCTCAGATGTATTGTTTAATGAGATATGGTAGTGGACATGGTTTCTGCTCAAAGTTATAAACTGTCACAATACTTGAATAATTTCCACGCTGAAACCAATCATAGTTTGATCGATTGAATCACACTACCCGTAGTTTAAAAAACACAACACAAATAACAATGATAAATAATTATCAAATACAAATTGAAAACCAACCACACATAGAAATAATTACAGGATAAGGTATATAAATAGTATACTACTACTGAAAGAAATTATTTCAGTTTAATCTCTGTAGAAGTTTATGTTCGATTCAATCGGATAAAATGAATAGTGTTGGAAGTAAAAGAAAGCGGTCTGCTTATGATGCAGCATTCAAACTTAAAGTTATTGAATATGCAGAAGCAAATAACAACTGTGCTGCAGCACGCGAATTTGTTGTGAACGAGAAGCAAGTACCGGGGGGGGGGGGGGGGGGGGCGACGACGTACAGTGGAACCCTGCCATAACGCGAATTCGGATATAACGCGGTCGTAGCATGGCTCCCGAAATTTCGTATATTCATTCACACATGGAGAAAAAAAATTTGGAGAAAAGTAAAAAAAAAAACAAAACAAGAAATTAACTTCATTTTGGGCATGAGATTAGTTGTGACTTTTAAAATAATATGATCGTGGCATGGTTCCTGAAATCTGAAATTCATTTACGTGTATTTTTATCGGACCGTGAAAATATTTGTTTAACGTACGAGAAATAGTGTGTAAAACGTTTATTATAATTTGGTGGAAGAATTCGCGTATGACTTTTAATAATAAACAATCGGAACTTAACAATTTATTCAGGTTCTTTAAATGATTTTTGGAGAAGTGATCGTGTATGAATTCTAAAATAATACGATATATATAACGTACGAGAAATAGTGTGTACAACGCTTGGCTTCTGAAATTTATCAATTGGAACAGGTTGTGGTGAAGCTCCGTATTCTACTCAATAAGAGGAAACTGGTTTCATTAGGTTTTTGAATTGTTAAGCCGAAGTAAACATTATCGGAAGTGTTACTTATTACGGACCCATGAGTAAAGCCAGTAAATCGTCTTTGTGATTGTCTTCCATGAATTCTGTATACAGTCGCTGCTCAAACAATAGCCGACATGGGCTTCTTATTTAACTTCAATCACAGCCAAGCAGCAGACAAAGCTGTGGTTGATACAAGAGTCGAACAATTTAATAAACATCAAAGGACGAAAGCCGCCAACATGTATGCTGTGCTTGGCAGTGTGATCAAACAACAAACAGTTGAAAGTAAATAATATCCACTTTATTATCTGTAAATTAAAAGGGTATGAAATTGTACATCCGTTCAGCTTAATTTTGTTTTATATAAAAAGTGATTCGTAACCATTGCAGGCCTTCATTACTTAGTTATCGAGCTTTATCTGTGTACGTTGCTTGCTTATATAAAAAAATATTTTACTATTATGGAAAAGCAAGTTCAAAAACGCAAGTCGTTTTCTGCTAAAGAGAAACTGTATGCCCTAGAGCAAAGAAGCAAACGTCATTGGATATATTTTTCAAGAAATGATGAAATTTAAATTTGGAACCACACTGACTTTGCACTTTGCGCAACGATTAATTTAGCAGTTTTCACATGTTTCTTTTGATGTTCACAAAATCTGAAATAAAAGTTATTTGCACGCTGAAATCATGCGTTGATTGTTAATTATTCTTGCAGTTGTCGCATATGATAAAATTTTAGTGGTATGAAATTTGTACAGACACCGTATGTAGACCCGGGAATAGCTGCATGCAATGACCGTACGATATCAGACGGCAAGTAAATGGTTTCAATATTTTGTTCATCCTATATTTTACACGACGAAATCAGACTATTACAAAATTATTGAATATTTTAAATCTGTACGATTTTCAATGAAATAACATCCATTATGGATGAATTGCATGCCACGACGGCACGGTAGCATACGATGTTGATAACTTTTTCATGATATAGCGATAGTCTGGTATTATCGGTCAATCTGTATTATCGTTCAAACAAATAAAAATTAGTAAATGTTTCTAATGCACAGTAATAACCTATAAATATATTAGCCATCGATTATTTTGAATATATCTTAATTAATGCATTCCAGTTAATATTCATTTGATGATAAGCCGACTTTTGATCATTGTACATGTATACACGTATATGTTCTCGGAAAAAAGTTAAATATTGTAAAACCCCGCATTAACGCGACCCCGCTTTTAACGCGATCCGATTTTATGGACCCTGATCATCGCGTTATAGCGGGGTTCCACTGTATATGATGAAAGCACGCCTGTAACAGAAGCCGAGTTTCGTGAACTGTTTGGCGAGTCTGATACAGAGCCCGATTTTGAAGGATTCTAAACGTGATCTAACTTTTATAATTCATGATTTTAGAATGAGGATTAATTAAATTTCCATTAAGACTTAACACTTCAGAATCGTTTTTATTTCAACATATAAACTAGATCTTTCTTTTATTTTATTTAATAATGTGATTTACCTAAATAAACGTATTCAGAACTCACTTTGTGCATCTTGTGATGTACCGTTTGTATAAAAATTATGAGTCTGCTTATACGCGGGTCATGCACTTTATACCACTTTTACCAATTCAGTTGGGGGGGGGGGGTAGGCTTATACGCGAACGGGCTTATACGCAAGTATATACGGTAAAATCTAGCAGCCCTGGTCATATGTCGGGTGATCTCACTTCATTTGATCAATCAAACACTATTATAAATGTTATTGTGTATGTAACATAAACTACCTTAAATTAACCAATTCTTTCATAACTGTGATCAAAGATAACAAGGCAGCCAAGCGAAATGAATACTTCATAAAAAAAGGGCTTGATTTCACAGATATGGACCATATTGGCCAAGCGAGCTTCAGAGAATTCTCGAACTGACACTTAGAGATATCTCAAGGATAAGAAGTTTCATTATTACTTCCATAAAATCACAACATTGTACTAACTGAACAATGCAAAAATTGAGGTTTGGTATAGATGATTGCCTCACAAAATAAATGTCACATGTTTGCTGGTGAATCAACAGTTAGTCTTATTTCCTGTTCTGTTGACTCCAGATTTGGCAGGATACTATTAAAAACCACTATAGGAACCAGACTCATCAAGACAACAAAACATAGTGACGTAATTCACAGATATTTTGCGTACATGTGATGGTTGTTGAAACCAGCTGAAATGATCTTTTTAAACCAGCTAAAACATTCTTTCACATATTGGACATTTTGAAAATAAATGTTATTTAAACAGATAAAGGAACAACTTCATTAGAATAAGTGCGTCATTAAAAATTATTATTGACGTGACTGTAAATTAAGGATTCAGTCAATAAACAGCCCAGATCCCTAATGTGCTCCCCACTACATGGTTTTTTTTTTATATCAAAGAAATTGTTTTCCACTTTATGGAGGCCCCTCGGTAACTTGTGCCATTGCTTATAGTGTGGTCTATGTTTGTGGACCCCGTTGTGGGCAAGTTATTGTGGGAGAGGTGTACCATTCACTGCAGTCATACTAAAGTCAGTAAATACTAATAAAATTGTAAGAGCAAAGTTATTTGTGGTTCTGATCCATAAGTATGATTTCTAACTGAAAATGAAAACATAAAAGTAAAAACTAGCTAGAACTGACAGTGAAGTAGATAGGCATTCTACACATTCTCGAATGCTATTGGCGTGGAATATAAGCGTTCTGTCTGTACAATTTAAAGATACATTTAATATGCTGATAGATTTCATAAGATGTAGAATTATTCTGACATTATGTCTTCTCTTGTAGTTAATATTTACAGTAATCTATGTAAAGAGCTTCATACATTATGAGCTGATTCGTTACAAATTCTGAAAATCAAATGAGGATGCTAACTTCTTTTCAAATAAATTTAGCATTCATAAATTCAATGCAATGTTAAATCATAATCTTTACTATTCAGCAAACCAGTTATAATATAAAATTACTGAAAATGTTTTTAGCCAAGAGAAATCACAAAGAAGCAAGGTTAAATATATTGTGCTTTTGAATTAATTGATGGCTATATCATTAATTTCATTTTTAAGATGTAGTTTCTGCGATATGAAGAAACTGTACTGGTGAACACCTTTGCTGTAGCTAGCTTACCAATGCCTCTCTATCCTTGAACCCAGTAAAGCAAACAATCAGTCCTGTCATTGAGAAGCAGTACTGTGGTCTGGCACTATTGGGAATAGGCTGAAAATAAAATGTACATATTAGTAAAGTCCTGAATATATCATCTTTTAAACTATGTCTTTAATTTACCTTTGACCTGCCCAAAAAGCACTATTGCCAGTGCTAGATGCAAAAAGTCCCAAACGTATATCAGACTCCTACTTAACACCATTTTCAGAGCTCAAAATCACTTACTGTTATCTCCATTAACACTTCCAATCTGCAATATTCTGCTTAACAGTTTAAAAGAATCATTATTATGATCATCAGTTAACAGCCATATTTGCTGAACAAAATTGTCATCTGACGATGAGCCACAATGGAATCTGCTATGCTTGGTTTCTTAGGTAACCCATATTTTAAACATGCATTTGTAAAACTTCCTTGATATTAGGTTCAAATAAATGCTTGTTACAGGGCCCAATGTGCCAATAAAATCCAGTTTATCAACCATTCTTGTCAAGCTAAAGAAACCAGACAAGTCAACAGTTGCCTAGCATAAGAAAATAAAGATGTTTCAACAAGTGTTATAAGGGTGAACAATAATTTAAAAAAATCTATACTGTAAAGAGTACATTTTAATATGTGCAACTTCACAACAAATTTGTGAGAGTTGTCACAAATCACTAGTCTTCAAAAGCTTGAATTTGTACAAACTGTTCAAAATTTGTGTACCCATATCTCTTTATATCTACTCAATTTTCCAGTTGTTTAAAGATGTTTGTAAACTTTTGAAACCCTTTGAAATCTACTATTCTTATAATGTAAAATTTTTCATATTTCTAGAATTTTGGGAAATTTGAACCGGGTACCTGTCAATCCCAATGATTAGTTACCTGGGTACCCAAGCAAAAGGAAATTGTATTAAATGTGAACATGAACTGTTTTGCTCTAGGTTCACACATAAGCATAATTTATTACTAATGACAAAAAGCATAATCTGAACATAATTAGAATATATTACATGTCATAATTTTTTGTGGGATCATCCTGAGGGGTGTGAAGGCAAAAGTAAACAGATGATCCCACTCCATGGATCTCCTCTAGTGTCTGCACAGGGAATGTACCATAAATGGCTAAAACATACTTCTATAATCTCCAAATTGTTCATGTTGAAGGTAGTGTTTTCCCTAGATAATGACTTTTATTAAATTTCGCCAGTGACTACAGTTGCCAACAACTGGACCCAGGATCCAGGCTGAAAAGGTGCACCTGCACCCTCCTGGGAGAATGTGACTCGCTCACTCAACATTAAGCTGTGGTCTAGTGGAGGATGCTACACCTACTCAATGGGGTGTGGAGGCAGATATTGAACTCTCTGCATTACAAAATGGAAATTGATGGCTTATCCTCCCTCAAGTGAGGGTGTGACTCATTCTATACCCCATGGGACTAAAGAAGGTGATCTTCACACCTCTTAGGAGGTTATGACTTGCTCTCAATCCTAAAGAACTGAAGAGGGTACTGTTCCTCACTCTTTTGAGGGTACAACTACTAGGGAAATAGAGGTGCTGCTCCTTTATAGAAAACATGACTGATAGAAGAACATGACTATCAATTCTATAGGACTGAAGTGGGCACTACTCATCCCAAGCAGAAAGGCATAATTCACTCTCCACCCCTTGACAGGGGCTATAAAGGCCTGAAACAGCTCTAAAAAGATTTACAAATATGATGCTGACTGCAAAGAAACCCTGAAAATAATGAAAGAAAATGAAAGCCCCTTATTTCTTCCGTGTATGTGCCTAGGCAGGATAGTTGAGTATCCCATGGGGTTTCCTGTGCTAATCCCATGTCTGCTTTCGTATTGCTGATAGAGAAAAAAGCTAAAGAACAAAAATGACAACTTCTCAGCAAGATCTTACCTTTGTATAAGCTGACGGTAGGATTCAAGCATGATATGCCTGCATGTGAGGTGGCCATACATACCACTAGAATATAAAAGCTTTTTCTCAGTGTCAATCCTAATAATTAAAACTAATGCTTTAATTGTATTAATTCAGCAGTATCTTTTTACTTTGTTTTTCTTTACAAAGATGTCAGCATTATTACCAAGTAATGAAGAAACAAAATTGCAAATTATGAGGTCAGTCAGACACTTATAATAATGCAATAATATATCACTCCCTTGATAACTTGGTAACCAGCTCATAACAAAGGGTCAGGCATCTACATTAATATTTTAAAACCAGTGAAACACATTTTTTTTGTATACCTACCTACCTTAATTTTAAAAACAGTGCAATAGGGAATACATATTGGGAGGGGGGGGGGGGGGGGGGGCTTAGTGCCCATAAGCTTGTGTAATCAGTTCGAAGAATTCTCACCATATGGTTAAGCATTAGATAACCTGTCACTTTCTAACTTACTTTTTAAGAGAATGATGTCCCCAGGAAAACTTCTCTAATGCTACAAAACCATTGCAGAGTGTGAGACCAGCACATGATCTGAAAGAGGGGAAACCGCAGAAAACATCTCCACTCTAGAGAGATTCTTCATGTCTTCAATGTCAGAAAGCTGGGACAGAAGTCTGGGCAATGGAGGCAATAAACTGTATTCTTCTCCTTATTGAACTTCACCCTCTTTCAACAACCGGCCCAAGAGATGGAAAACAACAAGATTGGTATTCCTCATTTCTACATTTACCTTATAAAATACCACTAATATGGGCTTGATTCTGTTTGTTCATCCAGCATGTCCAACAGATTCATATTCAAAAATCATTTGAGGGTTAAAAGTCATTAATTGTTAATTCAAGTAACTTTCACAGCTCCAGTGATCTGATACACTTAAAAACTAGCAAAATCCTTATCATCGCACAGTATTTTCAAAGGAAATTGCTGAGTGAAGATTAACCATATTGGGAGTCGGCCATTATGGGTTTCCTAGCTAGCCCTCAATTTAAACAAGAATTTATAAAAATTTATTGATGAAGGCAAGGTTTGCACTACAACAGAATGCATGTTCCAGGGTTCAATGTATCAATCAAATTGACTTTAACAAGCATTTAAGTCAAATGGATGTACTTGATATGTCAACAGCTGCCCATTGAAAAAGACATGTTTACTTTTCAACAAGCACTACTAGACATCTACTGGCCCTGCATGTGATGTCACAGGATGCATTTTAAGGGTTAACAGTTAAATAAACTTGCGCAATGTACATTTTATATGTGTGACTTTGAATTTATTTGAAAGAGATCTCACACATAACCACTTTCCCAAAAAAATCAGTCATATCACTACCATGTCTGCAGTGTGGCAGTTTATAGCGATGTCTAGCAGACATGTAGCCTGATGTCACATTATCCCGAAACCAAACCGACCAGTCCAAACACTGGACGCAAAGCGAGACAGAACCTTTAACCACTCGGCCAATGAAGCAGTCTATTATCTTTTGACCCAATCTGGTTAAAATTGAGAACTACATAGATCTGACAGGCACCAATATAGGTTCATGACATGCAAACATTAGGAATTTTGGGGCAACTAATTTTTAGAAGCATTTTAGAATAAGTGTTGCATTTCATGTTAGCACGAGTTATCATTAGAAACGATACAATTTCTGAAAAAGCTTTCCACTTACATAAATGTGAAAGCTGTAATTTCATGGGTAATTGGAAAGGTTAACAGAACATTACCCAATATTGGTGACTATCATATCTCCATTACTAGATCATTTTAGTTCTTATCAGATTACCATTGGACCTGAATAAATATGATAAATGTCAGTGAATACTACACCTCATGATTTTTGGCACAAGTAATGATGACAGGGGGTCCAACAAGCCTGGCTCCAGCTTTATTCAATTTTCTGTACACATCCCCTTGAAACTGGGATAAGACAAATACTGTATCATATTCAGAAGCTCCATGTATATGCTCAAGTCCAGTAGCTGACTCAAAGACTTCAGCATCAAAACTCTGAAAATAAATTGAATAAATCAATAACTAAGTAAACACAATAACAAATTATGTAAATATATACCTGTAACTTAGCAAGCTATACAGTGCTCTCCCTTGACAAAACTTTTCATAGGAACCATAAAGAATATTCCAATAAGTCTGTCTTCGGATAGTGCTGTTTATAAGGATGCATAAAGGATGTTCCACCAAAGCTGTCTCCTGATAGTGCTGGACATAGGAACCATAAAGGATGTTCCACCAAGGCTGTCCCATGATAGCGCTGGTCTTATGAACCATAAAGGATATTCCACCAATGATTCCTGATAGCACACACAAATGTATCTTATGAGCCAAGAATTAAAATAAAGTTTATTATATCAATGATAAGAAAGAATATGCCAAATTTAATCTGATCTATGACAATACCAACATCATAAGAGAGGCAACAGTATGCTAAGAGGCTTTACAGTCAGGGACTGCTTATCACAGTTGTTAATACTTTTCATTTTTTCTAATGTTTATACTTCAGTGCCTACCAGAAATACACACAAAAATATAGAAAGTACAGCAAGTACAAAGACAATTCACCAAGGGTCTATAACACACTTTATTACAACATGAATTTATTACATCACAACTCCCAGTTTAATGTTTTGATAATTCCTAATATGTTCTGTACAATTGCTCATAACATAAATAATGTTGACAAAAACAGATAATAAGCAATAATTAATTGAGTGTTCCCTCCTGCTCGATTGAGCCAAGAAATCTCCTTAGCTTCAGAACTGGGGATCAGATTGAATAAACAAAAAATTAAAAAGCAAGCCTTGGTATAAGATTTTATGGACAAATTAAAAATGTGTGGTCTCTGATGCACAAATGAGGGTAAAGGGAAATACGGAATAGAGGTATGAGAAGCTTATACTGTATCTTTCAAAGTTTGATTAATGTTCTTTGCAGTAAATATTAATATAGCAATGGCAACTTTCTCAGAATTTGAGGATATTGTTATTCCCTTTCAATATGGGAGCATTAAAAAAAATCTGACTTTAAACTTACACATATTATAACCACCTGGTGTGTTCATATATTGCACAAGAAAGATAATCATCACCAATCTATTCACCTAATGCAGTAATGAATGCATAACTATTATCAACAAATGATCTCTCAAGCTATGAAATAGGCTTAGAATAGGTCCCTGTCAAGCCCATATGATTAACCGTGACTGGTCACCAGGTACGAGCACTGCATTCAACTGACCTATCACCAATTGTCAATCACGCTGATCAATGAACCTATCAGCAAACGTAAATTAGACAGACATTGCTCTCATTAGCCATTTTCATCCGACAAGCTGCTTATGTCAATAATGAATTGATTTTAAGTATTTACAAATTTTGCAATGATTGGCTGATTTCTATATCAAAAATGGTGAAAACAAGTCAGTGGGAGCCTCATAATTCTGACAGTCAATACTCAGATCATCTAAATGGAAGAATTAGATTTATTCCTTTCCCGAAACTTAGACAAAACTTTAATAAAGACTTTTTGTGGTCAGCGTAGTATGGAAGTAATTGATGGCATTTACAACATGTTTGTTTGGATAAATGTATGTATAAAGTACTACCTGCCGACAACATGAAGAGAAAAAACAAATTCAACTTGAAAAATATATGTAAAAATAAATGCTTGTAGATTATAGGAGGAGAACCCCATAACGTGTGGGTTCTGATCTATATTATTTTTCTTGTATATGATGGAGTGAACCCCAGAATGCATTATTTGAAAGTTTACAAATTTGTTTTAATGTTTAATTGTCCCAAAAAAATTAATTTGTCATCTCAATATTTCAAGCACTTGAGTAACTCTTTACTTTCTCATGTAACCCACTGCCACATGCTTTCTACAGTATTAATAATAACAACAGATGGATTAATGATTAAATGACTAAATAGTTCCATATCCCCAGACAGCAAAGCAAACAGTCTACCATATTTTCTGGAGTATAAGTCGATACTTTTTTAACTTGATTGTAGGGACTTTGCCTTATACTCCGAATTGATTTATATATGGAATGTGTCATTGAAAGTTTATATAAGTTATGTTCGTAACTACAGGTAATAAAATGAACTACAACATGGATGTGCTTTCAATTATAATAAAGCAAGCATAGACTGTTTATTCCGCTGTGTTAGTTGATAACAGAATATAGCAGTGATTTGTTCAGAAGTAAAATCACAAACATGTTAGCATCGGTAATGCATTTTCACGATTGCTGGTAATATGGAATATCATACAATGATACCATTACTAGTGTAAAATACAAAGCCAAGTTATTAACCTGTCCTCGTCTTATACTCTGAATTTGTGAATTTGACTTACACTCCACATTGACTTATAGGCCGAAAATACGGTATGTGTATTAATATATAAAATAATAAAGTATAACAATTTAGTAAATTTAGTCAACTATATCATGGTATACAACAATTACATGACAGTTTCTTTCAATAAATATAAAGACCTATCAAAACCCAGTTATTTAATCATGCGAAATTAAAGATCTAGTGTTGCTTTAGACCACTCAGCCACTCAGGGCCCTCTTAACCATATGATGATGTGGAATAGTGGAAATACAATGTTCACCAATAAAACAAAGTTTAGGTTTTATCATGTCACTTAAAAAGAAAACTTAATAATATAAGAAATACATATTATTATGATTTACAGAAGTTATTCAGACAGTGCTGATGACAATCTGAGCAGGTTTTCCATTAAAGCTTATGATTTTCCCTATTCTGATTAAAAAATTTAAAACATCTAATGTGGCCCACAACAATATTATTATAAAACTGAAAGTTGGTAAAAAAAAAAAAAAAGAGAAAAAATTTGTCAAAAGCAACAATATTGGTAAAAACAGGTATTGATATGTCAATTGTGTTTAAAAAAACTTATATTAGTTAAAGCTGCAATGAAACAGTACATAGATACAATGATGCTAGAGTTGCACTTGCAACCACCACCATGCATAGTAACTTTATTTGTAGAATACTCTGGAATTTAGACCTACGAAGAAATGGAGGAAACCACTGCCACCATGACAAGTCATGACAACTTATTTTCCTTGCTGACAAGGACAGTTTTGATACACTTAAACCTTGCATCTTAAATGTGTGCAAGTTTGGGTCCTATTTATTCATAATGTGTAGTTATTCTAGTGGTTGGGGTTCAACAGCAATATTGAAAATGAACTCCAATTAGGTGAAATAATAATATATGACTCCATAATATTGATACATATATGTCATTGTCATCGGTCGCTCAAAATGAAATTCAGTTGAAAAACTAAACATCTTTCCACCTGGGTTGGGTACTTAAGTTTCAGGCATTTATGTTTCATATTAGTATGATGTAGTTGACATTATTATGCATTTTGACATATGTATCTCAAATTGCATTTGTTTCTTAGACACTGTAGAAAATGATTCATTAATTTATCAAAATACCAGAGTTTTGCTTGCAGGCATATGTATACCAAATTTCAAACAACAGTATCATTTATCATTACATACAAGTGATGGATTCTGACCGTGGTGATTGGGTTGCAGAATTTGCTAATGAAATGGTGGATCAGCTGACTAGGGATGCTAACACTGATACCAATATCTGCTTGAAATCTATAGGATTAAAAGACCTTTGGATACACTCAAATATACTCTTGTTAAGAGCAAAGTAGTAATAAACCAATCCCAGCTTAAATTAGCTTGAAATCATTGGATTAGCAAGTGAAAACACTCAATCACTGACTGCACAGCCAGACAAGAAAACACTCTGGGATTGTTCTAACAGCGATGAGGTGGACTTAACTGGGAAATACACACCGGTTGCATTCCCTGTTGAATATCTTGCACCAACACTGATTCAACCAAGAAGAGAAAAATCTTGACTGTTATTTAACATGGACACACTTGTCTTTATAACAGTTTCTGAGCAAATGCAAGAACAATTATTTTAGAAACTATCAATTATGATCTTATATGAATGTAATGCTAACCCCAAGATCGCACAGTTCCTGGAATTTAATTACTTCCTCAAAAGATATTTTCTATAATTTAACCCTTTCATCACTAAATAACTTTGCAGGCATTTAGCCCTAAACACTAAGTAACTTTGGACTTGTAAAGCAAAATGACCTGTGGACTTTGAAAGAATATAACTTTGTAAATTTTAAAGATATCTGGCTGGATTTGGTATCAAAATAAAGGTTACAAAGTCAACTTATTTGACTAATTCAATAAAATGTGCACATCTATTAAAACTTTTAAATTAAATTACAGGTGCAAACAGTTGACACAACAAGTAAAATGCACAAGCAGTTATTTATTTACCACATTACATGAATAATATTTTCAAACATTTCATCTAAATCAATGATTTCAAAGTATTCCAAAGCTTTTCTGGAACCATCTAACACTTCAGTGGGTCCAACTCTCAGAAAACTGAAATAAATCACTTTGGTTCGTCGAGAACAAAAACGTGGAGTTCACACTTCGTCTGGTTCAAAACCTTCAAAGTTCTCTTCATCATCATCACTGTCGCCTACAAGCACATTCAAATGCATCTCAAGATGTTTTATCTCATTTTGAATCAACTGTGTTAGGTCACAACAGCTAAATTTTTTGATAATTCATAATTTGATACTTCATTCTCATCTTGCTTCGAATTCTGCCATTTTAAATAAAAATTCACACGCTTAGAATGTGCCTGCTTGCCTCAAGATTTCTAGTTGAATTCAAGCTTAACTCGCGAGATAATCCAAGTAACATATCTACATTACAATAAAGAACTTCTTAGAGGTATCCCGTAAGCAATGCAGTCTGGTACTATGACTTTAAATAAGCACACTGCCCAAGACCAGTAAAGCGATCCAGGGTTTACAGACTTACTTCCCCATGACCGGAAAACTAGTCTGTAGTGATGAACAGGTTAAACAAGAGTTCTCTTCATAGTGTAATGTAGGTAAGCCAACTAGTTCCACAAGATGTAGATGGATATCCATCATTATGTATCTCTATATCTTAATTAGTCAACAAAAGCCATGATGACTGCTACATCCGGTATGTGAAGGAAACAGTCTGAAAGGATTAAGCTCTACTGTGGGAATGAGGATTTTCTGTAATCCGCAATGCATTAATGTAGTATCCACATTATTATGTATAGTTGAGACACAGCAATTTTAAATTATGATTGCAATACCTTGACCGCTTCTTTCAATTCATCATTATAAATGCACTCATCACCAACAAGAATTATCCTCATTTCCTTGTCATCTGCAAAAAATAAACAAAATATATAAATTAGCTAGTTTTAAGTCCATTTTACTTATTACTGGCACTACACTGGTGTTAAATTTTGGTTGGTAAAACTGATTTATGAAGATTTAGTTTATCTTCTTGAATTTTCATTGAAATTATTTATGTTCTAAAAGCCTAGCTGTATCAAGAGAACCTTTTAATCTGTACTGAAGATAGTTCGGTCAATAGAAAAGGGCATTTCATTGACTTATCCTGCATGTGGAAGTTAAGCTATCAGGAAACATGTTTTATATGATAGTAGGGTTGTTAAACGAAAATCGGAAATCCGATTATGGGTTTTGAAAACGATTATCGGTTTTTGTTTTTACAAAACGATAATCGAATTCAATATTTTTTTACCATTTTTTATGGTGAAAATTTATTAAAAAAATGCCAGAAAAACATTCATGCATTTGTTTAGTGTTTACATTTTAATATGGCCAGCAGATAAGAAGGTGTGTTTGTTTAAAATTTGTGAGCGCTCCATGCAGCGTGTTTGTAAATGAATACATTTATTGTTGAAGGATGTAAATAGTTGACTAACTACCGACCGGTCGCTAAGTTCTTTGATGTCCGAAATTAACAATAGACTGTTAATAGTTAGTCTCTGTTGTTGAGGACTGGTCTCTGCTGGTTGTGTCTTTTCAAGTTTACAAATATGGCTGGTCGTATAAATAAATCTGAAGTATGGGAAAACTTTCAAAAAATTTCATCAAGCATGGCTCGCTGTAAACTATGTTCACAACAAATAAGTCGAAGCGGTGGTGCTACTACTGGATTGCATGCACATTTGCGTAGCAAACATCCCGGAATTGCGCTCCTTCAAATGTTCAGCCGCGATTAACAACATTTATTGGAACACAAAGAAACTGTCCTGATAGTCATCAAGAAAAAGTTACTGCTGCTGTAGCTAAGTTTGTTGCTGAAAACATGCTACCAATTTTGATTGTTGAATCCAATTCCTTCCGTGATTTGATGGCTTTGGTGGAGCCACAATATCATCCTCCATGCTCTCAGACGATGCGCGTCTATACGTTATGGTATGTAATGAATATTTTTTATTCGCAAGAGGCATTCACTAACTTGCATTATAAGAATATATTTCTTGTAATTTCAATGTAGGACAAAAACCGATAATCGGTTTAAAATCGGATTTCTACAAACGATAATCGGTTTTGGAAAAAAAATGATATTAACATCCCTATATGATAGTAACTTTAACAAAATGTAGGTTAGAGGCTTTAAGTGAAATAAATCGAGCCACATTAAAACACAGTATTGGCTTCATTTGAAAACATAAAATAATTAATAATGTTCATCATAATAATGTTTTTCTTATAAATAATGTCAAGCATTAACATGTAGATATGTATGTGTGTCAACTTCCATTTATACCATTGTACATTTGATTAAATATGATTGAAAATACTACTATAAGTAATAATAATAAATTGATATTATTATTGTGTAGCATATTTTCACATCTAAATATAGTTTGTGGTCTTTTTACAATTTATTTCTTATTCGCACAATCTCACATTTCTGAGATGATCTCTCTCTTTCATAAATTTCTGCCGTAATGACACAGCTCCCACCAGAGTATTAGTCACTTCCCCGTGATATATGCCTTGCTAGAAGGTTTTATCACGTTACTCTTAGTCTTACCATCTGGTGATGTTGCTTTACACGCATGCGTTGGTAATTTAAATCGGAGGTCAACAGCCGATGAATACACAGGTGTTCTGTTCTGACATGGATTTATACTAAAAAAGTTAGTGTTCTAAACGATTTAACGTAGTGGATCATTAGAAGAGGGATTATACTTACTGTCTGGGTACAAAGGTTAGTCTAAATAATATTATTAATTAATAGTGTGCAGTCCGATCATTCGCAGCTACTCGGTGCATACAGTTGGTCTCGGCCGCTAAGTCAAATTAAAAAAAGGCGGAGAACAATTTGTTGGTCTAATAAAATCCTAGCAAGACCTCTGTATATATATATATATATATATATATATATATATATATATATATATATATATATATATATATATATATATATATATGTCATGGAAGTGATGTTACAAGCAGGGTAACCTGAGTGATATATCATTTAGAATGAGGGATTGCTAAATAAAGCCACATAGTGTATGCATGGTATTTCCGTTGATGTAGAGGTCTCTGACTCGAAATGATTCATTGATTGATTAGCGGTTTATTGAAGTATCAGTTGACAATTAGCATGTCATGTGTTTAAAACTGTATGAAGCAATTTGAATAATAGCTTACTGTTATAGTATTCAAATAACATTCTGTTACAATCACTACTATTAAAACTGAGAGGACTTTCATTATTCATTATTAACATAAAACAAATTTTTGTTTCTCATTTCTAGATGTCATACATTATAATTTTTGGTTCCAGGATACCCATCCTTGTTTAACATAACACACAACAGAAACCAATGAGGAAGAATTGCCTAGAAATCATTATTTAAGGTAGGTCAGGTTCTCTATATGTAAATACACATTAATGAAACAAATCTAGGTATTATTCAAATTTGTTTAGGCTATTTTTGTTATGGTATGCAAGTTTATTCTCTAATAACTTTCATGAGCAGGAGTTTAAAAATGAAATCTGCATCACTGTTTTTGTCTCAAACAGACATTTTTATTGGTATGTATTAAATGCCATGTGTTCATTATATTTTTTTTAAAAAATGGTTTGAGATTGCTACTAAGTTACTGTTCCGATGTTAATCGATATATGAAAATCCTACATAACGTACTTATTTGAATAGTAAGACCCCTCGAAACATAAATATCAAGATCGATGTCTTACACACTGTAGGACTACTCAAACCCAAAACCGAAAGACCAGGGTCGATTTCTTACATTAAGGACTTGGGAGACGTCTTAGATCTCAAGATTATAGAGATCCTCGTGTATCGACAAATTGATTTCACATCAATGGCAGGTGATTCTCTGGACGAAAACTCTGGGCGAAAACCTTTCATACATACAGTAGCCCTCAAAAGGTGTAACGTTATGCATTGTAAAAGTATTTATTTCTTTTAAATTGTATATTAAGAAAGGGTACGTTACTCTTAATGGCAACATTCAATTACATCGTGTGCATAAATTCAGCATATTTAAACTTTGATTATCACACTGCAATTTGTACAGTTCCACATGGTAAATGAGACGAAAATGATGCTGATCATAACGCAAATGACAATGTTAGGCAGGCTCAGTACCGTCTTCATTAACGGTTTCCAAAGCTCCAGAATCAGCCATTGTTGATGGATTGCTTCGAATTTGGCGGCGTTCAAAACAAACGAATTTTCCGATTGGCTTATTAACTATTTCCGGGTTAAACACAATGCGTTGCTCAAACTTGGATTAACTACGGCAACCGGTAACATGCTGATTCAGACTATGGCTGACTCGGTCCAGGCATGATTTGGACCATATTACTAGCTGATTCGGCCCAGATTTCAAGTTAATTTGGCCAAAATTCCAGTCTAATTAGGGCCTTGTGAAATATTATTAAGTTTCATCCGGGATTCATATGTGATAGTTAAGTTTGTTTTTTTAAAGATAACATTTCTCATTATTTCCAAAGTACACTGAACATTTCAAAAATACATGTAAGGCAACAAAACTCTAATAAGTACAAGTGATAATGGAGTTCTTATATAAAATGAAATTAAATAACGTAAGGATATTTATTTTGAATTGGTAGATTGTTAGTGAACTTATTTTAAAGGCCTCTTATTCAATTGCATCCACAATTTAAATAGTTTATTTTACTGGGAAATAATAAAAATACGAACACAGGCAAAAAATGAACAAATATGAAACAGGGTTCATGCACTAAGACTTTTTTAAATTTTAAAATGGTGGTTTTAATCTCTGTTAAAAGACGAAATATCCTTTATTACTTTTTTAAAAGCATATTATTTATTGTGATTTCTGTTGTTGTTGTTGTTGTTGTTGATGGGTTTAACACCATTTTTTCATCACACGTTAGGCTATACATGGTGGCTAGTATTATTGGTGGAGGAAAAACCCAGGACCCCCCCCCCCTCGAAAGAACCACCGACCCACGAGAAGCTACTGGCAAGCTTTCTCACTTAACTACTTTAGCCAAATCTTAGACTCGAACCCACACAGACAGAGGTCAGATGGCAGTGATCCATAATGTTCGACCACTCGGCCACTCAGGGCCCCTTGTGATTTCTGTAAATTCGTATTTGATCATTTAATCATTTTAATCGTATGCAGATTGCTGGGAAAAAACGTGAACACATGGTCCATACAGTAAATATATAACATAATAATAATAATAATAATAATAATAATAATAATAATAATAATAATAATGAAGAATTTGAAAAGCTCCTAATCTTTAGAAGGTCTTAGCACCGTACAACATATATAATGATATGACTATAACAACAAAAACAAATATCATAAAATTAGAAAACATTAAAATATTTAAGGTAGGAAACATTATTAGGTCTTTAAGTTTATTCTTGCAGTCAATAAGGGTGAGTTTAGAGGCACTCTTGAAAGAGACCACTGTGTCTTTTTTGTCTAATTACAATGGGCAATTTTAATTCCACGCTGCTGTGCCTTGGCATGCAAATAAATGTTGTCCACATGACTTCATTTTTTCATAGTGGGAATAATGAGTATAAGATTGTCATAAGAAGAGCGTAAGTATCTTGCTGGTGTCTACACATGGGTGAGGCCAGATAGGTTTGATGGACTGGAGTCCGTCAGTGAAACGAAGCAGAGAAAACAAATTTTGTGTTTGATTCTAGATCTAATGGATGGCCAGTGTAGGGTACAGTGCAGTGGGGATGTGTGCTCTGATCGTGGTACTCTATAAAGATTATCCGACCAGCTGTGTTTTAACATTTGTAAGTTTCTGGAGTAGATTTTGAGATATTGAGACGAACCAGACAGAATTGAGCTACAATAGTCCAGTCTGGAAAGTACTAATGAACACACAAGTATTTTAGTAGCATCAACTGAAAGATACATGCGAATGGAGCTGATACGTCTCAGCTCAAGATATGCAGCCGTGCATATGCTCATGGTGCAATGTGAGAGTACTCTAAGAAGATATGTGTATACATGACGCATGAAGCATAAGCAAATTGATAAATATAACCTCAAAATTGGCTGTTTGCATTGCTGTTGTTTTTAAAAAAATCTTCTGTTCCATTAAATTAGATATGTTATGGCTTAAGTATTGTTTGTAAAACACGAATAATTGTCCGATAATACCCTAAGGTGTCCGATTGTACCCCTAGTTGAGCCTCTTTGTTGCATGACCGTGTCTGATCACGTGAAACATTTATAGTCAAAATGGATGCTGCAGAAATAGCAATCGAGGTTATTGGCTAATGGTAATTTCACTTAACAGGAAAAACTTAAAAGAGATAAGTGTTAATATTTCATTCCATTTAATATTCGTCCGTACACATTTTAAACTGAAACTGCGTTCTCAACAATAGGTGCTCACGAGTAATGTTGAGTGTAACTGATATTTGCTGGTGTGAGATTGCATTACTCTCGAGTTACTAATTCCACCCGACATTTTACAGACGCAACATTGGTCACATAGTGGATTGTCTTATGTTTTTGGGACTCCATATTAGAGGTTAAATATAAATCAGGTAATTCGTGTTGTCAAAGATTTATTCGTACTTTATTGATAAAACGTCAGACTCCTGTGCTTCAATGTTTATTATTATTAACCCGGTGCATAGAAACACCGGTACGCACCGAAACGCCGGAACGCAATATTGTATATACCATAGGTGAAAAGTTTGAAGTTTGCGACATTTTTTATTAAACATTTTTTTAACAAATAACATTTACTATTAATAGTGTCTAATACAATTGTTAAATACCTGTAATGCTTAATATATTACTAATAAATATACAATATTAATGATTTATTATTAATGCCGGGATGAATGAACTTCGAGAAAATCAGCAATTTAAATAGGCATACAGTGCAAGTGTAACTATCAATATTTATGCGCGGACAATTATTTTAATGATTTCAATATAAAGATAAATGCGAAAATGGGATGCAAATCACTTTTGTATTTATTTTGTGATTTACATCCCAACAAAATTATTTGGCCCATGATTCAGAGTAGTTACATTTTGCTAATAAATTGTCCAATGATAACAATGTGAAAAAAGTGCCCGCAGTGTTCCTTTCATGGCTGCTTTTCTTCAATACCCATATGTATTCACTTCATTGCCAATGTCATTATTTGTATATATTGCTAAAACATTATTATTTTTTTGGGTGGAGGGTGCTCTCTCCCATTTGATCTTCTCAGACCATTTGGGGTGGCCCTCCTGCCCTAACTTTTGTAACCACATTGAATTATGCTTGCTATAATTATTTGAAAAAGTTTTTATTTGTGATACATGTAATTAGTAATTATTATTTTTTTGTATGTTTTTTTTGTTGAAGTTCCATATGTATATATTAAACTAAATAGTCAATATTGTATTCATCTATGCATTCATCATATGTCAGCATGTGTGTTTCCATCATCAACTCCCCTTCTTGTCCTTTTTTGCCTTCTTTTCTCTTTCCTTCTTTTCTTTTTTTTCCCAGTAAAATTTCTTCTGCAATCATATTTAATAGCATTGTTTCATTTAAATGCTTATCATTTTCACAGTTCTTAGTTTAGACTGCTGTTGTTGGATTAGTTTTCCTTGCTGTCATACTGGTTCTTATTTCCTTTTTTTGAGGTTGTTTTATTAATGTATGTTGTTGCTTTGGTTTCGGATTAGGTTGTTGTTGATGTGACTGTTTCTGGTGTTGTGTTGAAACTAACAAATTATCTTTTTTGGTTGTCTTTGATGTTCTGTCTGCACGTGGATTTTGTTTGTGTTTACCTTTTGTAGTTCTTTTTGTTTACTGTCTGGCTCTCTTGAGTGTTATGGCATTTGTGAGGGGTATGTCCAGTCTTCTCACACCTGTAACATTTTCTGTGGTAAATGCACACTTTATACCAGGTTTTCGTTAGAAATCCGTTATGGTAAAATGTTCTTTTTATCCTTTGTAATCTGCTTTTTTTCTGACCTCTACTTGGATAATTTATGTATCTTGCAAATTACTGTTCATACTGAAATGTATTCACATGTCATCTAAACAAGAAGATATTGAAAATAAATACATTTGATTACATACTTGTATGATTACCACTTTGCCATATTGTTTCAACATAAATAATTGGTGTCTAAATCATTACACCTGTCTAAAATGTTTTTTGCACAGAGAAAATATATTCTGTTGGATGAGTATGCATTATTCATAGATCTCATATTAGAGGCCATCCATTTAAAGTATGTATGCACAGACCTTGTTGTGAATCTTGACCCCTCCCCTTCCCTGTAAAAATGTGTACATGTATATTTATTATTTGGGTATATTTTAGTGTATTTGAGTAAAACATGTGCAGTACAAGTCCACAGCGGTTTTAATACTTATTAGTGGATTAAATACTTATAATAGTGTATTGAACTCCAATGACAGCCAATGGCTACTGGTTAAATAATCTATGCAGGAAAGCAAGGATGAATGTTGGCTGATTTTATAGGTTGAATTTCTGAGATTAGTGGCAGAAAGCGAAACTAATTTAGGATTTATGAAACGGTCTTTTCATGTACCATGTGGAAGACATGGTTTTTATTATGTCGATTTGGTTGGACACTATAAGTGTTTAATAAAATATGCATGATAAAGAAAAATTCTCATAAGTCTAACAAAGGATTTTCATACTCTCTCTCTCTCTCTCTCTCTCTCTCTCTCTCTCTCTCTCTCTCTCTCTCTATATATATATATATATATATATATATATATATATAACAATGGGAGAGAGAGGATACATGACTGCATGGCACAACTACGTTAAATTATGTATGTGTTATTCATCTATTTTGATCTACTCCGCCACCATTTTCAAACTGATTTGAAACTAGTAGCTTTGCATGTCTGCATTTCTTGTTCATATTTTATAAGGTGTCAATATAATATTAATATGAATTATATCATAAATGGTAGGTATATCATAAATGGATATATATATATATATATATATATATATATATATATATATATATATATATATATATATATATATATATATATATATATATATATATATATATATACCACCATGTTAGCTAATACTGCTCAGCAGGGAAAACTGCAACGATCATAATTTGTTTGGCAATGAGGCTGTATGCTGAGGCCAAAGTCTTCTCAGTTTAATTGATATAACTTAGGATGTGTTTATTCCTGTTGTAGCTACATTGCAATACATGTATGCTGTTAATATTAAATTTTGTTACTGTACAAACTGACACCAAAATGCCCAGTTTTCAGCTTCCGTTTAGTTTGATGGTGCATCACTTGCAGAAAAGAAAGTACATATAAATTTATTATATAACTAATATTAAATGTCACAGATATGAATTATACATTCACCACCAATATACACTATGATATACAAGATATAACTGATGTGTGTTCTGGTGTTTCTATTGTGTTCCGGCGTTTCGGTGCGTTCCGGCATTTCGATCTGTTTCATTGTTTCTATGCACCCATATTAACCCACTTTGAATGAATACCTGCAGTATTTTATTTTTCTACCACTGATAAAAGGACCGAAACATGGTCTGATTTTTTTTTATACTTCATGACGCAGTGCCATCCTTTCTGAATTTTATGTAGTACTAATATTAATACCCTTACTCCTACGTCGTGGACAGCTCAACCACAACAAAACAAGTTAGGCAATGACATCGTAGCTAAGGTTTAAGCAGCTGCAGACATTAAAGAAAAGAATGCAAAGTACTCTGAAAAGTATACTTACACTGATACTACTTATTTTAGTATTTGTACTAAAATTAACTTGAACGCTTTAGTAGATATTCTTGTCTGCATTATTATGTACTTATTATGTAAAGGAGAAACTTAAATATGTGGTTGGTTTTCTAATTATATTGGTCATAAAAGGTCACATTTTTATTAGCAGTTACATATGTGGTTGGTTTTCTGATGAAAGGTCACATTTTGTTAACAATTAAATTTGTGGTTGGTTTTCTGATTATATTGGTCATGCAAGGTCACATTTTATTAGCAATTAAATTTGTGGTTGGTTTTCTGATTATATTGGTCATGAAAGGTCACATTTTATTAGCAATTAAATTTGTGGTTGGTTTTCTAATGTTATTGGTTATGAAAGCAATCTCAGCATCCAGTGTCATGAGCATTGGCATTTTCATTGGTTGTTTCATATGTCATCCATTTGCAACAGACTGGGTAAATGTTAGATCAAGTCAGTACAGCTCTAATTCCAAATTCAGTAGCTGCTACCCTGTCTTTGGTTGCAAAATTATGTTTATGGATCACTGCCATCTCACCTCTGCATGGGTTCAAGTCTCTGGCTTGGCCAGTGTGAGTATGTGAGTGAGTTTGCCGGTATCTTCTCGTGAGTCTGTGGTTCTTTCCGGGATTTTTCTGGGCTCTTCCTCCACCATGAATACTGGCTGCCATATATAGCCTATCTTGTGCTGAATGGTGGTGTTAAACCCTATAACAACAACAACATTGCACATGGAGGTTATATCATACATTGATCAGCTCTGACTTGTTCCAAGCATTTTATCCATTTGTTTCAATTGCCTGAGATATAAAGCCAGGGCAGGTGGAATCCAATCGCCAGTGATATGAGATGCACATCACTACAGAACTGCAAGTTTTGCTTTGTATGTTTGCTTCGCAAAGCATTATAGGTTGCTGAATTTTGCAGATGAAACAGATTGAGTTTTGGATTTTTGTCAGGATTTGTTTATCACTGAATACTTTCTCAGATTACATTAACATTATGAATATATGCCTTATTGACTCCTGAATCCAGCACTCCGAGCGAAGTATTTTAATCTTTTCAGTCTGTCTGTGTGTGTGTGTGTGTGTGTGTGTGTGTTTTGGAAGGTCTTAATTTGGGAGTTTGTATGGCTTCTAGATATTTTAAGAGAAACATAATTTACTAAAACAAACTTGCTCTCATATAGCTCAGAATGGTTTCAACTTCCAGACTGGTTCAGGTGATAAACCTTCACAGGATGGGATTTATGCCTGCATTTGATATCCAGACTCAGCATGCACGGAACCTGCTGGACTACATTGCAGGTAAGCAAACTGACATAAGTGAGTAGTCTATTTTTGGAAATATAAGTTCATCTTGGGGCCATAGTTAAGGAATAATTATTATGAAATTAGATGTGGGTGGGTGTTTGGTTGGAATAATCAATAGATTATCAGTGTTCCAATAATAATAATAATAATAATAATAATAATAATAATAATAATAATTTTAATTAAAGAGGGTAACACAATTAGCTAAGAACTAATCTACCTTGAGGCTCTCATACAAAATAATTTATTTATTTCAGCAGCATCTCAGAAGCCACTGGGTATATTGGGCTTGGAAGATGGAAATAGAGTGGGCATTTCTAATTTCAACTGGAATACTATTCCAGAGCAAAGTTCCAGAGTATTGGAAACTTTTTAAAAATAATTCCTTATTTGGTTTGGGAATATTATACTGTTTGGTAGACATGGATCGCAGGTGGGGTGTATTACCGGGTAGCCTATACCGGAATAGGAATTGTAAATATTCAGGAGCACTATTTTTGGATATCCTATACATTAATTTGGCTTTTCTTAAACAGATTCGGTCTTTAATATGTAATATTTTTAACTTACCAGCTAAATTTTCCTCGCTTTCTTTCTGGTTTGATATTAATCAAATGCTCTTTTTTGAAGATGTTCCAGCTTTGCTATGCTTTTATAATTTGAATTACCCCATATTGTATTACAGTAGTCTAAATAGGGTTGTATATAACTGTTAAATGTTTTGATTTTCACTCTGATTATTACAGCCAACCCTCCCTACCCAGCAAGAACAAGACCTAATAATGTTTCCAACCTTAAATATTTTCAAGATTTTGTGTTAATTAATTTCATAGTGTTTTTTTTTGGGGGGGGGTAATATTTTTTTGTCATATCATTATAGATGTTGTAAAGCACTTTGATTTTCTAAAGATTAGACGCTATACAAAG
Organism: Unio delphinus; assembly: GCA_029339505.1. Taxonomy (NCBI): domain Eukaryota; kingdom Metazoa; phylum Mollusca; class Bivalvia; order Unionida; family Unionidae; genus Unio; species Unio delphinus. The sequence goes on from JAQISU010000111.1 coordinate 964,235, forward strand.
TCATTATTATTATTATTATTATTATTATTATTATTATTATTATTATTATTATTATTATTATTATTAAGGGGCCCTGAGTGGTCTAAAGCGTTGTCCGTTACGGATCACTGCCATCTTACCTCTGTCTGCGTGGGTTCGAGTCTAAGATTCAGCTAATGTAGTTATGTGAGAAAGCTTGCCAGTAGCTTCTCGTGGTTCTTTCCGGGGGTTTTCCGGGTTCTTCCTCTACCATTAATACTGGCCGCCATGTATAGCCTACATTGTGCCGAAAAATGGCGTTAAACCATAAAAAAACAAAACAATTATTATTATTATTATTATTATTATTATTATTATTATTATTATTATTATTATTATTATTATTAACAATCAGCCATGGTAGAGACATGGTTTAGCCATTTTCGGTGATATACAAGGGATTATTGATAGATATCATATTCATCCTATATGTAATACAAAAGAACTTAAATGAGGGGGATGAAGAGGTATAAACAAAAATAAATTCCACATAGATAAAGCTTTAAAAAGCAGACATTCAAACTGGAGGCTATTTATTGCAAACTAAATATAGTCAGATCTATCTATTTCACAACAAAGTATGCATAATGGTAGGCATTTCCGTTGAATTACTTAAGATCATGATCTGATCGATGAAATGAACTGCAGTAAATGTCATGTAGATTGAAAGACTGTAATGTACATCTGCTTTAGCTGAAAAATTGATACACAAAAGTTTATCTCCTACCCAAAATATTGAAGCAATTACACTTTTTCATCACTTTCACCAATCTCTCTCTCTCTCTCTCTCTCTCTCTCTCTCTCTCTCTCTCTCTCTCTCTCTCTCTCTCTCTCTCTCTCTCTCTCTCTCTCTCAATACTATAATTAAACTTTGTATATTTTGAGAAGCACCAAAATAGTTACAGGAGTTTTTTTTATCATTAAACGGGATCGTGTACAACAAAAGAAGAGCATTTTGTACTGTGTCTTGCAGCTGAATCAATAGGTAAGTTCTATGTGATTTAGATGATGGCTATAAGTACATGTACGTAATTATATTGCTGTGACTTCTACCAGGATCAATAAAAATGGTGTCGATCTGATGGACAGTCCATGATGACTACTATTTCCTGTCTGTGACAGACAAAGCATGAAAAGGATTAAGGTCCACTGTGAGAATGTAGATTTTCCATAAAACATGATACTTTTAGTTTTACTCTAGACAGATATAAAAAAGACAGGAAAAAAAAAAGACAAAAACCAGTGTAAAATACAATTTTATTTTGAGTGGTATATGTCACAGATACATAGACACTTTCCAATATTTCCTAATTGATTTAAATGCATAATGCTTGACATTTTAAATCATTTGTATGATAAATAAAAACATTAAATTTTAGGTCATATACCACTATATAAATAGTACTCAAGACGGGGTTTTCATCCAAAGAGTTGTTATGGTAACCATCTTGTAAATACTATTATCCTCCCATTGATAGCTATATCAGCATGGGTTTTTGATAGCTAGTTGGTCCAGATTGAAAATATTGCCAATTATACATCTAATATTGATGCCAAAATTGCTGTATTGAAAAACTTGCAGTAACTGTTGCTGTTTCACCAAAAGATTTCTAATGTTGTCTACTTGGTCCTAATTGAAAATGGTGCCAATCTGACATCCATTATGTCCACCACAGCAGCTAATTTGAAAATCTTTAAATCCCTGAAGAATATCAGAGGTTGTTTCAACAGTTAAGAGGAAGAAAGGGTAATGTCTTGAATTCCAGGAAATTCTTTTTTGCCCAGTAGAGTTTTTTTCTTTTCAAGGGACTCTAAATTCTTTCTTTTTTCATTAGTAAAGTTCTCAGCTGATTTCTGTTCAACCCAAATTCTGATTATGTCATCAATATCATAATTGGCATAACCACATAATCGAAGATTCTTACGGTTTCATTGGTAATTTTTCAAACTCTTTGAAAGTGTATGAGGGAGTTTTGAGCAATAAATCAAGAGTCAGTCCTCAATCTTTTATTTCATTCTATTGGATATTATTGATCTCTCTGTTCTAAAATGAAAGCTAATGTATTTATACAGATGGATCATCATTAGATTTAGCTCAGAACATCTGGATAATTGTTGATTAAATGAGCAGTCATAATTTGTCATTGAATAAGTTGTTTACATGACACTCAGCAGTTTCTAGTGACAGGTATTGTAAAAGTCACATAGGTCATGTATGCATTTATCACCAACTATTTCTTTAGAATTGGATTCAGCATACCTTTTAGTGGCAAGTATTCACTTTGTTTGGATTCTTGAACATCCTAATTCCTTTGGAAGGTCATTATTTAGATGCCCCAAGAAGTGCATACAGCGAAATCAAAGTTAAAGGAGACTAGAAATGAAAATTTTTATTTGATAAATGTAATTCTTTACAAATTCTAATTTGAATATAATGTTGATAAGAAAATATCATGCGTATACTGATCATATTGCGAATTAGATACCATGATTCCGTAAATTGCAGAGTATTTCCGAATTTTAATGAGATGACAGATCACATGGTCTCGTGACGTCATACTAGCCAGTCCTCGTAAACAAACAGAAAAATGGCAAGCGAGACAAACAGGAGGAGACCAGATTTGGGTTGCACATTCAAACGTTGAATCTGCTTCCGAGATATACTCATAACTATATATGTTGAAGTATGTTTTAACAATGTTTTTAAGACATATCAGCAAAAAAGTACAGCAGTAAGAAGGTGCTCATATTTCATATTTTGGAATTTAAAAAAAACAAAACAATTGTTATGTCTATTGGATTTTAATTATTTTTTTTTTTTAATTGTTAAATCCAAATTTGTCATTTGGGGTTTAATATTCATTAATTGGGAGATTTTTCTGGAAAATTCAGGCTGACCTAGACTCTGGCTGTAAACACAGGTTGACCTTGGCTTGTTGACCTAATTCCTGACCCTGCTTTAGACATTGTCAACAAGCTTCTAAAATTATTGGTTAATTTCAAGGACATTTTTTTATTTTTAGTTCTTGGGGGTAGGAAATATCTAGATCTTTCTTTGAGTACGTGATTTAGTGAAGGTAGCCTCTTTCTGTGACCTTCCATGAACTTCCATAAAATCACGCGATCACTTGTTCACTTAAGAAAAACAGTTATATAAATTGTTGTTTGGGATAGAACAGTTTAGTAGAATCTGGGCTTTTATAAAGTTAATAGTTGTGTTTTTCTGTTTGAGTTATAATTTTAATTACCTTGTACTGGACATTGTGTCAATTCATTGAAGCAAGTGGATTTATTTATTTATTTGGAGGAGAAAACCTGTGTTCATAATTTCATTTGGATGATTATAAAACAAGAACTGCATCATGTGACATTGTCAGGCATTTTGGATTACATCGTCAAGATTCGAACCTGGAATTGTTAGAACATTTATTTATCAGGACTCTTGCAATTCCATTAGTGGATTATTTTTGTGAATTCTATATTGGATTAATGTTGGATTTGATTCTCTAAAACCGTAAGTTTATTTACTTTATGAAAATAATTGTACTTAATAAATTCTTTGTTCAAGTTATACAAGCTTGTTAGTTTTCACTCTTTCTGTGTTGCTGCTTATTTGAGCCTGAGCACGTAACATAGAAATTGGTGGCTATCGTCCTGATTGAGATTGAGATTTGAGATAAATTTGAATTTAAATTTGAATTTCCCCTAGTTTTGACAATTTTAAATCATTAGTGAGACTGACACGCTTGTATCAAAATGACATCTAAGGTTGAAATATTTCTTTCTAATCCTACCCAGGAGCAATTAGATCTTTTCAAAAAAGATGAGTTCGTTCAACTTGCCAGAAAATACGATCTTTATGAAGTCAAGGCTTCTTTAACGAAACAAGATATCAAAAAAATTTTGGTTCAATATTTGGTACAAAAGGATATGTTGGAACAAAGTGCTTTGATTTCGGTCAGTAAGTCTACACCAGACTCTGACATTAAACTGAAGGAATTAGAATTAAAATTCAAGATGGAAATAGACTTAAAGAAGCTGGAATTTCAAGAAAGGGAGAAAGAAAAGCAATTACAATATGAAAGAGAGGAGAAAGAAAAACAAATTGAATTACAAAAAGAGCAGATGTGAATTGAGAGAGAGGAGAAAGAGAAACAAATTGAATTACAAAAAGAGCAGATGCGGATTGATAGAGAGAGAGGAGAAAGAAAGACAATTACAGTCTGAAAAAGAGGAGAGAGAGAGACAAGAAAGGGAGAAAGAAAGACAATTACAATATGAAAAAGAGGAGAGAGAGAGAGAGAATTAGAGTTGAAGAAGCTGGAATTTCAGGAAAGGGAGAAAGAAAGACAACTACAATTTGGAAAAGAGGAGAGAGAGTGAGACAATTACAATATGACAGAGAGAAGGAAGAAAAGGAATTTCAAATTAAAATGAAAGAAATTGAGCTAGCAAGTGAGAATCACCATCATACTTCAAATCAAAATTTTGATTTAGCAAGGAATATTAGATTAGTGCCCCCTTTCAAAGAAAAGGAAGTAGACAAATATTTTATTCTTTTTGAAAAATTTGCAGAAAATTTAAAGTGGCCAAGAGAGAATTGGACTCAGTTACTACAATGTGTACTTACTGGTAAGGCTAGTGAGATTTACACTTCACTGTCTGTTCAGCAAAGTAGTGACTATGATGTAGTTAAAGAATGCATTTTAAGAGGTTATGAGTTAGTTCCTGAAGCCTAAAGGCAAAAATTTAGAAATTACAGAAAAGAAGCTGGACAAATTCATGTCGAATTTGCTAGACAAAAAGAGCAGTTGTTTGATAGATGGTGTTTAGCCAAGAAAGTCGAGCAAGATTATCAAAATCTCAAGCAAATTATATTAATTGAAGAGTTCAAAAACTGTGTCCATAATGATGTTAAAACTTATCTTGATGAGCATCAGATTGAAACCTTGGAAAATGCTGCTCGAGCTGCTGACGAATATTCTTTGACACATAAAGTTCCTTTTGTTAACAAGACTTCTACTCAACAATTTTCTGACAGAAAAGTATTTCCGCCTAATTCAAGCCCTTCTAAAACTCAAACTAACACAACTTTCAAAAATCAAACTTCAGATAAGTTTGATTCTAAATCCTTATCTCTTCCGACGTGTAACTTTTGCAAGAAAAAAGGACACGTTGTTTCTGATTGCTACAAATTAAAAAATAGGCATCATAATCAAGATAGACCTGTTCCAAATGCTCTTATTTCCAAGAGGTCAAGGTCACAGTCATGTATTGAAAGCAATACATTTGTTGGGTCTAATAAATCTCAGTCTGATTTTGATATGGAGAATTATGAACCATTCATATCGAAGGGTTCTATATCACTCTTGGGTGATTCAGCCAATCCCACCTCTATTAAAATTTTAAGGGACACAGGAGCTTCTCAGAGTCTTTTATTATCAGGTACTTTGCCTTTTTCTGAGAAGTCTTCTAATGAAAGTGTTCTTATTTAGGGAGTAGAGTGCGGCTTTGTTAATGTAACTCTCCATTGCATAAATTTGTCATCAGACTTAGTGTCAGGACCTGTGACAATCGGAACAGTCTCGGTTTTACCCATAGAGGGCATTGATTTATTGCTAGGCAACGAGCTGGGGATAAGGTTGTGGTTAATCCACTTGTAACTGACAAGCCTAATTTGGATCAGAAAGTTGATCAAATTGAAAAAGAAATCCCTGATATATTTCAAGCTTGTACAGTTACCAGAGCTATGGCAAAGAAAGCTCTTGAAAATGAAGTTGAAAAGGGCAGTATTCCCTTGGCTGACACATGTATAGGTCAGGCTTTTGATGAGGTCACATTTATTTGTTTGGATCAATCAGAAGGTATTGATCACAGTGATCCTCTTTTAACAACTCATTCTCTTTATTCTAATCAGGGTGATGATTTTGAGAATGATGTTATAGAAGGCAGCATTCCTTCAACTGACGCTTGTATATGTAAGGTTTTTGATGAGGTCACTTTTACTCTTGGTTTAGATCAATCAGAAGGTATTGATCATAGTGATCCTCTTTTAACAACTCATTCTCTTTATTCTAATCAGGGTGATGAGTTTGAGAATGATGTTATAGAAGCCAGCATTCCTTCAACTGACGCTTGTATAGGTCAGGTTTTTGATGAGGTCACTTTCACTCTTGCTTTAGATCAATCAGATGTATTGATCATAGTGATCCTCTTTTAACAATGCATTCTCTTAATCAGGGTGATAAACGACAGTTACTTGTCTTTGAACAGGAAAAGATCCTGAGATCTCCTGTTTGTTTCAATGGGTCATTAATGAGAATGAAGTCCCTGAAGTTCCTGTCTGTTATTTCATTAAAAATGGAATTCTTATGAGAAAATGGAGACCTTCCGAGGTACCTGTTGGTGATGAGTGGTCAGTGAACTATCTAATAGTAGTTCCAAAACCTTACAGACAGGAAATACTTAATCTGGCCCATGAAAATCCTTTGGCTGGTCATTTAGGGATTAATAAAATGTATCACAAGATCTTGATTCACTTCTATTGGCCAAAAATCAAAAGTGATGTTGCCAAATATTGTAGATCTTGTCATACTTGTCAAATGGTAGGAAAAACCAATCAGAAGATACCTAAGGCTTATCTGCAACCTATTCCTGCCTTTGACGAACCATTTAGTAGAATTATGGTAGATTGTGTAGATCCCTTACCCAAGACCAAGTCAGGTAACCAATACCTGTTGGCCATAATGTGTGTGTCAACAAGGTTTCCAGAGGCTATTCCGTTGAGGATTATAAAATTTAAAACTACAGTAAAAGCTCTGATAAAGTTTTTTACTCAGTATGGCCTTCCCAAATCTATTCAGTTTGATCAAGGTTCAAACTTCATGTCTGGAATTTTCCAGCAAGTTATAAATGAATGCCCAATTCAGCTATTCAAGATAAAAATGAAAATATGGGTTGAAAGAACTACAAGGGAGAGAACTTTTGATTCTGATAATGGAGTTGTGTTACTCTTGTTCATTCTTCTTACTTTTCTTCAAATTAGATAGTACGGCCCTTACAAAGTTAAGAAGAAAATGAATTAGTTAAATTATAGTATTACTGCTCCTGGGATCTAAATAAATTATAGGAGTACCAGTATAATGAAAGAGATAGCCATGTTAAATATGTAATTAATTTAGTGGTACCTGTCCCACATAGTGAAGAAATATCATCGGATTCTACTGACATTGGAACGACAAATTGTTGGAATTCAGAAATTATGAAAAATCTAAACCAGAAACTTTTACATTTGCAAGTGCAAGAAAGAAATGAACTGAAAGTTATTATTATTATATGAGCACTTATGTCCAGATATTCTTGCAAGGACAAACAAAATTTTCTTGACGTTGAAATTGAAAATTCCATGCAGGATGACTCCACGCAAACAGGAATATTTTAAAATATTTGCTGGAGAATGATTTTATCAAGCCCAGTAAAAGTGATTGGAGTTCACCATGCATACTTGTTTCAAAACCAGATAAAACTTTCTGTATGTGCACTGATTCTAGGAAGGTGAACAGAGTGACAAAAACAGATTCATTCCCATTACCAAGAAATGATGATTGTATTGATAAAATTGGGAATGCCAAGTATGTCACCAAATTTGACCTTCTGAAAGGATTTTGGCAGATTCCACTATGGAAAGAGTAAAGGAAATCTCAACATTGTGACTCCAAATGGACTCTACCAATATAAAGAAAGTCCATTTCAACGTCTCATAAAAATGATCATCATTGGTCTAGAAATTTGTGACGTCATCATCTACAACGACACCTGGAGAAAACATCTAGCAACAATTCGATAATTCTTGACAGACTCACAGATGCATGTTTGATAATTTATCTAAAAGTGAGTTCTGCCGTGCTGGTGTGACTTTCTTAGGACATTTTGTGGGACATGGACGAGTTAAAAGGTTGAAGTTATTTCAAGATAATATAATTTGCAGGTTCTCTTTCCCGTGTATAACAATTTATTATACTGTATAATTTATACTAGTTCTTTTAACCTCAGATGTAAATTGGTTTGTAATAAAAAGAAAGTTTTATCATATAATCCTTTCTTTTTATTTTATGGTGGAAGGTGTTCCATCTATTGGATTTAAATTATTTATTTTTTAATTGTTAAATCCAAATTTGTCATTTAGGGTTTAATTATCATTAATTGGGAGATTTTTCTGGAAAATTCAGGCTGACCTAGACTCTAGCTGTAAACACAGGTTGACCTTGGCTTGTTGACCTAATTCCTGACCCTGCTTTAGACATTGTCAACAAGCTTCTAAAATTATTGGTTAATTTCAAAGACACTTTTTTATTTTTAGTTCTTGGGGGTAGGAAATATCTAGATCTTTCTTTGAGTACGTGATTTAGTGAAGGCAGCCTCTTTCTGTGACCTTCCATGAACTTCCATAAAATCACACGATCACTTGTTTACTTAAGAAAAACAGTTATATAAATTGTTGTTTGGGATAAAACAGTTTAGTAGAATCTGGGCTTTTATAAAGTTAATAGTTGTGTTTATCTGTTTGAGTTATAATTTTAATTACCTTGTACTGGACATTGTGTCAATTCATTGAAGCAAGTGGATTTATTTATTTATTTGGAGGAGAAAACCTGTGTTCATAATTTCATTTGGACGATTATAAAACAAGAACTGCATCACGTGACATTGTCAGGCATTTTGGATTACATCGTCAAGATTCGAACCTGGAATTGTTAGAACATTTATTTATCAGGACTCTTGCAATTCCATTAGTGGATTATTTTTGTGAATTCTATATTGGATTAATGTTGGATTTGATTCTCTAAAACCGTAAGTTTATTTACTTTATGAAAATAATTGTACTTAATAAATTCTTTGTTCAAGTTATACAAGCTTGTTAGTTTTTACTCTTTCTGTGTTGCTGCTTATTTGAGCCTAAGCACGTAACACAATGTAATTTTAAACTAAATACTGATGAGATGTGTGCTGTGCAGAAACGTGAAAATGATGGTGTCCAATGCAAACAATTTTTTTTGTTGCCAGAATGCTATAAATTAATTTAAGAAAGATGAGGTTCATTCGTACTATATGTAAATAGCATATGCATTACCTACCCATAACACACGCACACACACGGACTGATATATTGTAAAATATACATCTATGAGAGATAATGCTGAATTATGGGCTAAGAGACTTGATCAGGAACAGACTTGTGTGTGAAAAAATATTCATTACCACCCGGGCAGGTGTAAAAGGTCATTGAGAATGGTTTTCATCGAAAGTAATTTTTCACACATAAAAAAAAAAACACCACCACACAAATAAATCTGCGAGAAGGAAATCATACATAATTAATTTAAACATTAAGAAGCTTCCTTTCTATGATTCAATTACAGTGTATTTACATGCAGGCTACAGTTAGCGTATTGACAAATCTGTAAGTATATACATGCCTCGTTAAAATAGATTATGTACTGTACTGGTCAGTGCTGTAAGAATTGTTTTAAGCACAGGCCCTGGGCTGATGACTTAAATAAACTTACTAGCCATGACAGAAATTCCACAAACCCGAACAGTTCATATCTGTTAACTTTCAAGCCGGAAGAAGAAAGAAAGATAAAAAGAAGAAAAACCATATATAAATTTTTATCAAGTGTGCAATCCACAGATGCCATATTCTATTTTATCACTTGTGAATATTGTAATGAAGAAATAATTAATATCACACGACAGTTTTTGTCTTCAGTGAATAGATTAAGATTAAACATTATTCACATAAATTTCAGATTGTTTAACTACTACAGAAGTACTTCTTGTAAATAAAAAATTGTCACCAATTAGTTTAAAACCCATGAATGATCACAATGAAGGTTGTGTAATTTTCTCTGGAAACAAAATCTCTTTTTCCGCCAAAGAAACTCAGCCAGTTAACACCTGATGTTCCTCTACCATATATGTAAGGTTTCATTACCATGATTAAATTAAAAGAAGGAATAAAAAAAAATATATGACGCAGTATATGTGCCCCAAAAAAACTAAATCAAAATAAATATTTCATTCAGTAAACAGTGTTACATATCTTAACACTTAAACTAAAGAAAATAGGGTGGGATATAAAATGTGGGAAAACAAAGGCCACATACATGTACGGACTGCAGATTTAAACTCTTAAAATGAAGTTTTTGGCTTCGAAGTTACAACAAAATTGGGCATCGTTTATTTTCCAATGAATTTCTGGTGCTTACATAACACACTCTATAGCACATGGTTTCTTTGAATTATGTCAGAGGGTGAGTACTTTTCACAAGATTTATGCAATGATAAGGAATAATTTTTAATTTGTTAAACTGCCATTATGTCAATTGTCACCTCCCCCAATTTCTATTTTCATCCAGTTAATGTGAAACTTTGATTTTATATCTAATCTCTTTTCTTTTCATCACTGCTATTTAAACTGCCCAAGGGATATTTTTATATCAGTTCCAATCATTACTGTTTATACATTTTACGTGTAATAGGCATATACATGTACTAAGAGGTTGTGTTTTTTAAAATTAATTTTTTTATTTTTCAAGATTACTTAAAATTGTTTTTCTTGAAACACGACAGTGTCAAGGGTTAAGAATCTAATTATTATTTCACATAGTAAAGTGGTGACTTTGTTTTGATTGTGATCTTAAAAAAAAAACATTTACTAATTTGATCAGTACGATCAGGTGTCTGGCTGTCATATTTTTATTAGCATGGTGTAAAACTTAGCACTTACTTGGCCTTTTGCCTATTTTTGTAACTCGTACGTTTGACTCATCTTTACCAGGATTTAAAATATACAATGGTATGTCTGGAACAGTTTCAACCTTTAGTCTAGGCTTAGCATTCACATATCCTAGAGCTTCTATTTTTCAGGATCCCTCTGGTAACATTCCTTTGAAAAATGTAATGAGCATGGAGTGCTGTATGGTGTTGCATTGAAATGGACTCGCTTGTAATAATGTATCCAGACTTTCTTTATGCCTTTATCGTTTGGAAAAGAGAAAAAAAATGTTGTCCACAGCCTTTTCTTGATGTGCTATTTACACCCGTAAGCAATACAAAATCACCAGTCAGGATGCTGGAGTCGCTACTATGAGGTCATGGAAATTCAGCTCTTGGAACATATGCCAATATTTAAATACTGGGATTGCGGTCGCATATAATACTTCAGAATTAGGTTTTCTTCATTAGTGTTGTTATTATTATTCTATATTTCCATTGGTTTCTGGTCTCCTTTATAGTACGTAGACAATTTTGGATGCGGAAATTTTGCATATGAGTTCACTGATTTTCAGCTCTTTGAACATATGCCAATATTTAAATACTGGGATTGCGGTCGCATATAATACTTCAGAATAAGGTTTTCTTCTATAGTGTTGTTATTATTATTCTATATTTCCATTGGTTTCTGGTCTCCTTTAAAGTACATAGAAATTTTTGGATGAAATGAACCTGAAGGTGTTATCCAGTACAATCTGGATTGATTATCAGGTGCGGTGATGTCAAAATGAAAGCTACACATGTCATATTAATAAACAAATTTGTACTACCCTATACATGTATTGTGATGAGTCCATTCAATATGTTCTTTTCTTGACCCAAGTTTAATACATGGCCAGGGGCCCAAGTGGTCAAGTGGTCTAAAGTGCTCACTGTTACGGATCATTGCCATCTCATTTCTATGTGGGTTCGAGTCTCGGAATTGGACAATATGTGAGAAAGCTTGCCAGTAGCTTCTCATGGGTTGGTGGTTCTTTCCAAGGTTTTCCCCAGGGTCTTAGTCCACCATTTATACTGGCTGCCATATATAGCCTATCTTGTGCTGAATAAATGGTGTTAAACCCTACAACAACAACAGTACATGGTCACCATTGTAAAAGACCATTTAGAATGGTAAAGTTTTTCTGGAAGCTTCTTGACGACAGTTAAGGCAATAATTAGGATTGAATAGACTTTTAAAAAAAGAAAATTGGCATTTATTTTTAAAAGAACAATTTATATATAATTTAAAATGAGTAATTGCATTTACATGACTGCTATAGTTCATATTGGTTGACATAAAGTAACATTAAAACACTAATGTGGGACAGAATCATTTGCAACACCACAAAACTCTGGAAATTAAACTCTGACCATAACTTTCATGTTCCCACCATTAATAAAATGGCAGTGAGATTTCATGGTATGGAAACCTGCTAGAACTCAGACATGTTTAAAAACGGCTGTATTCAAGTGGCATATATATCATCTAAAAAGTGATGCATTGCATGCCTTAAATCTGGTGGATACACATTTATGTAAACATTTTTATTTTCTGTTATCACATAAATAATAATAATAATAATAATAATAATAATAATAATAATAATAATAATAATGAGGACTTTGTATAGCACCTAATCTTTCAAAGCTCTAAGCGCTTTGCACCATCAATAATGATATGACTACACTACAGAACAACAAATGACAAAAACAATGAAATTGGAAAACATAACAAACATGCTGAAAACATGTAAGATACAAAACATGATTAGGTTGCTAAGTTTGTCCCTGCAGTCGAAACAGGTGAGTCTTAAGAGCAATCTTAAAAAGGGACCACTGTGTCTTTGTGTCTAATTTCAATGGGCAATTCGTTCCACGTCGCCGGACCCTGGTGTGCAAATGAATGTTGTCCATATGACTTTGTTTTAACCTTGGGAACAATGAGTATACGATTATCAGAAGAAGAGCTTAAGGATCTAGCTGGTGTATACTCATTGGTGAGGCTGGATAGGTATGCTGGACTGGAGTCTGTCATTGAAACATAGCACAGAGAACAAATTTTGTGTTTGATTCTGTATCAAATTGATAGCCAATGTAGGGTACAGAGCAGTGGTGAGGTGTGCTCTGATCGAGGTACTCAAAAGATGATCAGTGCAGCTGTGTTTTGAAATTTTTGAAGTTTTTGGAGTAAATATTGTGATGAACCAGACAGAATTGAGTTACAATAGTCCAGTCTTGAAAGTACTAATGAACACACAAGTGTTTTAGTGGCATCAACTGAAAGATATTTACGAATGGAACTGATGCGTCTCAATTCAAGATATGCTGCCTTGAATATGTTCATGACATAAAAACCACTACTGTTGCAGCTAATAGACCTTTTTTCATTTGCCATATTTTTCTTATGATGTCTAAAATCATTTCATGACTTTTGTACAAGGCAGAGATAATATCCATGAAATCCAAATGTACTTTTATTAAGTCATTTCAGAAACTGTTTTGCAATTTTGATGAATAAAGTTTGAATTTTTTTTATTATGTGATGTGTATCTTACATTTTTGCTCATTTTAAATGAAATTTGAGCAACTCATTGAATAATTGCAACCTTTCACTTTCCAATTGACAGATTCATTTGCTTGAGAAATTTGATTTGAGATAAGTGCTTAGATGACATCTTCTTTTTCTACATTTTAGGAAGAACCAGTCAGAAAAGTCCCAATGTCCTTCTTTTGGTAGAACACAACCCGGTCTATACTGTTGGAATTAGAGATAAAAATTACAGCAAAGAAGAGGAGATAAAACTGAAATCTCTTGGAGCTGAATTTTATCGAACAAATCGTGGAGGCCTAATAACATTTCATGGACCAGGTCAACTGGTTGCTTACCCTGTCATTCATTTAAAAGACTTCCAGTATGGTGTCAAAGACTATGTATGTTCTTTGGAAAAAACTATGACCAGGACATGTGCTCATTTTGGTTTAAAGGCAAGGACAACAGAGAATATTGGAACTTGGATTGGAGACAAGAAAATTGGTGCAATAGGTAAGATACCTAGTTCAGAAGTTCCTAGCACACAGTTGTATTTTGCTGTCAATATACTGTTCCAAGGTTCTTCTCTGATTTTCTGAGTATTTAAGCAAATAGATTGTTCGTTTTGGAAAGAAAGGTAATTGCATTGAAAACTTTAATTTTTTGGTTAAATTTGAAAAGTATTTAAAAACAGAAATAAATTCATATTGAAATAATATAAATGTAAAATCAGTGGTTGAAATGATGAGGTTGAAATTGGATTATCACAGATTTGTGATGGTCACTATAGCTTTGATTTGGCATTTTGTACATTAGATTGAAATGATTATGGTGTTGCAAAAAATCATTTCTTATGCCAAAATGTATTAAGGACTTTTTCAAATAGCTATGAAATCTCTTTTTTAGTGAAATATCATATTATCCATGTAATAAGTAAGAATTATGTAATTTAATGAGAATATTGATCATATCAAGATTTTTCAAAAGGAAGGAATGATTGTTATCATACCAAGATTTAAAATGAAAATGGCAATGTGAAATAAAACTGTGCACTATTCATTTATATTTCTTGATTTTTTAATGGGAAGTTATATTCGGATACAAGAAACTTTTACATGGTGCTACATAAAACAAATTTTGTAAAAGAGTTGTCAAATGCAGATAATACTTTTGTATTTTAGGATTTTAAGGTCATAATCTTTTAATGATGTTTTCACTGTCATAAAAGTTTTTTTTAGAAGATTTGCTGGTGCCTATAAAATTCATTTCTCAATGATTACTTCCTTATAAGATGAGTCAGACTGCAAAGAACATAGAGCATGATCTGCCATCACAGTATGTGCCAGCAGATCTGGTTCTGTGTTGATTGATCAGATGTGCATTCATAAGAAACTGGATGGACTCGGATATGCCTCTGCATTATGCAATGGCAGATCTGGATCTACGCCAAAATGTAAGCAGGATTATATACGGTAAACCATCATTAAGGTTTCTAAAATCTTTATGCATAAACCTTTAATCCTAAAATTTATTATTTATCAGATATAAAATATCAACACAATTTCTTTCATCTTTATAGACCTTTTTTTATTTTTTATACTTTCAGTATCACTTGTCCTTTTTTATTACTCAAAGGTTATTGTATTCTAGGTTATGGATTTACAACTTGCTGTTGTGTTTACTTTTTATATTCTAAGCCATTGGTATTTTACACTATTCTCTTCAGTTATAAAATAAATTTGGTTTAAATTGGGACTTGTGTGTTTTAAGGATTTCTTTTATAGTGATTGCTTTTCATTTCTTCTTGTAGGTATTCATGGAAGTAGATTTGTGACAACACATGGAATCTCTCTAAATTGCAATGTTAACTTGGATTGGTTTAAGCATATTGTGCCATGTGGACTGGAAGGCAAAGATGTTACCTCCCTTGATAAAGAACTTCAGAAGAATGTGTCAGTTGAACACACAATTCCATTTTTCTTGGAATCTTTTCAGGACAAGTTTCAGTGTGAATTGGATTTTGAGATGCTAAAAGAACATGATAATACAATTATTCCAACTAAAGAGAATCTCTCAAGGATAAAGGAAAATTTAGCTATCGATGCAAGTACAAGTATCTTGACAGAATCAACATGCTACAATTAATTCCATCATTTAAAATACAAGTTGTACCCATCTTAGTGGATTTTTGTTTGTGCATGGCACTTTTAGATTTTGCAGTTGATGGTTATTAGTATTGATGGATCTACATAAAACTAGTAAAGTGGTCCTTTAGTATAATTAGTTCTTTATTACAATTATAGTCCTTTAGTATAATTATAGTCCTTTAGTATAATTAGTCCTTTATTATAATTAGTCCTTCAGTATAATTACAGTCCTTTAGTATAATTACAGTCCTTTAGTATAATTAGTCCTTTAGTATAATTACAGTCCTTTAGTATAATTACAGTCCTTTAGTATAATTAGTCCTTTAGTATAATTACAGTCCTTTAGTATAATTACAGTCCTTTAGTATAATTACAGTCCTTTAGTATAATTAGTTCTTTAGTATAATTTTGGACTTTAGTATAATTACAGTCCTTTAGTATAATTACAGTCCTTTAGTATAATTAGTCCTTTAGTATAATTACAGTCCTTTAGCATAATTACAGTCCTTTAGTATAATTAGTCCTTTAGTATAATTTTGTACTTTAGTATAATTACAGTCCTTTAGTATAATTACAGTCCTTCAGTATAATTAATCCTTTAGTATAATTACAGTCCTTTAGTATAATTACAGTCCTTTAGTATAATTAATCCTTTAGTATAATTACAGTCCTTTAGTATAATTACAGTCCTTTAGTATAATTAGTCCTTTAGTATAATTTTGTACTTTAGTATAATTACAGTCCTTTAGTATAATTACAGTCCTTTAGTATAATTAATCCTTTAGTATAATTACAGTCCTTTAGTATAATTACAGTCCTTTAGTATAATTAGTCCTTTAGTATAATTTTGTACTTTAGTATAATTACAGTCCTTTAGTATAATTACAGTCCTTTAATATAATTAATCCTTTAGTAAAATTATAGTCTTTAGTATTGGGGGTTTCACGGTTACTATTTCATCAGAGGGCGTATCGGTGCAGCTCACTTCTGAATAGTTCAGTATTTAAAGATGGCAGACATAGATTAAGAATATGTGACAAACCACTCACATTTTGCAAGTAGGATCAATATCTCACTATCTTAGAAAGAAATTCTGTCAATATGTGATCAATTGTTTTTACAGCTTTTATTTTTTTCACTAACTTGCTCTGCGGCCATCTTTCAAATAAATGTTCTCTGCCCATTTCAGATCTTCATTATCTTTCCATTACTATATTATGTACTAGTTTGTATTATTTGATTGTGTAAAAGTGTATCGCTGCATAAAAAGTTCTTGCAATTTATCTCGCTTGAAGAATATTGAAAATATGTTTATTTTTTTA
This sequence comes from Unio delphinus, assembly GCA_029339505.1. Classification (NCBI taxonomy): domain Eukaryota; kingdom Metazoa; phylum Mollusca; class Bivalvia; order Unionida; family Unionidae; genus Unio; species Unio delphinus. The sequence continues at coordinate 981,070 of JAQISU010000111.1, forward strand.
CAGCTTTAATCATAACAGTAAATTGAGATTGAACGATAACGAAATTTAAAAAAATTTCTTAAGGCTCTGTTATTCTTGATTTAGACTGCTTCATTTCTATTAATGTTAATTATATTCTTCGTGAAATAACTTTAGTTTCTTTCAAAATGCACGAATGTCATCCATTCTTGAACTGACAGGCTCATGTACGAGTCTCCTTGATGATTATTTTAATTATATTTATTTGAACATATGGAAATTTTAGAGTATACAATTTGGAGGAATATCTATGTTATAACTTATTTACACTATGCATGTATAGGACATTTGTAGCTCTCGCCTATCTTCCTGTCTGTCTGTATGTGTGTCTGTCTCATTTCATCTGGTGCATGGGTATGTATATCCTCGAATGAATGTGTTCGCATATGTGTATTGCATAAACATGCTTCAGGTTAAAAACGAGTATTATATGATGCTAAGATAGAACGAGTGACTGATAGATAAAGACAACAAAGATGAATATTTGTGAGTATCCATTTATTATTGACTTGTAGGGCTTTTTCTTACAAGCAGTCTCTTTTTATAAAATCATATTGTTTGTAATTTTACATCCGGTCACATGGATTAATATTGACTTAAAAGACGAACCAAAGTAATAGGACGAAATCTATGAAATAATTGTATTTTTAAAACTTACATCTTTAATGCAAGGAAAGTTAAACAGAAGTGATCTAATTTTAAGAAATGAATTTGCAGGTGGCAATCACAAATCTTGTTTAAAGACCCAAGCAAATTTGAAAGTTATTGCATGTACTGTCCGATACTTGATGTTTCAAAATTCTAAAAGAAAATGAAACAAGTTAAAACGTCGTTAATCTGAAAATTGTAGTTTGTACACCCAAATATGAATAAATATTCCATCAGCATTAATTACACTCCTTTATCATGTTGATAGCTAATGTAATTATTGCTTTGTCAGCTTCATCTGAATACATTAATAAACTGTTCCATTTTTAAAATTTTAAAAAAAAAACTTTTCTGATTAAAAATATTTAGCATTACAGATCAGCTGCCGTATTGAATTTGTGTTATAATTTTTTTTATCGAACTTGTTTTATTAGTTTCTTAACTCGTGTTGTAAACAAACTATTAGCCTTGCGAAAGTAAATGAGAAAGAAACATATATCAACATATGAAAAATGCAAACTGTTTAGATTGTTTTCTTTAAAGTTATGCAGCCAAAAATGTGCAATAAATGTTTAAAATCGGAGAGCAAGGTGAAATGTTCCTACAAATGTATCTGAAATTATGGATAATGAATCTATATTATCAGGTATAATATAAATATGGACAGTGTATTTAATTTAATTATTTGACGTCTTCAAGTATGGAAAGTATATCTAGTGAACTCCATTCATTTGATTAATCGAACACTGTTATACATGTTATTGTTTGTAACATAAACTACCTTAATTTAACCAACTTGGTCATATTTGTAATCAAAGACAGCAAGGCAACCAAAAGAAACGAATACTTCACAAAATAAAGAGCTTGGTTTCACAGATATGGTCCAGTGGGGGCCACTCAGTTTCAGATAATTCCTGAACTGGTACTAGTTATTTTGGGGATATTTTTCTTTTTCATTGATCTTATCATCATTATTTTTTCAGGTCAGGTTTTGCATTAAAATACAAACTTTATACCTTGGTTAGTCTCTGGTGCTTTATAGCATCAATTTTTATCAGCAGCCACATGAGTCTGTTGGAACCAGAGATTGTTGTTATTCCTGTCATGTTTGACCTGAAGGTGCAATGGCCTTGTGGTTAGAGCATCCGCCTCAGAAGTGGTAAGTAGTGGGTTCGAACCCTGGCAGAGTCATACCAGAGAGTTACAAAAACGTTACTAACAGCTGCCTTCCTAGGTGCTCAGACTACATGTTTGTGGTATGATGCCCTAGTGCAGAAGCAATAATCGCTGAAGAACATACAGTAATCCGGACTCGATGATCACAACTGAACAATTATTCAGTATGAGGGTTCTGTGTGAAAGTACTCACAACATCAACAAGACATCTACCATGTGTTCATAGATTTAAAAAATACCTTTGACAGTGTGTGGCATGAGGCACCGTAGGCCACAATGAAGAAGTACAACATGGGTCAAAAGTTGACCAATACCATTAAGCAGCTGTACGCGAAGGCAACCAGTGCAGTAATTGTTCAAGGTTCTATGAGGGACTGGTTCCATACAACAATTGGAGTACGTCAAGGCGGTCTCTTGGCACCCACACCTTTCAACATCTGCTATGAGTACATCATGAGCTAAGCCCAGGAAAACCACTGTGGGACAGTCAGAATTGGACGCCGCAACCTCACCAACCTCCGCTTTGCCGATGACACTGATGGGTTGGCAGGCAGTGAAGACTAGCTTGCCACTTTAGTGAAGAACCTAGATGAAACATTTTCCAGATTTGACATCGACATAAGCACTGAGAAGACAAAACAGGTGACAAATAGTCACAAAAAATATCTCAGCCAAGATTAAAGTCAAATGACAGGAACTGAAAACATTGGGCCAGTTCAAATATCTTGTTTCCATAGTCAACGAAGAGCGATCAAGAACAGAAATTTTGTCCCAAGCAGCACAAACAACGGCAGCTTTGTGAAAGCTAAGACCCATCAGGAGAGACAAGAATATCTGTTTGAAAACTAAAATCAGACTATTGAGAGTACTAGTCATCTCAGTATATTTGTTTTCATGTGAATCCTGGACCCTGACAGCAGAATTACAACGAAGAATCCAGACATTTGAAATGGGATGCTACATAACCATCCTTGGCATCTCTTACATGGATCGCATCACAAAAGAAGAAGTGTGTAACACCATTAGCCACAAAGTAGGCCATTATGAAGACCTTCTCACCACTGTCAAAAAGAGAAAGCTGAAATTGTATGGTCATGTCACTAGAGCCAACAGTCTATCCACAACAGCACATGTACTGCAGGGCAGCGTTCAGTGTGGCAGAAGGATAGGTAGACAGAATAAAAAGTGGACTGACAATATCAATAATGGACCAGGAAAGGTTTTGCTTAGACACAGGCATTGGCACATGATCGAGACAAGTGGACCTTAAAACAAGGGAACTAACCCATTGTAAGGACCGTTGAGAATCACATATCTGTGTCATATGCAGAGAGCTTTCCTTTCCAGAAAAGAATTATTATGGATTTTGAAACAAAATCATTTGAGAATACAGAATGCACACATTTCAGTAGAATGGGATATAACAAATTATTTTTAATTCTTTCAGTTTGTTTGACTTTATATTTTAGGAAAAAAAAATATATTTTGAATTATAGATTGATTGATGGGGTTTTGCCTTTTCTTGTTATATTGTTTCAGCCCCTATTACATAACGATAAGTATTTGTTTCCTTTTCATTGTGTTGTTTCTGTAATATTGATTTTGCTTCAGTAGATTATATTTACCGTTTCCATATTTTTAAAGTCATGCGCGGATGATTGTTGCTATAATTTGAGCACACATGAATATCATAAATATCAGTTAAGATATATTTAATTTGACAGCTGTTAATATTGCCATATTAATGTGCCAGAAAGAGTTTGTATTGATATTATAACAGGTTTTGTGTATAAAATTTTTGGCATTTCATATATTCATTGCAGTTACCTGCACAGTCTTTTTTTGTGTATGTGTGTGCAGAACTTGGCTAACTTTGACGTCCAAATACTTAAAACAACTAAATTGTATGTACGAAATTCAGCTTGACCTTAAACGTAGACATTATTCTGTTTGATAAAGCCACAGTTATTTAACATTTACAAACATTTATATGTTCAAAAGAATTTTACCAAATTTTAGAGAAATAGTATCGGATCAAGATGATATTGCTGATTATTGAATATGACCCCTATTTTGTTACATATTTGCGTCACGTATTATTTTCCTTTTTTGGGGTTGATTTTTTTTCTTCTTCTGTTCACAAAATGCGACATCTATATCGTTAAGTCGATTGGCTTGTTTATTGTGCTTTGGAAATTAATATGAGCGTATGTAATATATGGTTTAGATGTGGTAGAATGTATCGGCGATAGAAGCTTACAAGTTTGGGAACGCTGTCCAGTGTGGGTGGGTGGGTTGGAATAGCGGAGAACTCGCCCCATGGAGAACTCGCCCTGGGAGAACTCATCCCAGGTGACAGGAGAAGTCGCCCCACTTTGCCTGGAGAAGTCGCCCCAAGGATAATATATAATAATTCTGAGATTTCGGCACATGATTGTCAAGGCTTTATTAATTGTTGTTTTTCTTCTGCTTACTAACTTATTAAATTTATATAATTTGCAATTTTTTTCCTTCAACTTTTCCTTTTGATCAACTACACTTCTGTACTTAACGAAAAATAAGTGTTTATCTGTCCCTAAAGAAAAATAAGTGTTATCTGTCCCTTTCGCTCTGCTCTTCAAATCATTAAATGCGTTTTATTTGGAAAAATAAAAGAGAGGATGTACGCATGATGGGATGTTTGCAGTTTTAGATATAAAATGGTTCCAACATAATAACCTTAGTCAACCTGAGATCAATGAGGCCAAACCGATGTCGCTGACACGTTAACTCATTATATACGTTTCTTTCCTTAATGCATACATTTTTGCTGAATCAATATACGTCGATCATTCCAAAAAGGTCATGATACATAGGTAACACTTTTTATGCACGGCGTTTTTTTTGTGTGTGGTAAAGCTAGGGTTTTTCTGAGTATAAAAGGCGCTCAAAATTGACTTGTACATTTTATTATAAATAATACAACCAAAAAATGGTTATTGTTGATGCATATTATTTTTTATGGGTAACTTACGTTACTTGGTGTATGTCACATTTAGATGACGAAAATGTTCTTTTTCTTTTTCTTTTCTGTCTGTTTATTACTAAAAAAAAAAGATCTTGCAAATTATTGGGTCTTTTTTAAGCGATAATTGACTTTTTTACGCTGGTAATTTGATACATTTAGGAGACTAAAATTTATTAATTATACGACGTAGATTAGATAATGAAGGATTCGATTGTATTTTGAAAGGAATTACATCTCTCTCTCTCTCTCTCTCTCTCTCTCTCTCTCTCTCTCTCTCTCTCTCTCTCTCTCTCTCTCTCTCTCTCTCGTACATACTGCTTTGTTGAAAGCCCAGTGTTGAGTAATATTACGGGCATTGTTCAGCGCAGAATCAATTATATGTGTAGGATAATTTCTGTTTTGTAAATATGTTTGGAATTTATTCAACAAATTTTGTAATTGACAATCATTTGAAATAATACGTCGGCATCTTTTCGACTGGTTATATGGTATACCGTTTTTACGCGACATGGGATGACATGAAGATTATTCCACATATTGGTGGATATTAGTTTCCTTGATATGAATATTTGCAAAGATGGTGTTATCAATATTTTATATCACATTTACATCTGAAAATGAAATATATGCGTACTAGATGCAGTATAAGTAAATTTAATTGTCGGGTGAAAATGATTTAGGAAATCAATACAAACTTTTCGCTTTGAAGAAAGTCCTTTTCAAATTTACACATGAAAGGAAAGCGTATGAAGGAGCCATATTAATTCACATTGCCGTACCCTTTATGTATATGTATTTCGTATTATTAAATTGAAAATAATTATTTTCCAAGATAAGTTTTAATATTTTGCAAATATCTTAACAAGATAGTGGGCTATTATTAGGATTGTTATCAAGAAAATGTGTACACCTTCAATACTAACTGCATGCGGAAAGTTGGTATGTAGTGATGTTACATCTAATAATACCAGGATCGAAATTAACAGATAGCTGTGGAAGAGACTTCGAATTTTTAATGAAAGAGAATTGAGGTGTACGCATGTTAAGAGGGAAAGTATCAAATTCCTCATATACGGATTTTTTTTAGCCATCTCATTAATGCATGTAGAATTTTTTTAATTTAATTTCTATTGACGAATCTTCGCCAATATGTTTGTAGTAGTTTTCATCATTTAATTGACGTTCAATTTATTTAAAATAATCTTGATTCATAATAATATGTGTGTTTGACTAATCATCCTTTTTAATCACTATACTGTCGTCATTCATTAGATTATATACAGACTGAATTTCGTCTTAGAAATATTACTATGATATTGCTTTTATGATTACCAGTTAATATCTTTTTTTGTGATCGCGTATAAATAAAAATCTAAAAATGAATCACGTAAAAGATTTTTTAATTTTATTATTAAAAGGTTATCTGGGTTTTAGGGCGACTTCTCCAACCAATCTAGGGCGACTTCTCCAGATACGTTAGGGCGAGTTCTCCCAGGGCGAGTTCTCCTTGGGGCGAGTTCTCCCAGGACGAGTTCTCCATGGGGCGAGTTCTCTGCATACCGGTGGGTTGTACTCTGTACAATTGCGACCAAGTATGCAGCTCTGTAATATGAGAATTTACTATCCAGTTTTATATATTATCCGTACGCAGACCACCCGGGCTGACATGAATGTATGTTAAGAGTCTAAAAACTTCTGTTTGCTGCTAGACTATTACAAAAGCAGACCAGTAACGAAGATTGTTGTTTAAATTTTATTTGCTAAATTTTACAAAAATGGGCCGGGCTACAAATTTTCACAACATTAAATAAACACTTCCCCATACAAATACACCGGTACAAACAATTTAATCATGAAAAAATGAGAAAAACAAAAAAATAGGATATGCTGATAAATAAAGAATAACGGTTCTAAATTTGTCATTTAACATCAAACAGTAAATCAGAGAACAGCTATTCTGGGTTTATAATTCTAAGTCTTAACACATTTTTATTCTATCATGGCGAAGTTAATAACAAGTCACGCATCCACCTATCACCAATGCTACTGTCAGAAGTAAAAATTAATGTCTTACTTTTTCGTAATAATATTTTATTGACAATATTGTCTATATCATTATATAAATGCGTTAAGTAAGAGTACAAATAAGTATATAAATTAGATAAATATATGATGAAAATCGGTTTTAGAAGGCGTTATAAAAACTACTTCAGCATTATGTACATTTTTTCTTCGTTCTTCGCTTGTTTTGTAGTGTGAGTCGTGGTACCCTGACAGTTTGGATTTAATTACATTGTAGTGAATGAAGTCGTGTGTTGCTTTTTGGGTTGTATGCCAAAATGACTAGTTTAGTCTTAGTCTCATGAATATAAACGAGAATCCTATTTGTAGACAGTTTGAATATTGAGCACGATTCATGCATAACTATATGGAGATTTGGTTTGGGACTGATTGAGCTTATTAGCACACCGCAAGTCATAATTCGGATCTGATTTTGATCCAAAGTGAAATATGGGCTTGTATCAGCAGGATCGTGGATACAGTAAGAGGGTTCCGAGCATATTTATCTTACATCCAACTGGCTGAATTTGTTACTACTCTCGAATCCATATTTTTAGATCTATTAGCTTTACTTACATCAAGATCTTGGTTATAAGCAAGAGGCTGCATATTAATTATTCATTTATCTTTTGAAACAATATTGATCAGGATAATGTAAAATACGTAAGAATTAACATTATGTATAGTTTGCGTCATAGTTTACATACTATACCTTGTTGGAATACTACAAAATGCCTCGTACTTAAAGTGGTCAACTGTTTTGTAAGCCAGCTTGGGCCTCTTGTTAGTACTATCAGTAATATATATATATATATATATATATATATATATATATATATATATATATATATATATATATATATATATATATATATATATATATATATATATATATATATATATATATATATATATATAACGTGGGGATACGACAACAGTAAGGTAGGTGCCTATACCAACGCAGTAATACTAGGTATTATTACTGTCAAGTGCCAAATTTTTCGTCGGTGACATCCAGTAATTAATTCGTAGGCTAGCCGACAATCGACTGTCTTGGGGCAGAGTTTGGAACGGGAAAAATGTTTTGTTAACCTGGTCAGGCTTGGTACAATAATTAAAGTGAAAACGGACAGAGTATTGACACGCTTAAAATTATGGGAATACTCACGTAGAGCTTTCAAAAATGATTAAGACAAACGATAATGTGACGTCTCGACCCTAAGTGACATGTTTGACATCGTGAGAGACGGTTTCCATAAGGTCAGTAAGACTAGCGTTTATGCCGATTGGTCAAATGTACAGGACAGAGGGTTGGGTCGAAACCCAGAATCGGGAAATATATAGTTCGTATCAAACGACGTTAGGCAGTCTAGCAAGACGTCTGGAAAAGAGACGGTCAGAATAATTGATTCCAACACCGGAGAAGACTCCGTACGTCTTTGAAAGAAAGACGTTCGTAAATTAATTGGGTTCCAGGGAACTGAATGTGGAACGATTGTAGGACGCCAAAACACAAAAGGTATCTAACTCAAATTCACCTTTATTATGATGTAATGTATATGCTGTTTATCTTTGTCTTAAATGCATAATGTATCGATTCTACGCTACAAATAGTTCCGTATTACATTGATTTAATAACGTACTTTGATATGTTTCTTTGTTACAGATGCATGATGTGTTCATATTTTGTATGGATAGTCGGTTTGCAGTGATTTAATAATGTATTTTGAATTCTGAATTAGCATTTTTACCTTATTACTTAGTTAAGCAAATGGGTGAGGTAGGAAACCCGCCGTGTACATGTATGATTGGAAAGGTTACATTAATTTGAATTTATCATATTAAGTAAATATGAATTGTGTGTTATGTTATATTGCTTCACTTTACGTAATGATTTACGGGAATATGACTTTCCCGAATTCTGATGTCGATAATTAACAGCATAGCTCTATTGATCTGAAAACATGTATAGAAATTGTTAGCCGTATGAATGATAACACTGATAGTAAGATCTGATTGTTCGAACGTGAAGACGGACGAACAATCGCAATTCTGAAAGTAGCGAGATACTTAGGGCGTTTTACCCTTTTCTTTTAAAAGGAAAAATAGTTTACTTTGGCAAGAGTAAGCATCAGCGAGAAGTCAAAGGCAATAGTTTATTCTGGGCAAGAGTGAGAACCAGCGGAAAGTCAGAAAGGAAAGAAATAAGAAGTCAGAGTGTGGAATTCCCGTTCAATTAAAGGGCAAGCTGGAGACGGACGCACGCAGGGAAAAGAAAGGAAACCAGTCGACGGAAAAGGTCATGTTGAATCACCAACAGTCAAATGTTAAATGAACATTCGATTCCTTGATGAAATTTACAATCAGTATTAACGGCTAACTTCATTTATTTTCATTAGTATTTGGATTCTTGGAATGTATCCATTATTTTAAAGCTTCAATATTTGTATTTTTCTGAACTAATTGTATTTTTGATTAAATTCATATTTTATCTTTACGGGGGCTCGTGTATTGTCTTGTTCAAAGTACCATCTCAGATTACTATACTCACTGACCGGGCATATCACACCGTAGCGATCATCTCCTGGATAACGCCAATTAGTGGGAGGCGGTCTTCAAGTGTTGTTTCCAAGTTACGCAATACCTCTGACCAGGTCTTGTGCAATATTGTCTTAATAACACTTTGATCACCCGCCAGCAGTGCCCACGTTACAATTACTATTTTTGCAAATTAAAAAAAAGCATAAGAACAGTAAGACAAGGCAGTTCCAAAAAGATATATTCGTCTTATAATGCATGTATATCTCATTTCGTACTCACCAATTAGAGAGACATTATAAACCATATACTGTTTTGCATATAAGACAATTCTCTGCCACGTAGACTTAGGCAAGAAATGTATCACTGCTTATAGACCTTCTGTTAATAAGACAAATATCGTTTTAGAAACTGTCCATTGATATATTAGCAAAAGAAAAGCAGAGAGACCAAGATGACCCAGATGTTGAGTTGATTTACAGTATGACCCGTGCTTTGTCCACTACTTCCACGGCAATACTGATATGTATCGCTCTTGTTAAAGTTGCAGTGTTCTAATACTCTAGGATCTTGTTTTAAATGACCAAACATTTTGCCTGCAAAATCACCGTCTGCGCATGTGCCGGACATGTTGGCAACCCTGTTGGTAGAAATAATCATAAGAGTGTCACAATCACACGAGACTGGATTCTCTTCCAAAGACAGCGTATGAAAAGTACATGACGGTAAATCCAATAAAAATGAAATGCTTGAAATAGAATTGCCATCCAAGAATAGTTTGATCCCATTTGGAATTTCCTCAAAAGCGTCGGCTGAAATCTGATCAATTTTCATGTTCTTAAGAAAGATGGTTTTGGCCCTGATCCCTGAAAAGAAACTTTCATAAATTTCTTTAAAATCATTTCGGGATGCATCTAAGATTTCTAGAGCAGTAAGTGAGTCTAGCGTTCCCAACGGTAAAGAGGTCAATCCAAGTTCTCTAATACTCAAGACTTTTAACTTCCTCTCTATACCTGTAAACATTGTATCTAGAAAAAGCAACGGGTTGGCACTAAGATCCAAATTTTCAAGGTTTACAAATCCTTCGAATGACACATTATGAATATGGGTAATCCTGTTGTTTGAGATGTCGAGCACACGCAATTTCTGCAATCTCTTCAAAGCATCGAAATGTCCATCGGGTAAATCGCAATTGTCTAGATAAAGCTCCTCTAAGGACTCTTCCAATCCTTTAAAAGCATTATAATCCATTGTGTTTATCCCAGTATGACTGACTGCCAAAACCTTTAAATTATGAAGTGTGTGAAATGCACCGTCGGGAATATAGTTGATTTTTGTATTGTGTGACATTTTCAACGTTTGTAAATTTGGAACACTTAGAATTGCTGATGGTATGATGGACATGTTATTAATGGAGATATCTAGCTCTGAGAGACTTTCAAGACCTTGAAAAGCTAAGTCAGACATAAGTGCAATCTCACATTTTCTTAGAAATAACCTTTCTAGAGAAATCAAAAAAAGGTTCCGAAAAAGACCTCCTGGAAAATTAAGTGGGAACTTTCCATTTCTATCCAAATTTAGGTACCTAAGATTTGTAAAATTCTTTAAAAAGAGCATGCTAACTCCAGCATTGAAAACAAGTCCAACGTTTTCTAAAGTTAATTTTTCCAAACTCATTCTAATCGGTGCAAATGCATACTCACTGATGTTTATAAGCGGATTAATCTTTATCACAATCTCTTTCACATTAAGATTTTGGAAAATATTATCATCAAAGTTTTCTATTGACGTGTTAAAGAAAGTTATTCGAGAAATTATTTTCGATTTAAATAAACCGAAGTTTAGCAACTTTAGGTCAAATTGTCCCTCGCAGTGGATTATGTTGAATTGTGTCTGAATTCTTCGCTGCAGCTGCAATGATGAGCCGTTTTCTTCAAGGCAATTACAGGGGAAGTCCTCTGGGCATTCGAATGTCGTAGCTCTTTGAAGGAATACCAACATTGAGATCATTACGTAAACTGGGATCGCTATCATCTTCAAGCAAGGAATCACAATACCTACAAAGGAGACGGGATGCTTTAGTTAGCATTCAGACATTCAGATTGTGTTATTAAGGCAAGATCATTTATGAAGACGTGTATGATATGTAAATCAATGCATACATAAACGTGTCACGTAATGCCAATAGACTGGATATTGATCTACAATATTACATAACGACAAAAGGAAACCATACATCGCACGTGACTCCCGCGCAAGCACACACTCACGTACACTTATATATTTTTATGTTATTTAAACAGGTGTAACTAGCAGCATGTGTTATTATCGCGGTTCGGTCAGAGGAGTATATATTTCTAGACTGCCGTCATGCATGTCAATATCATCTAATATTACAGATTTTATTTTTCTCTCGATAATTTGTTATTAATACTGAGGTTAAAAAAATAACGTGGCAATTGGGGGTATCTATAGGAACATCATTACGCCAGTAGGTATGGTGATATTGGGCTTAAAGTGAATTTAACACTGAGGGTGCATTATAACATTGTTTGAACTGATAACATGGTAATATTATTAAATAGAGTTGATCTGAATAATATGAGGCACAAGAGGAATTCAACATAGAAATGACACTTAGAAGCACAATGGAAATTTTATACGGAAATGCCACTTAGGGACTCAAGGGAATTTTAACATGGAAATGCCACTTATTGACACAAGGAAAATTTAACATGAAAATTACACTTAGGGACAAAAGGGAAATTTAACATGGAAATTACACGTAGGGACACAATATAATTTTAATATGGAAATGACACTTAAAACACAAGGGAATTTTTTTACATGGAAATGACACTTAGGGACACAAGGGAAATTTTACATGGAAATGCTACTTAGGACACAAGGGATTTTTTTACATGGAAATGCCACTTATGGACACAAGGAAAATTTAACATGAAAATTACACTTAGGGACAAAAGGGAAATTTAACATGGAAATTACACGTAGGGACACTATAATTTTAATATGGAAATGACACTTAAAACACAAGGGAATTTTTTTACATGGAAATGACACTTAGGGACACAAGGGAAATTTTACATGGAAATGCTACTTAGGACACAAGGGATTTTTTTACATGGAAATGCCACTTATGGACACAAGGAAAATTTAACATGAAAATTACACTTAGGGACAAAAGGGAAATTTAACATGGAAATTACACGTAGGGACACAATATAATTTTAATATGGAAATGACACTTAAAACACAAGGGATTTTTTTTACATGGAAATGACACTTAGGGACACAAGGGAAATTTAACATGGAAATGACACTTAAAGGCACAAGGGATTTTTTTTTACATGGAAATTACACTTAGGGACCCAAAGGAAATTTAATATGGAAATGCCACTGAGGGACACACGGGAAACTTAACATGGATAAAGGGAAAAAAACGTAGGGACACAAGGGACATTTAATATGAAAATGACACTTTGGGACACAATGGAAATTGAAAAACGGAAATGACACTTAGGGACACAAGGGAATTTAACATGGAAATTACACTTATGGACATAAAGGAAATTTAACACGGAAATCACACTTAGGGATACAAGGGGCATTTAAAATTATGCATTAAGATATTTTAAAAAATGTGGGTTCATTATAGGTAGTTTCCATTTAAATGATTGGATCAAAAAGGTACAAATAAAATTCTAATGTTATATACTACCCACCATCAAAGTTTCGACTGTTATCAGCACTGCCTTTTTATCTACTATCAAACACTTATCTACTATCCAACACATACTTGTTATATCTTAACACAAAAATTGACTGGAACAATAGTTCAGTGTTATTGCTTTTAATTTACAATTGGTATGAAATTATCTCTGTACTGATAACCACAAGTGTTTGATCCACCACTGGCAACATCAAAATAGTCAGCACACCACATCAGTGCTATCTCCCTGTTATTGTTGATATTAATCATTCAAAGCTTTGTAGTTTATACTTTTTTTGAAACTTACTTAAAGCGGCTGTCACGTACGCTGACGTGATAAAACGTCGAGGGGTTGATACTCGTTATTTGCTAAGATTCAATATTCAGGTATGATGTCCATGTGTCTAATGCGCTTAATTGTAAGTGTCCACATATAACTGACAATCAATCATCTTTCATCCTTTTCCTTTTAAACTCCATATTACCAAAACAATGTAAATATATGGGCGAAATATTATTCCTATGGATGTCCCCAGTTGCACAATATTAATATTGAAATGTATGGACCTAAAATCTAATTTCTATCCAAAAATGATGATAGTACGGAGAATAAATCCACGTTATGATTTTACTGTCGGTAACGTGAAGGCGAAGACCTGGTCATTTAAGACATTTCGAAGCGCATTAAAAGATTAAATACAATAAATGAGAGTAAAAAGAGAAAATAATATAACTTACAACAGATTACTGAAACAACAGATGTAAAAATACAGCAGCATATAAAGAAATGATAGAAGAGAGGAAAGTGACAGAATGATATATATATATATATATATTATTCGTGAAAATCACTATTTTTGTCTCACTCTAGTACAGCAAGTATAATTGGTAGTTTATACGAAGTTCGAACTTTAATTCCCTGTCAATGCAAGCAAATTAAATTTTATGGAACAAAATGTTATTAAATGTAAATAATACACCATTTCCAATAAATGTACACAATACATCATGTCCAATAAATGTACACAATACATCATTTCCAATAAATGTACACAATACACAATTTCCAATAAATGTACACAATACATCATGTCCAATAAATGTACACAATACATCATTTCCAATAAATGTACACAATACATCATTTCCAATAAATGTACACAATATATAATTTCCAATAAATGTACACAATACATCATTTCCAATAAATGTACGCCAAAGACTTTGTCTCATAAGTTACACAGTAGAAGCAACTACCGTAGCCATGATCAAGAAAAATATAATCTGATTTAAATGTAAAAACAAGGGTAAAATAGAATAACATGTACAGATAGCCGAATGACTTTCAAACATTCTATTGTTGCGGAGTTTGTTTTTAACTTAAAAAAAAACGCTTCCTGTGTTTTCTATTCAAGATTAACTGATTGTATTAGTTGTAAACAAGATAACAATACAGCCTTATCTAATCACAGTAACAAGAATGTGCATTGCTTTCATTTAATTGTTAATCATTTCCTTCACATATCTCGTCGATTAAAGTAAATTAACTCGTGAGAGCCGTTAATTCGTGCTAGATGAAAACCAAAGCAGAGCACTCTCACTAGAAAGGTTTGTATATGATTTCTACTGAGAAAGAAGGCAGTGGAAGGATATAATATTTTACAAGAAGTTATAAATCGATCTGATGATTCAATCAAGACGATGATTACATTATGTTTACCGACTTTCTGGGCAGCTCATTATAATTATTTTATTTGCACAAACTCTCCGCCAATGCAAAACAATTTCTGGATGCAAACTAGGGGCTAAATCGATAAGAAAATAGTACATTCATCGATAATGTTCAATGCCAATGCAAATTTTGTTTTAACTAAATCCATTCCAAAGTGATCCTGAATCTTTGAGACTATCTCTTTAGGAATAGATTTCTCTCGTTATAAAAATAGAAACTATGGATAAACTTGAAACTTTGCTGTTATTTTCTTGCATTTTGCATAGTAACTGGATACATGTATAAGAAACAATTAAATTTAAAAGTTTCGTAGTTAAATTCTAACTTATGTAAGGGCTGTGCTGCCATTAACTGTAATGAATTATTTCTATTTGTTTCAATACCATAAGAAAAATATTTTACCTTAAGCTTTCGTTATAGAGGTATGACTGAATTTCGCTTGGAAATTACACATAATATAGACATCGCTATTTTTGAGATAATATAGGAAAAAGTTTTGAATTTTCTCATCGAGTTACATTCGTAAAAATCATCCTATTCACCTTGCCTACTTGTTTATACCCCACCCACCTGATATTCCTTGATCCTCCTATGTAAAGGATTTTTTTCACAGTGTGTAAATGCAATATTATCCAAATTGTCAATATATATGTTAATACGTTATTCTTACATGATGTTCGCGGGGAAACCATTCATTCTGATCCTACGTCATTGATTTTAATCCTTTATATATTTACAAACTATACAAATGCTAATAAACGGGCTTGGATCCAAGCGCACGAATGCTAATTTTAAAAAAGTCTGGACTAACGTACACGAATGACTAATATCCTTGCTTGGACCCCAAGCTCACGGATGCTAATAAACAAGTCTGGACCCAAGCATACGAATGCTAGTAAAATAGCCTGGACCCCAGCACACGAATGCTAGTAAAAATAGTCTGGACCCCAGCCCACGAATGCTAATGAAATAGTCTGGACCAAAGCACACGAATGCTAGTAAAAATAGTCTGGACCCCAGCACACGAATGCTAATGAAATAGTCTGGACCAAAGCATACGAATGCTAGTAAAATAGTCTGGACCCCAGCCCACGAATGCTAATGAAATAGTCTGGACCAAAGTACACGAATACTAGTAAAATAGCATGGACCCCAGCACACGAATGCTAATGAAATAGTCTGGACCAAAGCATACAAATGCTAGTAAAATAGTCTGGACCCCAGCCCACGAATGCTAATGAAATAGTCTGGACCCATGCATACGAATGCTAGTAAAATAGTCTGGACCCCAGCACACGAATGCTAGTAAAATAGCCTGGACCCCAGCCCACGAATGCTAATGAAATAGTCTGGACCCATGCATACGAATGCTAGTAAAATAGTCTGGACCCCAGCCCACGAATGCTAATGAAATAGTCTGGACCCATGCATACGAATGCTAGTAAAATAGCCTGGACCCCAGCACACGAATGCTAGTAAAATAGCCTGGACCCATGCATACGAATGCTAGTAAAATAGTCTGGACCCATGCATACGAATGCTAGTAAAATAGTCTGGACCCATGCATACGAATGCTAGTAAAATAGTCTGGACCCATGCATACGAATGCTAGTAAAATAGTCTGGACCCAAGCAGACGAATGCTAATAAACTAGCCTGGACCAACTTAGACAATTACTAATAAATATGATTGTAACCAAGCATACAAAAAAATGTAATAAACTAGAGTGGATCCAAACACACAAATGCTAATAAACTAGTCCTGACCCAAGCACACGAATGCTAATAAAGGTGCCTGAACCCAAATACGTAAAATCAACATGACAAGTAGTACTAGGCCCCATGGAACACCGGCAGAAAGAATGGATTTCAATCGATAAATTGGGCAAAATACAGTAGTGGAAAGAGAAGAAAGCAGTAGTAAATAGCAATAGGACAAGAGCTACAAAAGCAAAGGTACAAACAGAGTACACTGACACCCACAGAGAAGTGAAAAGAAGAATCAATATAGACAAGGGAAGCTAAGTTGAATGACTAACAACAGAGTCAGATGAAGCGGCCGGAGGTGGAAACATGAAAAAGTTGTACGACATCACCAAGAAGCTGTCCGGCAAGTACATCAAAACAGAGAGACCCATAAAGGATAAGCAGGGAAAAAGCATGGCAAGAACAGAACATCAGATGAATAGATGTGCAGAACATATGGAAGAATTGTTGAACAGGTCAGCACCGCTACATCACCCAGAAAGCCGCCCTGACAAAGAAGATCTCATAAGCTATGAAATCCCATCAGAAACGAGATCAGGAAAGCCATCACCCAGCTGAAGAACTGCAAGATAGCTGGACCTGGTGGCATCCCAGCAGAAGCCCTCATATCAGATATAGAGGCTTCAGTGGAAATGATATACTCCCTCTTTTAGAAGAACAGGGAAGAGGAAGAAATACCGAATGACTGGAAGGATAGACACCTCATCAAGATCCCAGAGAAAGGTGACCCCAGCAATTGATCTAACTAAAGAGGATCACACTCCTGTCAGTACCAGGGAAAGTCTTAAACCGAGTCCTCTTGGAGAGGATGAAGGAGGCCGTCGACCCTCCCATTGACGAGATGAGCAAACGGGCTTCCGGCAGAACAGATCGTGTACGGACCAAATGTATACTCTTCACAATATAGTCGAGCAATCTTTGGAGTGGAATTCTTCGATATACATCGACTTTGTCAATTATGAGAAGTTAGTAGACAGTGTAGACTGAGAGACACTCTGGGAACCTTTGCGCCACTACGAAATCCCATCCAAGCTGATGAACCTGATTAAGAACGCTTAAAACGGAATGTCCTGCAGATTCATTCATGCAGGACATCACATAGACAGCTTCCTAGTGTGTTCTGGCGTCAGGCAAAGCTGCTTGATGTCGCCGTTTCTTTTTCGTCTCGCCATCGACTGGATTATGAAGATGTCCACCAATGGACGGAGAAATGGGATCCATTAGCCATTGTGGAGTCAACATTGACATTGCCGATGACCTATCGCTTTTGGCCCACAGTCAGCAGAAAATGCAGGACAAGATATACGTACTGGCAGCCATATCAGCACGGATTGGCCTCAACATCCACAAAGACAAAACTATGATCCTCAAGATAAATTATGTTAGTAACAACTCAGTCACACTACATGGAAGTCACCTGAAAAAGATGGAGTACTTCACGTACCTGGGCAGCATTATCAACTAGCAAGGTGGTAAGGACGCATGCATCAAGGCAAGGAAAGGCGAGAACAGCTTTGATACAGCTCAAAAACATCGGGAGCTCCAAAAACATTTCCTTGACTATCAAGATCAGATTGTTCAGTTCCAACGTGAAGTCAGTCCTACTGTACAAAGCAGAGACCTAGAGAACCACCAAGTCGACCATAAAGAGCGTTCAGACCTTCATCAACAGCTGCATAAGAATAATTCTTCAGATCCCAGGCCATACACCATCAAGAAAGCTAACCAATGGCAGAGAACATCCCATCTTCCGGTACAGGACGAGATCAAGAACAGAAGGTGGGGTTGGATAGGACATACCCTACGTAAGCCTCCAACCAACATTACCAAGCAAACATGAGGTGGAACCCTCAAACGTGACAAGCGGAGAAGGGGCTGACCTAGAAACACCTCGAGACGTGACCTTGAGGTGGACATCACTAAGCTGGGTCACACCTGAAGTCATCTCGAGGGGTTGGCACATGACATAAGTCTCTGGCGATCTTTTGTGAGCAGTTTATACCTCGACAGGGATGACGGGCAAAACTGACTGAATGACCCAAATACATGAATGCTAATAAACTAGTATGGACCCAGATTTGTCTCTTGTCAAAGAGACAGTTTTATATTCTGTTAAAAAGTCAGACAAATAGCCTTTTACAAAGACCTTTAGCGCTGCAATAGACAAACCTATGCCCAATCCAATGAAAGGTCCTCAATGGCCTAGTATGTGGTTCGAGATGCATCCACATACAACAGTGAAAAATGGGTCAGCACATTATATAAATTAAATGTACATAACAATACATTATCTACAGGATAAGGACAAGCCACCGATTTAAAATTATATGTCTCTCTACTCGTTTGGCCACTATGTTGTTAGATTTAATGCGATTTTCTTGATAGGGTTGGGGGTCAGCATGATATTGGCGAATAATTGTCATGATATTTTATTATTGTGGCATAATATTGCCCTTTCCTGGAAACTATAAAGCTGTGAGATGAACAATTGGCATTTATGAATTTATCAGCATTCCAACATCATACACAATATCGTCCATTGGATCAATCGATAGTTTACAATCTTCCACATGTGTCTGAAAGAGCCCTCTTTGACAACAAAATCAATCTGTGTATCGCATGATGTATAATTGTTTATTCCTTTAGCCTGTGTTTACTGAAATAGTGTAACATTATGATACCAAACCTTCCCACTATTAATCCTATTTAAGAAGGTGCAAAAATGATCTCTTGCTTTTGTGCATCCCTTTGTCATATTCAGTAAACACAAATAAAATTAAAGGTGTACATGATATATATATATATACATGACAAGAAAACACGATTTTAATGAGAAGCAGGATGTGTTAGGTAGTTGGATTAAAAATCGAATTTGTGATTATTTTATATAAATTACATTCGTGAAACTGTAATGCATAAAATTACGTATCAAATAAAGATAATCCTATTGTAGTGGTATTGAAAACTGAACACGGTAGCTGATGTAACTCAATTTAAGAGTGTAGGGCTCGTAATTCAGGTCCACTGGCTTATTGTTTGGCTGGGAAAGGCACTTACTTCTCATTTCCTTGACAGATACGTGTTATTAAATATTTTCAAAAACAAGTAACCAACAAATCAATACACAAGAAAGAGAACTAATAAAAGCAAGTCGTTATCAGTGTCATCAAAACGGAATCTCAAAACGGGCCGATAATATCGAAGGAATCGAACAATAAAGTCAAAATAAAAGATATTATCACTTTAATGTCTGAAATCGTCCTTTGATTAGGAGATAGATCCTTAACGTCATTTTTCATACTTTTATAGCGTTGTTTGTTGGTGTCTTCGTCTGTTGCATTGTTCTTGTTTCTTTGTAACATTTAATCATTTTGCACTTTTTAGTACTCTCCACAAACCTTCGAGAATATTTCAGAACTTCATATATCAACTTATTTGACTTTGACCAATACTGGAGTCGTATTAGTAGTAGTAGCAGTAAATACTAGTATTACTTATACTGTAGTCGTATTAGTAGTAGTAGTAAATACTAGTATTACTTATCAGCGTAAGGAAGATCGTTTAAGGGTAGACATCATTACAGTGGAAAGAAAATTTCAACCAGACTTGGTATACATGTCAATCAAGATGCGTGAAAATGCCTTTTCATATCAAAACGTTCCGCATTCGAAATATTCTATACATTATGGAAAAAAAGTATATTATAAGTAGTACGAGCATTTAAAGTGATGGACGTAGGGAGATTTGACGATATATTATTTCTAGATGACTTTTGTTCATATTAGTAAAGTTAGATAGGACAGGATTTCAAGATTGCATCAATCTTGGAATTAATATCACTTCAACATAAAAAAGTGAGCTAAATACTGAGCCAAGGTGATATACTTACCATAAAAACGTGAGTTCATACAAATTTAGATGGGATCACGTCTCTATGGATATTATCCTCAATAAAAAAAAGATAGAGAAATAGCATTTTTGTATATATAGAGAATGTGGTAATAATTGCATCGATTGTGTGTGTGTGTGTGTGTGTGTGTGTGTGTCGGGGGGGGGGGGGCGGACAAGCGTTATGTCTGGCACTAAAAAAATTTTTTTATTATACAAAGGTCTATTTAAGAAGAATTATTGAAGCCAATTGGGAAATTTAATAAGTTTGTTTTTAACGAGTTTTTAACACCATTACCAAATATAAATTAGTCGAATTTTTGTGACCGTGCCACGTTATAGTTATATTACCTTTTTACAATTTGGGTACATATATTCTTGATTGCTCGCAACTCAAACAATAGTCTACACAATAATAACAAAATTGCGCAATTTTCAGTGATATGTTTCTGCACGGGAATTAAAAGAGACGTTTTAAAACTAATAGCCTCATTAGTAACAATAATTATTTAAGAACTCTGACTTATTCGACCTGCATAATGACGCGTACTGTGAATATTCCTAATAAAGCCAGACTAAGGCCTAAATCCGGGATCTACGATTCTCCTGGTTGAATCATTACCTTTCCATGGCAAAACAAAATATATGTTGTATTAAAAGGAACAAAAAAAATTGGGAGCTTAATGCAAAGACAGTAGCAGGAAATTGCTGGGAACCGCAACTGTTTTGTAATAAATGCGGCATAAGCAACCATGAACTGGTCGAGACCAAACTCACTCATCCCACCCTGTGTACCACAACACACTTAAAGAAATGCGGCCAGTCAGTTAAAATTACTAAGTAACATTATTAGACCTAAAAATGCGACCAGTCAGTTAAAATTACTAGGACAGTAACATTATTAGACCTAAAAATGCGGCCAGTCAGTTAAAATTACTAAGACAGTAACATTATTAGACCTAAAAATGCGACCAGTCAGTTAAAATTACTAGGACAGTAACATTATTAGACCTAAAAATGCGACCAGTCAGTTAAAATTACTAGGACAGTAACATTATTAGACCTAATATTGTTAAATTACGAATTCGCAAACAATTTTGTTGAACACAAAACAAAAAGACTAAAATACCTCACAAAACCCTTCTATATAGAATGATTCATTGACTTTATATCACAGCGGCTGTGAGTGCATTTGGACAAACATGCGTAATACAATAGTTTTTATGTTGAAATCTGAGAGATATTTTGACGTTTAGATGTTATATTAAATACGCTTTTTGTAATAAACTTGTTAAACATGGACTGAAGTTGAATTTTATATGGTTTAACATCAAACAGGCCATGAGAAACACAAAGTGGCTTAACAATACTAGTTGGCAACTTAAAAAGCCTTGATGAACAGTTTTATAAAATAATAAATAACTTAAAAAGCCTTTAAACATTTTGATAATATAATAAATAACTTAAAAAGCCCCGATAAACAGCTTTATAATTTAATAAATAACTCAAAAAGCCTTGACAAACAGTTTAATAATATAATAAATAACTTAAAAAGCCTCGACAAACAGTTTAATAATATAATAAATAACTTAAAAAGCCTTGACAAACAGTTTAATAATATAATAAATAACTTAAAAAGCCTCGACAAACAGTTTAATAATATAATAAATAACTTAAAAAGCCTTGACAAACAGTTTAATAATATAATAAATAACTTAAAAAGCCTTGACAAACAGTTTAATAATATAATAAATAACTTAAAAAGCCTCGACAAACAGTTTAATAATATAATAAATAACTTAAAAAGCCCCGATAAACAGCTTTATAATTTAATAAATAACTCAAAAAGCCTTGACAAACAGTTTAATAATATAATAAATAACTTAAAAAGCCTCGACAAACAGTTTAATAATATAATAAATAACTTAAAAAGCCTTGACAAACAGTTTAATAATATAATAAATAACTTAAAAAGCCTTGACAAACAGTTTAATAATATAATAAATAACTTAAAAAGCCTTGACAAACAGTTTAATAATATAATAAATAACTTAAAAAGCCTTGACAAACAGTTTAATAATATAATAAATAACTTAAAAAGCCTTGACAAACAGTTTAATAATATAATAAATAACTTAAAAGGCCTTGACAAACAGTTTAAAAATATAATAAATAACTTAAAAAGCCCCGATAAACAGCTTTATAATTTAATAAATAACTCAAAAAGCCTTGACAAACAGTTTAATAATATAATAAATAACTTAAAAAGCCTCGACAAACAGTTTAATAATATAATAAATAACTTAAAAAGCCTTGACAAACAGTTTAATAATATAATAAATAACTTAAAAAGCCTTGACAAACAGTTTAATAATATAATAAATAACTTAAAAAGCCTTGACAAACAGTTTAATAATATAATAAATAACTTAAAAAGCCTTGACAAACAGTTTAATAATATAATAAATAACTTAAAAAGCCTTGACAAACAGTTTAATAATATAATAAATAACTTAAAAAGCCTTGACAAACAGTTTAATAATATAATAAATAACTTAAAAAGCCTTGACAAACAGTTTAATAATATAATAAATAACTTAAAAAGCCTTGACAAACAGTTTAATAATATAATAAATAACTTAAAAAACCTCGACAAACAGTTTAATAATATAATAAATAACTTAAAAAGCCTCGACAAACAGTTTAATAATATAATAAATAACTTAAAAAGCCTCGACAAACAGTTTAATAATATAATAAATAACTTAAAAAGCCTTGACAAACAGTTTAATAATATAATAAATAACTTAAAAAGCCTTGACAAACAGTTTAATAATATAATAAATAACTTAAAAAGCCTTGACAAACAGTTTAATAATATAATAAATAACTTAAAAAGCCTTGACAAACAGTTTAATAATATAATAAATAACTTAAAAAACCTTGACAAACAGTTTAATAATATAATAAATAACTTAAAAAGCCTTGACAAACAGTTTAATAATATAATAAATAACTTAAAAAGCCTTGACAAACAGTTTAATAATATAATAAATAACTTAAAAAGCCTTGACAAACAGTTTAATAATATAATAAATAACTCAAAAAGCCTTGACAAACAGTTTAATAATATAATAAATAACTTAAAAAGCCTTGACAAACAGTTTAATAATATAATAAATAACTTAAAAAGCCTTGACAAACAGTTTAATAATATAATAAATAACTTAAAAAGCCTTGACAAACAGTTTAATAATATAATAAATAACTCAAAAAGCCTTGACAAACAGTTTAAGAATATAATAAATAACTTAAAAAGCCTTGACAAACAGTTTAATAATATAATAAATAACTCAAAAAGCCTTGACAAACAGTTTAATAATATAATAAATAACTTAAAAAGCCTTGACAAACAGTTTAATAATATTATAAATAACTTAAAAAGCCTTGACAAACAGTTTAATAATATAATAAATAACTTAAAAAGCCTTGACAAACAGTTTAATAATATAATAAATAACTTAAAAAGCCTTGACAAACATTTTTATAATATAATAAATAACTTAAAAAGCCTTGACAAACAGTTTAATAATATAATAAATAACTCAAAAAGCCTTGACAAACAGTTTAATAATATAATAAATAACTTAAAAAGCCTTGACAAACAGTTTAATAATATAATAAATAACTTAAAAAGCCTCGACAAACAGTTTAATAATATAATAAATAACTTAAAAAGCCTTGACAAACAGTTTAATAATATAATAAATAACTCAAAAAGCCTTGACAAACAGTTTAATAATATAATAAATAACTTAAAAAGACTTGACAAACAGTTTAATAATATAATAAATAACTTAAAAAGCCTTGACAAACAGTTTAATAATATAATAAATAACTTAAAAAGCCTTGACAAACAGTTTAATAATATAATAAATAACTTAAAAAGCCTTGACAAACAGTTTAATAATATAATAAATAACTTAAAAAGCCTTGACAAACAGTTTAATAATATAATAAATAACTCAAAAAGCCTTGACAAACAGTTTAATAATATAATAAATAACTTAAAAAGCCTTGACAAACAGTTTAATAATATAATAAATAACTGAAAAAGCAATGATAAGCCCTCAGCGGCTGCACATTTAAACTTATTATTATTATTATTATTATGTTCTGATTTTCTTTTTCTATTTGAACAATTGATTCATTTCGAAATAATAAGATTTACCTTTCCTTTGCGCTTGCATATATGGCATTCGTTGCAAAAACAAGCACTAAAATCTTTCCGGCAGGACTGTCCGAGAAAACAAAACTTCCGAAGTGATCTGCGGAAACCAAACAGGTCATGGCACAGACACTAAGAAGCCCTTATATATACTCTATTCTGCACTATGATGAGAAAATTCTGCAGTTAGCTAGAATAGGAAAATGTGAGTGGCCATGTGGTCTAAATCACTCATCGCACCAAATCACTGCCATCTCACCGCTGTCTGCATGATGGGTTTGAGTCTAGGGCTCGGCCATCGTGCGTACGTGACGAAGCTTGCCAATAGCTTCTCGTGGGTCGGTGGTTATTCTCGTGGTTTTCTCCGGCTCTTCTTCCACCGTTTATATTGGCCGCCATATATAGCCTATCGTGTGCTAACAAATTGTAGTTAAACCCCTTAACAACAACAATAGCAACAGCAACCGTTACAGGACACGGTTAGCAGCCACTAGGAAAAGTTACTCAAACAACGTGCGCTCGCTGACTCACTGGCACTGCGAGGTGAAGGTTATGTTTGGGGGTGGGAGGCAATTCCCAACGGGTGCTTGGAGAAGTGGGTGACGTCTGGAGCATTGTTTGCAGCTGACGTTTTCAAAGTGTTCTACCCAGGTCGCGGACAGGATTTGTAGACCATAGGAAAAGTTCTCCAATAGACACATATGCATTCTAAATTGTAACGGTAATGGGCCACCTGACCGTTGTTGAGCCCCGTAATTTTGTCCTAGTTGTCGTACCCTGTCCGCGGCCCTGATTAGACCTTCACCTTTGTGTAACGAGGGCAACTATTCACAAAACTTAAATGGGGTGGGGGTGGGGGTGGGTATGGTTGGTAACTGGCATAAAAAAAACCAACAAATTTTTCATCTATGAACCCTTGCGCCACCACTGTCTGGGCTGAATGTACTATTCCACTAATGACAAAAAATGAAATTTAGGTTCGATGGGAAAAAATTGAAATATCGTCGAGTTTCATATAATCTAAAAAGTGCAATAAGCATCTTTAGTACAGAATGATCATAATAACAAATGATAACAGTAGATATCAATGACGAAATCAGCAGTAATTGTCCATAGACTACGAAGACATATTTCTGCGGCACTTGAGCATGTCCAAAAACCAATGACGTCACATCTGAATTATCCATATGTAAAGATATTGTCAAGAATTTCACATAGCTTTCCAGATTAACACATGCATGTGGTTAAGGAAATAGTAGTTTGTATATAAGTGCACATCTAAATAGTAACGCAATATTAGGGCGTACCGGAATACATGCTGACAACATTCATCCCAATGATATGATACATGTGCATTACAATCAGGAAACAATGGTAGGCTAATGTAGAGATCCTGGTGCAAGACCTTCTTTTGGTCTTAGAACAAATACAGTGACGAGGCAAGCTAGTGGAATAACGGCCTTGTGCCATCAGAATTTTGATTCATCTCCGCACTTGATCAAGCATACTACTGGATTGATACTAAATCTGTTGGTGACTATATTAATATCGTTGATACAAAGCTCGTATTAAATAATAATAATAATAATAATAATAATAATAATAATAATAATAATAATAATAAAGACTTTGTATAGCGCTTAATCTTTAGAAGCTCTAAGCGCTTTACAATATCTTTAATGATATGACTACACAACAGGAAAACAAAAAACAAAAGCCATGAAATTAGGAAACATACAAACATGCTGAAAACATATAAGATACAAAACATTATTAGGTCTCTAAGTTTGTTCCTGCAATCGAAAAAGGTGAGTTTTAAGAGCATTCTTAAAAGGGTCCATTGTGTCTTTGTATCTAATTTCAATGGGCAAATCAAGACCCATTGCTTTTTGTATCTCATTTTCCTGGACACTTTTTTGCACCCAATCAACCTGATATTGACTATCATCGCACCATCAGTTGTCGTCGAAGTGCACAGCCCAACATTGTTTAGCAGCTGTGTTTCTATCTTGTATTTGTTTGGTCTTATTGTTAACATTCTAGTGCCTTCCAAACAATACTTCCTTTTGTTCTCTGAATTTATTCTCCTTGCCGACAATAGTTTGTTTTTAAATTAAAGAAAAAACAACACAAAAATACCTTGGCTCGCTTTTGGTTTTACCTGCATGCTAACTTAATGTCGTAAACTTCTGACCGCAAACAGACGAACTCCTTAATTGGTACTCCGTTGGTCTTATCTTGAAACTTGCCAATGTCTTTTTATTATTTACACAACAGAACTTGCTGTCACATGGATAATCTGATAGGTCAAATAGACACTTATTTGGAAACATGTTAGCATAATCATCGTCATACCGAATCCAATAACAGATACTATGTGTCAGTAAAGAGCAGCTCTGCATTATTATAATTGATCTTGATAAAACTGTAGTGAAATTCGTACACAGCGTCTTTGACATATACAACATTAAAGCCCCAACGTAAATTGGCTTGTTGAGCTTCAAATGTGTTTTCTTGTTTCAACCACAACCAGGTTTTCATTGAAAATTTCATGCTTAAAAACCTGTCGTTGTCGACGACATTGTTTCGCCGTTCAGTGTTGTTGATCAGCCTAAAATATTTGTGACTCTCTTTCTGTTGTTTACTAGTCTTTGTAAATACCGAATTGTTCATCAGGTTAAACAATCCTTTTCGAAATTTGTTCTCGCAGTCGCTCTCTTTATTAAACCCGACGTAGCCCTTGCATAAACTTTATTACCAGATGTATCTTTTTCAGCAAAATGCAATGTTTAACAGGCTGCTTGAGCGCAGCGATAAGAACAACACAGCACTTCTTGTCTCTGAGGTTAGCAACTAGCAACTAGCTCCAACCAATTCCATATTGCTTTATTTTAAAGCTTCAGCTGCTTCTGAAATAGTATATGATAGGAGACCCTAATAATTTCCCGCAGAAATGGATAGTAGTTGTGCAGATAGTGGAACTCCTCTCGGTAGGCCACATCGATTTCAACAAATTAGCCGATTTTATTGTCGCGTTGCCAGCCATCTCAGTCTCCTTGAAAACTTGATCTGGTAAAATCCTCCTAAGTCTTGCCAACAACATAGGCTGAAAATAGCCCCTTTATAGAGATTGTTGGTGTATTAGTAGACAATGAACGCCGATTCATTCTCGGGGTCGTAATCGGAATTTATTTTTGATGGCACGAACATGGTTTTTTGTGATAACGGATAATTCGCCGCGTATACCCTTTTCGATAAAATAAAACATATCCGGGTCAGTGCGAAGATCTAGTTCAACCCCAATGAATGTCATCAGTGCGTCCAATGACAAATCTGGACTGGTGAAGTACCACGCTTGATCAAGCCTATATGTGTTTGGGAATACTGATTTGAACTCTTCAAACACGTTAATGAGCGGTAACACGTCTTTCTCCATGTACAGGACACAATACTCACCGAGCGTCTTGAAGCCAAACTTTCCCCAGATTTCCATCGTGTACTCGTATGGGTGTCGAAAATAAATACCTTCTCCGGAGAGAGAGAGAGAGAGAGAGAGAGAGAGAGAGAGAGAGAGAGAGAGAGAGAGAGAGAGAGTTAAATGGTTCTTTGCCAGGTAGCGTTGGCTCATCAAATCCCGACCAATTGTCCATATGCTTTTTGCATCAGCGTTCAAATTCGGCGTAGATTATAAATGGTACCGTCATTTGCCTGCCGTAGTTTTCACATTTTAGCGTCGACCGGTTACCTATCGGCATTTGTTTCAAAGAATCCCATCAGAAGTAAACACGTGTAGCAATAGTACGCCGACGAATAGTTTGCATTTTTACTTGCTGATTTATGCTCTGAAAAGTTTTATTTAGGTCCTTGATCCAGCAGCAGTGGTTTCTATAAAATAGCAAATTAATTGTGTTGGTATCGGTGTTATTGCTAATCCTCCTTGCGTAAACCTGGATTTTCTTGTAAAGCTCAAAGACGTTGTATCGTCACGGCATTTTGCCACTCCAAGTGTGGACTCTGGCTATCAGTTACTGAAAATTCTACTCAAGACATATTCAATTTTGTTTTGCCGATACTTTGCAACTATCTTCGCGTCTTTGTCCGCTGCAGAAAACCGGAAATATCATAGTTGTTGTATATTGATTTTTGCCTTGTTTGCTTTTGTTGATCCAAAAGATCGACGTGTATTGTCTCTAGCACAGGATTGTATCTCGCGATATGAATAAACACCGTTTTAAATCTCTTATAAACCCAACCAGACCCAGTATTATGTAGTTTTCAATTTTCGCAGTTATTTCCTGAAATATTTGTTGTTATCTCGTACAAATATTCGCCGGAGAAGCATCAGAGGTCACATCACCGTTGCGATCTCCAGTTGACATTTTTGGCACCATAACATTGAACTGTACAAGCACCGTTATTCCATTATGCGGTGCAAGCTCACGATGTATAGCCGGGTATAGCCGTTGAGGCCAGCTGGTCCTACAACTGAAGATGAGTCGCGCTCTAAAAGACATTGCTAAGGCAGCTAACGCCCTGGCTCGTTCGACAAACGGAGCGCCGTTTGCAATAACGAACGGGCTGACGTTAGCAACTGCCGTCGATACACTGCGTGCACAGCCTTCCTCCATCTCAGTCTCCTTCTGCATCAGTTACCAGCTACACGCAGGCCTAAAACATTCTGTCGCAAAATATTTGCCATTGTGCTAAATGTTTCACATTCTTTAATAGGGTGACTAAACAAACATTGGAGCCGATCCGCAAAGCTGATCTCGATGACAATCGCGAAGACGAATTAACGATACGCATTTATTGGATAACAATGATGTCGGAAGCTGCCAATAACTTTGTGCATTTTATTGTTCATCCGCGATACGACCTTTACTCGGCTAACACACTAGAGCAGATACAGAAAACGTGTGGAAATATGACCCGAGTTGGGTTTTAAATATATGTGCTCAATGATTATGATGTACATATTTTGTTTACGATGTATATTCTAGCGATATTTCAGTCGATCTTGCTAATGAAATCTTCATGTGATTTCTACTCCGGAAAGGTGTTTTAGTTTGTACGTCACAGGGATGGTAAGCAGAGCCTCATAGACAACAAATACTTCTTCTGACCAATTTGCTGTTTTAAGCTATTGTAATACTCTACAATGTCTCTCAGCATATTCGCATAATTGATTGTGCTGTTCACTGTGAAATACTTGCATATATTTTCTTCCAACGTTTCAACGTCTGTTACATCGCTTCACTATCACGGTTTTATCCTCGTTGCCCGTCGAATAATTTTCAATTTCAATTTTTGCCAGCCAGCGCTCAAACTCGGTAATGTAACAACTCTCTTCGTAGTGGGGCCAGATTTTAATTAGACTGCGGTTTGAAAGCGCAATAATATCATTAAACGCTTTTATTATCACGCTTCCATTTTAACTTTGTATTAGCCTTCTGAACGCGTAAGAGCTAAGTATGTCTACGACGTTTTGTAGGTACTTATATTTGTTGTTGTCGTCGGTGACGTTTGCCATATCCGAGAAATCAAAAGCCCCTATTTTGTCCACGGCATTTGCCACAACACGCTGGCTCTGCCGTTTTCGTCGCTGAATGTTTTACATCTTATTTAATTGCTTAAGATAAATTTTGCTTATTACCATCGCCTTTGACTTTCTTCTAAACCACACCGGATATTGTTCCGAATACCGCAGTCAAACTCAGTTTGCCAAGCACTGGCAGAATCTTTAGCGAAGTGTCTTTGACATAACCGCTATTGAAGGCCCAAGAAATCTGCCGTCCCGTTCAAAAGTTATGAACATTGCTTTTATCTACACGCGTGACAATTTAAGAACAAACGGCTAGCGCTTGAATCTTTGCCGCCTGGACTTTTGTTATCAGCTTTGTATTGATGCTGAAAGCAGTTCTGTCGTTTTTCGACGGCATATTAAAATTAATTTTAGTCAGATTTCATCACACCCGATATCGCCTTTATCAGCTTGGCATGATGTCCTCAGATAAGTTCGCTTCGCCACTCAAATACACAGTTGTATTACCTAGCTTTACAATAAACTTTTATCATCATTCTTCCCTTGACGACGTATAGCTTAATGTATATTTTAAGTAGTAATCAATTCCTGTGGGCGTTGTGATTTCAATATCCGCTGTGCTATTTGTTAGGCTCTCGAAATATTAAGATCGATCCTTGTCGACATTTAATCGTTTTATTTTCGAAATATTTTCTGCCGCATTTATACTGGATACAATGCAAGCCGATGTATTATTTCTTCCCCACGCGGTGACAGCAGATTCGTTTTTGTTTTAATCAGTGTGCACTCAACAGTAGAGTAGGAACTTTCCCCTCTATCGCCTTTTTAACTTCTCTGTGTCCATTTGCGTCGGCGGCAAACACTCGGACTTTAGCGACATAGTCTCCTCAATTCCTTTTATCTTGTCGGCTACATTTTGTCCGACAACTGTTTCGGCAGACGATGTTGCACCAGTAACAACCTTTTCTGCTGACTTTGCTGAAAGCGGCGTCAACTTTGTCACAAGTGCCGGAGCGTGTCTAGCGAACTTTGATGCTGCCGAAAAGACCACCGCAAACTACTGTTCGCTTGTTAGTGTTAAACTAGCATCCTCTGCAGTGTTCACTTTGATCTCAGCAGGCTGTAGTATACTCCAAACGAAAGTTGTCTGCCTTTCCGCCAGCTGTTGTACTTAGGGTTTTTAATGTTGTGAGCATGCCGGTTATATTACCGCGCCCTTGTTGTAAGCAGTCGGCATTGATTTCAGCCGTTTTATTAAATATGCTCTACCACATCGTGGCGAAAATATGGCCTATTTCATACTGTGCCGGTGGATCAAGCGCAGTAGAATGTATGTACTGAACAGTAAAGTTGGCTCTTTGTTATTGTTATGAGTCTATCAACACAGTCGTTGACATCTTGTTTTAAAGAACTATACTAAACTTGATCACGATGAAGAACTCGGTACTCGTCGACGGATACTAAACCTTGTACTCGAAGCTAGTCAAGTATCTCAACAATCTCAATATCGATATCTACACTCGCAATACCAACTTCTTTCGCGTTGATCAAGAGCAACGCGCTGTCGACCATCTTCGCCGTTGATGTGGTAATATGCCATTCCCAAGCTCTTAGTTGTCGGTTATCTAGTAACACTCTAGTATACTAGTTTATTAAAATACTCAAAGCACAGACGAAAACCATATGAAAAGATATCGCCTTTATTAACCGTCAACACTAATTTTATAGTGATTGTGTTATTCCTGCCCTGTACTTCTCTAAAACCTTTAATAATGTAACAGCGATGAGCCCCGTGACAAGTGGGATATTACAAATTTGTCGCATTAACTAAATCTCGGCTTGCTAAAAATTTAGTTTCAACTACAGCTTTGATGTAGCAGTTAAGATCAATACTTAAATCTCTAAATTCTTTTTCTGACTACGATAATACTTCTGTGTAAATTTAATGTTATGCAAAAACGCATTATACTCTTCCTTGCGTATATCACCTTCACAATTTTTAAGAACTGTTAAACGGCTTCCATGCATGTTGCCATGTAAATATGGCCAACAGCGCTTTGTATATTTGTATATTTTTAAGCTCTTCTTCTTGTCATGTTTTGCTTTTTTGGGAGCTTGTTGATCAAGTTTTATTATTAACTGATCTTATTTAATATTCTGCTTGGCAAACATAGCAATTACCTCATCTGCCACTTTGCGATAACACCACATCGCTTTGTATTTTGTAAGTTTTTTTCTTGTTTTTTTTGTTTGTTTTTTTTGGTTTGTTCATCAAGTTGTATCATTAATGGTTTGTTCATCAAGTTTTATTGATCTTGTTTAATATTCTGCTTAGCAAACTTAGCAATTACCTCATGCTGTCATTTGTCGATAGTTCAAATCTGGTTTAAAAGTAAATCAAATCTTTTAATTATTCTGATGTAAGCGGTTTCGAGTCTTGTTGTTTACCTAAAACATCTTCAGTTATCAGCCTAAACAGTTTTTGGCTGCCGCCTCTGTGTCCTGCATACCAAGTCGCCCCTCCTCAAAACTTTTCTTTGTTCTTTGCTAGTATTTCAGCCCTTGTCGCCATTATTCTGTTAGTGCTACACAAAATTTAAAAAAAAAAACAGCGATGGAAACGGTAAATCCGTTTCTCACAAATCAAATTCAAGAACCGCGCCAAAAAGTCTTCGAACGATCAACAGCAAATGTATCGAATAAGAAAACATTATTGCATTGCTGGCTCGTAGCCTACCAATAAAGCCCTCTGAATTCGTCTTTGTTAAATTCTGCACAGTGCCTGCCAATAAAGCCCTCTAAATTCGTATTCGCTAAATACTGCACACTACTCAAGCGCTTATGCTAGAAATATCGCGTTGCAGCATTTATTTATCGACAGCGAGAAGTACGACTTTATCTTATTGATCTCTGAGTGCTCCAGAGGAAAGTCATTAAAGACGATAATTTTATGTTCGCTGTTGTCTACCTTGCGCACGGGAATAACATTGTCAGGCTCGGTGATTACAATTGTGCCCTTGGAACGCCGCTCCTTTGACGGATTCTTAAGCTCGTCGTTGTAGTCAGCTTGCAGTTCGCATTTGCTCTGCTGTGGATTTGCTGTGTAAACGTAAACCTTGTCGTAAACCAATTTATCATTGATCAGCAGATGCATCAACAGGTTAGTTTTGCCCCATCCTGTTCGACCGATAATAAGGTAGTTGCTGATTGGCCACGTTTTTTTTAGTTGAATCCGCAGCACGTTTTATGTATCGAAATTTAATATCGCAGCAGAGTATTCAATTGGGTATTTCACAAACTTTGGTACTTACATCGGAGGATCTGGTGATGGTGGTGAAGCGGAGTCGGTTGACAACAAATCGCAACAGCATGAGCTTGCTATGTTGACGTACAATAACATATTAAATCAGACGATAACGTACATGCGATGTGATCACTACGATCTTCTAGATATAATCAAAGAGTTCAAGGTCAAAACCGATATACTGATATATACTGTGCCGCTGAGGCTCGGTCGGTACGAATAAGAAAGAACACGCGGAGTACAAAGAATTTTAATACATGCCAAGTATCAAAAGCTATCCGTTTTCGACCGAGTCTATCAGGTGTTGCTTATAGTAATTCCGCAAACCGCAATTGCCGACCGAAAGCGTGGCTCTTATGTAAAATTCGCTGAAGAGGAAATCATAATTCCATTGCGGGATTATTCATCTCTAAGCACGATGTAAACGTATTGCTAGAGCTGTTCGCCTTAGACGTATGCCAAAGCAAGCTGTGTCTGAAGTTAATCTAAGACAATATAATAATGGTATGATATTGTGTTTCCGGACTAAAATCTTGTATACAAAAATACGACGACTCATTTTTCAATATCAGCATTGGTTTTTATCATGTTATTTGCGTTGAGTGTAAGTATGTAAACGGCTTAGCGTATGCTGGCTCAAAAATATGGTGCAGGCACTGCGAAGCTGGAACATCTCGATCCCTAAAAGAAAATACTAGGTTGATGGGCTGTAAACACGTATGCAGCGTGCACCAGATGCAATAAGACAAAAATATTTACAAATTAGTGAAAGTTGTTTGAATTTAACATAGTCACCCAAAACATACTATTATACCCATGTTGTAGGCCAATGTGGGGTATCCCGGAGCAGACACCTGATCTATTACTTAGTCAAGTGCAGAGATGAGATAAAAATCAGACGTATCAAGGTCCATTAGACCGCTGGAGATGTAAAAATATTTCTCTTTACTTTTTTGTTCTAAGGCCAAAAGGGTGTAATGCGCTAGGATCACAACATTGACCTACTAGTGAAATTTCATTTATTAAATATTTACGTGACTAGATTGCCTACCAATTATGATATTTAAATATGTATCAACATATAAAGAAATTACAAAAAGATTGCTATTATTTGACTCAATAGCGGAACTATACAAGTGAAATGAGTTAACGTGCAAAAATGGTTTGCACTGTTACAACTGGATGCTCGTTTTTACACAGTCATGTACTATTAAAATCGTTATTGCTGTATATTGCTTGTTGATGACCAGGATGACCAAGGAAATGCCTGTCTCTGTTCAAGAATTAGACTAGCATTCAATTTCTCATTCGCAAACATTAACAAAGCTGTACAATCACAACAGTTAATATTCACTTCTCCATTATAACATCGACCGCTAACGCCATCGACCTAAGCATCACTAGGCAAATTACGTCAACTTGTGAAATAGCATCGTAAGTAGTTCTGATGGAGTTGATGATTTTCCATTGGTGGAGTTCGCCACATATATTGCAACATATAATGTCAACGGTGTTACGAATGTAACCTTGTATGTTTCCGCCGCCATCTTGTACAACGTGAAAAAATGAGGCTTGTTTCTGAACTTGACACAAAAGAAAGAGAATATACCGTTTTTGTTTATTTATTTGTTTTTCTTGTTTGCTTAGGGATTATTAACGTAGCTTTAACAATTCATCAGTCGTATCACTACGATGTCTGCAGTGAGACAGTTTATAGTGATGTCTAGCACTGGGACATCATGTCGCAGACATGTAGCATGATGTCCCACCCAGTCACATTATCCTGATACCAGGCCGACCAGTCTTAACACTAACCTCTTAATGCTGAGCGTCAAGGAAGGCAGCTGTTAGTACCATTTTTGTAAGTCTTTGGTATGACTCGGCCGGGGATCGAACCCATGACCTCACTTTTCGGCGGCGGACTCTCTAGCCACTAGGCCACCGGAGCGGTTCAAAATTGTGACATCATATAATATGCCTTTAGGCGCGAGTATTAGTCTGGTTCCCTGCTTTGTATGCTCTCTGCGTTGCACTCCGTTATATGAATAGCGGAGTGCAACGCAGTAGCATTCGAGGTAGGGAACCAGACTATGAGTATACTATTTGCTAGTTTAAAAAAGGAAAGAGAGAAGAGGAAAACAAATATACAGTCCGGGAAAATATAGTTCCAGGTTTGTACGCAGAAAACGACTTAGTACATAAAAGCACACTTGGAAGTAAAAAAAAAACAATCTTTTTTTCTCAGCTGAGTTTTCTAGTCTTGATTATGTTTTGCAAGCTCTGATTACAGCTCGAACACTAAGTGCGTTGTTGTTGCTGGACAAGATAAAACAAATCAACGTTGGTACCTCGGAGACAAAATTTGTAAACTTGTTCAATTAACTGACCAGATAATAGACATAGATCGTATGTCGAACCCGGACTGCTCCCACAGGGAGAGGAGAAAAAGAGTATGATTCAAATAAACATGTTTACCTCCATTGATAATGATCTGAATATTTAATATATAATCTGAGAGAAATATCAGGTATGCAGTAAGTTTTTTTTATAAAATAAATGTTACTGGTCAGGTACATTATGACTTTAAATTTGTACAAAGACTAGTGCAAAAATTACATATAAACACAACATATAATCATTAAGAAAAGCCAACAAATAATACAAATTAAAGATACATTAAGTATTTGAAACTATAAAAATAGTAATGTGTGGTAGTTAACTGATTGATTTTAACGCGCTTTTCAGATATCGTTAACTTCATCACACCGAAGATACTAAGGACCCATCTAGACAGCTGGCACAGGCTGGGCGGATATCAAACCCACGACTATTGGATTAAGAGTTCAACGTTTTACCAACAGAGCTATCGCGACTCCTCAAAGATATATACATAATATTTATGTACTTATGTCGCAGTAGCGTTTACATCATTTTATAAAAATAGTGACTGTATGGTGCTAATTTCGCACAATATGTGTTATTCTTCCCCTAATATGTATCTCATCATCTTTCTGATGACATTATGTCATGCAACAAAATGAAGACTAATTTATCATACAACACTTGTACTACAAGCATATCCGCTGTTTGTTTTTAAAATCGGTTTGTGTACTTTAATTAGGCATGATAATCACAAGTTTTTCAATGACAGTTTGATCTGATTGAAACATATAATCATCAGTGTCAGTTTTATTAAAAAATAATACAGAAATACACATTAAAATGCGAGATTCTTTTTGGGTAGCTGCCTATGTCAAAGACTTCTCGATGACTAGTATAAAATTGTATGCCTTTTGTATAACTATACTAGAAACAAAATGTTTCCCCAACAATTGTTTTCCACATTTTGACTAAATTTTTTAAAGCAAGTGTTAGTTACCGTTATTAATATCAAACGAGACATCACATCAGCATCAATGCATCACCCACTGTACAGCGCTGACAGATTAAGTTCCTTTGGCTCAAACAATTGTTTTCCACATTTTGACTAAATTTTTTAAAGCAAGTGTTAGTTACCGTTATTAATATCAAACGAGACATCACATCAGCATCAATGCATCACCCACTGTACAGCGCTGACAGATTGAGTTCCTTTGGCTCACTTAATCGATGAGAGACTTTGGTTTCTTTGGCCCGTCCGCCAGTTTGCTTGCCAAAATTCTTTTCTTGCGTCTTATTTTGTATAAATAGAATATTTTATATTACACATCACTAACCCAACTATTATGTGCCTGGGAGAGAGATTCGTCACGGATATTACATAAGCAACAGGGTTATTTCATGTACAACTTAATTAATCTCTCTCTCTCTCTCTCTCTCTCTCTCTCTCTCTCTCTCTCTCTCTCTCTCTCTCTCTCACACACACACACACACACACACACACACACATCAGCGTATCCAGTTTCGGTATTTGCAAAGTGTTAAATTATGGAATAAGTTTACAACCGTCTAAGTTGTTTTGTTCAAGATAATGTGCGATAATAGTAGATAATAGCGTTTACATTATGTGTTTGTTCTTCTAATAAAATCCTTGACTTTTTTCTTCTTCAGTCGATATTTCTTATCACGAAATTACGTTTATGCAAGTAGTAGCACGAATCATGATTGTCAAACGTATGTCTAATGCACATATTTTGGTACATATAATAAGGGTCATTAATGGTCTTCTAATTAGAGCACGGATTATCACAACGCAGTTGCAAAGAAACAAAGGTTTGAGGCCAAATTAAGTTTTTCCCCATCTTTGCGTAATCTGTGAAGCACACGGAAGATAACATTCTGTTAACCTGTTTTCGTATTGAGTACTACTAATGCACTTGCTGTGTACGTAATCGTGAAATTGATCAATATACATTTAAGATTGAAAAAAAAAGTATAAAGTCAAAGAAGAAGGCAAAAAGTATTAACACAGCTGGAGTGTATGGCGGAAGGTCTCCTTTTTTCCTAACCAGAGTTGAGAAACCAATTTATTAAGCAACCATCTGTTTCATTCTTTGTAGTGATTTGACATCAACGATACGTAAATAAAATAAAATTAAATGCAGGTACTTACCCCAAAGAAACCTAATTAACTGAATTTCATTTTCACAACTTCTTCAAATAGCCCTTTAAAGATCAACCATTTTCATGCGTATTGTCGCCAATGCGCGATTATGGAGCGTGCGATGAGTGATGAGCAGCCGGGAAATCCATCAAGAATTCATCTTCATCCCGAACAGAGCTGGCAAAGCTACTGAGCTGAAAAATCGATATCGTGCATTATCCAGCGATGGTGTTGTAACACGCATTAGTTACTGGGGCCAATACATATACTGCAGAGATTACAAAGTAACTAAATCATTGAAATCGCGTATAACAAAATCGAAAGGATCTATGGATCATGTGCGCTGAAAAGATGAAAGAAAGCCTAGCGTTTGTTTCTAAATTACAATATTTAAAGTCACGTCCTCTCTTTTAAATATTTTAACAAATCGATATTTACTTTTATTGCCCAAAACACTTTCGTAAGAAGGTATGTCTTTTTAATTTATATGCTCTAACAAGATAGTTGAATGTTGACAGTTGAATTTGTAGGTATTACACAATATAATGCAACTGGCTTTAACCTGCAAATGATGAGATAGAGCGAAGCTGAGGGAGAAGTAAGGAAGGGTGTACTTCAGACAATGATGTATCTTCTGCATACTGATAAAGACACGATGATAGAAATGTGCAGAAACACTATAATTAAGTCATGGATTCATTTATTAACCTATGACGGGATATTTCCAGACCAAAAAACAGTGCAGCTAATAGACGTGCTTTTCCACAATGAGATTCTATAGGACATTTACAACGACAGAAGATGAATAACTTGAATGACTGGTTCAAACACGTAAAGATAAAATAAAAAAAAAACTATTGCCATATACATGTGTGGTTTAGATACGCAAATGCAAAAAGATAACTCAAAATATCACGCCAAATTATAAAACGGACATTTTATTTACCACTTTGCCACCGTCTTTTAATAGACTCTTTTTTGGGTTAATCTTTAGCCCAA
The DNA here is from genome assembly GCA_029339505.1 of Unio delphinus. Classification (NCBI taxonomy): domain Eukaryota; kingdom Metazoa; phylum Mollusca; class Bivalvia; order Unionida; family Unionidae; genus Unio; species Unio delphinus. The sequence continues at coordinate 1,020,250 of JAQISU010000111.1, forward strand.
TAAAGTTTGATAAGACTTTCGCAAATTAGATTCGCGTTTATGTGGGTTACCATATCCACAAACTATGAATGTTACATGACTGGATGTAAATATATAATTTGTTTGCTATATAATAATGTGTATAGTATGTACTCTATTTCATTGATATACCACGATTATACCTGTCTCATATAAAAGAAACCAATGTAAAAGTGTATACAACGATATATATATATATATATATATATATATATATATATATATATATATATATATATATATATATATATATATATATATATATATATATATATATATATATATATATATCACATACAAATACGCATATTGTCACTTTAAATGGAGTTACAATATGCTCTTGGCAACTGCTGTACATTGACCAAGGGAATGAATTCCTCACATCCCTGCGATGGTGTCCGCTACAAAATGTAGTTCTACGACTTTTCATCTTGTTCATAAGTTGATTGTTTTCTTTTTAGGTTTCTATTTTTATTCACAGTTATTAAGTTGATATGTGTCACACTAATTATCTAAGCATGAAATAGTTTTTATGAAAAAAGTAGTGCACTGCAAACACGGTTATCTTATTATACACTGAACCTGTACTGTCAGGCATTAACGTACTGACGTATGGAAATTAGCGTGGAATAAAAGCTAAGTGAAATGACGAACCAACCAGAGGTAATTAAAATATTTTAATATATTGACAGTTCATGTAAGTCATTATTCTGCTTTAATTAACATCTCTGTCTCTCTTTCTCTCGCTACTAGTATTGTCATGGATGAGAGAGAGAGAGAGAGAGAGAGAGAGAGAGAGAGAGAGAGAGAGAGAGAGAGAGAGAGATTTTATCTTTAATAATTAATAATCGATTTTAGAACATTATAATAGGTTTAAGAAACAACAACAAAGTATTCAAACACAATACAGCATGTATGCCTCGTGACTGACAAATTTAACATAGAGTCCTAATGTCACTGGCTATTGCAAGTATGTATCATTGATATCAAGAACACTATAGATAGGTCCCAAGGCAAGCGTAAACATACCGTTACGACGAAGCAGAGTACTGTAATTTTTTCGCCCAGCGCATTAGGTATGTTTTTCTCTCTCACTCCAAATTTGTGCTCATTTTGTCATTTACGCACGAGAGGGAAATGGAAAAAAAAAAGAAAGGATTTCTAAGAAGATGTGTACCATTTTAATATCATTTACAAAACAGACTATTAATACTTTTTATCGTTATTTTCATATGACATTTATGATTAATGAATGAGGAGATATTCATCATTGATCTCTAGGCCTGCAGTTGAAAGAATGTTTATATATTCGTATTACTGCGCCATGGGCGGACAATTTGTTATACCAATGCTATTGATATGTCAATTTACTTCTATACCAACACTTGAAATCTCCTGTTATTATATATATATATATATATATATATATATATATATATATATATATATATATATATATATATATATATGAGTGTGTGTGTGTGTGTGTGTGATTACGACATTATTTTGCTTTTGTTTGCTCCATTCATAATAATCTTGGTAAACACTAAATGGAGGTGCAATAACATCATATCCTAAATTATAAAGAAAATCTTTTATATATTAACCCACGAGTTTCAAAACCTATCAAGCGTTATATAACCAATCGCACCCCACAACTCCCACAGAACATTTCCTATCCATGTTGCGCAATATCGAAAGGAAATGATGTTCTTAATTGCATTTCCTACATCAAATCATTATAGCAATGCCAGATACATTAATTTTCCCAGACAGCTAATTTGGTGCAGTCTTGTAGGATTCACGCAGGAAACAAATAGAAGCAGGGAGATTATTATTCTCGGTATTGATTCTTGAGTAAAGCTAAAACACTAAATAAGGATGCCAATTTTTATGTAGCGATACAATGTCAATGGCAGGAATTACTCATACTCCTTGTACGTGACAGCTACAATAGGCATGTGTACTCCCGTCAACAAGATTTCAGAAGCTGAGAGATGCGATTGACTTGACCCACAATTATGAAGTTTAAATGATTAATGAATTCCACCAAAGGTTGTTATAGTTTGGAAAAGTGAGGAAATAAGCATATGCTTCAAGGTTGACGGTCGTTTCTTAAGTAACAAGTTAGGAATGGAGGCATACTATTGGTGAAACTTAAGTTAGACTTCTATTTCATTCAGTTATATTTATGTATTCTAAATAGAAGTTTACTCAAAATCGGTTGATGAGATCTAGGCATGGAGAACGTCATAATTTTGTTATCATAAACTGCAGTTTATATGACACAGGAAAGACGATTTAGAAAGTTTTTACACTTACAGGACATTTTTTATTGGAAGTTTTTTTTTTTAATTCGCTTGTTTAAAGTAATGTTATTTATTCACCTTTAAATCTCTGCTTTGTATGACTCCTGTTGTCTTCGTGCTTAAAATCTCATATGAGGATGGTTTGTCCCGTAAGTCGAAAATGTTTTACACAAGTCTATTCGCACCAAACAATGCAGGCCTTTGTGATCAAGGTAAGAATTCAGAGAAAACAATGTAAGTAATTTGAATGGTACTGATTGTAACAAGAACGACACTCATAAATATGACAAAAACCACACATGCATCAATCATTGAACTGGTACCTGTATTTGAAACTAGTACAGTGCTTAGTTTTCTAAAACAAAGATCTAGTTTTGAAATCCAGTAGTACGCCTGCGCCATCTGGACTTAGGTCACAGTTATCAACTTCTGGTCAGTACCTGATGTAGTCCCTATCAAATTTAGAACATTTTTTTGTTTCATGTTTTGGTGGTGATGTTAGAGTTAGATTCGGCAATCTCGGTATTAATTTAAATGTACCTGTTTATTCTGTATAATATTACCATTATGGTGTATGTGTGTGTGTGATTGCGCACGCGTCTTTAACCGAACGTAACGCGAGAGCCACGAGAAACCCCGTGTCTAAAACCGGGCAGTATATTCACTAATGTGAATATTAGTTCGCTATTATCCCCCAAGTTAATGTACATGGATCTGCTTTAAGATTCGTCTATAGTCCAAAATGTAGATTACGGTCAACCCATGACATTTGGGATAATCGTGGATGGATATGGCGTGAGAGGGAGATGCAGATACAGAGAAAGTCTCAACAAACTGTTTGACCCAACACGATCGTCTCTATGATTTCTTCTAAGAAAAGGTTGCATTCTGTTGCACAGAATGCTAGAGAAAAGGTTGCATTCTGTGCAAGACTGTATTCTCCACTTCCATGTCTGGGCAATATTCCAGGTCAACCTTTCCGAGACTTTAGGACTATTGGTAATGCACAATTCATTACAGGTGGAGGGAGGATGGTACTTTAAATTATGCAGAAAAAAATGACTAATAAACATTAAAGTAATAGTGATGTCACATTTCCTTTAATTAACTATCCTGTAACATTTAGCAGTGCGTGTGTGAAAAAATAACTTTGTGAATGAATAATATGTAATAAAAGCAATTCTGTACCCTTTTGTCCAAGGACTTTGATGCAGTGTACGCAATATGGAGTCTGTATGCAGCGATACTGAAATGCCATTTATTTATATTTACTCCATGTTGAAGCATAAAAACGTGATTTTGAATAAAACTTTTAGAAAATGATCAAAAGGTGTTGTTTTCTGTGGATACTGTTTCCAAAATAAAATGGATTCTAGTTAGTCCTGAACAACCTAGATACTAGATAGTAGTTTGTAAGAAAGGTACAAAGGCATGTACTGACAATAAACAGCATATTATGGTGAAGACAATAACATAATTCCCCATCTACTTTATTAAAGGCATCCAACCTAAGTAAAAACGAATGAAATTATGTATTTATTTTTTCAGTTCACGATTACTTAATTAGATGAATAATTACGATTCAGGCTGTTTCTGAGGCCGAAATCAGGCTAGTATCGGAAATTTTGTGATAAAAAACGCGATTCTGAATTATTGTCTGCAGACAAAAATTCGCAGTTTGCCACGCCTATATTCATGTAACCTCTGTGTTGACCTCTCCCAAAGATTAAGAATTTTAGCCATGCGCAAACACGTGTTTACAAAATAATGGCGTGTTCACAACTAGATCGAAAACCAAAACTTAGATTCTGAAAGGAGGGGAAAAAAAAGCTCTTTGGGCAAATTATGGCAGCACACGCATATGTATTGGTGACCAGCATGAACGATGGAATAAAAAGAAGTCCACTTTGAGCCTGGAAACTAATCCAGAGGTCGCCAAATTCTTGCTGGATACTGGTGTCATGGTGAGTCTCAATTTTGCAATGAACAGTCAAGTTTTTATACCGCTATTTTATATCTGTATTGTTAACTCTTTATCAAAACTCTTAAAATAACATATTTTATATAAACTGGCATTATTCCATTTAGCTTGAAATAAAATGTCACAGCCCTGTAACAATATCGCTGAAAACCGCATGTACGTACACCATTGCTGCTATTTTTGAGGCCATCAAAAGGGGTATTAATAATCATCATTTTCGCTCGCAACCATAAGACTTTATTTAGAGGCAAGCAGTCACTTCTGTTTTTTTTTTTTTTTAAATAATTTTTTTTTATATATAATGTAAATGGTGATGGCTGTAAATGAAAGTAATGCAATACAGTTAAGTATATATTATGCTATTTGTAAAGTATATAATATTATTGTGTCTAATAAAACATTTATTTTCCCTTGCTATATTAGGTAATGAATTGAATGGCAGTGCAAGGAAAACATCAGAAAAATGTCACAGAAGACATGGCCACAACTTCTACACCTGGGCCAACAATTCATAGGATACAAATTCCTGCTGTGTCTGATATAACCACATCATAATCAGATATGGCATCTGTGTAAGTATTACTACATTTTTTAAAATTTTTTTATGTATATTTACTTGTTTACAAATAGTTTGGTAGATGCACATCAAGGATTTACCTGGAAATGTATCATTCTATATTAGTTTAATAGTTTGCAGTTGGTAAAGATTGTACATTTTGTTAAAATCTGGTTTGTTTTATTTAGAATAATATTTTTGTTGTAAATTGTTTGTTGGCATATGTCTATTTTTTGTTATTGATATGTTCCTCATCATGCTGTATATATTTTAGTTAAAGGGCCTGAAGGGAGAATAGTCTTTGACTAAATTAGTCAACCCTTTAAATAAGTTATTATTATTATTTCTTGAAGCATTATCATTCAGGTCTTGATAACCAAGATGAATGATAATTTCTTTTGATACAAAACTAAAGATTCCCAAGTTCAACATTAGTACTTACACATTTCAAAATTTTATTTTAAGGGATTCAGTCTTGTCTGAAGTTGATGGAAAAGTCTAAAAGTTTTATCAACCCATTTGAGAAAGTATACTAAGAAAAAAAATTGTGATACATACATAAAAGGGAATATTTGAGTTAAGTATCCTAAAAAAACAACCATTATGATATATGCATGATATATGTAACTAAACTAAACTAAAAGTAATGTATAGTATAGTATTGGTATTTGTGGATGGTATTTGTGTATGAAACAGAAAGTTGTTCCCACAAAAGCTTTCTTTTCTGTGTACATGTATTATCAAAAAAGTAAAAATTGGGTATTTACAATTTATCTTAAATATAGTATCAATGCATAATTGAAATAATGAAGATATACTGGTTACCACAGAAAGAAAATGAATACATTATATTATAAATACAAACCACATTGAGGCCATAGTTATGGTTTGTCCATTTAATACACATGGAGAGGGCAAGGGGGGGGTTTACCCAAATGCATATGCTTGTGTATGGGGGTGGGTGGTCTACTGATAATATACGTACACATATACCTCGATAGTAATTTGTCTAATAAGTAACCTGCTTGACTGGGTTCAGTTGGTGTTTGAGTTTTAGTGGACAATAGACAAACCTTTTAAAGTTATGCTGCTTATTTCTTTGATGCAGCCAGACATTCAACATTGGTGGACTATCTGTTACATTAAATACATATTATTGTTAATCCTTGATCTTTTCTGTGTGGATTAAATATTGGCTGTTCTACAGAATGGGGAGGGCAATCACATGTATGCAGATGGTGTGTGTGTAAATAAAAAGTATGCATGTGTACAGGGAGGGGGTCAAGCTTTGCCCGATTTTTCCATACATGTCCATAGTTGGAATCAGATTTTGTTTCTGGACTTTTTACTTTTTTGCTTGCAATCTAATTCACACCGGTCTGAGCTATACACATACATTTGAACAATTGCAAATGTAGGATAAATTGGGGATGGAAGTAAAAAGTGGCCAGGAGGAAAATGATGGGTCAGAAGAAGGAAAAACTCCCACTTTTACCCTTATGCCGAATGATGTTTCTAGCACACCTAGGTGTATATCTAATCAAATCTCTTGGAAACAGATGTATTTCAATATATTCAAAATTAGTCCACAAATGCACTCCCTACCCCCGGTGACAAGGAAAAAAAAATAGTATGGGTGGAATGAGTTGATTGTTCTCTGCCTGTATAATGCTACTGTACATTGGCATTTTCATCGAAACAGACTAATGGGGATTTATAAATGTTAATAGTTCTCTGCATCTGAATCAATTTATTTATTTAGTCCTTTTACTTTGTTTCAGAAGTACAGCAGAACTGGAGAATTTCCAGAAGTTTGATTTTATCGTATGCCTCCAAAATTCATTCTTATAAGCCATCAGCTTTCAGAGCTAGGAATCTGTTGGCAGCTCTTGATTATAACAATCATATTGACAGATGTGATTGTAAACACAGATGGAACAATAAGGTAATAAACTTTATTCTTGTTAATGTAATAATTCATCTTTGTTAAAATATTAATGCTTTACCTGAAAGTTGATAAACCATCTGTTTGTGGTACAATTTTATCTTTTACTGAAGACATTTTTTAAAATAAATTTCAAAAACCAATTTTGGTTAGAATTAGTCTAATGTAATTAGAAAATTCTGTAAAGACTCTAAACATTTTTAAGATATATGGGTAAAATACAGCTTTGCTATTTTGACATTTTCATCTGTAGCAAAATGATTTGTTACATGTAATTGTATGCAGTTTTTATTTGGACTTTTGAGAATTAAAAAAATATAAAATGACATTATCAGTGAAATGTTTGCATTTTCTTGTCAGATACCAAAGGTCATTCAACAAAAAAGTGAGAGATGGTCTGCATACCCAAAGAAAGCTGATCAACAGTACATGTATATTCCAGAAATAAATATGAAAATATTGAAATGAGGTTAGATGATAGAGTTGGCATGAACCAGCCAGTTGTTTTGGACATAAATGATCCTAGGTGAATATCTGATGTACTTGCTCCAATACCACCACCACCTGCAGAAGAGATTGTTACAAAGCAGAGATCTCATTTTAAGTTAAAATGATTTAGGCCTTTTAGTCCAGTAATACCTGTTAATATCAAATTGTTATGGAGAGACTATTCTAGTGATTGTATGGTAAGAAATGTTCTCTACCATGGACCCATATAGACTTTGACTAAGTCTTTTTTGAAGTGCCTACCATGAGCTGAAGTCCAGCATCTGTTTGATTTCCAAGTAGCAGTATATCTTCAGACCACTGTTGATTATGTTCTTAAAGCTTTTAAAAAAAACATGCATTTTAACAACAAGATGTAAAACCTTTTCTAACTTTTCATACCCATTGCATTTATACTTGTCTTATATGTATGTTTAGATTGAGGTAAATGCAGTGTATTTTGGCCATATGATGTATAAAAAAAGCACAGCAGAGGCTATACATTGTAAATCATTTAATCTTATAGAAGTAACAAGATTAAAATCATGTAATTACAAATCTGTATTATTGCATAATAAAGTACTTTTTAATAATTTTATTTTCTAAATGTTTTGTGTAAAATTGCAGTCAGAAAGATTTCTAGTATACTTTGAAAAAGAAAAAAATGTACATTGGAGCAAATGACTTCAATCCATACTCTTCATCTTGATTTAATTGCTCCCGCTAAACATGCCATTAAAGGTTCACATACAGTTTTAAACTGATTTTATAAAGAAAATAATGCTGTTAACTTCTGTCTTTTTTTAATTAAAAAAATAAATAAATCAGAAATGATATTCACCGACTATATTTGTTAACAAATTACTATTTACATACTGGTGTTGACCGTTCCAGTGGCCTAGTGTTAAGAGCATCCACCTCATATGCAAGAGGTTGGGGTCCTTGATCCCTGGCCAAGTCATACCAAACACATAAAAATGGTATTAACAGCTGCCTCATTTGGTGCTCAGCATTAAGAGGTTAGTGTATGGACTGGTCGTCCTACTGTCAGGATAATGTAACTGGGTGGGATGTCATGCTACATGTCTGCGGCATGATGCCTTAGTGCTAGACATCACTATAAACTGCCACACTTCAAACATCATAGCAATATCAAAAATTGTTCAAGGTATGTTAAAAATCCAAATCACACACACTGTTACAATTTTGAAACAGAATTTGGCATATTTCCATCACTGTATAGTAGGCCCAATTTCGTGAACTTGAGCAGTGATATATTGTTGCAAACAGGGTTAATGGTCAGTTAGCAATTAGAACACCCCTGTGAATGTGTAAGAGTTTGTTTGTCTGTGTAGGCTAATTAGTATCAACACTGGTAGCATGACCCCTGCATTCCTGAATTTGATATGTATATCTGAGCCAGTTTTGCATTGTACTTCGTACATTATATATACTAATCAGTATATGTGTGTGTGTGTGTGTGTGTGCCTAGCTACCCTAATTTTAAAAGAAATGCAATAGGAAACATACATGGGGGTGAGGGCATGGGCTTAATTTCAATATTTGTTTCTCTGCAGTAGTTTGTTTAGGTGATGTACTAAAGTTTGGCATTGAGTAAATGGTAATCACTTTTGTCAAAAGTATAAAAAATAAGCACAAGATACTAAAACATCAATGTAATTTCTATAGAACTGTCTAGTATTTTGGAATGGGATGTCTGTAATCAATCTGTTATAGTAATGGTACACTAGTTTCTCATATAAAATGTCTCTGAGAGACAAAGAGAAAGGAAGAACGGAGGCAGACATTAGACAGACTGGAGGCAATTGGACTACCAGTCCAGAGAAAGATCATACAGATGAGTAGGAACACAGGACAGGAGGAAAATCAATTACAGTCAGATGATAAAATAGGCCATAACTTGGTCGAGTTAAAGACGAGTGATAGGGTTTTAATTTGAGTTTCATTTGAGAGATGACTGTTATTTAATATTAAATTGTTGTTTATTTGACTTTCACATTTTGTGTATTCATTAATTTAACTGTTGGCACCACTGACTGGGAGCTCTGAGCATTGCATCTCTCTATCACTACTTCAATTCCTCATAAAAACAAGCCGGGAGGTCTTTTGTAATAATTTAAATAATATTGGGAGCACCCCTCCCAACCTAAATAACACAGAAAATCTCTATATATTATATGCCATAATTATTCTTAGATGATATCCTTCATTTTTATGCCTGACTGTACTCTTGAATTAAAGTTATGTCTGTACATGCACATTTGTACATATATAAGTTTAGTACATTACATAATATATAACAGTTTTACAGTGTATGCAGCTGTGTACATTCATCTGGGTATTTATATAAAGGGTATAATTATTTCTATGGCAAATGAACACATTAAAAAAACTGAAAATTTGATGCATTTAATTGGTGTCAAGTATATTTGATTTAGCTGTAATAAGACGGCTGATGATGAACATATTATGTGATATAAGTATTCAATGTTGCTTTTGATGAACTAGTATTTAAGTCTTAAATACCTTATTCTGTTTCCAGAGCCAATTTTTTTCACATGTAATTGAAATTAATGAGCAGTATCTGGATAGAATAGTATCCTAGTGTTTGTAGTTCTGTTGATATTTACAAGCCAATCTTTATTCATGAAACACTGCAACAAGTTTTGCTTTCTCAACTCATGACTATGCGTTATTTATCATTTAACTTAATGTGTTACTGTATATGCACAATTAAAATCATGTTCACCAGTGTACTTTCGTTGTTTACATCCTTTGCATCCCATGACAATGCTAGTCAACTTCAATTCATAGTTTTTAATAAGCAGTCTCCTCACAGTTGCTTTCAAAACAGCCATACATATAATCATTCTTTAGTGGGTAGGTAGCTAAAACAATTTTTAACAAAACTTGTTCATGCAAAATAAAAATTGCATACTACAAAAGAAATGCTTTATACAACTTAAAATAAACATAAATTTCATTATTCACACATCATATCATTGGATAGATCACCCAAGTCTTCCTTGAGTAAATCCAAAATGGCCAAAATTATTTATCCATTATACGCCATACACAACAGCTTGGAATGACATGTCTGTTGCCAGTACTTAGGTATCCATTAAGTCCATAAAATAAATTGCCTATTAGCAGTATGCCATTTAACCCCCGTGGTATTATCTTCTTCTGCTGCCTTTTAATAGTGGTTCTGATTAAAATGATACAAATTATCACATTTTTAGTTGGTTTATCTTACAACGTAACACAATCTCACAAACACGACAAGTAAACACTTTCAAGAATCGCCCCTTAAAGGAACCTCTTATTGTCAGGATTTTCCATTGTATTGACTTTTTTGCCTACTTCTTGTAATTTATCATATATAATGAGAAATCTATAAGCAATACATATATTGTGGGCGACTATAATGAACTAAGGAGAAGGACAGACGAAGAATAGGGCAATAATTACTCAAAAGCGAAACTTATGCTTACCTCGACTTCATGTGACACTACGACTACGGAGAAGATCGGTAAATTCCGTTTCTGCATAATTAATTAGCAATCCGTACAGAAAATCGTTATATTTTCATTGATTAAACTTACAGATGTACATTTTTTGAAACTGAATGACCTGTAATTACTCATTATTTCTACTCTACTTTTCATAATATCATGCATTTGCAAGAACAAAAAAGTCGAAAAACTTAGGTTGTATGCCTTTAATAATAATAATGAAATATCTTTGGCCCCTAACATTATGTTCCCCAAACTGAAAGGTCTGAAGTATTCATATTCTCTCCTCACACGTCTCTCTGTACATGCCGAATTATTGACTGTACCACAATTGATAGTTCATTTTTCTAACTTGATTAAGTAACGAATCTTGAGTTTAAATATCAAACCACTTTTGTGGTCTATTAATGATGACTTCAAGGCACAATGTAAGAAACCCATGACTTTGGTCTAATATTCTGCCACATTAAACTGCCTCCTTATATATATATATATATATATATATATATATATATATATATATATATAATCACACGCACATATACATATACACACTATATGTAACAGATTGAGTAGCATTAATTTTGGCGATGCATGCTTTGTCGTTAGAGATTATGTGTTCGTGTGTGCCGGCAAATAGACGAGTGCAGTTTCCACTCAGAACTGGGTTTCGAGTCTTTGTAGAGTACGAATTCAAAATTATATAATAACCTGTATTTGTATTAAAATATTAATTCTGCCTGCTATTATCAAGCATTCTTCTATAGAATCCAGGGATATAAATTTCCTTTCTTTCTGGTGTATATTTATAATTCTGTCTGTCTCTCTCTCTCTATATATATATACACACACACAATACTCTGAGCTTCAGCTGATCTCATAGTTAATTATACTTACATTATTTATAGATTAGAGTTGTCAGCTGAGCTAGTCTGTGTGATCCATTATGCTTTAGAATATTTGTGTATATATGTCCCTTTTCTATGTCCCTATTTCTTGTTTGTATAGTTTCGCCAAGGTGTCGTTAGGTAAGCAAGATGAAGAGATCTGTTCAAGAGGCTCCAAAATTTAGCTGAACTGAGTATGTAGTTATTTATAGATGGGATAGCTATAAATTTGACAAGTTAGCTACATTTTATATCCATTAGATTTGAATGTGTTTTTGTTGTTGCCGTTTTGTACTCTTTCATTTTAGGTTTGAATCACACCTGCAAAACAATATTTTTCCTTATTACTGAGGAAACATCCAGCTTTAGTTGGTTATACATGAAAATGAAGGCGAGTTTGACGATGTATGGTAGTTGTCAATTATAAGTACGAGACAAATATAATTCATTGTGAAGTAATTTGGCTTTGTTGATTGGCACACTAGGGGCTCATCTGGAGTTGAAAATTCCAACTGCTGTAATTGACACCGATTTAGTATAACGCATCTGTTGAATGTAAGACATTCATGTCCAACAGCTGAAATTTCTTAGTGCGTTTATAATCTCATACAAATACTGATTCAATGTACAACTCAGGCAGAGACTGCTTCCTTTTATATAAAAGAATTTTCAGCAAATATATAACAAGGTGAAAACTTAACAAGTATATTATTTTAACAGAATCAGTAGCCCATCGAAGGTGGGAATCACATTGAAAAATGGAGTGTTGGTAACATCACTGATAAAGTTATTATCTCATGTACAGGTTAAAGGTTATCACTGTTAACTTGCTTAACTATCCCCACCTGTTGAGAACAAAAATTTCATACTAGAAGACCCAAAATAATTTGATGCTGCTGCACAGTTCAGATTCAGTGATGAGTGATGTCATTCAAGTCTTGGGAGGTTCAGATGTATTTATGTGAGAATGTGTCATTTTTGTATAAGAAAAGAATTTTTTTAAAAATGTACATTTAAGTCGTATTATTTGTTGGCTTTCCTTAATGACAATATTATATGTATGTTTGTATTATGCACTTGACCTTTTCTAAATTCAAGTTAATGGGTCTACCTGACCAGTAACATATATTTTGTAAACAACATAATACATTTTGATTGTAAATTAGGGTTGTATCTTATTTCATGTACAATCCATTCAATAAGTTTATTTCCTTTCCACACAGTTATTTGTTTTTTTTTCTTACCCAAGGTGTAAGGCAATTCCAAAATGTGTTTACTGTAGATTGTGGAGACTTTGAGTATTGTACAGAACTGGTCTTTCTTCAGTTAATCCTGATTCCTGACCTTCAACCTTTAGACCCTATAATCAAGAGGCTTCTTTAACACTTATGCAAGTGATCCATAAAGTAAGTAAATGCTGAAAGTAGATATTAACTAGATTTATTGTGTCAGAATCAATTTGTCTTCTTTTGGTTACAGTTACCTTGACTTTTAACTGATAATAAGTTTTCACCTTACCCCAAGGTCAAGCCACTTACAAAGTCTGGTAACACACAACTTGAGTTATTGTGTGAAGACAATTTTTATAAAACAGATTGACAGACATGAAAACATACACTGTACAGTATGGCAGTTACATCCGAAATGGTACAGACTTGCTGCCACTACATTTACCAGGTAAATTTGTAATCAACAACTTTTTATTTTATAAAGAAAAGCACTTGTAGATTTGGGATTTTCTTGTTAATTCATTTATCTGGCCATCACTACATTTCCTAAAAAGCTGGATGCAATTCCATTAAGTATTCTACTTATTTCATCCAAGTATATGATATCAGCATTAGTGCTGTCACAAATGGCTCCCACCCCTTGGGACATAGCAAGGGGTCAAAGGTCAAATTTACAACATATGCTGTTACTATGAGTAATAGTATGTTTTAATATTTTCAGACCATATGCAGAAGCATTATATTGGTGACAAATCTCCCCATGATCACTGTCTGGGTGAGGGTGAGGGTGTGAGTACGAAGAGGTTGAGGCAGAATGGTTTTGGAATATGCATTAAAATTGTCGATATTGACAATGGCAAGCTAAAGCAATTGCCATTATTTGAACTGTAATGACTGAAAGTCTGGTGTAATTTCAGGAAATATCTTTGTTCTTAAACTGGATGAATACAATAGGTCAACTTAGGTCTTTTGCATTACATTTACATACACTTAATATCAGATTAATAGCATGGTCTGAAGAGTGTAGTGGTTATGGCCATACAAGGACTCTAACTAGCCTAATGGTTTGTATCATTAATTTTTTAAGGACTCTAACTAGTCTAGCCGTCTGTATCATTAAGTTTGGAGTGTGTGCCATGCTGTGATGCAATAGACAAGAGTTTGGATGCTAAAAGTAAACAGACCATGCATTACTCCCAGTTGTAATATAAAACATTTATTCATCATCAACCCTATAATGTTCTGACTTTGAACCATCTTCTATCTCTTCCCCCTCCTCCTCCCCAAAATTTTCATCCTCATCATACAGTGAAACAACTCCTGGGAAATTTAGGTCCTTTTCAATGAGATACTGCAGAATATTGATCCTTTTGATACTATCCTCACAATGTTTTTGAAGAGTTAAGTTATTCTCTATTGTCTGCAGAAAAAAGTCATACCCCTCTTTTAAGGTTTCTGTGTCATGACCAAGAATTAAAGGACAGGACCGTAAGTCGGTAATAATGAATCCTTTGTCATGAAGAAAGTTATAATTTTCGCGTAACAATTTCTTTCTTCTTTTTGTAACCAGTCTTATTTCTGCATAGTTGAAACTGTGATTTTGCTTCGGATTCAGTTCCAGCAGTGTCATCAATGTGTTGTAATTCCTCATCAATACTCTATTAGTTCCACGTTTCCCTGACACAATTAAAGAGGCAACATTCACTAAGCTTATTTGCCTGCCTAACATCACTTTTGTTTGTTCTACAGCATTCTTAATTCTGTCCAATGAATATCTCAACTGATAAGAACTTTCCAAAATATCGTAAGGTTTCACACCTTCATTGAGCAGATACTGGATCTTGTCTCTCAGCTCAACAAGATCCATTTGATGAACCACTTTCATCATTTGCTCAGTTCTACTTGGCGGTACTGCAAGTAGTTTTGAAACTAAATCATGAAAATCTTTATATTCTTTAAATATTTCCAGATAATCCCTGGGCCGAGACATATATTTATGAAACATGTTTTGACTAGCCCCAACGAATCTGAGGTCTGGTAATTTTTTCAAATTCAACTTACCACACAAATCTAAACGTTTGCGAAGATTCAATAATGGCACAGTGAGGCATTCCGGTATTTTAAGAATTTCTTGAGCAGTATAACCTGTCTCCATCAGAAGGTCCAGTTTCTTAACCAGACACTGGGCACTTACTGTTGCAAGCAGAACATTGTTACAATGTATTTTCCTAATGTCATCAAGAGAACATTTCAATCTATGGGCCAAATATTCGGTTTTGGAGCTGAATCCATGTAAAATCTCTTCATTAAACAGATCTTTCTTTACAAAATAGTTCTTTTTGTGTTTCTCATTGGCATGTAACAATAATTCAACAGTAATCCTCTTCCGGTCAACATTTCTAAGAACTTTAACCCTTTTCTCTATCTCTTGTGGTGTGAAATTGAGAATAATGGCGTCCTCTCTGATTTGATCCTCCGTACAACCAAGATCTAGAAGAAATTCTAAAGTTGCTTTCAGATCTTGTTTATCTGTTCTTGCATTTAACGTCTGCAAAAGTATAAAATCAATCATATAAGAATTCAGGTGTCAACAGAGTACAATGATTTGGAAAAGTCAAATTTTGATGGTACAACATGCCTACTATCAGAATACTGAAAGTTAGTACAACATGAAAAATAGTAAATTCACAGTAACTGCTGGAAATAAAAATGATGAACTATATACAGTACCATACTTCACAACAAAACTGTTCTAGAGCTAAAAAGATTACCATTCTTTACATGATCCAATGGAAACTATCCTAGGGCATACGATACCATACATCAAATAATCCAATGGAAACTGTCCTGGGGCATACAATGGAACCATACATAAAAAATATGGTAATCCAATGGAAACTGTCCTAGGGCATACAATGGAACAATACATCAAATAATCTAATGGAAACTGTCCTAGGGCATATAATGGTACCATACATCAATAATCCAATGGAAACTGTCCTAGGGCATACAATGGTACCATACATCAATAATCCAGCAGAAACTGTCCTAGGGCATACAATGGAACAATACATCAAATAATCTAATGGAAACTGTCCTAGGGCATACAATGGTACCATACATCAATAATCCAACAGAAACTGTCCTAAGGCATACAATGGTACCATACATCAATAATCCAATGGAAACTGTCCTAGGGCATACAATGGTACCATACATCAAATAATCCAATGGAAACTGTCCTAGGGCATATAATGGTACCATACATCAATAATCCAATGGAAACTGTCCTAGGGCATACAATGGTACCATACATCAATAATCCAATGGAAACTGTCCTAGGGCATACAATGGTACCATACATCAATAATCCAATGGAAACTTTCCTAGGGCATACAATGGTACCATACATCAATAATCGAATGGAAACTGTCATAGGGCAAACAATGGTACCATACATCAATAATTTCACGGAAACGATCCTAGGGCAAACAATGGTACCATACATCAAATAATTCAAAGGAAACTGTCCTAGGGCATACAATGATACCATACATCAAAAAAATCCAACAGAAACTGTCCTAGGGCATACAATGGTACCATACATCAATAATCCAACAGAAACTGTCCTAGGGCATACAATGATACTATACATCAAATAATCCAACAGAAACTGTCCTAGAGCATACAATGGTACCATACATCAAATAATCTAACATAAACTGTCAAAGGGCATACAACGGTACCATACATCAATAATCTAACATAAACTGTCCTAGGGCATACAATGGTACCATACATCAATAATCCAACATAAACTGTCCTAGGGCATACAATGGAACAATACATCAAATAATCCAACAGAAACTGTCCTAGGGCATACAATGGTACCATACATCAAATAATTCAACAGAAACTGTCATAGGGCATACAATGGTACCATACATCAATAATCCAACATAAACTGTCCTAGGGCATACAATGGTACCATGCATCAATAATCCAATGGAAACTGTACTAGGGCATACAATGGTCCCATACATCAATAATCTAACGGAAACTGTCCTAGGGCATACAATGGTACCATACATAATTAATCCAACAGAAACTGTCCTAGGGCATACAATGGTACCATACATCAATAATCCAACAGAAACTGTCCTAGGGCATACAATGGTACCATACATCAAATAATCCAATGGAAACTGTCCTAGGGCATACAATGGTACCATACATCAATAATCCAATGGAAACTGTCCTAAGGCATACAATGGTACCATACATCAATAATTCAATGGAAACTGTCCTAGGGCATAAAATGGTACTATACTTCAAATGATCTATTTTTCCATGTTGTAAGACATATATGCATCTAAAACAAATACATTATCAGTGTCCCAACACTTAGTAAATTGTAATATAAAATGCTATGATTGCTTTTTTTATTATTTGGCATGTACATATATTCTGATTTCTCCCAAAAAACATTAAAGAAAGGTAATTTAAAAAAAACTTCATAATTCACAGGCTAGAAGGCAAGGCTGTATGTACTATAATGTTCTGTACTTATACAGTACATATAGTGCCTAGCGTCACTTGATTCTTTATTTATTAGCGTATTTGCCGTGTTTTTGGACGTTAACAAAATTACTTTTTTTGTTGTCTGAACACATATTAAAAAATTCTTTAATTAGGTGTCTGAAAACATATAGGTGAAGATAAATTTATGTCTCACCCCGTTTATGATGGAGTTACCGTTAGCTCACATGAAGATGTGCTGTCATGAAGTAAAACAAGTATTTTGTCTAACACCACAGAAAGGATAATGAATGAAAAACAGACATTACTTGCCTATTTTGTCATTTTTATACATGTTCTTCCACCAGAAAACATAGCCATTTTCTGAAAGAAACGCCATATTAGTAACCTTGCAATCCAGTTTAACCCTCTGCTAATCAGTGATCATTAAGATATTATAGCAAACTAAATAAAAGATTTTCGAATAAAATTCTTAAGATATTTATATTAAACATTTAATATCAAGAGTAGAAATACCGGTAGAATTATGATGATTAATTGTAGGGCAACAAGGGTGTAGGGCCTAACCAAGTAGATAATTTTCGCAGAGTACAGAATCAGAGTATTTGGATGTACTATTTGCCATATCCGGGCATGAACCGAGTAGAGGTGCGACTCCGGAGAGTACTGTTTGTTTTATTATCGTATGCAAAGCTTAAACTTTTCGTGTACTGTATATGTCGCCTATAAAATGAAAATTGTTATTATTAACTAAAATTATTATATATTAAAAAACATTTTATTTTTAAAGTTCGATATTTATTGAATTATTTTACTTGTAACCATTCGTGTGTGTATTATTTGCAGAGGCGAATAATTCCGAATAGTACCAAAAACCCGGATATTCGGCCAAAGCAAATCTCCGAGGCAATTTCCAGTTAGGCCCTACAAGGGTGAGATGCTCCATAATATGTTGGTATTTTTAAAAATAAAGGTGATCTATCGTGGTTCTCTCTTTCTTTTTTTCCCTATTTAGCCAAGGGTATCATCAAGATAAGCAGAGCTTGCTAATTCAAAACAGTCGACTGCTCAAAGATTGTTTTGATGCATGTTGGAGATTTCATGGTGTCTAGGCAATAATTGTTAATATTTATAAATCGCAGGATTTCTTTGACTGGTGTGTTCAGAAATAAAGACAGCCATCTGGATTTCATTAAAAGAGCACATGATGTAGCAAACATTTTGCACCCACAATTAAATAATTATAATCTACCAAGAGGTTTATTACCTGTAGAACAATAACTATGTTTAAACTTCATATATAATGCCTCAGGAATAAGTAGCTTGTTTTGTTGCACAATGCCAATGACTTTTACTAATCCATACCAACTATCTGATGTAGTTTTTAATGATATAAAGCAGGGGTCATGGTTTCTAATCAAATTCATAACTGTCACACATGTCGGAAGTGGGTTTGTATGTAATAATGTTTTTAGTGACAACCAATTATATTTTTGTTAGTTGAATCAAGCGCTTAAAATATAAAGTATAAATAAAATACCCCCCACCATCAAAAATTTGTGTGTTGTATAGCTGTTCTTGGGAAACATAATACTATTAGTACTGTAATAATTTTGGTGGGTAAGTTTACCATATGTTATGCAACACTGCCTAGTTTGTGGAGAGACTCTCCCTTGCCAAATTCATCTCCAAAGAGGCCAATAGGCCATCCACAGAAGTGACCTTGAATTAATGATTCTGAGAATGCATCACAAAAAGAACCATCTATGAAGAAAGCAGCTCTAGATGATGAGTATGATTATCTTGAACCCATGAGTGTTCCACCCGGTTCTGTATGTGGTCACTATAAACATTATATATTAAAGCAAAAACAGGATATTAACAATGCAAAAATTATGGGAATTAAACATACAGTGAAAAAATTCAAAATTACGAAATCCAGAGCGAGTTCCTGGATCAAAATTTACATTCCTGCAGATATGAGCTTGAATAGACATTTGTTTAAGTGTGGATGACCCATTTCATATGGACAAGCTATGGATGACAAGACAGCTGCTCACTTAGTGTGACTTGCAAATTCCAGTCAGTGTTGAGGGAATATGTATATATGCCAGGAGATTGTTTCAACAGAATTTCCAGATAGCAAATTATATGCCAGTCTTTCTTGGGGAGAGATTTTCATGAAAAGACATGATTTTGTGCTCAGAAGCAGGCCACACATTGAAGGAAAAGCACACAATGATACTGAAATCATTCAAGGCATGTGGCAATGTCATACTGTGTGGAAGTGAAAACGCACTTATATGAAATGACAAACAATAAAACAATATGGATGATGATAGTGGTACCGAATTCGAATGCTTTCACCAGAGAACCTAAAAATGTCTATGGACAAGCTACTTGAATTTGAATAATATATTTAAATGTATTACAGCATTAAATAATATTTCTTTTCATTCTTTGATATTATTATTTCTTGTCTATCAATCCTCTATCAATCTATCTGCATACTTACATACATGCATGCATGCATGCATATATACATACACACACATACATAAATTACATACATACATATATACAGACAGACATACCATTAAGAATTTTAAATTATATTAGTTCATGGAAGTTAATGATCACATTAAATAATTGGCGACCAAATGAAGCGAATAGTGTACAAGTTAAATTGATGGCAAACAAACAGGGAATTGTACATTAAAATGATGCAGAAAATCTTCCAAGATGTGTCCGAAAACATTATTTGTAGAAAAAATTATAGCAAAGCAACATCTGAAAACTTACAAAGCATTTATATGTTACGTGTTTTTTGATTTGGGTCATTTATTTTTTATTTTAATTGTTTGTTTGTCAGATTCAAATTTGACATTTTAAGTTTAAGATTCATTCATTGGGAGATGACCTGTACTTTACAAATAAACACCAGGTGTTGACCTCATTTCTGACCTGGCTTCAGAGTTGTAAACAAGCTTTTAAAATGATTGGTTGATTCTAAGGATATTATGGAGCTTTCTTATAAACATCTTTCTATTTTTAGTTGGATCATACGGTGTGTACGAGATTTTTTGAACGTAAATTTATTCTAAAAGATTCTAGAAGATCATGTGGCCCCTTTCGTGTTTACGTAAAAACAGGTATATAAATTATGTTTTGGAGCGAACTATTTAGTAAAAGTTAGGCTGTTAGAATACTAAGTTGTGTGTCATTTTGAGGTATTTTAAATTACCTTGTACTGGAAATTACTTTAATTCGTTTTGGATCAAGAGGATTTATTTTGTTATTTATCTGGAAAAGAATTGTGCTCATTGAATTTCATTACGAAGAACTGACTTCATCACATGACATCGTCTTCCATCTTGGATGCTTCACTAAGATTAGAACTTGGAATTATTTGGACATTTTATTACCAGGACTTTTGCAATTTCACTAGTGGATTATATTTTGAATTATTTTTGGATTAATTTTGGAATTGATTCTTAAAACCGTAAGTTTATTTTTCTTTTCTGGAAAATATTTGTGCTCAATAAATTGTTTATTAAGTTTTTACAAGCTTGTTATTTTCACTCTATGTTACTGTTTATTCGAGCCTAAGCATGTAACATATATATTATATTTCCAAAAAGAAAACAATGTTTGAAAACACACAGTGTCTGAAAACATATGGTAAATAAGGTAGATGCAGATTTTGCTTTATTCACATTTTAACCAAATCACATTCTTCCAGATAATAATTCAACTAGTCAGTAATGGCTGTTTAATTTACATCAATGGATTCACAAGTTAATCTCTTTCAATGATATAAGCTATGCTAAAAATTAAGGAATCTTTATAAAAAGATTGGCACAAGCAGTGACACTGTTACCTGTTCACGAAAAAATGGTAATAATAAAGGCTAAAATTCTGAATATAGATCAAATAAGTATCATCATCAATCTATGCTACATTTATATTTTAAAAAAATATATAATTTTACACACAATGGAAAGCTGGATATTTCATCAGCTCCTTTGTTTATAAGTGGCAGATTTATGATTTGTTTTCTGACAATCATTAAACCCTGAAACTGGCTAGGGTTAAGAGGGAATTTTGAGATTAAAATCCTGAAACTGGCTAGGGTTAAGAGGGAATTTTGAGATTAAAATCCTGAAACTGGCTAGGTTTAAGAGGGAATTTTGACATTAAAATCCTGAAACTGGCTAGGGTTAAGAGGGAATTTTGACATTAAAAACCTGAAACTGGCTAGGGTTAAGAGGGAATTTTGACATTAAAATCCTGAAACTGGTTAGGTTTAAAAGGGAATTTTGATGTAAAAACCCTGAAACTGGTTAGGGTTAACATGGAATTTTGACATTAAAACCCTGAAACTGGCTAGAAGAGGGAATTTTGACATTAAAATCCTGAAACTGGCTTTGGCAAAGAGGGAATTTTTTTACAGGCAACTATATGAGTAAGTTAATGTGTAATTGCCTTTCACTACGTAATATTAACACAATTACTTTAGTTTTGTAAAATGGGGTGTAAGGCCATTTACACCAATGTAAACAGCAACTTTTTATGGTATCAGCATAATTTTATAAGCATTATTTCTGAAACTTCATTACTGTATTTTGAATTTATCATTAAAAGCATTATGCAAATATGCTCAGTAGCCTAATTGCGAAAGTTGAATTAAACCCTATTGTTCTTCATTATTGTCATACTGGGATAGTATTTTAATTAGTTAGGTTTGTACAATTTCAGGGCAAAACAAAAATGAAATTAGCGGTTCACACAAAAACAAAAATAGGTCAACAGGGAGAAGTAGCGTT
The DNA here is from genome assembly GCA_029339505.1 of Unio delphinus. Lineage (NCBI taxonomy): Eukaryota > Metazoa > Mollusca > Bivalvia > Unionida > Unionidae > Unio > Unio delphinus. The sequence goes on from JAQISU010000111.1 coordinate 1,042,562, forward strand.
ACAGCGATCCATGAAAAGATTATGGGTACCTGTTTTTCCATGGCTATTTTTGATGTTGGAGCGTCATATATCCTCTGTGCTGGAGGATTCTGCTTTGTTAGTTGGATTTCATCATTTGCCATTTCTTTGGTGCTGTTATCTAAAGAATACGGCAAAGTCCTGAGCTTTGAACTAAGACATCTAGATGACCATACAAAGCACCTTAACCTTCGCACTCCCACAAACAGTGGCACTTTTGATATCTGTGTTGCCATCATACTGGTTTGGGTTTACCTTTACAAATGAAACACAGCATTAAAACATTAGATTCAACTATTAGAACACTACTACGGATATATAATTAGTTGGACACTCTCTCTCTTCTTTTTCTAGGCCTTCTCTTAAAGCTGCAATGTTTACTTAAATTTCTGAATGATTTGTGCACATCGTTTATGATAATTGAAATAATTTGAAATTCAAACTCTCCACCCAATCTGCCACTTAGGAATACTACTGAACAATCAACTGCAATCATATATATACCTCAGCTTGTGCTGCTTTCATTAATTCAAGTCTTTTACTTCTTATGACAGGATTCAGTATGCAAGATATAACATTAAATATATTTGACAAGTTATGTAAACTGTGAATTCAAGTCTCAAGCTCAGCCGGTGTGGGTATGTGAAAAAGGTTGTCAGTGGCTTTCTGTAGGTCCATGACTCTTCCTAGTGGTCTAAAGTGCTCTCTGTTATGGATCACTGCCATCTCACCTCTGTCTGCATGGGTTTGAGTTTCAGATTTCGGCCAACATGGGTATTTGAGAAAGCTTGCCAGTAGCTTCTTGTGGGTCGGTGTTTCTTTCCGGGGTTTTCCCCAGGTTCTTCCTCCACCATTATTACTGGCCGCCATGTATAGCCAGCCTATCGTTTGCTGAAAAATGGTGTCAAACCCTACTCCAACAACAACTTTCTAGATTACCTCTTCCTCTATCAAAATATACAATGCATAACCTATGTGCTGAAAAATTGCATTAAACCCATAAAAATAAGTTACCTGGTAGCTAAAACATCATCTGGATCACTGTGACGTGATTCATACAAATACTAGTGCTGCATATTGGATTGAAAAGGCTAGTAGCAGTGTCCCCATTTTGATAAATCTGGGGGACATGCATCATTTTAGATGGAGAAATGAAATAATAGTACATAATGCATTAATTTTATTTTAAAAAAAGATAATCTTGGTTGCTTGTAAGGTTTTGCCACTTTACGCTGTACTATCACTTTCCTTCAAAAATTTCATTATTGCAATAAAATCTTTATCATGTGCTCAAATATCTATGAAAATATTATTTGGTTAACCTTAAATGAGCGGTACCATGGAATTTTATTTTTCAAATCTCACTCCCTTATGTAACTTCTGGTTACACTCACTATCTACCAGCATTTATTATATTTTCTGAATTAATTTTCTTTCAAGCTAAAATAATAAATTAAATGATAAATTGTGTATTTGCATACATTTAGTCACTTCTGTCAACCTAAAAAAAAACTTCCTTACCGTATTGGTGACTATAGCTTCCAACATGTGCTACACTAACAGCCATCAGTTTACATTGCATCTACTAGCACAGACTTTGAATGCTTCCATTGTCAAACACATTGTTTTAAAAAAGATGTTCACTGTCACTTTACACTTTTATCACCATCATTAGCTTTGGACATAGCTAGTACTAACAAATACATACCTGGCATCTATTAGTAAAAAGCTGAAGTGATTATTTTTATTTCTGTTGAAAATGTGCTCCCATAAGGGTGTAATGGGTTACAATTTTGGAACCATGTACCAGAAAAACTCCATGCTCTATTGGTAACATTTACTACTACTATTACTACAACATGCATGTAAATACACATTATGAAACAAATACAGATAAATTTGGAAAATCAACAGTTGTCTTTGGGCAAAAAAGCTTACAAAAAATTGCATAGCCAAGTTTTCCAGTCATCCAGGAAATCATTGCAAATTTGCCCTAACATTTCTGTAACAAAATATACATGTAACTAACCATTAGCCCTGCTAATAGAAAATGTCACATGTTGGCATATTTTTTTTTATCCAGATTGAGATCAGCATATAAAAGATAATACAAAAATTGTCCTGTAGTCCAATAAACCACCCCCAAGCTATATTGAATGGCTGACAAGACTTGGTACTTCTGTTGCCCACCATTGACCAGAAAACTATTTCTATGTTTTTTCCAAGCAGTGTTTACCTTTACCCTCTGATTTGTTTCAGAGACCATTACATTTCATTTTTAATTTGACCGATAGTTTTGATACCAAAGTATGGTTTTACTTGGCCTGATCCACAGTTTTGAAGTAGAGGGGATTTTTGACTCTCAATCTTGCACCCCTAGGTGATACACTGTCCAAGATTTTAACTGTCTCAAGCTGTTGGATGATAAATATTCCAACCCCTGAACATAACACAAATGGATGCTCTGCATGTACAAGTGAATGGAATGATTATGATCTTCAATGTCGAGGAAACTGTATGGTGGTTTTAAATTTCTAAACAGTATTCCTTTAAAATTAAATGTTACTAATTACAGGTTATGTTCAAAGCATATTTTTCAAATGTAAATAATATGCTTTATCAATTGGATTTGCTGTTAATCTAAAACCTACATGCCTATGGTCAGGGCATCTGAGGATTAAAGACATAACATAAGTATATTTGTTTTATATCATAGTAATGTAATAAAAAGAGTTGATATAAACTAGATTCTTTCAAAACAATTCATATTTCTTAAAATCAGCTTCAGAAGCTATTATCAATGTCTACCTTAAGAAGTCAGTTTTCCGTGGGTGAACATCACAAAATAAGTAATCTTGGAGTCTTAGCTAGTAATTACAAGAGTAGTTCATGTATAGGATGGTATTATATCTAGATCAGTTTACTATTGTATTTTTTTCCAGTTGTATGTACCATATTATTTTTCCACTGTACCAGTACTTCATTAAGAAATGTGGAATTATCATAATTAATCTTTTAATGACCATAATGATATTAACATTTTTTCATTATTCATGATGAAATATAGTTTTTTTGTATCTCTTTATTACAAAATGGCTGTACAAGTCACAAATTAATGGTGAATATTACAAATATATCTTTGATCCTTAAATGTGTCATGTATACCAACATGGGCGAACAAAATTTAGATTAAAAAAAAAAATATAGTTTAGTTTTTTACCAATGTACATGTATGTGAATGTGTCAAGTACATGTATTCCTTTATATTAAATCCTACAATTTTCAGAAGCACAGAAGCACAGTTGTTTTCTGTCTTGACTTTATAATTTCTAATGTCCACTAAATATTTTCTCATTTGTTGAGTAAGTCTGTCTTATGTTTACTTCTCCTCTATGATAAATATCTTGTACAGGTATTTTCTGCCTATTACATCAACAGTACAGCTAGTAAATCAAGGGTTTCACTGTTAACACTTTCTATTTTTAACAACAGGGTCTCTAATATCATTACAATGTTTTTCAAAGCATCAGTTATAGTGTACCCATAATCAACCCACTTTAGTTTCAGTTTTTATAATTTGTACAACAACTAGAATACGCTTAGCAAATTCATCTTCGATAAGGTACTGATCATTTAATTTTTATGATGGGGTTTTGGGCTGTGATTTTTATTTCAACTCAAATATTTTATTTTTATTTTGTCAAGATATTTAATTAATATTTTATCCAAATAATATCATGAATATATCAGACAGAAGCTAAACTAAAAGAACATGAACAGCCATGGCCACAGAGCACTGAATTGCTGGTCCTCAATATAATTAGAGTGTACTATGATACATTGGATATTTTAGGAAATACCACAGTACAAACTTTTTTCAAGTTGTTTGTATCAGTAATGACTACGAAAAACATCAATGTCTTTAAAGGCCTTAAATTGAGGTGTTCATCTCTCAGTGACTTTTAATTAACTTTATCCACCGTGTAAACACCGATAATTTCTGAATCCAAAAGAATGTCACCAACTGGAAACTGTCTTTTTTCTAAGAACTACAGGAATTAATAACTTAACAATAAATTTAATGGTCTTTTACTTTGCAAATATACATTTCAAATAATATAACCCTTTGGACACTTCAATGGTCTCTCCCTAAAAAAGAATTAGTTGGAGAAGATGGCAACACATCATAAACAAGATAGTTACCATTGTAAACACTTTAATAAAATTTGAACCACAAAAGCAATATTAGTTTCAGCATGGGATAGGTGCATTTCTAGCACGAAACCATCTGACTTTGCAAGTTGTAGCTTACAGCTAAAATTACTATTCCATCATTAACAGCAGAAACTGGTAATTGTTCCTAATTAATCTGAAGAGTATTATTGAAAATCTTAAATGTTCAACAAATTTAAGTCATTCTGCCTGGTTGTATCCATATGTATCCAATTATTTGTTCTTTCTTATAAGGAAAAATATAAACACAAAATTTGTATCACGATAGAAAAAACTAATCAGTCTTATGAAAACTAAACAGTCAAATGCCTCAACAACATAATCATAATATAATTCTAAGACATTAAATTATTTCAATCCAGTTTCCTGTTGGTAACTATAGGAACATGTAGCCACTGAGATAAAAAATTCAAATTGATCGATAAAATGATGGATGTCCAATTTACATTTTTCTAACATGAATAAAAGACCTATCAGTAGCAGTAAATCCAGTTTTTGTCTCTACATCTATCTCAGATTGGTTTAGCGCTTATGCATATTATGGAATACTCAACACAAAAGAAACTTCAGAAAGTGCTAATCTATTTCTAATACATTTGGCACAATGAATCATAATATTAAAAATCTCTCAATACTATGTAATTGGAATGTACAAATGCATTAAATATCAAATGAAATTCAGTATTTTTGCATTCTCTGCAGTGAAATGAATGATAGTGAACGATAGACATCAAACATTTTACAACTAAATTGCATTTATATTTGACTGATGTGAAACACTACTGCACAAGTTCCAATAGCTACCCCATGCACAATGAACAGCTGGATAAGGTGAAGTGTTGGGGGAGGTTTATTTTCAAAATTTTAAAAGGTTATTAACTTTCTGCAAAGGGCACCAGAACAAATGTTTATATGTCTATTTACTCAATTCTGTACAATACCAAACAATAAATCAATGGTCAAATTTCAAGTAAAAATTTACTACATTTGCGTGTATCATTTTTTTTTTTTAAGCAAGGGAGGGTCTAATCTGGCCCTAATAGGTTCTCAGTAATATTTTGTACTATTTCTTCTGACATCCAATCACAGGATTACTGAGGTGTGATTTAAACTTGGAGATTTGTATAATGAAAAGAACACCATGCCCTTCCTTTTCTTTTTTGAAATAAATTTATCTTGTGATGAATGAAACAACAACAAAAATCCTGGTTGAAAATAACAATCTAGCCAGAACATTGTTTGACTGTTTAGACTTGTATATACAATCTTGGGTTTGGGTGGAATAGATCAATGGCACCATGAAAGGAATTCACAAACTTGGATTTAAAATGCTCTGGAAGCTATCTATTCTTACATAAACAAATCATTTGTTCTTAACATTATGTGTTTACATCATAATCTGATTATGCAGATATCTTGCCTGTGTACTGTATGCTCGGATCATCAGATGTTCATGCTACCGGATTAGCTACAATCGATTAACTTCCAAAGACTGGAACAGGAACAGCTGCAATCATCCAAGTGAAGAAGGTTTTGGGATTGTTTCTTCTTATGTATCCACAAAAACTGCAAAGAAAAGTGATTACCTTTGAATTATTCTATAAAAATACTAAGCCAATATAACAAAAAAAAGATCAAAACCAAATATCAGTCTCAATCAATACTCTACTATACTTATTTGATGTTACCACCACAAATAAAGGGCCATGAATGGCCGAGTGATCTAAAGCATTGTCCATTACGGATCACTGCCATCTCACCTCTGTTTTCGTGGGTTCGAGTCTCGGATTCGGCCAATGTGGATATGTGAGAAAGATTGCCAGTTGCTTCTCGTGGGTCGGTGGTTCCTTCCAGGGTTTTCAGAGTTCTTCCTCCACCATTAATACTGGCCGTCATGTATAGCCTATATTGTGCTGAAAAATGACATTAAACCATAAAAAAAAAAAATAATAAAAAAAGCCACCACTATAACAAACTAGCATTTGTTTGGTCCTCCAAAGTTGGCATTTAGTGGTGACTTATATAATACAAACAAAGCAGCTTTCTTCAAATGAAGTCAGTACCAAGCTTAAATAATAGCAATGGAAGCCGATCTATTGTTGCATTTTTCCAAACTGATTCAAACACTTTCATTGCGCTGCGAAAATTTCTACCTTGCAGGAAAAATGTTTAAGCTTATAATCGCTACCACAATCTGCATAGAAACAAATTAAATTTCAAATCTTTTTAAACCATTTACATTTGTTCACAAAGATGTTTGTTAAACTTTTGTTTTTATTCACGTTTTCATTTCCCTATCAACTGCCTCATCCCCTTGGTAGCCTCGGCAATATGTTAGCTGTCTCAAGTGGACTAAAATCTAGGACATACACATGCTACTGGATCAACTCTATTAAATACAACTATGAAGATTTCATTAAATTGTTTAATGACACGTTTTTTGACGATGGGATATATCAGTAGAGGACAAATAATTTTGTTAAATTTTTTTTTTTCTTCATACATTGTTTTTTTTTAAAATGATGTATATGAGATATAAATTTTATAACATAAGATCCATGCTAGAATTTATGGATTTTTCATATACATGTACACATTGTGGACTTTTCTACAGAACTTAAGTTGTCAATACACATGTATTTCAAATTAATTTGATCTTCAATTAACCCATTTTTTTTTTCTTCCTCAGTTTAAATCCTACACACTGATGTCAGGTTACATCATACAAATTTCAATTATATGTGAAATTTTATTTTTGTAACCCTCCCCCACTTATCTCTACATTCATTAACGATGGCAACATTACCTTTATAACATGGATACTGAGATAAATAGGTAGAACTATAGACAGAAAATAGCAACATTTTTGAAAATTGTCAACACAATATTGAGGCTGACAATGTTTTTGGCACCACATTTATTAATACCAGCTCCATCGCTGACTAATAAATTACTTATGCATAATACTTCAACTAATCTACATGTCTACAGTAACTGTTGTGAATAGGCGTACAGTCCACAAATAATGACTGTTGTAGTATCCTCGACCCACCATGAGACATCCCTTAATGAGGTCAAGTGCAACATGGTTTTAAGTTTAACAAATCCCATTCCTAACATTTTTCAGTCATTTAAAATCCAAAAGACACATCAATACATCCCATTTTTTAATGATACTTGGCGTCAAATATTATTAATTTAGACTGGTCCGCTGTATGTAGTTTCAAAATAGAAACTATGACAAGTGGTTTCACATTCAAGAATCCCATCAGTTTTCATGTAACTGTTTCATGTAAAAGCTATACAAAAATTACCATATTTACACATGTAGTCAATTTTTATTTGATTTTTTTCCCCTCAGCATTATTAAAAAATTAAGATTCAGTGAAAAATTTCATTTTGTATAGTTGTTCATTTCGTTCATTTTTTTTCCTAAAATGGTGTAAGAAGTGCATGTTATGCAAACCATGTTTTGTGTTGTTTTTGCTCTGACAAATATGTCTTGGGTTTTCTGCTAATAAGAAAATTTAAAAATATAAAAAATAATCTTTTTAAAAAAAAGTCCAGTAAACAAACATGCAAACTGCAGCCCTGAATTGAACAGCTAATACTCACTCCAGAGCCACAAAATTGAGGCAAAAAATGGCATTAGTTAAACTGGACATTTATATTGTGCTTTCTTTTATTTGAATTGTAGTATGTATTTAAATTTGATTTCACTGAACATTTCTAAAACAATAGTTACTGTTGCTGTTGAAAAATGATATTGACCTAGTTAATGTCATCAGGATATCAAAACAAGTGCATTTAGGTCATAAGAAAAATGGCGCACAAGCTGTGGACAAGCACAAAGTTAGGATGGTGTACTTAAATAGGTCACACAAGAAAGGAGATAAGTGTCCTCCCTTATATCAGTCTAAAGTACATTTATAACAAATATATTGTAAGCGACTATCATGAGCCCTGTGATGGTGAATATTTGTACACATCACACAAGCCTCAAACTATAATCAATACTTTGTGTCTCGATCTGAACTTAGATATATTTTTTTAATGGGTACCCTGCTGTTTTCTTTATTACCCAGGTTATTATCACAAGTACCCATTGAAAACTTTACTCATGATGTGTGAGGGTGGTCATCAATGATTGGCTATACAAATGTCGATCATAATGCTGCTCAGCTGCTCCACAGCATGCTGGCCAAGGCACAATGGTGATTTATTAGTATTTTATTGCCCGTTCATGAAGCAGTATCACCTAGCATAATTGGAGTGGATTAAGTCCACTACTGTTATGTGTGGGGTTCTAAAAATATTTGTGAGCTGCATTGTACTTGATACACCAGAATTATCTATTTCCAGCATGTCTTTAGCATATTTAGGTACTACTTCCAGTATGTTATCTGTCATTGCCTCTACCACAATGAACAAGTCTACGAGACTTAAATGAAAATTCAACTTCATGTAAAGCGTAACAGTTACAATTGTTAAAAAGTTTTTTTAAAAAAGGTTTAAAATGTGGCTCTTTGTAAAGATACATGTGCAGAGAGCATATTTGACCAAACATGACGATTAAATACAATTTGAACATTTCGTTCTTTTACCATCTTGAAATGCATGCTAAAATTATAATTAGGCCATAATCAAGTATGTACTTATCCTTCAATAAATAATGTATTGATGGCCGGAAAGATGGCCGCCATCGCTTGATTCCTTGAAAGTAGGCTCTTCTGACTTTGTACTATATTTGTGATATTTGTGCTTGTTTTCTGTCATCCTCTACATTCTTGTGTTTCATCATGCATTGGCTGTTCCGTTCGTGTGTGTTGGTTCATCTCCTTGTGTTGGAAGCGAGAGCAATTGGATTTTTTCTCAGCTTTTTCTCCCGCTGTTGAGACGTAATTTGTTTTTGAATAAACCGCCAACACGTGACCGCTTAAACTACGACGAATCCTCATTAATTCGATTAAATGACCACACCTTGGTTCTAGATACTACATTGTGCTCAAGACTGAACGACCTGGGAATTCAATCATCATTTCTTAAATGTAAACGGAAGCGGAAAAAAAAACGTTCCTTCAAAGCAGGCTGGCGTAGAACAGGAAGAAGAATTCCAGTTATCTCCCTCTCGCCCGTAACGGATAAACAACTTAAAAATTCTTCCGTTAATTTCAATAACCTGGTTCAAATTCCTCTTAAATCGTCAACCGTTGTGTCAACTGTCCCAGGGATACCACTACGTATTGCATTATTCAACGCTCAATCAGTAGGATCACCGGACAAGCGCAGAGAAATTGTTAATTTTATCAATGACCCGAATACTGACGTCTTCTTCCTGACAGAAACTTGGTTACATTCCGCAGGTGATGAATGTAAGTGTGCGGATTTAACACCCAGCGATTACTCCATCAAGTCGTTCCCCCACAACTCTCACGGAGGTGGAATTGCTGTAATTACAAAGAATTCCATGATCAAATGCCTCAAGTACAACACAACCTTCAACTTCTGCCACACATTGTTTGAACTAGTCCAAACAATGCTCACACTGGAACAAAGGTCAGTCCATTTTTTCTGTCTCTACCGTCCTCCTCCTAGTAGAAAAAACAAGCTGACCGAATCTCTCTTTTTGGAGCAGTTTCCAAATCTTCTAGAGTATGGAAATTCGATAGGTGGCAACCTAATTATTCTTGGAGATTTCAACTTTCACTATGACTGTCCTGGTAAACCAAATACGTCAAAACTCCTAGATTCCATTAATGTTTTCAATCTTAAACAGTCAGTTAACCAACCTACCCATAAACTTGGTCACATTTTAGACTGGTTTCTTTATAGACCTGATGATAATATTCTGCAATCAACTCTTGTATCCCACGAACTTGCATCGGATCACCTCTGCATTGTATGCCATCTCGACGTATCAGTCCCTAACCCTCCACCTCTATTTGCTACTAAGATAAACCTCTGTATGATAAATAGAACCAAATTCATGCATGACATCCAAGAAAACCTAACAACTTTCTTACACCCAACAGCGGAACAACTTGATAACTGCTTGTGTTCATTGCTTGAAAAACATGCCCCAGACACCAAATGCAGAGTATCAATAAAAAAAAGTGTTCTCCTTGGTATAGCAGTGTTAGGGACCAGCTTCGCACTGCTAAAAAACATCGCCGAAAAGCAGAGAGGCTTTGGCTTTCCACCACACTCACTATTCATAAACAAATCTATGAAGCCGCTAAGAAGAACGTCACAAACATAGTCCATTTAGCCAAATCATCCCACTACAGTACTAAGATCACGGAGAGTTCCAGCTGCAAAGAGCTCCTCGAGATAACTAACAAACTAATGTCAAGGAACAAATGTACACCACTTCCATCGACCTTCTCTCCACTAGACCTACCAGACCAATTTGCAAATTTCTTTAATGACAAAGTTCAAACCATTAGAGATTCACTTGACAGCACAATTTCAACTGATTTATCACCATACAGGTATGATGCAGAATTTCAGCAACAATCGTTAGGAGCATTTGAACTGGTTTCAATAGATTTAGTACGGACAATCGTGATGAAAAGTGCACCAAAGTCTTGTGAACTTGATCCAAATCCAACATCACTGCTGCTTGAGTGCTTAGAACCAATATTGCCTTCACTAACTGATGTTATTAATATCTCTCTCTCATCAGGGGAATTCCCATCATTTTTCAAAACTGCCATCGTAAAGCCACTGCTGAAGAAACCAACACTGGACCATAACAATTTAAATAACTACCTCCCAGTTTCTAATCTCCCTTTCATATAAAAAATCTTAGAAAATGTTGTTCTAACTCAACTTGTATCTCATTTGAATTCAAACAGCCTTTTTAGCAATGTATAGTCTGCATATCGTCCTTGCCACAGTATGGAAACTACTCTTCTGAAAGTATTTAGTGACATTCTCTCTGCTTTGGATAGTGGAAATATTACAGTCCTCACTCTCCTGGATTTATCTGCAGCATTTGACACAATAGACCATGATATATTACTTCATCATCTCCAGCATGTATCTGGCATTCAGAATATAGCCTTACAGTGGTTCAAGTCCTACTTAGTCAACAGGACACAAATTATATCTGCAAATGGAATACACTCCAGCCCAGTTGACGTATGTTGTGGTGTTCCACAGGGATCTGTTCTTGGACCTGTTCTCTTCATTCTGTACACTCACCTGCTCTCAAGTGTCATAGATCATCACCCAGTATCGCACCAACTGTACGCTGATGACACCCAAATATACAAGTCTAGCCATCCAACTGAAGTTGATGCTATCATCCATAGAGTAAAGAAGTGTATTTTGGATGTGAAATCATGGATGACATGTAACAAGCTGCAGATGAATGATGATAAAACTGAGGCTATTCTGATCACAACACAAAGACTTTCTCATTCACATCCTTTACCTCAGACAATAAATATCAGCAACACCAACATTAAATTCTCACAGTCAGTATGGAATCTAGATGTTACTCTAGACAGTACTCTCACATTGCACCAACATGTCATGAACATCTGCAGGGCTGCATATCTTGAATTGAGACGCATCAGTTCCATTCGTAAATATCTTTCAATTGATGCCACGAAAACACTTGTGTGTTCATTAGTACTTTCAAGACTGGACTATTGTAACTCAATTCTGTCTGGTTCATCACAATATTTACTCCAGAAACTTCAAAAAGTTCAAAACACAGCTGCACAGATCATCTTTAGAGTACACCAATCAGAGCACACCTCATCACTGCTCTGTACCCTACATTGGCTATCAATTCGATACAGAATCAAACACAAAATTTGTTCTCTGTGCTATATTTCAATGACAGACTCCAGTCCAACATACCTATCCAGCCTCACCAATGTGTATACACCAGCTAGATCCTTACGCTCTTCTTTTGATAATCGTATACTCATTGTTTCCAAGGTGAAAATAAAGTCATATGGACAACGTTCATTTGCATACGAGGGCCCGGCGACGTGGAACGAATTGCCCATTGAAATTAGACACAAAGACACAGTGGTCCCTTTTAAGAGTGCTCTCAAGACTCACCTGTTTCGACTTCAGGGACAAACTTAGCAACCTAATCATGTTTTGTATCTTATATATTTTCAGCATGTTTTTATGTTTTCCAATTTCATTGTTTTTGTCATTTGTTGTTCTGTAGTGTAGTCATATCATTAATGATGGTGTAAAGCACTTAGAGCTTTTAAAGATTAGGTGCTATACAAAGTCCTCATTATTATTATTATTATTATTATTATTATTATAACAATAAAAGTATTTGGGGTATCTGCTATTTACAAATAACCATCATTCCACAAGGTCACACATTATGCTGCTAATAAGGACGAGTTTTGATCTCAGGTCTATGGTGGCCAAGAATAGTTTCATAAATTGACTCTGTCAAGCTTCTTAGCTTAAGGCAATGGTGTGACTTTTTTTTTATAGCTATTATTGTTTACAATGGAAATTTATAGATATATTTGTTAACTAGCTGTTTCAAGCTTGTGTTGTTCTTGAAATTTTGATCCGAGATAACGCACAACTCCCATAGTTGCTCTGCTGCAAATAGATAGTGAAAAATCAATAGTGGGCAAGGAAGAAGAGCTAGCCCTATCCTCCACTGTAATAAATGTGTGTTCTGGGAAAGTAGAATATAACAAAATTAGTTTGGATGGCAACTATTTTAAATTGAATCAGCCTGCTTAGTATACAATGTTTTGCATAATTATGATGTAGGAATAGGGCTCGAGTTTCAACTGTGAGCATCACATGGTGTCAAAAATGACCGTTGAACATGAGAAATGAAGGTATAAATTTGGGGCTTGGTTCCATAAAGTTCTTTGCTATGTGCTGCTGTTGACTTCTCTTGCCCAGTGAATGATATTCTTATGCTTTGTTTAAATATAGCTATCCAAAAACATACACCTTTTGAACCTCACATATACTTTATTTTTTACTGATTTTTTTATATATATACTAAATTGGCAAATGTGGCATTAAATCTGTGTATAAAAGCTGTCCTTTGCACATTGAATGTTAACTTATATCGATACTCTTCCACAGTTATGTGTAATTAATATATTTATTGTATGGTCATTTTTCCGGTGGAATCAAAATCTGACACGAGCAAATGGATGCATTTTCATTTGCTGTTGAAATATTTGTTTGGTTGAAATGCTACGGTAGTCAAGATATGCCAATAGGCCTGTTAAGGGTTGTTACCGCCCCTGTAAATAGCCTCCCTTGAAGAGTCAGAGGAAATATGGAATAGCTTTCTCTCAATAACTTGGGACGCCATGTTTTGCAACAAAGCTTCTTTCCATTAAATGAAGATTCATTGAATGAATTTAAACCTTTGATCAATCAGATTACTCTTTACGAGAGATGTGTTAACTAATATATTGAACAAAAGATTTACAAGGGTCGTTGCAGAATAGGACCAAATTGACAAGTTTTAAAAACCGGATGAGATATGATAATATAAAAACGGACTATATCAAGAAAAATCTGATTTAAGTTAGGAGAAAAGTGGAATTATTTTAAAACAGAGAAAAATCATGACTGTAATATGGCGGTCAATCAATTTATTTCCTAAAATGCAAGGAACATGTTCAAATTGTTGATATTAGGATTAAAAAAGCCACGGCTTGCTCCATTGACACATATACTAATGTTAGTACCCCGTCTACGTGGTAAGAGTTGGGGTATTAGTACATATTCCGAATAGTTTGAGATATTCCTGAAAATTTTACTTTCGTTCCGATGCTAGTCGACATCAAAACACGCTACACAGCGCCGTTAATTAGGCAGTTAGACGCTGACGCACCAAAAATAAATATCGGCGTCGATGTCTTAAATGTGGGAATATTTGCTTGTGTGAGACTTTTGAATCCACTTGGAAAAGAACATCATAGTAAGTAGTCTTAATACATTAAAACTTTCATTTGTAGAAATGTACTGATATTGTTTGTCGAATGTGAGAGATATTTCTAAAAAAATTGACTATGGTTACGATATCAGTCGACATCAAACCATGCTACACTGCGCCGTCATTTATGCATTAAGACCTAAACGCCCAAAACAGAGTTATCCCCACCTTGCTTCATTTAGGTTACACTATGTTTTAAAAACGACACAAACAGGCTAGACAGAGACATAAGATGGCAAAGTACTCCTACTCTATAAGATAATGTATTATCCACTTTCGTGATGTAAATCCTCTCAATATAATTTCCTACTCGTTTTATCCAAAAGTTACTCGATATTTGACGTCAACTTGGAATAGGCCATTTCTCAAGCAATTGTGCTGAAGAACTTGGAATTCCAAATTGTTACGCTTTCTCGAGAAAACGCAAGGGTCGTTTCTCTAACTTGGAATAGCCATTTCTCGAGAATTTGCGCGCAATGTGTGTGTGTGTGTGTGTGTGTGTGTGTGTGTGTGTGTGTGTGTGTGTGTGTGTTTCAGTTATATTAAATATAAGTATAAAGATACGAGCCTCTGGGCATCGGTAACTTAATGTCCAGCACAAAACAGAATACATCGACTTGAGTTTATAGGGACACATATTAAAATATTCAATGACTTTGTAGGACTAGTTCTTTCCCGAATAAGAGGAATGTTAAGCTAAGCCTACTCATTTCTTTGAACAATTTTCGCATATGGACTGATCAAAGTAGATAGCCTGAATCAATCGATGGTTTAAAAATAAGACAAGGTTTTGCTTCAGATTTTACTTTATAAAATATAATTCGACCTCTTGGTGCTAAAAATGATATATACTCCACAATATTATAAAATACTACTCAACCTCCTTTGTGTTGAACAACAATGTCTCAAATCGTATACGTTCCCAAATCCAACTATACAACCATGTCTCTCTCCCTCTCCCCCCCCAACGATTCTGGGGGCGCCTCACTGACGAGCACTTGCGTTACCGACTGAAGCAATTAGTAACGAAGCCACACCAAATTTTAAATCCTATCTGAATTTGGACAAACATAAATGTTCTTCATATTATTGTATTGCTTTTTTGGGTGGGGTGGGGATGGAGTAAGTTCAGCATGCGATTTAGAACAAAATGCAGTAGCTTAATTCATGATTTTATTCATAAAAGACAGCAGCAGAAAGGGCGAACATACCTCGAGATAGAAGTGTCTATTTGCCAATCTGAAGGTAAGAAAATATGCTCCATTTTTGAAAATAAATCCCACCCTGGTCTAAAAAAAACTTCACAGTTATACATTGATGGACATTTCATTAAGGTCGCGTCCTTTCTGCTGCTCTTTAGGTTGTGTTTAAATAAATGATTTAAATTAGAATGATTATAATGTCTCCTAATCCCGAGAGTGAATCCGTAAATGAAAATTTATAGATGAAGCAAGAAAAAATAGCACAACTGAAAGGATCCAGCAAGTTAAAAATGATTTTAAATTAGATTTGAACTAATCAGATTATAGAAATATTGATGAAGATTTAGAAACAGAGGATAATTAATTTAAATTTATCCTTATAAATCTGCGTGGGGTAGCTTGCTCACGTAAAATGAGTTTTTTTTTTTTTTAAATTTAATTATATCCATATACCCGGACACCAAGTCTTATGAATATTTCACAGTATGTGTATGTGTATCAACTCTATTAAATACAGCTATGATATTACAGTTATCTCTTTGATAACTTACTTTACGTATTTGTGTATATCGCTGGGTAACATAAATAACATCTGTATTTTCATGCCTGCTTCGAGAAAATATCCGAGCTGGATTGGATTGTTTGTCCAGCATTACAAAATCGTAGACAACTAAATTATTAATAAATCACCGAGTTAATCTACTGACGGGGGCTTCATCATTATCAGTGATGAAATTAATAATATCATCACCATATTCATTCAACAATTTTGAGATTTCATAAAAAAAATCTTTAAGCACATCGTAGCATCTCTGATTATGAACTGATGGAGCTACTAAATGTAACTTATTCCACTTGAGCCATCTCATTATTAGATTAAGTAATAATTGCGTCTTACCAGACCTATGATAATTGCTCTGATATAATTAGGTAGCGCTGGATAATGTTTGACTGGTTCTTGTTCTCGTGTCGCTGAGAAATCAATGACATTCATGTTGTAGAAATATAATTAAAAAAAAATAGGAATTTATAATGTCTTCGGTGCAGATCATCCACATCAACCAATGGCTTATCAACAATAATAACAAAATTATAAAGCGTGCACTTACAGGTAAGTGTATAAAATGTGGTACAAAAAATACAATTCTTTTTGTCGCTCTTGACAATTCAAACAAAATAGGCGACGATATTGCTGTTTCTTTAGGATAATTACCAAAAACTCCATGGGCTAAATACACAGGAGAAAAACATCTGCCTGGACATAATTATTGTGGTCGTGGAACCAGACTTGATTATCCACTTGACGAACGAGATCAATCAAGATCTGGAGAGTATCCAATAAATGTGATTGATCAAGCGTGTAGAGTTCATGATGTAGTGTATTAAAATAGATTTACAACGACGACATGTTTCAGATATGAAGTTGATTCACTCGTTAAGTTCTGTAAAGAGATCTTTCAGAGAATCATTAGCTAATTGGTTGGTAAGATGCGCGATGAAAGGTAAACTTTATTAACAGCTGGTAATTAATCAACCGATTATAACATAATGGAGTCGATTTATTATAGTCCAAGATGATATTGGAGAGGTAGAACAGCAATTAATATACTCACTATGCAGCAGATGTCACACGGTCTGTTGCTGAAAATTGGTTAGCACTACATGCATTATGGCAAATTTTATCTTTCACAACCTAAACAATTTTTGGTGTCAGCGCTCCTAATGAAGTCCATCAGGCAGATATTTTCTTTTTACTGCATGATACTATTAAAATTGATAGACGTAAATCACGTACATACAAATATGGGTTGACTGTCGTTGACGTTGCAAGTAGATATAAAGACGTAAACCACTATAAACTAAAACAGGTGGTGACGTTCCATCTGTTTTTGAGAGATTTTATCTGCTAGGACCATTAAGATGACTCAAGTTACTACCGGTTGATCCATGAAAAGAATTTCTTGATCCAGTATCATCTCTGATGAAAAAACATAACGTCAAAATTCGACGAGGACATCACACAATTAATCGTGATCAGGCACTCGTTGAACGATTTAATCGAACACTTGTTGAGCAGTTATTTGGCTATCAATATGCAAAGGAAATATCCATGAACAAAGTTCAGAAAGTTATGAGATCTCGTGAATGTTTTACAAGACTATCAAGTGTGATATCAGCATTAAACTATGCATTTACTCGTGCAATTTCTATGAAACCTACCAGTACGATTACAAAAGACATATACCAATACAAAAACCTGACTTTAAAAAAACAACCAGTGCTAGGCAGTGTTACCGTAAGATATTTATATGAAGCCGGTGGACTATGAAGATGGTAATAAAGCGACTGATCTTATTTGCATTTTGTCCAAGCACACAATTTCCAGCGTGGTAAGATCTAGGAGTATACCTGCAATCTACAGATTAGATTTAACTGCTCCTCAAGGTGGTTTTGTATGTGAACAATTACAAGTAATTCCTGAAGATACACACTTACCGCCGTCTTCACTTTGGTGAACTAGAACCTCGACGTCGATTACACCCAAGAGAGGTCAGCACCACATATTTACGCGTGTGACCAAGACCACTATTACTTATATCTATGGTAAATTGTATTGGATTATTACTTGAATATTGCCACAACATTATTGGGTTACAGTTCGCACAATGATTGTTCTGCCGTTGTTTTAATGGTATGATCAATTCAGCGTGAAAATCAAAGTCGCGTTATATTTGGGCACGTTGTTTATAACTAAATTGTTTCTTACTATATAATCGTTAACAACTTCATTGTTGGTGCCAGCGATTTGATGTTTTTTTTCTGTAAAGTCTACGAAAACCCTCCGCAGCTGGGATATTCTTCTGACTCAAGAGACTGCGAGATAACCCAAGCTTGACCACTCCAAATCTATCAACAACCCAAAAAACTATTTCAGAAATAGTTAATCGTTGAGATGAATAAATTGTCATATCATATCCTAGCGTCCATATATTTTTTCCATAGGTAATGCGCTCTCAACAACACTGATTGGAACTAAAACAATATCATTTAAAACAAGATTTTGTTTCATCCATGCCTCTGTTAAGGGTCCTGGTATATCCACTTCAATATTTTGCAGTCAGGCATATGCTGGGCCATAGCATAATGGCACGGATAGATTTGGAAACTTGTCTTTATGCAACAAAAATAATTGTTGTTGAAGTGTATTACAAACTATCTTTCTACTTGCAAATATCAAATCATCTAGTCTCCACACATTTGCCAAAAATCGTTTATATGTGTTTGAAATTATATCACGCATTATTTCACACCGAACTTTATTCGGTTGTCGTCTGATTAATTTCTTAAACACTTTTAATTCTGGATCAAGCGCTCTATGATCATCAATTATCTCTTCATAATAATCAACACATTTGTTCAGCCACTTATGTGGAGACAATACAACAAATGGTGGTTGTTGACCATGATTAACGCACATTATCACAACAATATTTTGTGCAAATAACGTCAAGAAATATTTTTTATATATATCTTTAGATACTGTGCATATTTCATTCCATTCGTTTTGAAAGAAGTCGATTTATCCCCTTTCATTTAAAGAATGTATGATAAATGCATGATTTAAAACGTCTTACCTTCATCTGTCTGGCGTGCCTGTGCGATGTGGTTAAAACCATCGTATCAAAATTTCGAAAAGATTCAATCACACGGGTTGTTTTTCCAGAACCTCCAGACTCATTAAGATAAACTGTTATGTCTAGTGACAGAATCACGCACTGAGGGCACAGTTGAACATTTTGATATTTGATTATTTTTGTAATAAATATTCTTGATTTGAACGTCGGCGATTCAGAATAATTATGTAAATTTTCTTCTTTTATTCTCCATTTGCCCTATGATACATCATATTAAGTGCTCATATAAAATTGAGTCAGCATTTCTAAATATGTTCTTTCCATATAAATTTATAAAATGAACCTATAGCGACTCATATCACGGTTTTAGGAAATTTGTTTAACATCGATACTAAATTTATCGAAACGTACGGGAGCATTGAAGTTTTAAAATTAGTAAACTGTGGTAACTCGCCATCAATTTAAATAACAATTGTACCTAATTTTAGTTCATTTGACAAGTAAGCATTTTTCGACTTACAAACGAATTTCTCTTCGTTTCATCAGCGATTATAAAATCATGTTAAGCACCGCCCATAATTAATCTTGTATAATGTCATTTATGATCACATTGTCCTCCTTGCTTAAATTTACCAATCATTCTTCTGCCAAGAACCTTTGCGGTTTAATTTTTGAAATCGGTTGGTTATATGAGGATTTTCATCATTAGAATAATACTTTTGCTGTGGTTACCAAACTTCTTTCTGCGGACGATATGATATAATTGCTTCATTTACTGTCAGAAATATTAGCGTTTTTGCGTCGATCATATATCGTAACATTATTCGGTAACCATTATTTTCTCGAATGTGTCCACCAATACAGACATAACAAATCATCGGATGAAGACCTTTAGCAAACTTGAATGACCCGATACAGGCGAATCCAGTTCGGTCAAAATCCCGTAATTGTCCGTTTTCGCAACTCTGGTCATCTCGTGTGTTGGATTTCCAAATCACTTAAAATGTTTAGAACATTCTTCTAATCCCAAAAAACATCATGTAGAACACGCAGCCATATCAACTGCGATAACATCTTTATAATCATATTTAGTATTCCACAATCCGTCGTGTCCAGATTCGATACAACTGTATTGTATATACTCAAATTATGTAGTAATTGCTCAGTATTGTAAGTCTGCGATGAACATTTTGGCGCAAGATTTTTCATTTCTTCGTGAAGAGATTCTGAACCATTAATATCCCCATTAGGTCGAACAAATTGGTTACAGTATGCATTATCGGAACCTGAAAACAACCACACGGATACAAGACCCCTTTTTACAATTATTTTTAATAAAATCAAGAATATCACATTCATAAAATTAACAGTTCGATTTCGTGGAAATATTATTACTGAAATAGTCCACGCATGCGCATTGTGATGAATAATTATAATCGGCGCTTCTTTCGAGTTATACTTTGATTCGTAGAAAATCTATCCTGTTATCGTTTTTTTTATACTATTATTGGAGATTTTAGTTTCTTTCCCAGCTCAACAGCATCTTCAACAGTCGCTCCAATATCTTTAATTGTTTTCCCACAATCTTCTATGAGTTTACGTCTCCTATCTGTTGAATCATTTCCACATGTCGCACTTGTGAAGTGTTTAATTACTCGTTCGCCCACACAATGCATGTTTGCCATTAATTGCATCACATACAATATTGACTACAGTAGTTGATGTTATATTAATGAAATATGACAACCGCCACCGTATGGATCATTGTTATATTTGAGAATATCTGCTGGTGGTTGTTTCTCTCTACGACTCGATACTTTTTGGATTATTTCGTTGATTAGATCGTAGACAGATTTTTGTTTTAGCTCGTCAGTTTTAAATTCAGGAATCACAAAATTTAGTATATCTTTTTCCTGTTATTTTATTATAATAAGCAAATAGTTTCTTAATTTTATTATTTTTCCGCTACTACTATCTCTATCTGCCAGCCAAGCAGTATCTCTATTCATAATCTTAAGTTCTGATACAACTTGATTGAAATGTTGTATTATTTAAATTCTTTGTTTTTTAAGTTCGTCATTATGATGCTATTGAATGTATGTTTTGAATAACTGACGCAGAGTCGCTGATACAGTTTGATGTTCATCTTTAATTTTAGTAGCATCTAAACAAATAATATATTTTAGATCTTTATATGACGAATCTAACGATGTCATGGGAACTAGTCCACGGATGTTCATTTTGATACTGTGGTTCCTTTATAAATTTGTTCACATCTGTGAGGAACTCAGCAATTTTTGGTTCTGGCGGTCCATGGTATTCTGTTGGAATTTAAAGCCATCCTAATGTTGATCTGATTGATGAAGAAAAAATATCAACAACATAATCTAGAGAGTGTATTTCTATCGCGGCTGATAATGGTGATTAATGGACAGTAATAGCTACTTTATAGTCCTTTCCAGCTAAAGGCTTAATTCTGCTTTGACATTCATCATTGATTTTTTCGATTTGATAATTACCTGTTCGAATATTGGCAATATGCTAATCGGGTGTTCCATTTGGTTTAGTTTTATTGCAAATACCAAAGAATTATTCGCCTGCAACCTGCCGAATGATTTGGATGTAATATTTAACCATTATTATATGCTCGCAATTGTGCAATCGCTATTGTTTTTACGGTGGAGTTCTATTAACCACAATCTGTTCCAGTAGTTCTTGAGATGAGGACATTCTTCTTCTTCTTCTTCTTCTTCTTCTTCTTCTTCTTCTTCTTCTTTTTCTTCTTCTTCTTCTTCTTCTTCTTCTTCTTCTTCTTCTTCTTCTTCTTCTTCTTCTTCTTCTTCTTCTTCTCATTTCTGTGAACTCGCTATCTGATATTATTTTATCAATGAGATATAATTATATTAACGATGATAATTAAGAGTATGCTAGCGTAGCTGTATGCAACATTCTTTTATACTCATGCAATTTTGCATTTGTGCACGTTGATATTTTATATGCGATGATATTAAGAACACTAGCACTTGTTGCTGTCGCTGAAACACAAAATGTTACAACTGCTGGCGATGTAATTGTTATTGTTGATAGCAATACCCCGGTTCCAGCGATAACAGCTGACGCCGAATATACAATTATATCAACGACAACTTAACGTCTGCGATATTTTTATAATTATTACTGTATACTCATGAACTCTATTTTTGTAGTTCAGCTTGTCATTCGTGTACGTAATTGTATGTATACTGTTGCATGTTGATTGGGCAGCCCCTTAAATTAAGTAGGTAGTAGTTTAGCGACTAATTGAAGGCACCGAGCAGAGTTTGTTTCTTCTTCTGGTTCCACTTCGAACGTTAGTTCGTTTTGCTCCAACATCACTAACATAAAGCCATGCGGAGTCAGGAATATATAACTCCTTGGTATTGTTGTAGATATTGTAAATGTTGTAATGCTGAGTTCTGAGAACATGTATATACCGGTAACATTAGCGTGATATTTAATTGAGAGAGCTTAATATCAGCGACTACTGGTATTTTTAAAATAAATTCATTAATGTCCCTATTTATGTTTCTACGAAAACTCTAGAACGTGTTTACATGAGCAGTTTGATCAGATCTAAGATCGATTACTTCAATATTGATTGTTGTTAACGAGTTTATAATTGATATGTTTCTATCATCGACGTATTTCTTTGTTGCAGCCTCGTCGTTTGCTTCTGGTTCTCCAAGACCAGTATTTTTATTATTGGTCATATTAATGATGCCGGATATTGTATCACGGGCTTTTTGTACCCAATTGCAAATATTATCTAATATCATTGATACAACAACACCGGATTTAAATTTTACATTACTATCAAACACAGCTACGCTGTTGTTGGTTACTAAACATTAATTGTAACGATTATACCCTGAAATGAATGATTACTCGTTTTTAACTTTCCTTGCTTATCTTGAAATACAACTTCATTTGGATCTACATTTGCAAGAATTAATAATTCGGATATTTCATCATTGATGAATTTATTAAAATGTTCGTGAGCTATTCCGTCAGTTGTTTGTTTTTGTTTAGATGAAGATCTTCCGGAAATATCTACCATTATATTCTTAATGCTTGTTTAATGTGTATTTATGTACAGCTTTATGGAGTGGTTTGGTTGATAAAGATACTGCGTCGAGTACTGAAATTACTACAGCCATATATTGGCGGATAGGTTTATTTTTGTGTTGGTAATATTGAATACCAGGTCAGAGTATAAAGTTCAGTAATTTGTACTGTATCTAACTATTTTAAAAATTCTTTTGGTGGTGCCAGTCTATGCTAATCAAAATAAACAATTCCACGTGGATCAATCGCGTATGAAACCCAATGAGTATCTGCACCAGAATTTGTATCGGGATTTATGATACCGGTTTCAACATTGTTTGGTTGTTTTAGTAATTGATAGCGTATTAAAAAACCTTTAAAAATCATTTTAAACTGTTCAGCAGCATTAATTAAATCAAAATTAGACACTGAAAGAAGACATTTGTCGTCTATGTGTCCCAGCAAGTCTTAATCCCTTTCCGTACCACGAGTGGGGAGTTTCTGATAGTCTTATACCTCGCTTTTTTGTGGAAGATTTTATTCCCTGACCTGTTGCTTTCTTTAAGCGTTTCAAACAGTAACAAGTACAGCTGCGTTTGCGACAGCTGGAGAGGCAACAGCTATTAAAGCTAGTATACAATAGAAATATACCACCTGTTTGTATTTTGTCTTTAATGGAACTCGGAGAAAGATGAAGCTGAACTCCTGTATTTGATTCTATAGCGTTGTTAAAATGTTTAAGCTGAGTTTTAGTTAATGATCAATTGTTTTGACCGCCGCTAGAATTCTGATGTTTTTTAGCGTTATGTTTGCAGTTTTCTTGCAATTTGTGATTGAACTTCTTTTTGTAGCTGACCAGATGTCAGGGTGACATTAACGTTACTAGATGACATTTTATAACATCATGAGCGATTTAATTAAATAATTTCTACTGGAGCGTCAATAACTCTCATTTGTCTAAGAGTTAACAGCAATTGCTCTGTAATTAAAACGACCAGTTGAGGTTACGTGAGCTCGAAAATGTATGTCAACGACAGAATGTCTAATTAAATCCTGAGAAACGGAATAGATATGATACATTGTTGTACAATTTAGTTGTGATATTTGCAAACCAGTATTTACATTCTGATGGCATCGCATAAATATCAAACGATGATATACACGTGCAAATTTTTTTTTTTATCACAATTCGATAATATATCTTCAGATGGTTCTTGATACCCGTTTATGCTTAAGGAAACCTGTAATTTATCAAATACCATTGGATTGTGTTCTTGAGAGCTTAATCGTGCAACATTTTGAAAAGCGATAAATATAGATCGCGGCCCAGAAATACCTTGCTGTGATGCTATATGCCATGTAAATAATCCATCAGCAGCACTTTAAACGCTATCTGTTGTCATCGTCAACATTTGATATTTGATGTACGTCCTTGATACATGGAAGCAAGTAAGTTTTGTTCTTACGCAATTGTTGAAGTCATTATCGGCATCCAAAACAAAAGTTTAAATAGTATTACTTTACCAGCGGCAGCGGCACATTTGCGCCAGATAGCATCATATTCATCACCCTTTCTCACAAGTACAATTGTATGCTTGGCTCCGAAAAAAAAACCTTCCTGACATTTATGCAAAGTTAAAAGATGTGGGACAGTGGAATCACACATGAAAACCTTTGTATCGATTACCTTTTAACAGTAATTGACGCATTTTGAAACCTAAGTCTTCCATCCCAACGTCAGCAGCAGAAGCAGCACGGTCCTTTAGTCGTCTTATAACAAATGGTCTACCATCAGGACTGTCAGCATTATCATTATCCTTGGCAAACAAGCTTATCTTGTATAATCAACTGAATATCTTGCTAGACCTAATTTTGTTGTAGCAATGTCAACAATATCCGCAATTTCTCTTCCATCGATGAGGTATAGAGCACTTCTAAATAAAACCATAATACCATTATTTACAAAACCAACTCTGATATTATCTCCGTATTCTTTTAAGTGACGATGTTTGTTACACATTTACCTTCTACTTTAATAAATGTCTCGGCGGGTAAGAAATATCTGCAAATATTGGCAAAATTGTCTGAGGTGCGAAAAACGTCTGAATATTACCTTGGATTTCCAGGAACAATTTGTGAGGTAACATATAGCGTTATTGTTCAACCTCTCGAAGTTTCGGTGCGTGCTCGAATTCAAGTTGGTAATATTCGAATTCTGGTATTCGACCACCCGGATTCAGTGGTGGCATGAAGGTGCATTCATCTAGGCCGCACCTGCGATGCGCGTTTACGAGTCAATAACGTTTACGTCTTAAACGCAAATAGTACGTGGCTATCTCGTTGTTGTTATCCACGGGGTTTCCGGACTGGTCGGAAAGCCACGTCACTATTTAAGAAATTGCATAAGCATTCGTACAGGGGTAGTATCTGAACATATTAGGACGGAGTTGCACCAGCGATCCCCGAGGCAGCGTCAAATATTTCAGATCAATTTTAATGTTAGCGGCAATTTTGCCAAAAGTTGTAATCAACTGGGAAATTTCATTGACAATGTCGATAATGTTATATTACCCAAGCGAAATCGCGATCGTATAAAAGATGACTGTAGCAGTTGGCTACAAGGAGGATAATAAAACAAGTTATTTTTCTGGGTGATGATTAAAAATGAATTCCAAATTTGTCAACGCGATTTTGTAAGACGATTTATGATCAGCTATAGTGGCGAATTGTAGGGCACGGTCAAACTAGACTACCGGGATTCAAATAAATGTTGTATAGTCGATCAACATGTCTTACTCTCATTATTTTTACAACATTGTCAATCCTTTATGCATAAATTCCAACACTAGCAGCTATGTGTTTCACCGGTGCATCCGTACTATATCAAGTCTCGATACAGTATCTAGTACTGGTCTCTCGCTAGTAATATGCTGGTCTAACAAATGGTGTCGAATATCCACGATCTTGTTATCGATTTCAACACCGGTATTACATGCTTCTTTGGAAGAGATGAACATACTTAACCGTAAAATAGTATAGTAGCGGATCTCTGTTCTGTTGACAGCGGAATTACCGGTGACACTGTTAGTGTCGAGGTGTATGCTTTAAAAAGCTCCACACCTACAAGACGAGCGTCTACTCTTGTAAATAAACCTGCCACATCGATGTCGCTTTTACAGCACACTATCAATTAATAAATTCATCTGCAAATTCGTTTTCTGCGGTCGGTAGAATGGCAGTACCATAATAAAATATGTTTTCTTTTTTTTCTTTAGGATCAAAGTTAATATTGTCCATTTTTTTTAAAGTATGCCCCTAACTGCCTTTTGGAACAATGTTAAGATCAGGAGGATCCTCAGAGGAATCTGAACTCCATAAAAAAAAAAAAACAGACTACACACTCACCATGTCCACAGAGGTCAATACCAAGCAGTACATGAAAGAACGCTGCGTTAAAAATAATAAAGGTCACATCCTTCCGCTCACTGATAACGTAAAAAACCATTAATAATGTGCGGACCCGGCCTTGTCCGAGCACTCGTCGGCGTTTAAAACGTACATGTACTTTGTTTTCGCCCAGCAGTTTCTGTGGGATTTAAATACCAACGAACGGGTCATGGCGAGCAGCACCTCCAATATTTGGCACAATTCCAGCTACCACCCTCGGTATTCATCTGGAAATATCAGCGAGCAAGCTTCAACTTAACTGGAGATTAGAAGAGATCAAGCAAGAAGGTACGTGGTCGTACTTTATAAAATTAAGACACCGATCGGATCGACGCTACTCTTATTTACTACGACATATTCGGACACGAAATAAGCGACGATTAGCTCGTGGATTAATGACAGAACCTCCAAATCTCGAATTCAGTTATTTCCAGATTGTTGCTTTGGAATCGTACATGAACGCATCTAGGCAGTTTCTACCAGTGCGTTAACACACCAATCTACGGGATTATAATGAATAAATTAGTATAACATTGGCGAAATGGTTATGATAGCTATCGAGCTTTATCATTTCTTTTTTCAATGATGTGTATCAGCAGGAGACTTCCTACCCTAATGACGATAAGCAAACCCTCAAAATTAATGCATAACTTAATCGAATGAGAAACGCAGCTTAGAACTTATTTTATTTTTTCTCAGCAGGTTCAGTGAGGTTTAAATACCAACGAACGGGTCAAGGCGAACACCACCTCCGATTCTTGGTACAATGCATTTGCCGAATTTCTAAACGAGCGCAGGCGCTTATGTCGATCTCCTTCTGAGAAACGGGGAATTTGCCATTGCGCGAGGCCAAATATAGGTATCTGACCGTCCTTTGATTTCGCATTGACACAAAGTCGGTTCAGGTAGCAAAACATATCGAAGAAATCATTCAAAAGATCGTACACGAACTTCATCCGACCGCTCCGGTGGCCTAGTGGTGAGAAGGTCCGCCTCAAACTAAGGGGGTCGATGCATCTAACCTCGTCGAGTCACACCAAAGACTCATCAAATGGTACTAATAGCTGCCTCGCTTGGCGCTCAGCTTTAAGAAGTTATTGTTAGAACGAGTCGGCCTGGTTTCAGGATAATGTGATTCTGTGGGACTTTATGCTACATGTCTAGGGCATGGCGCCCTGGTGCAAGCGTGGCGCGATGGGAAATGTTAATCACACGAAAACAACGGGAAAAACTCTCCGAAAATGGCATCATTAAATTCAAGTATGAGTCGGATCTCATTCGAAGGCAATGTGCTTCGTGCAGGATCAGCAGTTACTAAATTTGTTACAATCCTAAGCAAAGAGGCAGAATTACGGGTTCTGGCAGCGGAATATTAAACCCGACACCTCACTAATGTTATCATCGATAAAATTCAAGAACCAAGAAGATGCCATCATCTCTTAAAACATCCTTATTTCAGTTTCTTGGTTCTTATTAAGGTAAAGTCTTGATAAAGTGTTGCTCACGGCAGATCTGCAAAAATAACTTTACGACATTGGAACGCTCAATATCATTTACGATTATGATCTTATCATGAAACGTAGCACGTGTTACATCAGCAAGGAACAACGTTTGGAACTCGTTCATACAATCAATGTGTAAACTGACGGAGGCAGATCCGAAGGCACACATACAGTATATGACGCAGCGAAGCTGCTGGCGGCGGAGTCGAAAACAGAAAACAATTTAAACAAGCCTATTATTAGGCGACGGCGTATCTGGACACATCTGTAGATTCAAACACCCGCGTAGAACAATACACAGGCTGATTCAATAAAAAACATTTAAAGCAAACACATTTTTACACCTACTGCAGCTTTTTTCCCCACACAAAAGCGGTAATCCAAAAGCTTTTGTAAAAAAAAAGCACACTTTAAAAAAATAATTTCTTTTTCATAAATATAACAAATCCAGACTTAATTTATTCTCGGTAGTTTTTGGAACCGCTTTTCTACATACTACGGTCAAGGAAGGCTGCAATAAGGACTTACTGTTTCAGTGGTAATGGACAGACTCTCTCTCTCTCTCTCTCTCTCTCTCTCTCTCTCTCTCTCTCACACACACACACACACACACACACACACACTTGTGTCCGTCAGAAGCATACATTACATGTCATTCACCTCAGGCTGGTTTCTTCCATGCACACACACCAAAAGTTTTATTGATCAATACATCCGCTGTATCCTTTTCTTCAGGTGTGAAAAATACAGCTGGTACAGGGTGACTGAAGCTGAAACGGGAAAATGAAACAAAAATACATGTTATATTAACTGCTGTCAGAGATGAGAAAATAAAAAAAATAAAAAAGGGTGGGTGGAGCCGGGGATAAATCGCACAGCACATTTTACTTTTATACAACAAAAAGTTTGTTTGAAAAAGTACCAAGAGAGGCCAGGGTGTTTCTTACCGAGGGACCGTACTCGCTCTCAACGGCCCCGTCTGATTAATAGGTAAGTCTATACATTGTCATTAAATAGGCAAATATTGCTTAAATGAATATGGTGTGAAATACAAAAGATACAAGATTTAACGTCGGTGGTCTCGGTAAAATATAGTATACATAAAACCTCTGAGCAAGCTACTTTACCAACATAAGAACATTATTTCACAATTCAACAGATACATTGATGCACATTTTGACAGTGTAGCAATGCACTCATAAATATTACAATTAAATGGTAGCAGTGTCCAGTATTATCGGTATATCGATAAACGAGGTATTTGTTGTGTTGTTGTTGTTGTTGGTTTTTTTGTTGTTGTTTTTGGTGGAACGTATTAAATTACCAATTGGTTGTACAGTTACATTGGCTATGTTCCATCGGCAATGAATATGCTCAAATTCCAGAGTAATTTTGTTACGAACATAATTGTACACAATATCTTTTATCCTTTGTTTTGTTGCTTTACAGTTATATTTTAAAATAAATCAATTTTAATATTACAATTATAATTGTATGACCTTTGGACAAATTGTTTGACACGTTTCACAGAAGCCAACGTTATATAAATAATGTAGCTGGTATAAATTGTTGGCTCCATTGTCAACACTTCCTATTTTCATCAACAAACGCTCTAATCTCATCACAATGTATTTTACAGGGTGTCAACTATAGTATAAGATTAATCATCCCAGTTTAGTAACAGATTTTAGATGGGAACTTACGCAACAATTAACAATTAATAGGACGAGATCTGACGTAACGAGAGGGGAGTAATGATCTATTCCCAGTAGGATTTCTGACAGAAGATTTAGGTTGCCTCTCTGATTGTTTTGAAAGGGGAAATAGCTCCACTGACGTATCATAGGAGTCTGACGTTTTATCAGTAAAGTACGGCAAAATCTCTGAAAACATGAAATCACCTTATCGGTGATATAGCCGTACTTTATCGATAATATATAACCGATAAGGTGATTTCATGTTTCCAGAGATTTTGCCGTACTTTATTGATAAAACGTCAGACTCCTGTGGACGTATCCACGTACCTACTTATTAATGTATCTACTTATTTACGTATCCATCTACCCACGCAAAGTTTGAGGGCCCGAAGAGGCGAGACAGTAGAGTTTGGCGAAGGAAACAAGGACCGACAGAAACAGTCCAAGGTAATGTATTTCATTTTATAGACCGATGGATAAACATTACATCTTTTCAAAGCTGTGCCAGAATAAGCCGACAACGTTGATATTTTGAACAGAATATTCTAGTGACAATTGCCGCATTTCAGATGGTAAGCACACACACACACACACACACACGTGCGTGCGCGCGCACACACAGAGTAAATACTTTTAAAAATAAAATAAAAACTTAAACTTGTATAACTATTGTAATAGTTGTCTTAAGTTGGGCCGAAATGGATTGAAGGATCTTATTTTTAGTACAAATTGGCCTAATTCTCTTTCTTTTTATTGCTATCATGTGTCCCTGCAATTTGTGCAAAACGAGTATGATCAACTTCCTAAAATGCACCCATGGCACTGAAGAAGAAACAGTCACTCGAACTTCTTGTTTGCTTCCCCATGTCATGCAATTTCTCCATAAAGAGGGCAACCACTTGGGTACCAAATTGTGGTGTTAGTAGAAGTTGTCGCCCCACTTTGCATCATCGCAGCAACAATAACACCGGAAGGTTTTAAGTTTGATTGTCATTGAACAAAAACTAGCCAGTATAATTTGGTTTTGTTGCTTGTAAATGACATTATACCTTATCTAGGTAACTTTAGGATAAAGGACCGAGAACGCAGATAAATTCTAAATTGAATGGATCACATTCACGACGGACATGTATGTCATTGCCAATCGGTAAATCCATCGGTCGTGGAGACCCTGGAAGAGTTGGACTTCACACGCGGCATTTGGATCTCGGCGCTAAACGGATTATTAGACGAAGTGTCCCAGATGCTAGCTGAAGGGACAGACCCAAATGCCACAGACAGTTTTGGATATACAGCACTGGTAAGGGTGCATTTTAAGTCAATTGTATTATAAGTACAATTGATTAGTGCTACCATTAGTCCAGTCTTGCACATTTTATCCCACGATATATCCCACATTTTATCCCACCGTTATATTTACGTTTTAGGCGTCGGGGTCTTACTGCTCAATAACGGCGCTGTGAAGAGTGTTCCGATGTTGATAACATAGCCACGGTAGGTCAAAAATTTTCAGGAATATATCATGTGGCAGTCCATATCACCACTTTTCTACAAATTAAAGTTACAATGAGTTAGGATAACTTACTCTGATACCTTTTCCTAGTCAATTCAAATTCCCACACAAGCAAATGGACGTTTTTTTTTTAAAAAAGATCCATTGGCCTACATTTCAGTTGGCTGTAATGCAATGGAAGCTGGGAATATCAAAATCAGTTTAAAGGATAATTATAATTTTTAATGGAATAATAATAATAATAGTAATGAGGCCTTTGTATAGCGCCTAATCTTTAGAAGCTCTATGTGCTTTACAACATATATAATGATATGAATTCAATAAAACCCAAACAAACACCATTAAATTTGAAAATATAAAATATGCTGACAATATTTAAGGTAGGAAACATTATTCGGTGTTTAAGTTTGTTCTTGCTTTTGAGAAAGGTGAGTTTTAAGAATACTCTTGAAAGGGTTGTCATATGGACAACATTCTTTTGCGTATCACATTATCAGGGCCCACCAGTAACATGGAATGAATTGCCCATTGAAATTAGGCACAAAGACACAGTGATTCCTTAACAATAGCAACACAAACATGTAAAAACAAAAAACAAACATACAGTTACGGTATACTAAAAGCTGAAAGTAGCATTTATTTAAGTATGTCAATTATGAATCTTCACTCATGTTTATGTTAATGCAGAATACTTAGAATTTGCACCTCATGACAAAATCCCTAATCAAACAAAAATCATTTAAAACTTTACAAAATTCCACTGCCTACTTTATTTCCATCGTGTTAAAGCTTTATACTATCCGAAAATTTGGCAATTAACATTAATTAATGTGATAGTTTCCATTTGCTTATGCTGATTGCATATTTTCCCCAAAGGGCATGTTTCATACATTTATTATCATCAGTTTTTATAATTATATTTTCTCATTTGCAATTCAAAAAGGTATGTATGCACCTGATGACTAAAAACTTATTTTGATTCTTTCAATGAAAAAATTAAAACAAAAATAATTTTCATAGCTTATTTTATTTCCATTGTGTTCCATTTTTTCTTTTCATATTTGAGTCGTACCTATCAATAATCCACTGATCACATGTCACAATAGATTGTGGTGAGCTGTATACTGTTTTATTTGTTGGCGCATTTAAGGCTTCAATGAGCTTCCGTAGTCTGCCACAGTATGGGTGTTTGTTTTTCTGTAACAAATCAAAAAGATATTTGAAGAAACAATGTATCTCTTATTCATGTTCAGTGGCTGCTCATTGGAGTACTGTTTATATTTTATTATTTTACGATGTGTCATACACAGAATGTTCTGGAGCTCAGGTCCCTTTGTTTTCTTTCCTGGTATATTTTTTATGACATACTTTGATCCTTAGACACTAGGTCTTATGACTAGTTTCTATATCAAGGTCCCTAAATTTCAGTGATCTTGACCAAGGATCAATCTATTGTATTATGTACATTATATGTGTATGCACTATTGTTTTAATAGGAATGACCACTTTATATATTTTAATTTGCACTACATTTGTAAAATCTACTTTGTTTATTTCATTTTATTTGTGTAAAAAAAATTTGTAAGGTATAATAGTTGTATAAAATTATGTATTGCTATGGTTCATTGGTTTCGGTCTAGTAGTATTTTTTAATAGTGACAAGACCAGTGTTGTTGAACATTATATATATATATATATATATATATAGAGAGAGAGAGAGAGAGAGAGAGAGAGAGAGAGAGAGAGATTTTCCTTATTTTGTCACAGTATACTCATGTAGTTCCCTAGTCCTTTTCCCCAGAGTAATTGTATACTGTAAGAGGGGCAAGAAATCACTCTTGGATCATGATTAACAATCTAAATACAAAACACTTGGCAAAGATGGATTTGTTAGTAACGACATCAGCAATCCTCTTGTCCAGTGGATTACCTACGGGATGTAGTAAATACAAGAGGGAGATAACTAGGTTACTGAAAAGGTCCATGCACAGCCACACTATATACGTCTTAGCAATATAACTGAACTTTTTTAAAATCTCTGTTAAAAATTAAAATCTCACACACATGCACAAACATAAGACATATCACATATTAGTTATGTTTTGGTACTACATCTTCCCAGATAACAGCATTGTGTAGTTTGCTACGATGTTGTCTGAAATTGGAACAAGCATCCAAATTATCAAGAATATCTCGTATACTTTGCAGCGAGTATTGAAGCTTGTCCACAAATTAAAGTTATCTTGATTTAGGCGGACTTTACTTAACTCTTGATGTCTTTTTATATATAATAAAATTCAAACTCTTACACAAGCAAATGTGCAGTGCTCAGATTCCACTGTCCTTCATTCAGTTGGTTGGAATACAATCAAAGCAGAGGATGTCAAAATTGGTTTCAATGATGGTAAACAACTTGAACAAAATAAAATCTATCTAAACACTTTCTTTATATTAGTGTATTTTATTTGTTTCGTTAACGAAGCAGTTTTTAGCCTTATCTGATTTCAGTATTCCCGACTTCCATCATATTCCAGACAGCTGAACAGAACATGCAAATATTCCTATTTGCTTTTGACAGATTTTTTTTATTCCACCAGGATAAAGACGACAATGTAAATATAATCTGTTAGATTTAAATTTTTGGAAGAGTGTCGATATGGGCTGCCAAGTATTTGAAATATTCCTGTTGTTGTAGGGATTAATGCCATTTTTCAGCACATTATAGGCTATACATAGCAGCAAGTATTAATGGTGGAGGAAGAACCCCAGAAACCCTTCTGAAAGAATCACTGACCCACGAGAAGCTAATGGCAAGCTTTCTCACATACCCATGTTAGTTGAATCAGACTCGAACCCACACAGACAGAGGTGAGATGGCAGTGATCCATAATGGAGAGCGCTTTAGACCACTTGGCCACTCGGGGCCCCGTGTTTATTATTATTGATGAATTTTATAATACCATCATGACTAAGGAAGAAAATCTGTTCAAAAATGAAAATTTAATACAATAAGAAATGTTTTAGGAATGCTAAGTTAAATTTCTTCATGTAATGTTTCCTAACTTCAGTTTTCTATGTGCTATTGATGTTGCTCTGTAATAGATTACTTTTGGTTTGCATACATGAATGCTTCAGTGGCCTAAGTGGATAGAGCATCCATTTTCTGATGTGGGAGGTCACGGGTTCAAACCCCAGCATAGACATACCAAAGACTTATAAAAATGATATTAGCAGCAGTCTTGCTAGAAGATTGGGCCTACATGATTAATGCCATTTGTTTGGGTAATCACCATATTGCTAAGCTAGTAATAGTTTACAATTGTCTATGATATAATTAAATTATTATTATTTGTGGGTAACAAGTTTACTTGGTTTTAGGTTCTGGGTACAGCCTTGATTCTGACCTTAGAAAATTCTAGAAACAAATTGTTTTCAAGTTTAATGAAAATTTCCATTAAGATAACCTTCATCTTTGTCCTCATATTGTGTGTTTTTATAAAAGGGAGAAGTAAATAGAAATTCTTTCATCATACTTAAAAATCTGAATTGTTCAATTATTCTTTGAATTATGTTAGGTTTAAATTTGAGCAGAATTATTTATTTAAATTATTCGCTGGAATTACAAAATGCTGAATAATACTTTTGGACTAAATCACTATTTTGCATTTATTGTGAATTCATTTAAAGACAGTTTGACTTATATCATTATGAATGGTCAAGATTTAGCAAATCAACATTATTCAGTCTATTGGTACATCAGCACAGTCAGGATTGGAATTAATTTTCAGAAGACCACTGGAATATATTTTGGAATACTATATTAAGATGTACTCAATAGCTTTTGAGGATAAAATGATTAGCAATGGCTGGGTTCAGTACTTGTTTGTGGAAATTGAATACCACTGATGTGTGAGCACATATACAGAACTAGGGTACAGTGTATTAACAGGTGCCATTTGCATAGTATGATCAGAGGAACTCAGCATTGAACAAAGTATCAAATTTATGTTATGCTCAAAGGATTGTCCACTGGGAAAAACAAAGTAGTGCTGCTTTTGTATGCTAAAGGATTAAGTCATATTTATTTTATTAGCAACTCAATCAAAACATTGTGAATTGAAAACAATGCAAGTTTGCTATTTCAGGCATAGGGAGTAAGCTCTGATTTTTTTAAAATTTAATATTTTGCTTATAAGATAATATTTTTGTTAGTATAAAAGGTAAATTTATAAGCAGTTGTATATACAGTAGATACTTCTTACATATTTAGAAAGATCAGTGGCATTGGGACACAACAAATGCAAAGGTGTGGGACACAACAAATACAAAGGTGTATGCCTTGGAAATGTGAACTCTTGGCAAAACATGCCACTATGAATACTGTAAAATATATTTGCTAGTGGTACATACTGGTCCATGTACTTGACCGTGTCTTAAATGGGCCATCAGTTTTGCCAGCCACATGGATGTGTTCGAAAATATTATCAGGTGTGTTAACACAGATTAACAAAGACACCTGATTAACCAAACATCTGTGATTGCAATTACACTGAGACTGCATTGTCAGATTCAGAAATAAATGAAATAATAGGATTGGAGCAGTTGCAGTTTCAAATCCAGATAAGAGCACAAAAATTAAACAAGATATTGTCAGACTTTTTTAGTAGAGAAGGCTTTCCCCATATGTAAGCATGCCAGCTGTGCTTCAGCTAAAACAGATTGCACAACAGCATAGGATCGGAATACCAAGTGGTATGCAGACATACTTGAATTATTGCAACCTATAGTTGCAGTCGATCAGTCTTTTTCATCATTGGTCACTAATCCGTCTCCATTGCACATGAGCATAAAATCAAGAAATGCAAAAAAAGCATGAACTCATGTATACAGTGGGACCCCGCTATAACCCGGTAGTTGGGAGCCATAGAATCCGACCGGGCTATGAACCGAACCGTGTTATAAGCAACCATGTACAATACCAACACATTTTTGGATTTAATTGCAGGGTGGGGGGTGGGGGTACATAAAGACGGGTGCGAAAATGCATGGCACAATTACCATTTTTAATCAATATATATTAAATGAGAAAAACATTTACTGTGGTAACAGAAATTGCAGATTTAATATATTGCTTTATTCAGAGAACCATGCATTGGTCCATACACGTGTCTAATTTATATATACCTGTATAATCTATTGCATGAAAAGAGTATCAACACCGTGTACTCACCAGCGAATCTTGTAACATACACTGAATCCATAATACATATATTTCCATCGAAAATATCCACACAAGGATGTAAAATATTCAATAATTTTGTCACAGATCATTATGTGACTGAATTCAATGAGAAGAAAATAGCAAAAATTACGTAACGGGTGTACGTAACGAATGATGAAATAGTACATGTCCGTAGATTAAATAATGGAAGCTAAAGTGTATTCTTATAATAACTACATGTACATCTCAGGACCTTTCCGTCTCTGAATTCAGTCATTGAAAATTTCAGCACATTTTCCCACCCAAGCTGCTAGTCAAAGTCCTTTGAACTTGGCGCCCAGCTATTGCGTCATGTTCTTTTGATGTACTCTAATACAGCAGGCAGAACTGGCTGATATTTTAACCACTGAATCACTGTTTAGCTCGGCAGTTCACTTTGATGATAAACAATGTACTTAAATTGATTGATTTATACATTCTGGTGAGAATCTTTTATCAACCCCCGCATTGACTATTGTTTAGTTGTGTATGAAATTAAGAGAACATATATCGGAGATTATTAGATCAACCATTGTATTCAGAATGCATTAAAGACAAACACAAAGCAGACACGATGGCTTCATTACTCAGGAATCAGTAATTATAATATTGACACTTATGAGCTGTAATTTTTCAACAATAAACAAAGATCAAAGTTCTCAGTAGGCCCAGCAATTGGTTCGTATTAACGACGTCTATTTTTGCACAAAACTAGAAGAAAATTTGATAATACATTTTCTACAGGTTCTTTTTCACACTGTTTAGACGAATGTGAGAATGATAATTAAACTCTTGCCTTTTTTTTTTATACTTAAATTTTTTTTTTTTTTTTTTTTTTGGTCTTTGAGAAAAATATCTGTAATAAATTACCCGAAATTTCGGGAGCCATGCCACCGGGTTATATCCGAATTCGGGTTATAGCGGGGCGGGTTATAACGGGGTCCCACTGTATTAACATATCCAGCATGAACTCGTGTATATTAACATATCCAACATGAACTTGTGTATATTAACTTATCCAACATGAACTCATGTATATTAACATATCCAACATGAACTCGTGTTTATTAACATATCCAACATGAACTCGTGTATATTAACATATCCAACATGAACTCCTGAATATTAATGTATCCAGCATGAACTCATTTATATTAACATATCCAACATGAACTTGTGTATATTGACATATCCAACATGAACTTGTGTATATTAACTTATCCAACATGAACTCATGTATATTAACATATCCAACATGAACTCGTGTTTATTAACATATCCAACATGAACTCGTGTATATTAACATATCCAACATGAACTCCTGAATATTAATGTATCCAGCATGAACTCATTTATATTAACATATCCAACATGAACTTGTGTATATTAACATATCCAACATGAACTCGTGTATATTAACATATCCAACATGAACTTGTGTATATTAACTTATCCAACATGAACTTGTGTATATTAACTTATCCAACATGAACTCATGTATATTAACATATCCAACATGAACTCGTGTTTATTAACATATCCAACATGAACTCGTGTATATTAACATATCCAACATGAACTCCTGAATATTAATGTATCCAGCATGAACTCATTTATATTAACATATCCAACATGAACTTGTGTATATTAACTTATCCAACATGAACTCATGTATATTAACATATCCAACATGAACTCGTGTTTATTAACATATCCAACATGAACTCGTGTATATTAACATATCCAACATGAACTCCTGAATATTAATGTATCCAGCATGAACTCATTTATATTAACATATCCAACATGAACTTGTGTATATTAACATATCCAACATGAGAACTTACCCTAACCCTAACCCTAACCCTATTTATCTGATACATGATTACTAGAATTGCTGTTATGTTTTCAGCATTATGCAGCCAGGAACGGACATTATGCAGTTTGTGAATTGCTGTTACAAAGGGGAGCAAATCCAGATATAAAAACCAAGTCAGGCAGAATTACCTCTCTTCACAGAGCTTGTTACCAAGGCCATTTGAAAATAGTACAGATTCTGTTAGATTATAAAGCGGACCCTCTTACTGCAGACAGTGATGGCAAGCTTCCTTTACATAAGGTGATTTTTACACTACTTAAGCCAATTTTTATTTGCTTTGGACCAAAATTCAATTTATTTTATTTATTTATTTTATTTATTTTATTTTATAGCATATGGTAGGAACATTTTTTTTCTTCTTCTGTTCTTAATTCTTGCCCTTTATCTTTTGTGATGGAGTGTGTATTAAGCCCACTTTTGTTAAGGCATTCATGTGTGTGTGCACTCAGATTACTGCGTTCTGGACAAAGATCTAATGTATAAACCTTCATTATGGACACATTATACATTGTGGACACCAACTTGTGGTAATTATTACTCTGATTCACACAGATGATGGTAATATTTAATAACAAACCAATATTGTGAACTATATCCTGCCATTTTTGTGTATATTTCCACGTTTTTGGTCAGCAGCCAGTATGTGTGAACCCATTGCACATACACATATTACAGTTTGCATGTCAGCACCATTGGATAACACAATCGCTCTTTTCCTATTGTGTATTCTTGTCTCGTACATTATCAAGATATCAAATGTCATATCTGAAGTGGCAGCATGCGAGAAAATATCTACAGACTCAAAAAGGTAAGAAACAGTTTTTAATAATATGTTTAAAATTAGCTATAAGAGTCTCGTGTTATTTTGTATTTTATTGGTTGAGTGTAAATTTAGTCCTAAAAGAGAACTATAACTAACAATTCTGTCCAGTGTTTTTCATTATTCTCATAAAGATGTAAAAAAAAAAGCTGAGAATATGTTCTTTCATTTCAGAATAATGGTTATTCTCTTCATTTAATAATTATGCTGAATACAGTTTTAAATTACTTGCAAATTTGTTTATTACTTCTAAAAAATGATGCATAATCTTTCAATAAAAGTCTTCTGCAGTTCTTGTAATACATATTTGGAACTTTGAATATTCCAAAATGCTTGGTATATATTATAATGTTATTTTAAAATACTTAAACTGAACTGTCTGGTTCAGGCAAAATATTATGATGAATACAGTGCAAGCAACAAGAATATTCTCTAATAGGAGTCACAAACAAAAACAGCATTAAATTTGTACATAATTTCATGATATTTTGGTTTCTATCTTCTTAGAATTATCATATTCATGATCAGATTGGTGTAGATACATGATTATTGATATTATTATAGCAATTATTCAAATTGGCATTGTTAACCACTCCAGTGGCCTAGTCGTTAGAGCGTATGTGTGGAAGTGGGAGGTCGTAGATTTGATCCCCAGCCAAGTCATACCAAAGACTTACAAAAATGGTACTATCAGCTGCCTCGCTTGGCGCTCAGCATTAACAGGCTAGTATTAGGACTGGTCAGCCTGGTGTCAGGATAATGTGACTGGGTGGAACCTCATGCTACATGTCTGCGGCATGATATCCCAGTGTTAGACATCACTATAAACTGCCTCACTGCAGACATCGTAGCGACATAACTGAAAAATTGTTAAAGCTAAGTTAAAAATCCTAATCAAACAAACAGATTGTCATTGTATAATATATGTACC
Source organism: Unio delphinus (assembly GCA_029339505.1). Lineage (NCBI taxonomy): Eukaryota > Metazoa > Mollusca > Bivalvia > Unionida > Unionidae > Unio > Unio delphinus. Next base: position 1,082,743 of record JAQISU010000111.1, read on the forward strand.
TTGTTGTTTTATTTCAATTTTAAGGCTTCTTTCTGGTACTTGATAGGCTGCAAACAATTGTTTACTTGACCTAACTGTAGAATTGTTTTCATTAAATTAAAACATTCTTCACTGTAGTAGAAAATAATTAAATAGTAATTAACTAGCAATGCTTTGCATATTAAATACTGCTAAGTACAGTATCCATCTTGCATATTAAATACTGCTAAGTACAGTATCCATCTTGCAAGTGAATCTGAAAATGATTTGGTATGTACACTGTAAGAGTATAATAAATACAGTATTCTAAGTAATTTTAGACAAGAGTATAATAATACAATATTCTTAGTAATTTTAGACAAGCGTATAATAATACAATATTCTTAGTAATTTTAGACAAGAGTATAATAATACAATATTCTTAGTAATTTTAGACATGTGTATAATAATACATTATTCTTAATAATTTTAGACAAGAGTATAATAATAAACAATTCTACTATTTTTGACAAGAGTATATTAATACAAAGAGTAAAATAATATAAATACTTAGTAATTTTAGACAAGAGTAGACTAATAAAATATTCCATTTTTGACAAGAGTATAATAATACAATATTCTTAGTAATTGGACAAAAACATAATAATGCAACATTCTTAGTAATTTTTTCAAGACTATAATAATACAATATTCTTAGTAATTTTAGACAAGTGTATAATAATACAATATAATATTACACTATTCTTAGTAATTTTAGACAAGAGTATAATAATACAAAGAGTATAATAATACAACATTCTTAGTAATTTTTTCAAGACTATAATAATACAATATTCTTAGTAATTGGACAAAAATATAATAATGCAACATTCTTAGTAATTTTTTCAAGATTATAATAATACAATATTCTTAGTAATTTTTTCAAGACTATAATAATACAAAGAGTATAGTAATACAATATTCTTAATAATTGTACACAAGATTATAATACTACAAAGAGTAAAATAATACAATATTCTTAATAATTTTACACAAGATTATAATAATACAATATTCTTAATAATTTTACACAAGAGTAAAATAATACAATATTCTTAATAATTTTAGACAAGAGTATAATAATACAAAGAGTAAAATAATACAATATTCTTAATAATTTTACACAAGAGTATAATAATACAATATTCTTAATAATTGTACACAAGAGTAAAATAATACAATATTCTTAGTAATTTTAGACAAGAGTATAATAATACTAAGAGTATAATAATACAATATTCTTAATAATTTTAGACAAGAATATAATAATACAAAGAGTAAAATAATACAATATTCTTAATAATTTTACACAAGAGTATAATAATACAATATTCTTAATAATTGTACACAAGAGTAAAATAATACAATATTCTTAGTAATTTTAGACAAGAGTATAATAATACAATATTCTTAGTAATTTTAGACAAGAATATAATAATACAAAGAGTAAAATAATACAATATTCTTAGTAATTTTAGACAAGACTATAATAATACAATATTCTTAATAATTTTAGACAAGAGTATAATAATACAAATAGTAAAATAATACAATATTCTTAGTAATTTTAGACGAGTAAAATAATACAATATTCTTAATAATTTTAGACATGTGTATAATAAATAATACAATATTCTTAATAATTTTAGACATGTATACATAATACAATATTCTTAGTAATTTTAGACGAGTAAAATAATACAATATTCTTAATAATTTTAGACATGTGTATAATAAATAATACAATATTCTTAATAATTTTAGACATGTATACATAATACAATATTCTTAGTAATTTTAGACGAGTAAAATAATACAATATTCTTAATAATTTTAGACATGTGTATAATAAATAATACAATATTCTTAATAATTTTAGACATGTATACATAATACAATATTCTTAATAATTTTACACAAGAGTATAATAATACAAAGAGTAAAATAATACAATATTCTTAATAATTTTAGACGAGTAAAATAATACAATATTCTTAATAATTTTAGACGAGTAAAATAATACAATATTCTTAGAAATTTTAGACAAGAGTATAATAATACAAAGAGTATAATAATACAACATTCTTAGTAATTTTAGACAAGAGTATAATAATACAAAGAGTATAATAATACAATATTCTTAGTAATTTTTTCAAGACTATAATAATACAAAGAGTAAAATAATACAATATTCTTAGTAATTTTAGACAAGACTATAATAATACAATATTCTTAGTAATTTTAGACAAGAGTATAATAATACAATATTCCTAATAATTTTAGACAAGAGTATAATAATACAATATTCTTTGTAATTTTAGAAAAGATTATAATAATACAATATTCTTAGTAATTTTAGACAAGACTATAATAATACAATATTCTTAGTGATACAAGAGCTAAAATTATAGGACAGTGTGACATCAAACATCTTGTGTAACATCATGTAGGTCATATTTGACACATGGTAGATATGATACACATTCTTTGCTTGTGTAAAGTAATGTTACCTATTTGCAAGAGATATTTATTGATATTTTAGCTCAATTGAAAATAAGATTACAAATCTTAGAGAGCTGTGGATAAACCTCATGAACAAAATTTTTTATGAATACTTATTCATTATTCATTGTTTCTTTTCAGTAATGGAACTTTTGCAAAGCACATAAAGAAAAAAGTGGAGCCACAATTATCAGTATGCTAATGGTACAGAATTTATTTTTGCACCTTCTCTAAAACATTCTGTGAATAGTGTCTTTGGTCTCACTTAAGTTTTGCTCATTTATTTTTGTAGGCAGCCGAGAGTGGTCATGTGGAGATTGTTAAATTGCTAGTAGTTAGTCAAGGAGCAAAGGCAGTATCAGTGACAGACAATAAGGGCAGAATACCATTGGACTGTGTATCCAGTAACCATCTAGAGCTGAGGGAACTTCTACAGCCCAGGAGATGACAGTCAATATACTGCATTTGATCATATCAATAAATTCAATGGCTATAGGTCCTTGAGTAAAAGTACAAGTCATACAGGTTATTCAGTAATGAGTGTAATGTTTAGAGATGTCACCATTTTTGGAAATTTCTACCAAGGTACCCATCAATCCTAATTATTGGTTACCCAGGTACCGAATCAAATGGAAATCCATGAACAAACCTTGGGGAGGCACTAAATTAGGACAGTCTAGCTTTTAATATCAACCTTGATTCTTAAACAGGTCATGTGAAAAAGAGAAGTGTCTTCCCGTGTATTATTGTATAGTAGTAGTAGTATACTAGTATTATTATTATATAGTAGTAGTAGTAGTATACTAGTATTACTATTATATAGTAGTATACTATTATTATTATTATTATTATTATTATTATTATATAGTAGTAGTAGTATACTAGTATTACTATTATATAGTAGTAGTATACTATTATTATTATTGTTATTATTATATAGTAGTAGTATACTAGTATTATTATTATTATGTAGTAGTAGTATACTAGTATTATTATTATATAGTAGTAGTATACTAGTATTATTATTACATAGTAGTAGTATACTATTATTATTATATAGTAGTACTAGTATACTAGTATTATTATTATATAGTATTAGTAGTATACTAGTATTATTATTATATAGTAGTAGTAGTATACTAGCATTATTATTATATAGTAGTAGTAGTATACTAGTATTATTATTATATAGTAGTAGTAGTATACTAGTATTATTATATAGTAGTAGTATACTAGTATTATTATTATATAGTAGTAGTATACTAGTATTATTATTATATAGTAGTAGTAGTATACTAGTATTATTATTATATAGTAGTAGTATACTATTATTATTATATAGTAGTACTAGTATACTAGTATTAATATTATATAGTAGTAGTATACTAGTATTATTATTATATAGTAGTTGTATACTAGTATTATTATTATATAGTAGTAGTATACTAGTATTATTATTATATAGTAGTAGTAGTATACTAGTATTATTTTTATATAGTAGTAGTAGTATACTAGTATTATTATTATATAGTAGTAGTAGTATACTAGTATTATTATTATATAGTAGTAGTATGCTAGTATTATTATTATATAGTAGTAGTAGTATACTAATAGTATTATTATATAGTAGTAGTAGTATACTAGTATTATTATATAGTAGTATTAGTATACTATTATTATTATTTTATATTATTAGTAGTATACTAGTAGTGTAGTAGTAGAAGAAGTAGAATTTTGTGTAAACAAAATAGCTACCTTATTAATAGTCTCTTGACCATCTCCTGAAACATTGAGACATACTGCCATACTGAAGAAACTATACTAGTTCTAAGTGTTACCAGCAACTAGTTTAGGCTGTGTATAAAGTGTAAGGGTAATTTAGTAAACTCAGTCTCTAGATAGAAGTACCGATTTGCATGTTTTCATTTTCATACAAAAGAACAGGACTATAATTATGGCTTCATCTTCCATGTCTCTGTGGATCTACTCATTTTTCAAATCAGATTCATCAAATTCATGTTCAGGATTTATCCAAGAGGATCTCTTAAATGATATAAAGAATACAGGCACACTCAATACTGAACATAAATATTCACTTGAAATAGATTCAACCTACCAAGAATCTGTAACACCAAAATCCAACATGGCTGACTCCTTCTCTTCAGTTCCAAGCTTTCGTAAAAATCCAACATAATACACAGAGAATAACAATTACAGCTGCCCCCTCCCCCCCTTATCGTTTTCTTCTTCCAACAATCAAGAATCTACACTTCCAGCTGGGTCAATTGCATAATGGACTGATCTATAAATCCATGGATACAGATTCTGCCACAGTAACTCTATACATAATAACTGATGGATGGCCTTGAATTAATTCATGTACAAGGGCCAGACCATGCAGAATGGGTAAATTATTTTATCAAAAATTGTCAGAAAATGGTAGATAACACCAGTTTGAAATTAATTACCTCAAAGCCAAGGGCTTCAACACCCATCCCTGAAGTCCACAGATCTCCAAATCCACTCAACAGTGTCACAGCTTTACATGAAGTAAGCCCGATTGCAATCAATGTGGAAGAAACTCCAGGACCCCAGTTTATGATAGCTGGTGCAAATTGCAACCACACCAGTTAAACAGATGAGTCTCTTCTACAGGCATTAGATGGCCAAGAGCCATAAAACAGATGTTGTAAACACTGACCATCATGGAGCTAAATTAAATACAAATACTAAATAAGCATTCACCAACCTCGCAGTCGAGTCATGGTAATCAAAAAGTCCAAGCAATGCATCCGAATCCCCCACTTGTGAAAATCAGCAACATAATTAAAGACTGATCATCAATAATCAAAGGAGTAAGAACAAGAGGATTATATAAAACACGTAAAAACATAAAGAAATGCAACTTTTAATACTATTACAGCAAAAATATTGGAAATGGATATGTCACCATATCATATTGTAATTCTTCTCATTAGTGGCAATAATTACAGTAATGGCCAATCTTCAAAGGGCATTCAGGATGGTTATGAAAGCTTGTTGTATGCCATCAGTTCCAGACTCACATAGTGTAAAATAAGCATCGTGAGTCTACTGCCAAGAAGGGATGTACTTATGACTCTGTTAAATGATGCCCTTAGTATGTTTTGTGAAAATTTTCAAATATCTATGTTCTGCAATACAGGAACTTCAAAGACAATCGAGTAAACCAAACCAATTATACCAGTAAGACCAAATCCACTTGTCCAACAGAAGTACTGCCTTGCACCTTAAACATATAGACCAGTATGTAAAACTTATAATAGGAGTTAGGCATAAGTCAGAAAACTGCTTATATTGTGGATAGCATGGTCATGTTACAAAGTCTGCATTGGAAGCAGATTTGATGCCATGTTTGTAATGAATGTGGACATAAGCAAAAGTTGTGCACATACCAATAGGTAGAAGGCTATGATGTACAGGCCTATGCAACACATATCCAGTAACAAAATGCATTAGAATATGTGTATACTTTTGAATGTAATAATAAAAATTATAAAAGAAAGTTTCATGCACTAACTGATTTGTGTACAAAGTGCAACTTGTTAACATGTAAACAACTATGCAATACTGTTGAAGTTATTTCTCCCTCTGAGGCTTCTGAAGTGTCTAATATATTAATGTCTTCTTGTAAATCAGTCTCGTATTGAGTATTATCCTGTATCCACTACATGTGGTCATAGTAAGTACAACATATGGATTTTGTATGTTATCTTCTTTTTGTGTTTATATCAATAATCAAGGTGATGAAAAGAAATCTGTCAAGTCTAAAAAAAATACATTACATACTACCTTGTGTGAAAATCAATCCTCTGATCAAAAGTGTCATGTCTTTGGGCACCTCAAAAGAGGTCTGCAGGTAATCAACCTAAATATTCAACACATCCTCCCTAAACTGAATGGGATTAAGTTAATGGTACAGCAAAGTAGATCAGTCAATATTCTAGGTCTATGTGAAACATTTCTTTTTGATGGTAGTGATGATTTGGCTTTCCAGACATAGGGGTTCAACTTTTAAAGAAATGATAGAAAATCAATGGGGGTGGTGGATATTCTTCTCTATGCATACATTTCCATTAGTTATGACCGAATTGTTGATCTAGAGAATATTGGGGTAGAGAGTATCTAAATTGCAGTAACTCTTGCCCAGTCAAAGTCAATACTTTTATGTTCAGTTTACAGGCCACCTAGTTCCATGGCTGATTGGATTGATATATTTGAGGTGTTAATTCAAACAACATTACCAAAGGAAGATTTAGAAACTCAGATTAGGTGATTTTAACATTGACGACATGAAAACTCAAACCATTAACATGGATAAGTAACTTTGTAATTTACAACTTTACTCAATTAATTAAAACCTCAACAAGAGTAACCAGATAAAAGTGTTATTATTATTGATCATTTCTATATTAATAAACCTGAAAACATGTGAAATTAATCTGCCAGTGTATGAATTGAGTGACCGCTACCCAGTCTGTATAACTAGACATGTTCTGAAATTGTCTGAAAATGGTCAACACATTGAAATACAATACATGGACTTAAAACAGTTTGATGAGGAAATGCTCTTAAATGATTTACTTTTCAAACCCTTCCAATCAGTCTGCAATATTGCTGATGTCAACACTGACAAATGGTATCAGATGTTCAATGCAGCCTTGGAAAAGCATGCAAATTAAAACAAAAAGGGTTTAACACCAAATTACACCCAGATGGATTACCCCTGAGATCAACGAGGCAAGGCACCTAAGATATGATTTTCACAAGAAAAAAAGATATAGAAAGTGGAGGAATAAAACTAAGCACTTGATTAGAAAAATGAGAACTACTATAAACATATGAAAGTAAGAGTTTGAAAAGAACAGTTGTTTTCCCCAAAGACGTACTGGTAAGCAGAATGAGGATATAGCAACATCTGTACAAAACATTGTAGAAATGTTCAACAATTTTTTCATAAGCATCTCCATTAACAGTATTGAGAACCAGACTAAAATCCCAATTGAACTTGATGTTCTTCTGTTATTTATAAGAGTTAAAATTTCTGATGATAATTTTTTTTCAATAGCTAATGTTAGTGAAGCTGATGTCTGATATGCTAATTAAGGTGAATATTAATAAATCCTCAGTATTGGAAGGTATTGGTCCTTGAGATCTTAAAATTGCTGCAACAGTAATAATAAAGTCATTAATGCATATCATAAACTGAAGTATAATGAGTGGTAATTTTCCTGAAACACTGAAATGTGCAAAGGTTAAACTTATCTTTAAGAAAGGAGAAAAGAAGGATCCAAGGAATTACAGACCAATATCAATTCTGCCTGTACTGTCAAAATTATTTGAAAAGCATGTTGCCATTCATGTCTATACAGTTTTTGAAACACATACTCTCTTATTTTGTAAAGTACAATCAGTATTATAAAGTACCACTCGTGCCAAACAGTACTTACCAATTAATTGATCTTTGTCTGAAGGAAATAGACATATGACTGGGATTATTTTCCTTGATTTCAAGACAGCCTTTGATCTTGTTCATCATGAAATTCTGCTGCAAAAGTTGAACTGTTATAGTTTCAACAATCCTTCTTAAAACTGGTTTAGATCATACCTAAACTAAAGGTCTCAACAAGTAAGCATTGGCAATATTAGCTCTCAAACTCACACTATTCATTCAGGGGTCCTTCAAGGCTCAGTTTTAGGCCCTCTCCACTTTCTTATCTCTATCAATGATATATCATTAAATAATGAATCCACAATAACAGACGATGCAGCCTTGTATACATCTAGTTCTGATACTGAAGTCATCCAAATGAGATTAAACTCTGACATTATTAGAAATGTTTTAAAATTTGATTACATATGCTTTTATTTCAATACTCATGCCTCCATTTTCCTTTAGAGGTCATTATATACATAACCTGAGAAATACATGGATGAAGATGGACTAAATGTGTTATCCAATTCTAACTGGATTATTGCAATCTGTGATGCAGCTCTGATACTTTTTATTATTAGACCTGACATCCTCTTTTCTTGACCTGGCCACCATTGTAAATGACCAGTATAGCTACCAATAATTATCGTCAGAAAGATTTTCATTTCAAAAGATATTGGGAGTTCTTGCAGAAGTGTCCTAGTAACTGTTACATTTCTAAAGGATTCCACTTCAGTGGAGACTGAATTTAGGATAAACCTGTAGCATAATTAGAATTTAATAGGTACATCCTAGAAATTTTGCAGGCTTGTAAACTTCAAATTGAACAGTAAACCAGTAACAATAGTATAGATATCCTAAGACCAAGGTTCTCAAACTGTGGTATGTGGACCACTGGTGGCCACAAGCTGCATTGAGATGGTTCATGAAACCAAATGGTACAATCAACATCAAAGCATTAAATAATCTGCAAAGACCCACATCAAGTGGTCTGTGAATAATAATTGAGAACCAATGGTCTTAAGATTTTTTCTTCACAAAGAACTCAGCAGATCGTGATTTACATTCATTGACTTGGTTCATCACTACTTCTGTTAGAATGATGAAACTAATGATGAACATGTCTCAGTTAGTATCAAACTCTTACAACAGAAACAAGCTTTACTTTACTGGTTTTAGTTATATTTTGCATTTAGCTTGTGATCACGAGATTTTTGGCATGTTATTACATATTATTCAATCTAAAATATGAAACTTGAGGGATACATTGTGACTACATCCTTATTGCAGAAAGAAGTCTCAGTAACCACAACATCATGCTTTAGTTGTATTTTATTGGGTGTTGTTTATGTTCAAATGATGAAACTTAGTAATTCGATGCCACTGTTAATACTACACCTTTTTATCGAAATATGGTCACTGTGACCTACATTTTCTGCTCTACCAAAGTATTCATATTTAGCTGATGATCACAGATTTGATATCATGATATCCTAGCCTACATGAAAAGGCCTTTCTGATACTTACATTTGGAACTAAAACTAAATGTGCTTGCTAATTGCTCAACTGGGCATTGTATATTGCATTTGGTTACCCTCAGTAGGTTAACTGCATTTTTGGGGTGAAGGATTATTCAAATTAGACAATGGACTTCATATACCATTCTTTCTGTTTATGGCTTCAGCTTCTGGATGTTAATTATGGTTAACACGGTGAATATCATATTTCACTAGGAATTGTTAATATAACATCAGCTATTGCAGTCAGTCTTGTATGTAATGTAATTGATGGCAGCTACACATTTACAACTCAAGTACCACTGGATATTTGATTGTACATGAACCTATTAATCCGCCTTATCTGTGATGCCATAATCCGTTATTAGCAAGAATATATTTGAAACTTATTGACGAAAGCGGAAACTTCTTGATTTAAGAAATTAAGTCAATAAATCCGTATGTATGATCTTGTAATCGTTAATAAAAAAAAAACTTTATTAAAAAATAATAATCAAATAAATTCTTCGAAATTGCAGATTATTCTGAAAACAATTTAATTTCATATTTTAGATCAATCTTGCAGTGACAAATTTATTTCATTTCAGAATTGTAAAGATAAAACCCATAACGGAGTCAATACAGAAACAAATAATTTAGTAAAATAGGTTTGTAACTAAAAATATATTTATTAAGAAATATTTTTATTCTGATGGAACTCTCACTGTTGTCCATAATTTCATTTTCATAATCACTAATGAATTTATCGCTGTTTTTGTTTTCACGATCTGATATAATCCTGCTCAGTTGTCTCACATGTGTACTGTTAATATTTTTTCTCTTATTTTCCTGAGATAATTCATGTTTAATTGTTTTGATCGTGAGTGAAAGTGAGATGTATTTCTCAAATTCTGTATATTTAACTGTTGCCAAAGAATGGTGGATGATCAATCTATATTCTTATGGTAGTGTATATCCACCTTCAGATTTCCATTGCTGCAATGATTACAAATCGCAAATAATTTTTTCAGGATCAAGTTGAATTTTAATACGTCATATTTCAAAGTTCACTTGTGCGTGTTTGTGTGTATGTGTGTTTATATATATATATATCTTCACTGACCCCCTTTATTGCCTAATGCCTTTCTGTAGGGTCCTTTTTGTGAGACCTGTCTTATGGCTGATGTCATCTTTTTATCTCACATTCTTTCTGCATGTTCCTGTATGGGGTATCCATCAGAGAGAATGAGAGCTAGCATCAAGATACTGTTTATATTTGGAGGATCCTACATAGACAGCCCACGCCCAGTGACGCCCTAAACAAAGTGAAACTCTAGATATTTAGAGCATTGTTTATATGTACAAATAACCCCTCCGAATAAAACCTCTGGGAGAGTGCAAAACGCACTCATGAAAGTTGTTCAGCTTGGTGAGGATTTATACAATGAATCTTTTTACGGCACGAGTCCCCACGTTTTAATGAAAAGTGCAAAATATCGACACCATAGACATTTTTTCAGTCGAGGGATGAGAACTCCAGACATATATATATATATATATATATATATATATATACACACACACACACACATTTGGGGGGTGCAAGGTCTGGGCCTGATGTCCCGCTTGCCAAAGGAAAGTGAAGCGTCTCTCATAGCATCTCCTTTCCAGGTGTAGTGATCGCTGCAGGACCACTGTCTTGCTCTGATGGACAGGAGGTTACCTGCATATGGCCTCTCCTACACATATGGCCTCTCCAAAGTATCAGGGCTGCATCCACAGCAGCGCCTTCATGCAGGGCCCCTTGTTTCCACAGAGCCTGTTGTGTGGCATGATCAAATGGTCAGCGGTATAACTGGGTGGGCAGACAGGGCTCAATAGCCTTGGCAGGCAGCCAGTCTAAGAGAAGGGAAACTTTGACCCTAAACCTGGGCAGAAGAAGCTTGTAAGCATTATCAAGGCAATTTCTCTAGAAGAAGGAAACTGATAAAGTCCATTCCATTGGATGATGGCTCCACTGCCTTGTGGATATCTTCGAGAAAAGGAAAGGCTACGGGAGTAAACCCAGAGAGAAAATCCGGAGTTTAGCCCCCAAGGTGGCTGGATGTCGACTAAGACTTCCTTCTGGCAGCTCCTGCATCCACACTGGTGCTAAATGTCATGCTCAGCATTCCTTTGGACCCCACCAGCAAGGGTGAGAGGGGGATGCTGACGTGTGAGCAGCCGAGGATCTCCATACTCCGCTCTCGGGCTTGCACCCTGGAGAGGTCACTCCAGTCTCATTACTGAGTGAGGAAACAACACGGAAGCTGACTTTACGGGTTTTAAATCCCACCCGATTGGCATAGGGAAGGAGCGCCATGGGTCAGCTTTGATGGTGGGAGGGATCATCGTGTCTCACTGGCCAATTACCGCCCACCTCAAGCCAGACAGCCCCTGGTCAATAAGGTGTTGACCCGCCATCGTGTGCCTGCTCCAGTGGATGCCTGGAACTCAGTGTGTTGCTCAACATGACAAGCAGACGGTAATTCAACACCAGACAACAGAAAAAGAAACTAATAAAGAAGACTCCAGCTCTTCGATTTGCAAGCTGGTATGTGCGCACTATTTATACAGGCATCTCCGATGACCTTAGAGAAGTGGACAACTCCAAGAAAACAGCCATCATCAATAGAGAACCAACCAGGCTAAATATCAGCATAGCTACCCTCCAGAAAACTAGGCTGGCCTCTAGTGGCGCCCTCAGAGAGGAAAACTACTCCTTCTGGAAGGATTGAGAACCTGAGGAGTCCCGTCAGCATGGAGTGGGCTTTGGCATCAAAAACAATCTTCTGGCCTTGGTTGAACCTCCCACAGCGGGAACTGAGCGTTTCTTGTCCATCCGCCTCACCACTGCTGTAGGTCCTGTCAAAATCACCAGTGTCTACACCTTCACCCTCACGTCTTCAGAAGACACAAAGGATTAGTTCTATGGGCAGCTGGACGAACAGATCAAAGGATGCCCCAAACACGAATCAATATTTCTCCTCGGCGACTTTAATGCCAGAGTAGGTGAGGATTACGAGTCATGGCCTATCTACCTCGGATATCATGGTACTGGAAAGACCAACGAAAACGGTCCGAGATTGCTGTGCTCCTACAACAAACACCTTTTTCAAGGGTAAGCAACAACACAAAGTGTCATGGAAACACCTTAGGTCCCATCACTGGCACCAACTCGACTTCGTCATCATCGGGCGCTCTGCCCTTAACAGCGTCCACTCCACTAGAACCTACAACAGTGCAGACTGCGACTCCAACCATGCCCTCGTGATCGACAGGGTGTGACTACAGCCACAGACACTACACCGCTCAAAACCAAAAGAACACCCACGCATAAACACTGCACAGATGTCGGTCCCCTCCAAGGTGCAGGAGTATGAGCAGCAGAGAGGGTGAATCCTACAACATTTTTAGTATATTTTTGATTATACCCTCCAAATAACACTAGACCCTTCTCGCGAAATAACTAGAAAAAAAATGACAGTGATTGTTGTCTGAAAACATGGGATTCGCAGGTGATGTTGTATTCGCGTTTTCGTTGATGAATCATAAAATGTCGCAACGTCGTTGTCACTCACCCTCTCTGCTGCTGGAACCTTCAGTTCTGGGTTAACCGAATATTTTATCAAGTCCTTACTACGACGAAAATCCCCTTAGGATTTCACAAACAGACTAATTTGTAAAACCTCCTCTTGTAAATCAATCAGATTATTAGACTGGTCAGTGAGTTTGAAATTAATTCTGGTTAATGAATTATTATGACATCGCATATAGACTGGATTCACCGGGGACTCAATTATTAAAAACCCTGGAGGAGCTATTGGTGCAAATGAATACAAAATATATCCCTGCTGAGCTTGATTTGATCGTTCTAAATTTATTTGATAGCTTCCTTCGATCACATCGCATACTAAATTGAGCGCAATCACCGTTGAAATATTCACATTGAACGGAGCAATATGCCTACCACCACCATCTGGGTCATTATTATGTTTGAGGATTTTTATTTCCTGTGATGTTGTTTTTTTCCACGTATCATGAATTATTTTAAAACCAATATCGATGGCATCACTGAGAGATTTTTGTAGTTCTAAGATATTATACCCTGGTAGTTTGAACGCATGAATATCTTCTACGCGTATATTATACTTCGTTGCAAATTCTGTTCTCGTTATAGGATTACTGTCACCTAATACCACTTGAATGATTTGCAAATGAAATGTTTCCATGTCATTGATGATTTTGTTGCCTGTTTCTACGACGCTGATAAATTCATCTCGGGTGAGAGAACCGGATTTAAGAGATATTAACAACAATGAAAAATCATTATTCATCGCTGTGAAGTTTTCAGTGATTTTCTCTTGTCGAGTTGTGTGATATATTGGGTTGTTGAATTTTTTCACTGCAGAGAAAACTATCAATTCGTTGTATCTTTTATAGCTTTTTACTGGATTATCAGATTTTATCCTGTCTGTGATATAATCGGTTTTTTGTGGTTCTGGTAAATCAACGGTTTTTCCCCCGGGTGGTAATTCAGGCCATCCTAGTACGGTTCTAATAGAACTCTGATAAATATCTACGACGTAACCCTCTGTGCTTATTTCAATGGCAGATGATAGTGTTGGCTCATGAACCGTTATAGCTATTTTTGATTCTTTTCCAGTAATCGATTTTATTCTACGCGCGAATTCATTATTGATTTGTTCGATTTGGTATGATCCGGTTGGTATGGAAACAACATTCCAGTCTGGGGTACCGTCGGGTTTATTCTTATTTGCAAATACCAGTGAATTATTGGGTTGTTGACCACCAAATGATTTTGACCTAATATTTGGCCAACTGTGGTATACTCGTAATTTTGCTAGCGCTATCTCCTTCACTGGGACCGGAGAGGGGAAATTCACACTGAATTCTGGATTCGTTGAGGTTATTGAGATCATGCTTGTTTGTACTGGGTTCGTGTTCTCCACTATTTGTTGAAGTAATTCCATCTGTGTTGTCATTGTTATTATACTCATGTTGTATTTCTAATTTTGACATCGCAGAATCATATATATCTACCATCGCTGAAAACTCACTCTCTGATATAATTGTATCATCGAGCGATGACGATATCAATGAGGATAATTGCGAGTATGCAGTAGACACAACATGAAATTGAATTATGTAGTCTTGTAGTTTCCGTTGGCTGCATGAGGATATTTTTTTTGTGATTATTGAAATTATTCCAGCGATTGTTGTTGCCGCAGAAATGCAAATTGGAATAGCTATCGGGGCCATCATTGTCACTGAAGACAGTATAATACCGGCTCCGGTGATTACACCACTCACAGCGTACACAGTAACATCAATTGCGGTAATTCTCCTGCGATATTTTTTAATTTTCATTGCATACTCCTCAGACAAGGTTTTGAGTCTAGTTTGATACTCTCTTACCTGATCATAGCGATATTGCGATGATGAAATCATTTTTTATTTTAAATACGCTATCGTTTTCAATTACGATTTACTTAAATCCGCTACGAATTCCACATACCATGTTGTTGCACTCATAACCAAATTTTTATCAGTGGATGCTATCATGAATTGTTCGGTTGTATCCTTATCAATGATTGTTGATATCGTATTGTCGACACCATATGCACTCGACGATAATATATTAAATTGAGTCGTTGTCACTAGTGTTAATCGATAAATACCCTTAACGGTTGCAGTGATGTCTAATTTGTTGTTTGCAGGTGTCCACACAAATGATCCGTGTTGGACTGTGTATACTACGTTGTTAGTTTTCTCATGAGGAATTTTTGTTTTTTCAATGACTGTTATCATCCTCGAAAAATCACCTTTGACGGCTTCGATGAAAGTTTTCGTCTCATCGATGGATTTTTTAATATCAGGGAGTTTTAGTTCAATTTTATCGAATGTAGTTCCAATAAATTTATCAATGATATTTCTACGAAATGCGGTAAACTGTTTTATGTGTTCTTCGGTTTTAGATTGAAGTGTTTCTAGTTCCAACGCAGAATCGTTGAGAGATTTAAATCGATCTGTAATCGTCGAAAAAAGTACACCCGGTTTGAGTTTACCCTGATCGGAAAATAACGCGATTGTATCCTCGATTGCGTTTTGTTGTTTAACTAAAATATCATCCAGAGAAATATTACTAGATTTCAATTTACCCTGTTTGTCTTGAAATACAACTATTTCATTCGGGTCAACATTTGTTAAGTTCAACGTCTCAGCGATTTCATCTTTAATTTTTTTTTTATATCCTTGATAGAATCAGGAGTTGCAGTGTCATCGGGTTTGGGTTTCAGAGGTCTCCCCCAAATATCAATCATGATATTTTATATATCTCTCTCTAAAAAGCGATTGCTGGTGTAGTCATTTACGACAATGTGTGGTGGTTTTCTAGATGCTGAAATAGCGTCAAGGACATTTAATACTTCACTGCCGCATATTGGTGGGTCATTGATTTGTTGTGTTGGTAGCGTAGAATACCAAGTCTTCATTGGAAATTGTTTTATGTAACGCATAAACTCATTTGGTGGGGCTAATCCATATGAATCAAAATAGACAATCCCACGTGGATCAATAGCGTATGCAACCCAGTGAGTTCCAGGTCCGGTGCTGTTATCGAGATTAATAATACCTGTTTCAGTTTTGTTTGGTTGATGTGGTAATTGATCTTTCATAAAAACACCTCTGAAATTTTTAATCACTAGTTTTTTAGCCGCATCCATTAAATCAAAATTGGACATGGGAACCATAGGTTCGGAAATCGAAGATTTCTGAATTAATAAACCGTTCCTGGTAGTCTCAGGCCTGATACGTGAACGGATCTCCCGCTGTACCATGAATACGGGGTTCCTGGTAGTCTTAGACCCTTTCCGCTGTACCATGAATACGGGGTTCCTGGTAGTCTTAGACCCAATCCGTGAACGGATCGTCCCTTATTTTTATATCCCTTCCCTGTTGCCTTCTTAAGTGCCATTCCTGCTGCAGTACCAACGGCTCCTAACGCCGCTGCTTTAGCCACCGCTGGGGATGCTGCTGCAATCAATGCTGGTATTGCAGCTAACAATGGAAATATACCGCCTGTTTTAATCATATTTTTGATAGCAGCCGCAGAAAGAGTAATCTGAACACCTTTTTTATCCTTGAAAGCATCATTGAAATGTTTCACCTGACGAGTTGTCAGCGATAATTTATTTGCACCACCAGTCATTTGATTAGGTTTCAACGTGATTGTGGTTCCACATTTTTTAGCCGATTCTGATTGCAATTTTTTGATTTGACCAGGAGTTAACGCAACACTAATAACACTATATGACATTATACATAATAGATTGATTCTAATGGAAAAATCCTTCGGATTTTCAATTACATGTTTTCCACTGGGGCATCTACCACTCTCATTCGTCCACCAACACCTTCAAGTAACATTGATTTATCACTGAGAATGACAGCAACCGCTCTATAATTCGGGATAAGGATAGGAGGTACCCCACTAACTGGTGCACCAGTCGGACGGGTTACACGGGCTCTGAAGTGTATATCAACGACAGATTGTCTCATCAAATCAAGATGTTCCAATGAAAAGTAATAAATCGGATAGAGGCTTTTAAAATCCAATTGTGATATTTGCAAACCGGTATCCACATTTTGATCACGTGCCATAAATGACAACAGGTTATGATAGACACGTGCAATATGATTCTGACCGTAATCAAGTTGTATATCCTCGGATGGTTCCTGCTGTCCGTTTATTCTCAGCGAGACTTCATTAACACCTAACTGATCAAATATCATATGACTTCGTTCTTGATTACCAACTCGCGCAGCATTCTGTAACGCAATAAATGTATGACGTGGAGCTGAAACCCCTTGTTTTGATGCCAGGTGCCATGTGAATGTACCATCAACATTACCCAGTTTAATATCCGTAGTCACTGATAACCAACTCAACAATGATTTTCCCCCCTGATCCATAAATGATAGTAGTCGCTGTTCGTCTGTGATTGATGGAGTTAACACTGGCATCCATAATGATAGTTTTGTTAAAATAACTTTACCGTCAGCAACCCCAGCATTACGCCAGATTGCATCATCATCAGTACCCCTTCGTACAAGTGCTACTGTATGCTTCGCTCCATAAATAACTTTTCGGACGTTTCTACAGAATCCGAAAATATGATGCAGTGGAATCGCACATGAAAATCGTCGACGCTGCCCATGCAACGTTGCTACGCGTGTTGCAAATCCTAAATTGAGATTACCATTAACGCCTCCGAGAATATCAAACGCAGCTCCGGGTCTAGTTCGACGTTCTGGATTAGCTGCTTCTTGTTGATTGGCTTCTGCAGTACCCTGTGCTGTTAACACTTTAATGAATTGAAGGTGATCAGCGTTATCAGAGGTATCCTTTGCAAACATCATAGATGGACCCGCTGATCTTGAATAATCATCAGAATATTTCGCTAACCCTATGATTGTTGTGGCCACATCAACTTCACGGTCAATGGATTCAATTTCTTTTCCATCAATGAGATATCTAGCGCTTTCAAATAACGCCATTATGCCGTTATTAACAAAACCAACTCGGACATTTGCGTTATTGTCATATGGGGTATCAGCTGCAACATTTGTTACAAGTTCTCCTTCTACTTCAATAAATGCCTCACACGGTAGAAAATATTTACTGGTATCATGAACTTGAAGTTCAATTCGCGATCGGAGATCTGGTTGTACTGCGTGATAAGAATAAAATTGAAAATCGCGTACAGAATCATTCTTGCCAACTGGGGCATCCATATCAAATGCTGGATCAGGTGACCATTTGAACATTTTATTCTATTTATCAGAGTCTAAATCGTAATTTCATCGTGAAAAACGCTAGCGTGAAAATCCGTAGGATTTCATCGACGTAGTTTTTTAAAGCCACTTCCCGCTATCATATTTGCAATATTGCTTTGGTCCCCTTGATTTACCATCGACGCTAGTTTTTCATCTACTGCGTTATTTATTATTTTACTAACACTTGCAGGCATTTCTGCTGTAGACGGTAACGGTTTCTTTTTTCGCCTCACTAATGATATTATTTTATCCTTCGCAGTTGAAAACGCTTTCCCGGCAAGATCTCCAACAGCACCAATACCCTTATCACGAATAACATCAATGGCTTTCATTGATAATTGTTTAGCTAACGGCATCACTTTTGGGGCCATTCTTGAAAAGAATCCTAAAATGGTATTGCCGAGGCCATCTCCATAGTATGCCTTATAAACTGGAAACCGTGAATTAACTACATAGACGAGGGTTGGTTTATCATGATTGTAATGGATGATCATTATTATAAAAACAATAGTGTTTTCAATTGTTATTTAATCACTATGATACCCATTTGCTAACTCGTCAATGAAATCTCGATATGTTTTGATATCCATGATACCGCCGGCAAATAACCGTCTACAGATATCAGCTGCTTCATTAATTATTTCTGGAGAGTTATTTCCAGCTCGGAATCCTCCTACAAGAACATCTAATCGTGATATATCATTGATAACACTATCAGGACAAGCGTTTCCAATTCTTGGATTTTGCAGTCCACTTCCGCTATAACCAGCTGCTTCATCTAGTTTTTCTAAATTCGTTTCTTGTAAATAATCATCATTAGGGTCTTCTTGTTTTTTTTGTCTCCGTGTTGGTGTTTGACGTCGTTCTTCTAAATCATCATCATCATCAGGTGGTAGTTGTTGTTTTTTTTGTCTTCTTGTTTGTCTACGTGTTGGTGTTTGACGTTTTAGTTCTTGCCGTTCTTCTATTTCTCGTTGTCGCTCTTCTATTTGTTCTCTTTTATAATTACTAATTCCCTTTTTAAATTCCTTGTATCCTATCTCATCCTTATTCAAACGACCAATCCCTTTATTTAGTTTATACAAATAATCGAACCAATCATTACTTGATATTCTATCATTTTTATACTCGTCCTTTAAAAAATCTTTTTTTGAATTATAGCTTTGAGCAGCAAAATTACCAAAGGCTTGATAATCCTTTTGGTTGAATAACTTAGGTTTTTTTATTACTATTTTAGCATTATCAGTAAATTTATTCAACAGAGAAACAGTCGTTTTTTTCGGATCAGTTTTTTCAGTTTGTTCAGTTTTCGTTGCTAGTTTTTCAAGTACAGAAATAAGACCCTCTTCCTTTCTTTTACCGTCAGGATCATCTCCCAGTATAGCACGCTCTACCCCCTTCGTTGCTGTGGTTACTGGTTTAAACAATTCTTCAGACCCCAGAGCAAAATCAGTTTGTAAACTCTGTCGTTGTTGCAGTTTATTCCGTACAGAGTCACGAATTGGTACAAATCTCTTAATTGCATCTAATCGTTCACGAGCCAATCGGGTTGTTAATGCCTCATTGACCATTATTTGAAATCGCAAACTATTTTTCAATTGCAAAACAATTTTTCCCATCGATGATTCCATCCTAACGGTCCAATTTTTTATTGTTGTGAAATATTTTTATTTTTTATCCATTGATTTTGCCTGTTTTTGACAGTTTTGGTGCCATTTTGGTGGTTTTCAGTTGAAAATCTCAAAGAGATTTTACAGTCAAGTAGTCGATTTTACATGGGATTTTCCATAAGGAAAAGCTGTTAAAACTCATTTTTGATGATTTTTAGCCATTTTTCATCAATTTTTGCCTGTTTTCGTCATTTTTCATCGATTTTCATCAAAAAACCTCGTAGGGTCAAGTAGTCGATTTTACATGGGATTTTCCATAGGGAAAAGTTCTTAAAAGAACTTTCAAAGCTGTTAAGATTCTATTTTATTTTCGCAGTGTGAAATATTTTCACTGATTCAATCAAAAAATGACAAAAAAAATGAAAATCTCAAGGAGATTTTACTGTCTGACAAATCTTTTGAGGGTCGGTCAATCAAAATAGTTCATTTTCTTGAATTAACGCTCGTAAGTTTCTAATTTTAGAATTAACTTCCTTTTTAAATTCATATTCGTTACCCAATTCTTTTCGTATTCCTTCCACGATAGTATATAACGGAACAAACACACCTACTTCACTGGAAAATGCAAGAGAGTCTCGAATAGAATTTTGAATTTTTTTGATGAGTGCATATTTCTTTGGTAACATATACTTGTTAGTGCTAACTCCGTATTCTATATCCTGAAAATCCGACTTGATTTGATCAGGATTTAACCCATCGGACAATTTAATATTCTGATTTTTCAATTTTGCAATTTCAACTATGATGCTATTCATATTTTCAGAATTCATATATGATAATACATATTTCTAATTCATTTTTCAAAAATAAATGAGCCGTTAATATTTTCAAAATTCAGTCTGTATATATAAATATCTTTTTTAAAATTCAGTCTGTATATATAAATATCTTTTTTAAAAATTCAGTCTGTATATATAAATATCTTTTTTAAAATTAATTCTGTATATATAAATATCTTTTTTAAAAGTTCAGTCTGTATATATAAATATCTTTTTTAAAATTCAGTCTGTATATATAAATATATTTTTTAAAATAATTCTGTATATATAAATATATTTTTTAAAATAATTCTGTATATATAAATATATTTTTTAAAATAATTCTGTATATATAAATATAAATGCAGACAAAAATAAATAACAACCATGATGAGCGGTTATCAGTCATTTGACCCCCTTGATATAGGCCGCTGTGGTTCTATTTGCATTCATTGGGTCCCTTATTAGGCCTTTGTGTCTTTCATAGGGTTCCTTTGTTAGAGCATTTTTCTGTTTCTGTTTTATATCAGAATGTTTTTTTTTGTTTTTGCTCTTTGAGATATGACCCTATGACCGTTTCTTTTAGCCGATAATTCATTCTGGGGTTACCCAATGTGCATCCACGAACCTTTTTTTGGCCGGTAATTCATTTTGAACACCATACGGGGCTACCCAAATGTGATGGAGAGCTAATTACATCCATGGATGTTATTTATTTTAGGGCATTGTATGTGTTTACATTCAACATGCAACCCATGAAATCAAATTCATGGTTGCGTAAGTTGTCAAAAACCGACAACCCACGCTACCGTAAATTTGATAGCATGGGTTTGCATGTTATGTGAATGCACATAGAGGGGTTGCCCTTCCTCCCCTCAATTAAATAGAAAAAAAAACATCCACCGTTTCACCATCAGACAATTTGTCTGCTATGGGGCGCGAACGTGTGAAGAATAATTGTCTGGGTTTACAAGCCAAACACGATACCGTTAGACCACTGTTCACGTCCATAAAGAATAACGTTTTTTAACATATATATGTTGTAAATATTCATATAGTATATAAGGGGACTTAATACAGCAATCCGCAAGGTGTGCTATTTTATTTTCTTGAATTACTTATTAATGGTGTTTCACAGTATTTAATGAGACAGCATATTTGACTTAAACACTAAAACAAAGAATATAATTGTTTGAAAACATTTCTTTTCTTACAAAACAATGCCCAGCCGCTGAATCACAATAACCCATAAAACAAGTTAACACAATCTAAGGGAGAAAGTATATAAGGTAACTTAATACAGCAATCCACAGGGTGTTATTTTATTTTCTTAAATTACTTATTAATGGTGTTTCACGGTATTTAAGGAGACAGAATATTTGACTTAAACACTAAAAAAAAAAGAAAATATTTCTTTTCTTATAAAACAATACCCAGCCGCTGAATCACAATCTAAGGGAGATAACTCCCTTGGTTCATTTGTATACTAACTATTGTTTGTCTAATTCATTAATAACATCACTGGAGAATCTTTCAATGTAGTCTTGAGGGGATCTTATGATTTTGTCGCTGACTTTGTCAGTGTCAGGTTCATAATTTCTGATTGATTGTCCATTTTTTATTCGTTTGTCATAATAGCGTTTTAGTTCCCTGTATCGTTTGCCGCCACACCTAAGACATAATTGCGACCTTCCCCT
Organism: Unio delphinus; assembly: GCA_029339505.1. NCBI lineage: Eukaryota > Metazoa > Mollusca > Bivalvia > Unionida > Unionidae > Unio > Unio delphinus. Next base: position 1,105,255 of record JAQISU010000111.1, read on the forward strand.
AACCCCAACCCCACATCGAATACAGGGTAACGGACCAAGGCTTCCACGACGAAAGCTTTGCATATGATACCAACAGAATTCATTTCTGCATGATTTGTTACACGGTGTCACTGATCCAATCATAAGCCATTTGCAATGATTCATTATACTTAAATCTTTCATTTAAATGCTTGTTTTAATTATAGTATGGAGGAGTTCGAGAGATTATCGAAAATTAAGCCCTGGAAAAGTGTTCAATTCAATCTTGATAGAGTTTCTGATACACCAAAGAATAAAATTCTTGATAGAAACTTGATTAGTAAAATCAGAGACTGTTTTAATGAATTCAAGCGTGATGGGGCAGCTCATTGTTGGTCAACATTTCGAATTGATGGTGTTGTTGACGCTACCATGAATGATGAAAAAGCAGCAGTGATAATCTCAAATGTTGGGGAAGAAAGAAATTTTTTTCGAATAAAATTCCTTATCCGTGATAATGGAAAATGGATCATTAGGGACAAATACGAGCCTATTCTTAAGGACAAAAAAACTGTCACTGTGACTCAGGATTCAAAACCAGGAATTTTGACTGGACTTGATAATCCCTACTACGAAAGATCTTATCCTGTCACAGCAGTTGTTTACGGGATATATCCGCTCAATGACAAACCTGATATTGCAAAACTAGCACCCATGAAATATTCGACAGGGCTCAATTGTGTAGCAGCACGAATAATGGAACACTTCACAAATGCGTCCCGGGGAAATAAACTAACTGATCTAAAACGAAAAAAAATAACCGAATGGGAACTGACTTTGAAACAGCATGGGGCAACAATTCAAGATATAGCCAAATTAGAAACATCATTGAGATTTCCAATATCGGTAAGGACAATCACCGGTGAAGTATTATACGAATCGAAATATAATAAAAATGGAACCCCAATACAGATTATTGATCATAACGAACACGCGTGGTCATCTGCAGTAACAATATTCCCACGGGATAGAACCGTAAAATATCTATCCCAAACCGAAGAGTTTTTTTCAGAGCAGAAATTATTTGATGCTATTTACCATTTGAGTAAAAACGATCCCGTGTCAATGTGGCTATTTCATAGTATTTCAGACGAAGAATGTAGATTTGATCAGTTTGTAAGGCCCAACGGAGAATTGTACCGTACTGAAGAACTGCATAATCAAATGAAACAACTAGCTAGTGAGTTTTCTGGGGAAGGGGAAGACAACGATCAATTATTAGCAAACTGTTTTACACTTCCATCAGTTGCAGCACATTTTGCTAGAAAGAAAAACGCGTGGAAACCAACCCGAAGTGAGTTCTTATCAGATGTCAAATTGTCCTGTCTTGAATACAGCCACGGCGGATTATGGAACACAAAATACACCGCTGATACCGTTATTTCCGTTGATATGATTGCATGTTATCCAGGAAGTTTTCTTGGGTATGGAGAATGCGAGAAATATTTCAAACGATTTGGACACCCCACACACGAAATGACCCGTGTTGCTATTAATGGACCACTGCCACATTTCGATTTAACCGGATTCGCTTGTGTAGTATCATTTGAAATGGCTACAGGACTTCATCCGTGTAGTTATCTTTGGATTGGTAAACACATGTCTGAAAAACACTGGATGCCAATAGTGTTATTACGGTATATGCTTGATTGTAAGATGTTAAAATCATTAATTGTCAGTGAAGCAATTATATCCTATCGAGCACAGAAATCAGTCTGGTTACCACAACCTGATCTAGAAAAAATAATTAGCGAAGAGCGAAAACTGTTTCCTGATTTTAATGAACAACAAATCATGGATTGGTCCAGACAGTTATTTGAAATCAGAAACAATGAAGCAAAAGATCTTGGACGAAGAATAATCGGTAAATTTACCCAAGGTGGCAAAGATGATAATACGAGATATTCTTCACGATTGATTATAGACAATGCTGAATACGATTTTGTAATCACGGATTTAACGAATGGGGGCCTATATGTCAATCGTAAGGACGCATTTATGTCCGATGGAACCAAATTGGGTACAATTGTTACTTACACTGATGGATACAATCCGCAGTACACACATTTGAGAGCTTCTATGCTCGGTTATGCTTCTATCAATCTGTTTTCAATGATCAATAGATTTCCTACCACCGCAGTTAGAGTTGCTACTGACTCATTTTACATAAATAGCAAAATGGCTGATTTTAAGGCTACTGGCAACGAGAAATGGGGGTCATGGAGAATTAAGAAGGAAATGCTTCATGATTATATTCCATCAGCAGATGTTACCATTGAAAATAATTACTTAGAAAGCAATCAGTGTTCAGAATTTTCTAGTGCACCACCGATTTCGGATCCAATCTTTAGATATAAAACAGTTTATTTAAACGGCTGTGGTGGGTCAGGAAAAACAACCCGGGTAATTGAGTTATTCCGTAGAAACGCTAGCGTTTCCAATCCAAACATGATTGTACTAACACCGACTCACAGACTTGCAAGAGAAATGATACAGAGAGGGGTAAATGCCTGTACTTATCATAGTTTCTTTAGATGGAAGGGAGATAAATGGACTCCTGAGCGCATGGGAGAGAAATTTATTCCTGAATTCATCATGTGGGATGAAATAGACACAGTGTCAGAAGATGTCTTAAAAATATTTCTTGAGTGGTTGTTATTAAAAAATACAAAATTCGTCATGTGCGGTGATCACGGGCAACCACCACCATTTGTCGGTGCATCCCCCCATGAATGGCTAAAGGGTTTTGTAGACTATTATGAAGAAATTGATACCGATCATAGATCACTTGATAATGAATTAAAAGAATTTAAGAAACTAATTAGATTACAACCGGATAAAATCCAGTGTGAAATAGCCCGTGAAATAATTTCGGAAACTCCCATGAATGAGTTTTGGGAAGCGTGGAGACCAAATGATTTAATCATTGCAAGTAGAAAAATAGTCAGGGACACACTTCAGATGAAGTTATTTGAATTGCATAAACAAAAATTTGCAACACTTCCAGTGCCCCTCTGTTATAGGCCATCGGATATACGAAAACAGAACATCGAAGTTGATATTCCAGGCCTGACAGAGTCAGGGCGTGAAAAGAAGATTCTCGTATTAAATGATATTGTGCTGGTTGATATCAATGTCGTTGAAGATGCATTGCGTGCTAATACATCCCCATGGACGCTAGGTTATGCAGCAACAATACACTCTTCACAGGGATTGACTATATCGGATACAATTGTTTGGATGGTAGATAATCGCATAGAATGGTCGAATTTAGTCTATCTCGCAGTGTCTAGAGTACGAAAAATAAATCAACTTCGAAGAATTGTCTTCGATGATGAAATCATTGGTGGCGATGATGAAATCATTGGCGATGATAATGATATTATTGATAAAAAAACTCTCCGGTTACAAACAACAAGACAAAAAAAAAAAACAACGAGAATTTGATATTGATGCTGAATTAATAATCACTTTGAAGCAACAACAAAATAATCACTGCGCAAGTTGCAATTGTATAATGCGTTGGCAGTATTCGGATAAGGATCCTCGCCAATTCACCGTTGACAGAAAAAATAACAATCTCGGTCATGTCAGAAATAATGTGATGTTGACTTGTCTTGAGTGCAATAGACGCAAGGGTGCTAGTTAAGCCCATGCGGTGGTAATTGAGTATCCTCAGGTATCACTTGTAATTGTTGTCTAGTAAAACTCCGTTGAGGGGCAGTTGAATCCAGTTATAGATTGGAAGTCTACCCGTAGATCGTGTTATACTAGATATCTTGTGTGCAGTAACACTCCAAATAGGATCAGTAGCCCTTTTTGTGCCACCCTCAAGCTCTCCTGGTTCGTATAAGTACCTCACAATGACATTACTACCAAGAATTGGTTGGGAAACGCTAAAATCTTTTTGAATTTCCATTTCAGGTATTGACTTCTTTTTAATCGCATTGATAGGTTTCATGTTGATGGTTCTAGTAATCTTGTTATTCAGTGCAGTAATCACAGCTGGTAACCTTTTAACCCATTCACGGGATCTTTTTTCTTGGATGAATTCTTTTGCGTATTGATATCCAAATAACCGCTCAGCAAGGGTTTTATTAAACCGTTCTACAATTGCCTGATCACGATGTAGCGCAGTATGTCCTCGTCTGATAGTGACTTTATGATTTTTCATTATTGATAACACTGCACCCTGAAATTCCTTGCCAGGATCAATTTGTAATAGATTTGGCCAGTGCAAAGGACTCCTTCGATAAATCCTTTCAAATGCAGAAGCCACTTCAGTGGCTGATTTTGTTTTTAACGGTTCTGCTTCTTTGTATCGACTTGCAATATCAACTACGGTTAATGCGTATTTGTAACCACGATCATGTGGCAGAAATAATAGATCAGCCTGATGAACTTCATTGGGTCCGGTCACATCAAAATGCGAGAAATTGATTTGTTTAGGCGGTGGTAGATAAATTTGCCATAGTGCCTGTTTGGATAACCAATGAGCCGCAGTGGTTTTTTTCACTTTTGCAGCGCTAGCGAGTTTATGGATTGCTGATTTACCCCTCCAGTATCCTCTTGGGGAATAATAAATAGATTCCATGTTGTTATTAATTACCAGCACCTAACATCAATTTACTTTTCATAGCCGATTTTATCAAAAAGGAAGCCAATTTTTCTTTGAAAGATTTATCAGAAATAGCATTTAACGCATGAATTAATTTCACATCTGCTAGATGCCTGTGCTGCAGATTACTGCTTTTATAAGATACATCATGAAGGTGACAGGCCTTATCAATAGCGTTTATTGGTTCCTCACCGGGTCGGGGCTGATTTTGATCATTGAGTCTGATATCAAGTCTTGTTCCCAGTCCACAGTAGCTATATCCTGGAAGGTGCTTTTCTCCAGGGTATTTTGCCCATGGGTTTCCAGGGAGTTTAGTTAGCTTGGCTGCGATATCACCTCCTCGTTTTTTTTTAAAGGTTCCTTGAGTTCCTTGGGTTTAGAAACAAATCTAAATTTCTTTGTACTACATTGTACGCATTTACCAGAAAGCGCTGATCGGTTATTTTTAGTTGTAATCGTCGTCAAGTCATCTGTGCCAGTACGTTTTTTACACTTCACGCAATATAGATCCATAATTTATATATAACGGCATGAATATAATTGATTATTCAGCTACCCGACGACGGGAACCTATTAAACATCATGAAATGTTGCCGAATTCAATTAGAATGATTATAATCGGACCATCTGGAAGCGGAAAGACACAACTGCTACTTAATTTGATAACGAGATGGATGAAATGGAACAAATTGTATTTAATAGCCCCGAGTGTAGACGATCAGCGATGCTATGAAGTGCTAAAGGATTTTAACGAGAAAGCAAAAGAATTTCAAATCGATGAAGATTTTATTGAGTTTATTACTGATATAGAGGAAGGCCCGAGCATTGATGCTATTGATGGAAGTATTAACAATTTAGTGGTATACGATGATATCATGTTAGATAATCAAAAAAATCCTGCTAGAATATTTTCCCGAGGCAGGCATAAAAACACTGATGTGATATATGTCACTCAACGATACACTCAGATACCAAAAGTGATCAGAGATAACTGCAATGTGTTGTGTGTATTTAACGGCGTTGATACTCATACGCTACGAAATATTCATCAGACCTGGTGCAGCGGTGATATGAATCATAATCAATTTAGAAATTTCTTTAGTCACGCTCAGTCAAAACCACACGGATTTGTGACAATAAATTTAGCAGACCCTAGGACACGATATCGTATCGGACTTGATAAAATATTCGGTTAAAATCACCGTAACCCATAGCAGCAGAGAGGGTGAGTGACAACGACGTTGCGACATTTTATGATTCATCAACGAAAACGCGAATACAACATCACCTGCGAATCCCATGTTTTCAGACAACAATCACTGTCATTTTTTTTCTAGTTATTTCGCGAGAAGGGTCTAGTGTTATTTGGAGGGTATAATCAAAAATATACTAAAAATGTTGTAGGATTCACCCTCTCTGCTGCTGTATGTGTCTGCCTTGGACAAGGCTCTCCAGGACCTGCCAGAGCACGACGCTACAGCCAAGTGGAACGCCATGAAGTGTGCCATCTACAGATCAGCCATGTCCACGTTTGGTAAAAAGGAACGACCCAGTCAGGACTGGTTCAACGCACACTTATTAAGGATAGAACCACTAATTGAGCTGAAGCAAAAAGCCTTTATAGCTTACAAAAATGCCCTAATGAATGGACGCTTTCTGCTCTTAAAAGTACCCGAAACAACATCGAACGCATCGCTTAGCAGTGCGCGTACGAGTACTGGTAACACCTGTGTGAAGGAATCCAGCGCTGTGCCGAGTCCGGAAACATCCAAGGTATGTACATTGGCATCAAGAAGGCTGTAGACCCTACAGTGAGAAGGGTAGCTCCCCTGAAATCTCAGATGGGAGAGAAGATCACAGACCGTGGGGAACAGATGGCCAGATGGGTGGAGCACTACTCAGAGCTATACTCCCGAGAAACGTTAGTCACCGAAGCAGCCTTCAGCAACATAAAGAATCTTCCCACCATGGAGGAGCTCGACAAAGTGCCAACCTTGGAAGAGCTCAGCAAAACGAATAATGTGATTGAAAGTATTGTAATGCCATATTCGCAACGATGATGCATTTCTTGTGTGGTCAACATTCAAAATCATATGCAACAATCATTTTATCAAAGCTACAATGAACGACCGACGAACGGCTAAGTCAGGGGTGGGCAAACTACAGCCCGCGGGCCGCATGCGATCCGCCAGGGGCTTTCATGCGGCCCGCCAAGGATATTCACGTGGCCTAGGAACAAGTCCTATTTAATTTTCTCAAGGGTACAGTTGCTTTCTAATTTTGAGAGAAATGTAACCACGCGATACCAAAAAAATACCTAGTGGGAAAAGCCATAGAAATTTCAATAGAACTTTGGCTTGTCTGACATTATATTCATATACCTATGATTTTTGTCCCACCAGTATTGTGGGAAAAGCCATATAAATTTCGATAGAATTTTGTTTGTCTTGTTTCACAATCTATTCATATATCTATGATTGTTTTCCCACGCTCATGATTGGCTGAGTGCGTCGTCAGTTTGTCTTGACTGTGTGTCATTGGAATCTGCGCGCTTGCGTGGCAAAAATATTTTTTGAACATTGTATGCACCCAGCATGGCAGACAAGAGATTCGCGGTTAACGCGAAATTGTTGAAATGAAGAATTTACCAGGATTGACAGTTCCGTATCGATCTATACATTTAAAAGAGCTTTTATTTTCTGCAAAAGTTTACCCAAAGTGAGTTGTTCGAGGATATCTAGAAAGCGAAAAATCGAAGATGAATGCAGTGCGTTTAACAAGGAGTGGGTTGACACATATTTCTTTACTGATGCTGGGAGTTAAAGCTGTGTGTTTGATTTGTCAAGACACTATTGCCGTTTTCAAGGAGGTCAATTCGAAACGTCACTTTCAAGCTAAGCACGGGAACTTTGTTTTTTTTTAATCAAAACAAGAACTGCTAAAGAAAGCATGTGATCTGCTAAAAAAGTTGAAACAACAGCAAGCTGTGTTTGTGAAAATGTTATCTTTACATGAGAATGCAACAAAGTCGCAAAGCAAAACAAAGCATTTTCGGAAGTAGAATTTATTCAAGATTGTATGTTTGATGCAGTCAGCGTTGTGTGTCCTGAAGCAAAGTCAAAAGTAAAAGCCATATCATTAACACGAAGAACTAAGTTATCAAATATTAACAAAACAACATGTTAACAACTGAAAATTAATTATGATGCTATTTAGAAAAACCTTTTGTTTTTTTCTATTTCAATATTAATAATTTTACTTAATTAAATATGCGGGTTGCAGAAGATGTAAATTTATGTATGCGGTCCTTGCACTGGAAAGTTTGCCCATCTCTGGGCTAAGTTGATTAATTATGTCGACAATCAAAGATGTTTGTTAAAGTAAATCTTTTGTAGTAGCAGATAGCAGATCCGGACAATAATATTTAGATTATCCGTGGAAACGTTACCCAGTCTTTCATAATGAAAACATTGCTATATTGAGGAAAAATTCCAAACCAAGAATGTTGACTGGTATTAACCAACCATATTATTAACGAGTGTATCGCTGAATCATACCCCAGAGGTCAAGATCTGAAACCAACGAAATTTTCAAAAATAAATTGTGTAGACTAACGAGTAATTGAACGCACTTCATAACCACGATATGTGGAAATGGTTAACGGCTAAATGACGTAAAATAATAGAAGATTGAGAAGAAACAGTTAAAGACACGGCTGAGACTATTGATGAAGATAAGCTGGGAAAGAAACCAAAATTTTCATTGATAGTATTGACGATAACAGGTTTCTTTTACGAATCAAAGTATTAATCGAACGAAGGTCCGATTATAATTATTGGCCATAATGCGCATGCGTGGGATTAATGCATTAACACTATTTCCACGAAACAGAACCGTAAGATTTTGTGACTGATATATTTCATTTTATTGAAAATATTTGTAAAAGCGATCATGTATCCGTGTGCTTGTTTTCAGGTTCTGTACCACCTAATGGAGATATTTATCGTTCAGAATCTCTTCACGTAGAAATGAAAATTCTTGTGCAGAAATTTTCAACCGACACTGACAATATTGAACAATTTCTAAATAATTGTTTACTGTTTCCTCAGTTGCTGCTTACTTAGCAAGAGAACAAAATATATGGAAGCCGACACAATTTGATTTTCTTGAGGATATACAACGTAGTTGTATCGAATATGGAGACGGCTGGGATTGTAGAATAATAAATATGCTTATAAAGATGTTATCTCAGTTGATATGGCAGCGTGCTTTATATGAAGTTTTTTTGAAATGGGAGAATATTCTGAATGTTTTAAGCGAGTTGGACATCGAACAGACGAGATTACCAGATTTGCGATGAACGGACGACTACCGGATTTTGATTTGGCTGGATTCGCCTGTATCGTCATTCGAATTTGTTAAAGGTCTTCATCCGATTTGTTGTCTGGTTTGGTAGACACTTTTCAGCAAAGAAACGGTTGCCGAATGTATTGTTACTATATATGGTGGACGCAAAATTACTAGTATTTCTGACATATGAGTAAAGCAATTATATCAATTCGGTTTTGACTGAACCACTCTGTCAGCAATCACCATTAGAAAGGGATGGCTTAAATACATTGCCTCCGAACTTTGAGGATATAAATTTTCATAAATCACTTTGAGATCCGATACAGAAGAAAATGAGGAAGATATAGTAACAGCTAAGTTAGAACGCTAATGTTAAAGTTTGTGGCATGGGGGCAAGTTTTATATACACGTCAGGCCTAATCTGATGGTAATAAGTTATTCGCACTAATGTCTTTCTTTTGGATATGTATACAGTTGCCACTCGGCACTTTGTCGTAAATCATACATAGATAAGCCATTAATGTATACAAACCGTGAAGACGTTTCTTCATGAACATATTTCAAACGTGTTATGTAAACCATTTAGTTTGGTATTTTGGAATTATATGTACCACCTTCACCTCGAAAGTAGACGTATTGGCATACAAAGTCTCCTAATTCGTGTGTACTCCATCAGTATCTGTCAATTTGAAAAATTTCCAAAGAATCAATACTCTTATTATGTTCACGTGACAGTGGTTAAATCAGTTATTTCGTAAGAGATGTAATTGCTCTTTACGTTTCACTTGTATATTTACAAGCTGTCTTCGCTCAAAGGCAAACAGCGAATAATCTCTTTTTTAGTGTCCATTAAAATATTATTTTGGTCCCACCAGAGGAAGGTAATGCATGTTGAAGGTAAGCTAATTAGTTATGCTTCCATTTGTGAAGTGACACGGAACCACTAAAAATTTGATATTAGCTCATATTCTCATGTAGACAAATCCAACTCTGGCTATTTGTTCGGGTGTAGGTCCATTCAGATAGTTAGGACATTGCCCTTTGAACTTTTGGAATCAACCTTGAAAGTCACAGTAGTCAGTAAAAACCAAATGCAAATTTTCTTTGACTCGCATAACTCGATTGGTAGTGGTGGTGGTTTCTGGAATGGCTTGCAAGGGCATAAATGCAATCGGTAGGGTGGAATAGACACGGTATCACGTTGACCGGGATAGTTAGGATAGTAGGGAGACAAGATAAATGGTGATAAACAGCATAACATTCTCTAGTAGAAAGAAAAAGCACTGGGCATCATATTCCGTCGTCACAGGAACGATACTGCTTTCCATGTAGCATTACAGAAGCTATTAGGACCTGCGCCATGGGCGATTTTGCTTGGTATGGCATAGATGTGAATGCAAGGCACACCATCGCACTCGAGTTCCTCATTGGACGTGAGTGTCCCACTTTCTTGTTACTGTATTGAATTATTCATCTTTCTAGCACTTCATCTGCAGTCGTAATATAGTGTCTGTCTTGGAAGTCTTCCTTTTTTATACTCGAGGGCGGCGTGTCCGCAATTGTCTTTAGTACGCAATTTGGTAGACATTTTCCAAAGGGTGACTGACAATTTGGTGGACAATTGTTGTAGATCGAAGGTGATCACGCGAAAGTCTTGGTCCTCTATAGACTTTAGAACTTTCAACACATCAAATTTGACCACTAGACTCGATCAATAGTTAAGTGTAAAATATTTTCACTCTGCGCTTAATTTGAATTTCTGACGCTAGGAAAACTCAGGATCTTGTCTTCTGGGTTCTCGTCAGTCCATACACTAAAACATCCCATATTATTTCTAGGTGAGGTTATCAGAGCCATGAATGTAGATGCAACTCGCGGTATCAAAGTACAGTACTAGATCTCCTAAAAGTGTTAAGAGTTAATATGCAGCAATGGTGACATTCCAAAATTTGTCAGGAGGTGCAAACTAGGACTTGTCTTTATAATTGAAAAAGATCAAAATTTCCTGAACGATTCCACCTTTATAGTCAGTTGTCCACTGTCCTCCTCCCCGTTCAAAGTATCGGCGCGGATCTGCCAAGTATTTCATCTTGGTAAGTTCGAAGATTCTGCCAAGCTTCCAACAAACAATCGTCTTTCAATAGCATGTTAGTATGCGCTTTAGTATCCACACTGTTATCTAGGATGCTGTAAAACCTGGCCTATCTGATTTATTTGAAATCATCATGTGCAAACACAAAGATTACAGACAGATGTTTGGAAGATACAGATTTTTATGAAAGTTCAGGGGCACCTGAAGAGGTCTTGCTGTACGAACCCTCTATGAAACAAAGTCTGAGGAAAAGAAGAATACCTGTGGGATGCCAAAAATGTTAACTCAATTATGTTGACAAGCCCCAATAGTCGTTTGCTGGGTCACCCACATGCCGAGTAAATGGAGACACCATTCAGATATTGCTATAGGTGTTTGTTTATAATGTGTGTATGTGTTTGTTTGTCCTACTCACATTACCCTTCGTGTTTGTTCCAATAAACCCTGTTGTCTCTATAGATAATGTTGGCCCTATAAACCTATTTCCATGTTAAAGCTAGGGATCCATTTAACACAGCATTCCTCATACTTATATAATGTGGCGATTATTTATCAACTCTAACACTGTTACTATGTGCACTGTTACTAATTCAATACTCGTTGAGGTCAGGAACTTGTAACATTGTTACCGTTTGTACCTATACATACGTTTGTCTCAATAAATACATTACCATGTTAAACATCTAAACAATCGTAACATAAGTCACAGGAATTTCCATTTGTCGTTCAAGGATTTTATTTATCCCACATAGCACATCTATAAATATTGTTGTGGTTCTGTTTAATTTACGATAGCTCTCTGTGGCAGGTTTTTATAAATGTACCAAAAATCAAATTGAATAATTTAAATACCCCAACAACCAATCACTATTCATACTGTCACGTAATTAGAAGGAAAAAGAATAACTTTTGTTATACCTGAGAAATGTTTGATTATTTGTGTTGTGCATGTGTACAATGCTATCGTGGATGAACAAGTGTTTTTCCAGACAAGCGACGGAACCAACATATGTCTCGCCGCCGTAAACTACTTGCGGCTACGGACATCATAATCACGATATGCACGGGTATTTTACCCTGAATATTACTCACTGTCCTATGAATTTAAGCAAGATTAAGGTATAACCGACAATGGTCACTTTGGATCTGGTGAAGAGAGCACGTATTTTCACGAGCCAATTCTATAAGCCATAGGGGTGAGTGTTAAATTTATATTTTATATGATATGCGAAGTTTATTAAGTTTGTATTATCATATCGTATAACGATTCATTTATTGCAACGCAGAAAAAGCTGTGAACTGTGAATTTCAAGTTGTTTTTAAGAGTTTAATGTATTAGTATTTTCCAGAACTCATTATTATTACCAGTTTGGTTTTATTGTAGCTTACGAGGCTAACAGTCTAACTAGTCTTACCGGTGTAACGAGACTGATGAGTTTAGCTAACGAATAGAGCTATCTAGATGTCTGTATGTATGTACGTATGTTTGTACATATGGTGGAGTCACGACTGTAGACGTAGCTAATACAAGGGTGCTGTATGCTGTCTGTACGTGTGTATACGTATGACTGACTGTACATGTAGTGGATCCATGTAGGGTGTGAGCGGCCGATACAAGAGAGTGGGCTATCCCAAGAGACGTGGTGAAACTGTGTGGTTTATTGGTGTATGAATCGTGCGACTGTACAAGGGTCAAGAAGCGTATGTTTATTCCAATTATTGTTTAAATTGATATATTTGTTTTTTTGTTACATGATATTTTTTTAATCTTAGTTGAATTCCAGGAGATTTGTGAATCTTACTGACAGTGCAGAACATTTGAAACGTATTTGAAAACTTGAGATTGTTTGAATCCCAAGCCTTGTCTGTACGTGAAATTATGTGAATATCTTAGTGTGTACTATTATTTGAAACTGAGATTTCTTAAAGCTGTATATCAGATAGATGTAATATTATTGGTTTATTTTAAATGTGTGAATGTTAGTATAGAGTGATTGGATCAATTGTATGTTGAGAGTGTGTGATAATCATTGTATTTTTACATCATACATGTTTCTTTACTAATTAAGTTAATACATTTTCATCTTTCACACATTGTGTTTGAGTTATTCATTTAATCTAATACCCACTCTGTTGCAATTCTGCGACATATACTCGTATCAGTATGCTTCAACTTCTGTTGTATCTTGTTGTCACGGAATTGTATAAAACCTTTTCATTCATTTATTAAATTAGTGTACTCGAGTTTCGTTTTTGGCTCACAACGATACCCGAAGGTGAATAATATATAATGTGTCATATTTCAAAATAGTGAGTTCGGTCCATCCTTTGCCGCACTTTCGAAGGTCTTCTGATGAGATGAACCAACCTAATGCATTCAATGCACAGACAATATCTGTGTATAAATACTTCACCTTATATAAAGCTCTTACATTACTGATTGTCTTGTCAGTCGGCGGTCTACTATAATGATTGCACTTCTCCATCTGTAGAGCTATATAAGTGTATTAATTTCTTGTATATACTATATCACCACTGTACTACTACGTACATTTTTTGTATGTTTTGTAGCTCTGGGTAACGCAGAATATTGCACACATTTATATACTTGTTTAGCGAAGGATTTATATTAGTAATATAATCTACATTTTTAAGAAATGTTTAGCACAGTAGGATTCATATAGAGCAATTCTTTTATTTTGTGCAATATATTTTGTTTTATCTATTTCGGTTGTCAATTTGTCTTTGAAATTATTCAGATATTTTTTATGTGGTTGAATTATTTGGCTAATTGATAAATCATCGACATAATTTGACTAGTTCTCGACTAACATATTCTTCCTTTCTGTTTATGTTCGTATGTGACAACGACCATTAGCACTGTATAAAGCAAAATCAATCTATTTTTTAGTGCTTAGAGATTCTAGTAAACACAAATAATGAACATTAAACAAATTGTTGATGTTATTGATCAAATTAATTTTTAGTTGGTTATGCATATTGCGTACTTTTAAATTTCGTTTCAAACATTCGATATCAATACTTTCTTCATTGTCCTCATTAACAGTTATAGATTCTTAGATTGTTTTAGTGTGCTATTCATGGTTATAAAGGCTACATGGAATTAAGACCGGCCTTGTTTCATTCTTGTCTATTTTTCAGTTCATTTGCAATATAATCATAATCAACAAGAAATCTATTTTCTGTAATGTAACGGATATGCCATCATTGTGTTATTAATAGGATATCCGACATAAACTTCCTCCTCAGTGAGTCCCCGAATGGAGAGAAAGCTTACAATTGTGTATCAGAAAATTGCCCAACCGAAAGTTAAAACCGCCAAGTTTAAATACTACTACTACTACTACTACTACTACTACTACTACTACTACTACTACTAATAATAATAATAATAATAATAGTCAGTTATACCGATATATGTTTATATCTGGCAAGTTTATAATGTTTGATCTCTTAAATCAAATCATAATTACTTTCGTGCTCTCTTTGACTTTCTGTAACATAAAGTTAATACTATTGTCTCTCTGTAATAAAGGATACAAATGTTTTTTCTCTCTCCCATTTACAGACATAAGCCAGCCAGTTTAAGATTTAGGTCTTTCAACAAATTTGGCCATGCCACTGTCACAGAATTAGGTGAAAATTGAATTTATTTCTTCTTGAATTACAAACTTATTTCACCATTTTTTCCCTCGTACATGCGTTACCTGGGGTGAATAAGTGTTTTTTTCCAAGGTAAACGGCGTGTAACGATTTGCATGTGCCTGACTACGAATCACTTGAAGTCAGGAACATTAGAATCACGTCGTGCACGGTAATTTTGCCGTGAATTCTGCTCACCTATTTTAGGATATATAAGGCAGAATATTTATGATAATATTACGGGACCAAAAGTATCTTATCACAGGAAAGATAGCTCGTCATTCTTTCTCCAGCCAAAGGGGTGAGTGTTAAATTTATATTTCGTTTTATTGTGAATTTTATTCAGTTTATCATTTCATGTAATGATGCCTTTATTGCAATGCAGATTTAAACGCGGAATATTTGGAATTACTAATCACTATTAGACTTTAAATGCAATAGTGTAATCTAAGTTGTAGATTGTTTTAGAAAAAACTATTATTAGTTTGGTCTCTTTATTGTAGCTGAAATTGTTGCTGATTGTAGCTGAACGTCTCTGAACGTATCTGATTGTAGCTGAATGTGATTAATTGTGCCATTTGATTGTGAGATCAAATTGAGGTATCTGACTGTCTGTCTGTCGGATTGTCTGTCCGTCTACATATGTCGTGATGTGTAAATATCCGGAAATCTAGAAGTCTGAGTGTCGGTGCTGTCTAGAGGTGTAAACATCCGGGGTGGCATCTAGGTATTTGGGAACGTTGGTTCTAGTAGATGCTGTATGCTGTCTGTACGTATAACTGTGATGGATCCGTGAAGGGCAAACGGCCGATAAAAGTATTGGTCAACCCTAGGTATTCGGGGAAACTGGGCGGCGATTCAACAGTTGGTGAATCGTACGGTTATACAGGGTCGAGACACATGTGTGTGTTACAACTGTAGTACAGCTGAATACATTGTTATATTTACATAGTTACTTCAAATCACAGTAGTATTTCAAGGGATTACATGAATCTCAATAAAAGTTAGCAACTTGATTAAATACATGTATATGTTCGTGCTAGTTGTCGCAATCCATACGTGCGATAGTATAGTTTGATGTTTTGTATTTGTTATCGCAATTTATACTTGCGGTAATATAACTTTTGTAAAGGTTCCTTGGATCTGTGTATAGTCCAAGAGATTCCTTTGTATCTGTGTTTTATTTTGTATTAAATTTATTCATGTATTGTGAATGTTTGTGAGTGTAATTGTGGGTTGAACGCATGAGTTATTGTGTTGATACATCATTATTTTTCATTAATAATTTATTTCATAAATTTACATTATCTTTCACACATTGTGTTTGTGTTGTTCATTTAATCCACCATCCACTCGGTAACAATTCTGTTGCAGCCACACTCTAATCCGTGGGCCACACCTATTCATCGTTAAACGCTATTGAATTATTGTATCCTGTAGGATTCCTGGTTCTGTCATGTATTCATTTGCAACAGCTTCAATAAAATTGTACTGATCAGCAAAATTCCACTTGTGTTGGTGAATCCATGAGACAACTTCAATGTCTTATCCATAAACATATTCTAACTTACTGTGAAAGCATAGCTAACCATAACATGGCATCGAATGTTTTGTTTATTGCGCTTTTTACTTATTACAAAAATATGTCGCATTGCTTAGGATACTGTTCGCTTATCTCAGAACATTTATGTAAATGGATTTGTCTGGCCTTTCATTGAGATGCTTTGGAACAGGTTCAGATGAGCACTTGGTATCACCATCTATCTAGTAATATATGCTATTTGAGTTACGCGAATTTGTATCATCCTGTGATACTAGAGTTTTTCGATGACAATGTTTCATACTCCCGGTGACACTTAATTTAATTACTTGCCGTTACTTAAGATATTAATTTAGCAAATTCAGTTACGTATCTCCAGCCCAGTGTAATTTAAAAATCAATATGGTTCACGCGGGTATGTTCTCAAACGGCCTGAAAATTTAATTAAGTAGCTCAAGTCTAACATTTATTTTAAATATGTACGCACTATTTTGTAGCTGTTAAGTCGCTAATGGAGCACAGCACAACATGTATTGCCTGCTTTTAAGGTTCCAATTTTTTGTCCAAAACATATCAGATTTTTTCTTAAATTGATACGTTTAAGCGTTTTAATCGCTTTCCTGACAACAATAGTTTTTCATCACAGAGGTCTTATGCTTCAAGAATTAAACGATACACAATAACATATTTTGTTTTCTTTAAAAATCTTGTTTAGTTTTTTCTCTGAAAAAAATTGGATTTTCCTACAGTTGAAAAACTCAAACCATTTTTAATTTTGAGGGCTTACTACCTATCCAGTATTTTCTTCTAGCGCAACTATATGTTTGGAGAATAATACGAGTGTCTTGACCTTAAATTATTTAACTTCAGGCTCGTGTACGTGTATGGCGGATAATTAGTGAATACTGACCATGAAGTACTTCAGTTCCGGTTCATGGATGTGTTTGCAGAATAATACACTTCTACTGAAAGTCAAGCATTAATGTTTCTGCGAATGTATGTGTGTATGGAGAATAATTAGTGTATATTGATCTTCAAATATATCCTGTTCTGGCTCATGTATGTGTGTGGAGAATTATAACCTTTTTTTACGCTTAATTTCCATATTCAGCAGCACTTTATTTGCGTATCTTGATTTTATTACCACGACATAACACCATGGAAATAGAACTATCCCTTCCCCCATGAAACAAAAGAAACCAGAACAAAACATAACCTGCTGACAAGCTTCTACCGTATAAGCGTCGGAATGGCTTGGCCCTTTGAGATATTAATGCAATCGACATCTCGAGTTAATTAAATTTTGTTATTCGCTGTCGGCCATTAATGCAAGGCCCAAGATAATTGTTTTGTATCATCTACAACTATAATTTAATTTACTGATCGACTTGTCCCATCTATAGTAAAAATCAATTAAGATGGCTCAGGAATGGTCCCCTTGAGAGGTGGATAGTCGATTTTCTGTCAAATATTTGGCAGTAAAATAGCAAGAATTATGTCGAATTTGTAGTGAATTTTCTGGCGGCAGAGTAATGCCGAATTCGCATGGCACGCCCTTTGACATCAATGAATACGACAAGTAACCTAGTACCTTTTCATATTTTGTCGGTTTCTTTCTTCTATGCTCTGTTAGATATGTTTAGCTCAATCATGTCATTGCAAGGATTCATTCTGTAGGCTTTTACACTGGTATGCCCTTGGCATTGGGGGTCACATACAAAAGATCTAAAGGAAATGGAATTATATTGCACCGATACGTGATATATAGGGGATTTCAAATGAGTAACTATTTGAGATTGAGTTTATGAAACAATTTAAATAATGTCAAGCTTTTGGGAACTTTGGCGAGCAAAAGCTGACATTGAACTAGTTTAGTAACTTTAATATTAAATCATTATCTATTTCAGATTCTTTTGATCACAAAGTTTTTTTTAGTAGAAATTATTTAGATAGAAAGTAGAAACATAATATCGTTTATTCTGATACACGTTATACCTTTCAATTGTTGCTCTTAACAACTAGTCCCAAACAAAGTTGAAATAGTAACAGTATATTATTCATTTTTGATAACTATAAATCAAGAAATAAGCGTCCATCACAATAAACTGAACATTTGACAAAATACAAAACATTTGTCAACACAAATTTTCAAATGCGCGTGATATATCATTGTTTAATACGGTGCACAGTACAGGTTTGATTTGGCTTACACAACATGTTGCCAGTGTTTACATTGAAATTCCACATAAAAAAAAATCATTACATTGTTGCGATATTCTTATTTAAAGATTGCTGGATGCAGAAACACACATATTTGCTGTAATGCTTTTGTGGCCGGATATTTGCAGCATTTGATTTAGAACACTAGATTGTACAGACGACATTCGCAAATCTCTTTTTGAACCGGACTTGCATCACATATTTACCGTGTAAATATGATGTAGTTGGATATGGTTCTCCCAGTTGGGGAGACCGGCTTATGTCTACATTCTTTTGAGGAAAAAGGAGAGTTTACTTACTTCAGTAAATTCACATTTAAACCAAGATTGTATATAGGGTTGATTGCATGCTACAGGTATACCTCCAATCGATCCCCACCCCATCCCCACTCTCGTTATCATCTAAGCATTACAGGCAGTTTTATTGTCATTATTATTCTTGTCCTCGGGATTTTGCCATGTTTCATGTTATGATAAGTTTTACATCATATAACAAACCCCCGTGGGGGTAAATTGGCAATATTAAAACAGATGAGACTATCTTCACCCAAACCCCTTTCGCGAGTCGAATAAAAACAAATGACAACAGATAGCTTTCAATAAAAACAACCAATTCAAGAAGGTTTGGTTTAACAGTTTTCCCACGATCGCAGCTAATCAGTAGAATAATGTACAATACTTTCATGGACTTATTTGGACCAATCAGAATCATATAAAGTGATGTTCAGATGTATACTATCGAACATATTAAACTTCACACAATATAGACAGCGTGTACCGATAAATAGCAATATTGTTATATTGTTTATATTGTTTATTGTCATAAATAACAATATGGCCATGAAATTATCATAATGCATCATTATTTCATTTTAAAGAAAAAGAATTAATTGTTGTCATAGATGTCAAACGATCTACCCTAAACCTTTAAAGATAATAATGTCATCATTGTCAAATAATATATTTATAATACTATTATTTAAGGTTTGCTTTTTTATATTATAAATTTGGACAGAAGAACATATTATGGTCATATCATTACGTGACAAAACAGAGAATGACTTGCTATATTACCATCTTCTAATTTCAAGCACGGAAATATTTCATAGCATTTTATGTTTTCAATGAAGATTGATTACGTATGCATGCGGCAGCAACTTGATGCTATTTTTTTCATGCTTGTAACTATATTAACACATACAATCATCAAGATCCAAGAGTAGTAGATACGTGTTTTTTAATTATTTCATGAGCTCATTTATCCTGGAATTGATCCAAGGGGATAAACCGGGCATAAGTAATTTCCGCTTTTGAAACATAATATGATTATCAACCAGCCTTTTCGTATGACCACACTTTTGCTATTATCATTTCATTTGATTACTTTAACCTGCATAGGTTCTGTCAGAAAGTCTTGTGTGTGGTAGTTATCAGTTGCTTTAGTCTAAACTATATTTATTGAAGAAAACTCATTTAAAAATAGCGCAAAATCTATGGATTAATTATCAAGCTAGAAGCTTGTATAAATCAGTTACCGGTTTGCAAATATATTATAATGATCAATATTTGTCTACTTAATTAAATTAGATTAATCATACAAATATGATCAATTCTCGTAAATGTAATTATCGCAAAAGCAGCAGAGAGGGTGAACAGACCACGATTTCAAGCAAAAATAATGCTTCCTACGAAACCTTATTTTAACCAAAAAAAATAAGTCTCCATTTAGCAAACGGAGACTTTACGATTTTTTAATCAATTTTGGTCGCAACGATGTGGTCATCCACCCTCTCTGCTGCTTAGTGATTTCAGTTCTGGGTTAACAAAAATAATAAATGATTTCAACCAAATATTTGATCGAGTCCGATACGATATCGTGTCCGAGGATCATGTAAATTTATTGTTACAAATCCATGCGGGGTTGACTGAGCATGATTAAAGAAATTTTTAAATTGATTGAAGTCCATATCGGAACACCATGTCTGCCAAATATTTCGTAGCGTATGTGTATCAACGCCGTTAAATACAGCAAGAATATTACAGTTATCTCTGATCACTTTTGGAATCTGAGTGTAGCGTTGAGTGACATATATCACATCAGAGTTTTTGTGACGCCCCCGGGAAAATATTCTAGCTGGTTTTTTTTGATTGTCTAACATCACATCGTCGTATACGACTAAATTGTTAATACTCCCATCAAGGGCATCCACGGATGGCGCCTCGTCAATATCAGTTATAAAATCAATGGTATTCTCACCTTTAATTTCTGATGCATTCTCGTTAAACTCCTTTAACACTTCATAGCATCGTTGATCATCTACGCTAGGAGCAATTAAATACAACTTATCCCACTTCATCCATCTCATTATTAAATTGAGCAACAATTGAGTTTTACCGGATCCAGATGGCCCGATTATAATTGCACGGATAGAGTTTGGTAGCGCTGCATGATGCTTAACTGGTTCTCTTATTTTAGTCGCTGAAAAATCAATTATATTCATATCTCTATACATAAATTATGGATCTATATTGTGTGAAGTGTAAAACGCGTACTAGCACAAATGATGTGACGACGGTTACAACTAAAAATAACAGATCAGCACTAACTGGTAGATGTGCAACATGTGGTATAAAAAAGTTTAGATTTATTTCTAAAAAATCAAAGATTTTACAATCCGGAGATGTTTTAAAAAAAAACGAGGAGGTGATATCGCAGCCAAATTGACAAAGCTCCCTGGAACCCCATGGGCAAAGTACCCCGGAGAAAAGCACCTTCCAGGATATAGCTACTGTGGTCCTGAAACACGATTAGATATCAGACTTGATGATCAAAATCAACCCCGATCCGGCGAGTATCCGATAAACGCTATTGATAAGGCGTGTCATGCTCATGATGTTGCATATAAAAGCAGCAATCTGCAAAACAGGCATCTCGCGGATGTGAAATTAATTCATGCGTTAAATGCTATTCCTGATAAATCTTTTAAAGAAAAGTTGGCTTCGTGGTTGGTAAAATCAGCTATGAAAGGCAAATTGATGATGGGTGCTGGTAATTAATAATATGGAATCAATTTATTATTCCCCAAGAGGATACTGGAGGGGTAAATCAGCAGTACATAAACTCGCTAGCGCTGCAAAAGTGAAAAAAACTACAGCGGCGGATTGGTTATCCAAACAGGCACTATGGCAAATTTATCTACCACCACCTAAACAAATTCAATTCTCGCATTTTGATGTGACTGCTCCTAATGAAGTTCATCAGGCTGATATATTATTTCTGCCACATGATCGTGGTTACAAATACGCGTTAACCGTAGTTGATATTGCAAGTCGATACAAAGAAGCAGAACCGTTAAAAACAAAATCAGCCACTGAAGTTGCTTCTGCATTTGAAAGGATTTATCGACGAGGTCCTCTGCACTGGCCGAGTCTATTGCAGGTTGATCCTGGCAAGGAATTTCAGGGTGCAGTTCTATCTACAATGAAAAATCATAATGTCACCATACGACGAGGGCATACTGCGCTACATCGCGATCAGGCCATTGTCGAACGATTTAATCGGACGATTGCTGAGCGGTTATTTGGATATCAATACGCAAAAGAATTCATTCAAGAAAAGCGATGCCGTGAATGGGTCAAAAGGTTACCAGCTGTGATTACTGCACTGAATAACGAGATTACTAGAACAATCAACATGAAACCTATCAACGCGATTAAAAAGAAGTCTATACCCGTACAACCACAAAAAGATTTCCCTAGAAACGCTAGCGTTTCCCAACCAATTCTTGGTAGTAGTGTCATTGTGAGGTACTTATACGAACCAGGAGAGCTTGAAGGGGGTAGAAAAAGGGCTACTGATCCTATTTGGAGTGTTACTGCACACAAGATATCTAGTATAACACGATCAACTGGTAGACCAGCAATCTATAAACTGGATTCAACTGCTCCTCAGCGAGGATTTACTCGACAACAACTACAAGTGATTCCCGAGGATTTTCAATTGCCACCGCATGGTCTTAACTAGCGCCGTTGCGTCTATTGCACTCAAGACAAGTCAACATCACATTATTTCTGACATGACCGAGATTGTTATTTTTTCTGTCTACGGTGAATTGGCGAGGATCCTTATCCGAATACTGCCAACGCATTATACAATTGCAACTCGCGCAGTGATTATTTTGTTGTTTCTTCAAAGTGATTATTAATTTAGCATCAATATCAAATTCTCGTTGTTTTTTTTTGTCCTGTTGTTTGTAACCGGAGAGTTTTTATTAATGATGCTAACATCAATATCACTTATTGTTGTGTCATTATCATCACCAATGATTTCATCATCGAGGACAACTCTTCGAAGCTGATTTATTCTTCGTACTCTGGATACTGCGAGATAGACTAAATTCGACCATTCGATGTGATTATCCACCATCCAAACAATTGTATTCGATATAGTCAATCCCTGTGAAGAGTGTATTGTTGCTGCGTATCCTAGCGTCCACGGGGATTTATTAGCACGCAATGCATTTTCGACGACGCCGATATCAACCAGCACAATATCATTTAACACGAGAATTTTTTTTTCACTCTGTCCTGGAATATCAACTTCAATATTCTGCTTTCGTGTATCCGATGGCCTATAACAAAGGGGTACTGGAAGTGTTGCAAATTTTTCTTTATGCGTTTCAAATAACTTCATCTGAAGTGTATCCCTGACTATTTTTCTACTTGCTACTATCAAATCATTTGGTCTCCACGTTTCCCTGAAATCATTCATGGGAGTTTCTGAAATTATTTCACGTGCTATTTCGCATTGGATTTTATCCGGTTGTAATCTAATCAGTGCTTTGAACTCGCGTAATTGTTCATGAAGTGATCTATGGTCGGTATTAATTTCTTCATAATAGTCTACAGAACCCTTTAGCCATTCATGTGGAGATCCACCGACAAATGGTGGTGGTTGGCCGTGATCCCCGCACATGACGACTTTTGTGTTTTTGTTTAACAACCACTCAAGAAATGTTTTTAATACATCTAATGACACTGTGCATATTTCATCCCAAATTATGATTTCAGGAATGAATTTATCACCCATACGCTCAGGAGTCCATTTGTCACCTTTCCATCGAAAAAAACTATGGTAAGTGCAAGCATTTACCCCTCGTTGTATCATCTCTCTGGCGAGTCTGTGAGTCGGTGTTAGCACAATCATGTTAGAAACGCTAGCGTTTCCACGACGATATAATTCAATTGCACGAGTTGTCTTTCCTGACCCACCACAACCGTTTAAATAAACTGTCTTGTATCTACATATTGGATCAGATACCGGTGGTGCATTAGAAAATTCTGATTGAATTTCAATACGGTTACAACAAATATATTTATCATCCATGGCAACGTCTGCGGATTCACAATACTCATGTAGCATCTCCTTTTTAAATCGCCAACGCCCCCACGCTTCCTCCGGATCTGTGAATGCCGCTACAGCTGATTTGTACTTATTGTGTATATACATCGAATCAGTGGCTACTCTAACCGCGGTATTAGGAAATCTATTTATCATCGAAAATAGATTAATAGAAGCATAGGCTAGCATTGAACTTCTCAAATGTGTGTACTGGGAATTATATCCATCACAGTAGGTAACAACCGTACCTAATTTCTCACCATTGGATAGAAAAGCATCCTTACGGGATACAAGTTTTCCCTGTTTCATTAAATCCGCTACAATAAAATCGTATTCAGCGACATCTATGATCAACCGCGAAGAGTATTTTGCGTTGTCGTATCGTCCACCCTGGGTAAATTTACCGATTATTCTTCGTCCAAAATCTTTTGCTTGTTCTTTTTTAATTTCAAATAACTTCTTAGACCAATTCATGATTTGTTCTTCTGGAAACTGTTTTCGCAGTTCGCTAATTATACGATCTAGATCGGGTTGTGGTAGCCAAACTTCTTTCTGAGCTCGATAGCATATAATAGCTTCGGAAACAATCAACGATATCAGCATGCCACAATCAATCATATATCTCAATAGCACTATTGGCATCCAGTGTTTTTCAGATAGGTGTCTACCGAGCCAAACATAACTACACGGATGTAACCCTGTAGCGAGTTCAAATGATATCACACGAGCGAATCCGGTTAAATCAAAATCAGGCAATGGTCCATTAATCGCAACACGAGTCATTTCATGCGTGGGGTGTCCAAATCGTTTGAAGTATTCAGCGCATTCCCCATACCCGAGAAAACTTCCAGGATAACACGCGGATATATCAATTGAAATCATACCGTCACGATGGTATTTTGTATTCCACAGTCCTCCATGACCAAATTCGATGCAACTCAATTTAACGTCCTCGAGAAAATCACTTCGTGTTGGACGCCATGAGTTTTTTTCTCTTGCGAAGTGAGCTACCACTGATGGAATAGTAAAACTATCCGTCAATAGTTTTTCATGGGAACTCTCCGGTGAAAAATCATTAGCGATTTTTCTCATTCTGTTATCTAATTCTTCAACGCGATATAATTCACCATTTGGTCTTACAAATTGATCAAATCCTGATTCGGAACCAGCACTACTAAGTAACCACACTGACACAGGATCATCTTTGCACAACGCATGAATAGCATCAAATAATTTCTCTTCATAGAAAACATCCCCGGAAAATTCCCCGGAAAATTTCCGGGGGATATATCTCACGGTTCTATCTCGTGGAAATATTGTTACTGCAGGTGTCCACGCGTGTTCGTTATGATCAATAATTTGTATTGGAGCCCCTCGCGATTGATATTTCGGTTCGTATAATACTTCTCCGGTTATTGTTGTTACTGATATTGGGAATTTTAATGATGCTTCTAATTTAGCTATATCAGAAATCTTTGCACCGTGCTGTTTCACTGTCAGTTCCCATTCGGTTATTTTCCTACGTCGCAGATCAGTTAGTTTATTTCCTCGGGATGCATTTGTGAAGTGTTCCATTACCCGTGTTGCTACACAATTGAGCCTTGACGAAGTCAACGGTGAATATTTCATAGGAGCTAGTTTTGCAATATCGGGTTTATCATTTAACGGATATATCCCATAAACCATTGCTGTTACGGGATAGGATCTTTCGTAGTATGGTTTGTCAATTCCAGTTAGAATTCCTGGTTTGGAATCTTTACTTACAATGACAGTTTTTTTATCCTTGAGGATTGGTTCAAATTTATCCCTAATAATCCATTTGCCTTCGACTTCGATAATGAATTTTATTCTGAAAAAATACCTCTGATTGGAATTGCTTTGTTGGGAATTGCTTTGCTTGAAATCCTTTGGATTTCCACCTTTGGATTTCCATCTTTGAATTTCCCCTTTAGATGGAAATTGCTTTGCTTGAAATCCTTTGGATGGAAATTGCTTTGCAATTTCACCAAGGTGTGAAATTATCTCAGCTGCTCTTTTATCGTTCATAGTAGCATCGATGATGGGTACATTGACACCGACAACATCTTTGATGTTGTTGTTGATAATTCGAAATGTCGACCAACAGTATGCTGCACCGTCTCGGTAGAATTCATTAAAACACTCCCTGATTTTACCGAGTATAGTTCTATCACCGATTAGACGTTTTGGTGTATCAGAGACTCTATCGAGATTGAATTTAGTATTTCTCCAAGGCTTAATTTTCGATAATCTTTGGAACTCCCTATCAAGATTGAATTTAGTATTTTTCCAAGGTTTGATTTTCGATAATCTTTGGAACTCCCTATCAAGATTGAATTTAGTATTTTTCCAAGGTTTGATTTTCGATAATCTTTGGAACTCCCTATCAAGATTGAATTTAGTATTTTTCCAGGGCTTAATTTTCGATAATCTCTTGAACTCCTCCATGTTATAATTAAAACAAGTATTTAAATAGAAAAATATAGTATAATGAATCACTGCAAGTGGCTAATGATTGGATCTACAACCCCGTGTAACAAATCATGCAGAAGTGAATTCTGTGGGTATCATATGCAAAGCGTGAGAAACAGTTCAAAAGGCCCTCTCCCATGCCTCCAATGTGGGGTGGGTGTTAGAGGAAAATCGCAATTATGCCTTGCTTGTGGGGGTAAACGATACAGGGAACTAAAACGCTACTATGACAAACGAATCATTGACTCCGTCATCCTTGATAAAATCAAGGACAAAGTCATAAAAACCCCTCAAGATTATATCCAGAGATTTATAATTAAAGCAGATAATAAATTAGACAAGTAGTATTATTATACAAATGAGCCAAGATTTCAGACCTCACCCAGTGCTTGCTAATTACGAAGCCTCTAGTGATGGTGTTGTCAGGCACCGCAGACTCAAAGAACCGGTTGGGTATCTGAATAATATGGGGTATTTGATGTTTTCAGCTGGGAGGAAGAAGTATCTCTGTCACAGAGCCATCTATGAAGCATTTTACGGATTAATCGAAGACGGTCTTGTGATTGATCACATAAATGGCGTGAAGACTGATAACTGTCTTGGGAATCTTCAAGCCGTCTCGCAGCGCGATAACCTTTTAAAAAGCAACGCTGGTAGGCACGCAAAACATTTCAAGGGTGTGAAATCGTTTGATTTAGAAAATAATGAAGAGAGAAGCTTTCAGTCGATAAATGCGGCTGGAAAATATTTCGATATTTGTAGTACTTCAATTCGATTTGTTGCTGAAAAAATCATTAAAACATCTCTGTCTAAAAAAAATGGTCATATAATAAAGTTCGTATACACTGAAACTATTTAAGGGAGATAAATCCTTTATGGATAAATCCGCACTACAATTCACACTCTACCTACTAAGTTCCCTTGTATTATGACGTCAAAGGAATTTGTCGCCTGCTATATTACCTGTATGCCTTGACTAGGCGCGCCCACGTGAATGTAATGGAGATATAATGCATGAGTTTTCGATAGAGAATAAAACTTTTTATTGTCGCTTGTGGGCTAAAACTGCATTATTATTTTTATTTATCTACATATCTCATGTGTGGGGGGTGGGTGGACTAGCAGTAAAGCAGACAGCTAACTCGTTCTTTTCAGTACAAAAATTCTTTATAATCTAACGCATTACCTATGTTCGCTCAGCCAGAACGCGAGTGTTTCCTATTCATTGAAGTAGGTGGGCGTGGTTAAAATTCCTTGTATGTGAATGTATTTTATCTAGAGAATTATAACAGAGTATAAAAACGCTGTTTTATTAAACAACTGTATTATTTTGTTTAAAATATTTCTCATTGTTGCAGCATAAAATTGTCTATTTTAAAAATCTCTTATTGTTAAGTATATCAGATATATATATATTAAAAAATCTCTATTCTGTATGACTAGTCCGTGGTGTAATGGTATCGTGTTTGTCTTGTAAACATAGATCTATCAACTACGTGTTCGGTCCCCATAGCGGATACATTATTTGATGGCGAAACGGAAGATGTTTTTTTCTATTAATTGGGGGATGGAGGGCGGTCCCCCTCAGCCAAACCAACATGGCAACCCATGCTATCGTATTCTCGGTAGCGTGGGTTGGTGTTTTTTCTAACTCATGCAACCATGAATTCGATTTCATGGGTTGCCATGTTGGTTTGGTTTACCACGCCCACATCATACCATCATCGTTCCATTGAATCCATCCTTAATTAAGTTAATTAATGCTATGCCTAAAATTTGCCACAACACTCGAGTGGAAATATATGGCATTGTGCCGTCCATGTTGTGACGTTACCTCAAGCATATCTTCTGGGCGGTCTAAGATGGCGTTTGCCACCTTAGGCCTCCCGCCGGAGATGTATGTTTCGGGTCCCCTTGGGCTTACTTGGATGCGAAGGCACCCAAGGAGTTCCAAAGATGTGTTGTCATATATGTTTTTTTTTTATTAATTAGAGATACAGTATACTATATTTATAAATAAATTTATTTATAAATAAATATAAATAATGGATATCAATGATGTAAATGCTATAATTGCTGAAATCTCAAATTTAAATAATAAAGGGGTATTATTATCTGAAAGTCTCGACGTTGACAAGATTACCTCGGAATATGAAGATATTGAATATCTGTCTAGTAAGGGTCGTTATGTTTTACCTAGGATGTACAGGCTCGTGAAAGGAATTCTAAAATCCATTAATGGTTGTTTGTACGGTAACGACATTAATTTATTCATAACGCTATTTAGCACCGTTGAAGCAATACGTCAAAAGCTTGGCCAAGAATATCAAAAACGAGCTGAAATTGGTTCTAAAGTTCGTGATCTTAGAAAAATGTTAAACGAGGAGCGACCAGTATCTTAACCACGTGGGTGTTACTAAAAAAAATTATAGGCTTTCGTAAATAATTTAAATAATTTATTTATTTTTTTTTAGCGTTTTTTGTAACACTTGTTACACTTCACTTGTTACACAAGTTACATAGGATTTTCTCCTGAAAGGATACTCATCAGTCTGGACTTGCTCATGATCTGGTCGTAGTAGCAAGTAATCACCGCGACGCCTCCATTTTCACGTAATTGTTCTTGTTGCCGCGTCGTTAACACAAATCGTTCATCGCCATTCTCAGATATTACAATTCTGAAATCCCCAGCGATGTTATTTCTGAAACACTCGCGGATAGCGTCGTACAGTTTAACCCTGTCGAAGATGAATACGTTAGCTTGATGGTACATTATTTAATAACTAAGTTATTTAATAACTAAGCTTTTAATTATGATGGAAACCCTCCGGATTTCACATTTGAAAATTTAGTTCACAAACAATATATGGTTGGTGAATCGCTTACAACTAAATTAGCCCGAGAGCGGCTAGCAGCAATTAAAAAGTTTATACCGGTTCGAGACAGACTTCGCGAGAAACTTCAACAACGACAACAAGCGCAGACTGACTTTTCTGTGTCAAGTGAACAACTGTTTACTCCGATAACAAGTGCGACCAAAGATGTGAAAACAGCAACTGAACGAGCAATATACGGAGATATTCCTAAGGAAGGCAAGCGACGAGAAGTGCCTGTTCTTGGTGTGCTTGAAAAGATAGCAGCAGAGACCGGACAAACACGCGCAGGGATACAACAGTTATCCAGTGATATAAAAACTCAACAAGAGTATGAACAACTAGCTGATATTGATGATTCCGCACCTGAACCACAACCTGTTGATGTCGTCACCCCAAGAGGTGTTTCCTTTATAGACAAACTCACCGAAGGAGCTATAGCAGAAATCAAACGACCTCAATTAATAAAACCCGAACATTATAAGATTTTTGGAAATTTTGCCGCCCAAAGCTTTCATTCCAGAAAAGACTTTTTAAAAGACGAGTATAAAAACAGTAGAATAAGCCGAGATGAATGGGCTGATTGGTTGTATAAAACGAATAAGGGGGTTGGCCGTTTAAATAAAAGAGAATTGGGATATAAAGAATTTAGAAGGGGAATTGAAGAGTATGATGAAACTGGTACAACTGAGAAAACAAGCGGAAAAGGATATTCGATTAAAAATCCAAAGGATGTCTTTGACTCTACCGTGACATGCCCTGGTAACATTCTCAGTGATATATCACGGTTAGAGGTTCTCATCGGAGGGAAACGAGCCGGAAATAACTCCGTCGAGATAATTAACGAGGCCGCTGATATCTGTAGACGATTATTTGCTGGTGATATCATGGACATTAATGTATATCGAGAACTTATTGCTGAATTAGTTAAAAATCACAACGATGAAAATCTTATGGATGTAAGCGATTGATTACTAATTGAAAAACTACTAGTTTTATAACAAGATGATTATACACTATAACCATGATAAACCCGTAAGCGTCTACGTGGTGAACTCACGATTGCCTGTTTATCGCGCGTGGTACGGAGATGGTTTCGGCAATACCATTGCGGGGTTATTTACAAGAATGGCTCCCAAGGTGGCGCCGTTAGCTAAACAATTATCAATGAAAGCCATTGATGCTATCCGTGATAAGGGAATCAATTTCGTTGGAAATCTTGCCGGAAAGGCATTTTCTGCCGCGAAAGATAAAATAGCATCATTGGTGCGAAAGAAACCACGAATGACTTCGTCATCGATGACTTCGTCATTAGTGCTGCCATCAACTACAGTGATGCCTGCAAAAATCAGCAATGTAATAAATAACGCAGTGGAAGAAAAACTAGCACAATTGACTTCGTCACAATTGACAGCTTCACCGGTAACAGATAGCGCTATCATGAACGCGATAGCAGGAAGTGGTTTGAAACAAAAAAGAAATTCGAAGAATTTTCAACGACGATGATTATAAAGAATTAAAACGCTAGCGTTAAACTCTTCGAGTTTCACAATTGAAAACGCTAGTAATGTTATAAATGTTTAAACGAACAGCTGATCCCGCGTTAGATATGGAAGCAAAGATGCGCAAAGATGATTCCGTCCGCGATTATCAATACTATTCCTATCATGCAATACAACCCGACCTACGATCGCGAATTGAACTTCAAGTTCAAGATACCAGTAAATACTTTTTACCATGTGAAGCATTTATTGAAGTAGAAGGAAAACTTGTAACAAATGTTGCAGCTGATACCCCATATGCAAATGATTCAAATATCCGAGTTGGTTTCGTCAACAACGGTATAATGGCGTTATTTGAAAGTGCAAGATATCTCATTGATGGAAAAGAAATTGAATCAATAGACCGCGAGGTTGATGTTGCAACAACAATAATCGGACTAGCAAGATACTCCGATGATTATACAAGATCGGCTGGTCCATCTATGATGTTTGCAAAGGATACCTCTGATAACGCTGACCACCTTCAATACATTAAAGTGTTAACACCGCAAGACACTTCAGTTGATAATCAACGAGAAGCAACTAATCCAGAACGTCGAGCTAGACCCGGAGCTGCGTTTGATATTCTCGGAGGTGTTAATGGTAATTTCAATTTAGGATTTGCAACACGAAAATTAGCATTGGAAGGACAAGAGAAAAAGTTTTCATGTGCGATTCCACTCCATCACATATTTGGATTCTGCAGAAATGTCAGAAAAGTCATCTATGGAGCCAAACACACAATCGCATTAGTGCGAAAAGGCAATGACAATGATGCAATTTGGCGTACTGGTGCCGATGAAGGTAAAGTTGTTTTGAGTAAAATAGTATTATGGATGCCAGTAATGACTCCATCAATTACCACGGAAGAGCGGCTACTTTCATTTATGGAAACCGGTGGTAAATCATTGCTAAGTTGGCTTACAACAACGACTGATGCTAAAGAGGATAATGTTAATGGTACATTTACATGGCACCTGGCATCAAAACAAGGTGTTTCAGCTCCACTTCATATATTTATAGCGCTGCAGAATCGGAATCGATTAGGTTCCCAAGAACGCAGTCATATGATATTTGATCGGTTAGGGGTAAGTGAGGTTTCACTGAGAATAAACGGACAACAAGAACCATCTGAGGATATACAGCTTAATTACGGAAACAACCAAATAGCACGTGTGTATCATCGGATGCTGTCATATATGGGTCGTGATCAAAATGTTGATACTGGTTTGCAAATATCTCAGCTCGATTTTAAGAACTTGTATCCAATTTATTACTTTTCACTGGAACATCTTGATTTAACAAGGCAATCCGTTGTTGATATACATTTTAGGGCTCGTATAGATCATGGTGGTGTTGATTATAGAGCGGTTGCTGTTATTCTCAGCGACAAATCAATGTTGTTAGAAGGGGCTGGCGGACGAATGAGACTCGTTGATGCACCAGTGGAAAATCTGTAAATGTAAATGAAACTTGAAAAGTTTCCATAGGATTTCCCCAATTAGATCAATTGAAAGCATAAATGTGTTTTACAATAAAATGCCATATAGTGTTGTTAGTGTCAAGCTGACTGATGGTCAGGTCAAGAAATTAAAATCAAAATCCGCTAAGGAATGCGGAACAACAATAACGTTAAAACCAGCGCAGATGTCCGGAGGTACACATAAAATATCATTAACGGATCGTCAAATAAAACATTTCAATGATGCAATGAAAAATAAGCGAGGAGTTCTAATAGAATTTTCGAAAGCTGCAGTCGCGAACATGATAAAATCAGGTGGTATATTTCCATTGTTAGCCGCAATACCAGCATTGATTGCAG
Organism: Unio delphinus; assembly: GCA_029339505.1. Classification (NCBI taxonomy): domain Eukaryota; kingdom Metazoa; phylum Mollusca; class Bivalvia; order Unionida; family Unionidae; genus Unio; species Unio delphinus. Next base: position 1,137,882 of record JAQISU010000111.1, read on the forward strand.
CGGCTGCCCCAGCGGTTGCGAAGGCGGCAGCGTTGGGAGCCGTTGGGACCGCAGCAGGGATGGCGTTGAAAAAGGCAACTGGTGGATCCGCTCGCGGATCTGGGTATAAAAAAAAGGGAAAGGGGTTGTACCTACCAGGAACCCCGTATTCATGGTACAGCGGCAAATCCGTGAACGGATCGGGTCTAAAAAAAATACCAGGAACGGTTTATTAGTTGAAAAATCTTCGATTTACAAATCTTCGATTTCCGAACCTATGGTTGAGGAACCTATAGTTCCTATGTCCAATTTTGATTTAATTGATGCTGCTAAAAAACTAGCGATAAAAAACTTCAGAGGGGTTTTTATGAGAGATCAATTACCGAGAAAACCAAATAACGTTGAAACCGGTATCATCAATCTTGATAACAGCAGCGGATCGGGAACTCACTGGGTTGCATACGCGATTGATCCACGTGGGATTGTCTATTTTGATTCATATGGGTTAGCTCCGCCAAGCGAGTTTATGCGGTATATAAATTCCTCGATGAAACTCAAAGGGTTTCCGATTTTTTATTCCACGCTGCCAACACAACAATTAAATGATCCACCGATATGCGGCCGTGAAGTATTAAATGTCCTCGCGGAGATTTCATTAAAATCCTTTGGATCTCCGTGAAAACCACCTCATATTATTGTAAACGAATACACGAGTGGGAAATTACAAGGATCAATAAATTGAAAACACAAGTTACGCTAACAATAATGATCGATATTTGGGGACAATCTCTGTCAATGTTGGAACCCACCGAGGAAACATCTGCGGGTTCTATCGAGGATGTAAAAAAAATAATAGAAGATGAAATCGCTGAGACGTTAAATTTAACAAGTGTTGACCCGAACGAAATAGTTGTATTTCAAGATCGCCAGGGTAAATTGAAAAGCAGTAATATATCCGTGAATGACATTTTGATACGGCAGCGCGACGCCGCTGAAAACTCTATTGCGCTATATTCCAACAGTGGACAACTTAAACCAGGCGCACTTGTGTCTACAATCACCGACGCGATTGACGCCCACAAACGTGATCTGGAGGATTATATACAAGGTTATAATAGTTTTCGCAAAAATGTCGTACATAAATTCTTTGGAACCCCGCTTGTGGTTGGCATGACTCTCGCTGAAATTAAAAACTATCTATCGCTATTCTTCGCTAACAAGGATGCGGGAAGGATGATGAATGAAAATGAAATCAAGGCAAATTATCTCGAGATTTCTAAACTAATAGAAGATCAAAAACCCACTAATGACATTGTTGGTAGATTCTTTGGAAACCCGCTTGTGGCAGGAATGACTCTCGCTGAAATCAGTGAGTTTATCGGCAAGCACACTCACAATGCCTACGTCGCTAATAATTTCTTTGGTGTCCCGGTTACATCTACAATGACTCTCAAAGATATTAATATGTTTATGGTGAGACAAACAACACTTAATACCATCGTGGATAAATTTTTAGGGAGAACACCTACATCTGAAACCACATCGTTGAAAGGCATGACTCTCGCGGAAATTAAAAGCGCGTTTGACGAACAAAAACGCATCAGAGAAATGGCTAAAAATTTCTTTGAGGGCTCTGAAAGTTATAATATCACGACGACATATTCTCAACTCAACGGGCATTATTTCATGCAAAAAGGTTTGGAATTTAACCACCTTTTGATTTCATTTTTTAGTCGCCGCGATAAAACGATGATAAAATATACCGAAATCAAAAAAACCTATCTCGACGTTTACGACGATATTCTTAAACTAAAAGAAAAATCTGAAAGGGTAAAGCATGGGACCTTTGATTGGGTAAAAGAATCTAATGCTAAATTGAAAGTCAATATCGAGAAGTGGCCCCATGGTATCTACAGGATGACGTTAATCTCTGACAAGCAATTTGATATCATCGTGAAAGGTAAAACCTACTTTGGTGGCACCGCGACAGTAATTATCGCGGGGGGAGAAGAAGAATTTGAGATTGTCGCAGTTGATAACACCATTAGAAAAGAAATATCCTGGTGCTTAGAATTCGTAGCGGATTTAAGTAAATAATAAAACTGAAAATCCTATGGATTTTTACTAGTGGTTTCAATTGAAAGGAAATCCTTTAGATTCACAATTGAAAACGCTAGCGTTTTTAAAATAAAATGATTTCATCAACGCAATGTCGCTATGATCAGGTCAGAGAATTTCAAAATAGACTCAAAACCCTCACTGAGGAGTATCAAATAAAAATAAAAAAATACCGACGAAGAATCACCGCAATTGATATTACTATGTACTCGGTGTCAAGCGTTCTCACTGGCGCCGGAATAATACTTGCATCGGTTACAATGATTGCCCCGGTCGTAGTTCCAATTTGCATTTCTGCGGTGGCTACAATCGGGGGTATATCAACCGGGATAGCAAAAAAGATATCATCATGCAGCCAGAGTAAACTGCAGAATTACTTAATTCAATTTCATATTGCATCAACCGCATATTCGCAGTTATCCTCGATGATATCGTCGTCACTCGATGATACAATTATATCAGATAGTGAGTTCTCAGCGATGGTCAGTATTTTTGATTCCGCGATATCGAAATTAGAGCGACAACATGAATATAATAACAATGACAACACCGATGGAATCAGAAAACACGAACCCAAAAACCAAAATGATCTCAATAATATCAACATTACCAGATTGTGAGTTCTCAGTGATGGTCAGTATTTATGATTCCTCGATACCAAAACTAGAAATAAATCATGAGTATAATAACAATGACAACACCGCAGGAATTACTTCAACGAATAGTGGAGAACACGAACCCAGTACAAACAAGCATGATATCAATAACATCAACGAATCCAGAATTCAGTGTGAATTTCCCCTCTCCTGTCCCAGTGAAGGAGATAGCGCTAGCAAAATTACGAGTATATCATAGCTGGCCTAATATCAGATCGGTTGCATTTGGTGGTCAGCAACCCAATAACACACTGGTGTTCTCGTATAAGAATAAACCCGATGGTACTCCAGAGTGGGAAACTGTTTCGTTACCAACTGGGTCGTACCAAATTAAGCAAATCAATGCTGAAATTCAGCGTAGAATAAAATCAATCACTGGAAAAGAATCAAAAATAGCTATTAATCTTCATCAACCGACGCTCTCGTCGTTGATCGAAATAAGCACAGAGGGATACATTGTAGATATATATAACAGCTCGTTAAGAACAGTGTTAGGATGGCCTGAAAAACCACCGGAAAAATCCGCCACCGACTTAACCACGGACATACAATCATATCATGAAATCAATCCCAGTTATCGAGATAATTTATCTGATATAAGAAAAGGAAGAATCGCCGATAGATTTATATTTACCAACAAAGAAACATTGCAATGGGATTTTATCATTAAAAGAACAACCGACTCATCTGTTACTATTTCATTTACGCTAACTGACGTCCGTGGTTATTTTAATGAGATTAAACAATTATATGACACACAACTAGAACAACTACGGAAAACAAAATCGCAAAAACACGTTGAAATAATAAATCAGCTTATATCGGACATGAAATATATCTATGAACTAATTATTCAAACAATAATTAATGACAACAGCGACAATAAACAACGATTCCTAACCGATTACAATATCGCAGAGGACAATCTGCGTAATTTCAAGTTTCCCAAATACAACGCTGATGAACTAGCAAGAATTGTTAAAACCGATATCAAGGCGCTACAAAAATCAGATTCAACTGTCCTCTTCAGGTATAATAATGATCCAGATGGTGGTGGTAGGCATATCGCTCCGTTCAATATTTCAACGGTGATTGCGCTCAATTTAGTATGTGATGCAATTGAAGGAAGCTATCAAATTAATCTAGAGCAATCAAATCAAGCTCAGCAGGGATATATTCTTTATTCATTTGCACCAACAGCTCCTCCAGGATTCCTAATTATTGAAAACCCAATTAATCCTGTCTACATGCGATGCCATAATAATTCGTTAACGAGAATTAATTTCAAACTCACCGACCAGTCAAATAAAGTAAAGTTGCCTTGTTTTATCAATAATCCCGAATTCTGAATTTATATCTCTTACAATCAAATTTGTAAGCAGAAGATGCTGCCTAATAGTTGTATATGCTTCTAACAAATTTTGAGGCATTACATCTGTAAGCGTCCAACCGTAGAAAAAGGTAATTTATTCACTAATTTAGCTATTTTTAACATTAATTTAGTAAATTATAAGGTAGCATGTTTCTTTATTTCAACGTCATCGTATTAATTTCGTCATAACAATCTTCTAGAACTTGGTAATGATCCAAATAGATAAATTAAGCAATATCAAAATAAAAATCAGCAAATCTATTATAACCTTCTAAATCATCTATATTTTTAAAAAATAAAATTGTTTTTTTCATTATCAGAATAATATCAAATCAATGTGTCAAGATCTACAATTACTTTCAGTGATTTATAGATGAGAGCTGGATCAAGTTCAATGTCATCGTATATTACTGCTCAAATCGTGTCAGTATACTCGTTTAGCATTAATTCAGCACCAGTGCTCTCATTTACAATTTTAATCAACGTTTTCTTATCATGATAATCCATTCCAAATTTGCAAAATATCCGACGTTTGAAAAGCGAATCTCCCAACTTAGTATTTTTTTAAAAAATCTTTCTAATTTTGATTCAGCCATCTTGTTACCGTTTAGCTGAGGACCGCGCATATGTATAACACGTTCAAAGTTATCTTCATTTTCCTTTAACGATCATCCTTCGAGTGATTCTACCTTAATTGTCTAATTTTATTAACAATAGCTTCATTTTCATGATCGGTTAGAGAATCTGGAATTACAACAGAATCTATCATCCTTGATTCAAGTGTCACTGGATTAAAAATACTGTTATAAACTTATTCTGAGACTGTTTTTAAAAAAATTATTATCGCTGACATACATTGTCCGATTAAAACTGATCGTCAACGGTATATATCTGGAACGCCGTCAGACCTGGATATGGAATAGCGTATATTCTGAAAAAAGTGAACTTTGTTACAGTATTTACTGTTGCAAGTGTAAAGTATGCAGCTGTTCTAATGTAAGTCTTATGTGTGATGTACAACGTTGTCCTAGCTATATTGTCATTAGATCCTTTCAACACCAGTTATAAATTATTCGAACACCAGAACTTAGTCGAAATCGCCAATTACATCAGCAGTAGGAAATTGAACTTTAATCAAGAAATTACTAGATGATCCATTTGTAGTCCACTCTATACCACCAACACCAACAAAACTAAAAAGAAAAGCATGATTTGGATTATTACCAGGGTATTGCGTTGATGCACTTGCAACACAGCCATACCTAGGCTATTATCCGATGTTTCTATCAGCTTCGTAATATAACCCACATTGTTTTAGTTTGCTTTGTTGCTCCATTACAGCTGCACTGTCGACGTAAGCTTTCATTATTTAGATCTGTTGAACCAAACGGAATTTACGTTGACGTTATTTTGTTAGTGTTCATGTCAATAAGACCTGTCCTCGTTCAAGAATTTCTTATGAATGATGGTCAAATACAGCTGGTACATCTAAATTATCACTTGTTATCAAGGTATATCTTGTTTGTTAGATCTAACCAATTTGTTGGTGGATACGCTGACGATTTTGTGCAGGCCCTCACATCCAATGCACCGAATATACCGGTAATGGCTCAATTAGTATCAGCTGAGTTTCAGTTAACTTATTTCAGTCGTTCATGTACTCGTAGGGATAGATTTTTTTCCTAGTCATTAGTTTTAACGTACAACGGTACTTTCAACTGGTACTTTTGACTCCATAGTTTTCTCATCCTCCTGGCAGGATGGTCACACATTTGTTATAGCTGGATTTGAGAAACGGCACAAAATCAGTGAACTGCAGATGTCCGGTTCTAAATGTTATGTATTGTTCGGGATGGGGTTTAATATGAGCCTGTGATGCTCTTGCCACTTCTTGCAATATTTTAATTGGCCATCAACTAAATTACAACTGGATTGTTTGTTCTGCTGTGGTAAATGTGCATCTGTAGATTGCATGAGCTCTGTGCGTGTCCACGGCATGTGATCACTAACTTTGGAACTTTCAATCTCAAAGGGACTATCACAGATCAGCAATAAGTGGTTGGGTAAATGTGGTACATATCACAAAGTCATGTTTGTTGGGAAGTGCTTGTACAACTAGACATAGTTTTATTTGAGTCCTAATAGCTCAAATTTGTCCGACTTTCACGTTTCTTAGATTTCGTTTCCCACTTTCTCTCGCGAGGTGTATTAGTTAAACTGCTGTCGGCTTACTTTCAAATAAGTGAACATCATTGTCTAATTGCAAATTCTATCAAATACACTTGAACTGTTGGAACATATCTATGACCGGAAATTGCTAGCGCTTAGAACCTGACTATTTATTTCATCGATCTTTTTTTTTATCAATATGTCGGATGTTTTCTCAACAGGGTAGGGTATTTCAAAGGTATTTTAGACAATCTTCGCTGCTGTATAAATAATAAGCTCGAACATATCCGATGCCGCATTTAATACATATGTTCGAGAGCTGAGACTAGCGAGTAACCCGAGAAAATGTAATTTAATTCGTAAAAGGCATGCTCTGTTGCAGAGTTCTTGTTTTTCATGGCATACTCTTTGATACTGATTGAGTCTCAGTTCCATTATACGTCTTGCATATTTACAAAATGTATTCTCTAAAAGAAATAATCATCAATAGTTTCATCTATTGCCATCTGTTTTCGACAGGTGTATATACTCCTCACCGATCATGTAGACATTTCTATTGGACAGCATTTGATTCTACGACTATTTGATCTCACATACATTTAATCTGTGATAGAAATGTCCAAACTCCGGACAGTAAGCAAATTTTAACACTATGATACCTGGACCGAGTATTAAATTTCAGTGGGTTTTATGTTTGAATATAATTTTAATCAGTATGATTAATGGTCAAATCACTCCACGCAGACCAGTATTATACGAGCTTATAAACAGCAGCGAGTTGGATTTTCTTTTCTTAAAACATTATCATATATTTTTTTAAAGGTATTTTCCTCATGATAAAGTTTACATTGCTGCTGTTCCAAGATTATTCGTAATTTAATTAATTTATCACATTGTTCCAGTATATTTTGGAAAAATCATAAACACCGTTTGTGCCTCTTTGACAATTATGTATGATTCATTTAGGCGACCTATTGTTAAACCTTTAACGCAATGTTACACACATCCCGTTCAACCAATAGATTAATCAGAGAACCAGATTCAATAATAAATTCATTAAAAATACTATACGAATCTATCGGTGAATTTTTCGTAATTTATTCATACCGTCGTAATTGTTTAATATTGACAAATTTTCACACCAAGTCTACCAGTATAAAATATTCTTGCACAACCTAGGCACACCAAAATATAACATCATCATAATACTTTGCACAGTATGGTGATAACCAATTATTCATGTAGTAATATAGCTAAAGTAAATAATATAGGCCTGAATGTAACCTAATAAAGCAACTTTACTTGCTCACCTCCAGGACAGAAAAGGTTCAACACTGGCGTGTATTCACTTGCTCGAATTATACAGTATCTTGTGATTCGAGGATAAAGTCATGGGGTTTAGAAAATACTGACCTATCTCAGATACAGCTTTTTCGTCGTGCGCTCTTTTGTCGGGGTGCCCTCAGATACCACTACTAGATTTAGTTAATTGTTTGAGGGGTATAACGCCGTTTCCCAGTGCAAGACAGGCTATATATGGTGGCCAGTATAACTGATAGAGGACGATTTCGAGAAATTCCCGGTAAGAACCACCAACCCACGCGATGCTACTGATAACTTTCTAACATACTCGCAGTGGCCAAGACCGAAAATTACGCGGCGAAATGTGAGACGGCAGTGATCGGTACAGGCGAGCGCTTTAGGAATGAATAATCAATTTCAGAGATATAATACTTTATACCAGGTTTTGAACTCGTTGCAACTGTTATGTATATTTAGCTCAATTGTTTATATATATATATATATATATATATATATATATATATATATATATATATATATATATATATATATATATATATATATATATATATATATATATATAAATATATATATATATATATAATATATATATATATATATATATATATATATATATATATATATATATATATATATATATATATGTATATATATATATATATATATATGTATGTATATATAATATATATAAAGGAAACAAACTTCATTATAGTTTAATTGTATTCATTACATGCTATTGTAATATAACATTGTATGCTGGACTTGATGTTGTCCAAAATTGAGTTCCTTTCTGCTTGATCGAATTTACTTTTTTTAAATTTCATTTTATGTAAACAACTAATACATAGTTAAATTATGCTGCATGTGTATGTGCTTAATATCTGGATCTTTATTAATACAAGAAGTTTATTTGGATCAGAGTTTCGGACTTTCTTAATTAAATTTACAAGTATTGGTTTTGAGTTTGCAAACATCAGATCATTCTAGAAGGTTAGATTCCATTAGATAATATATACTTGTTTTTTTTAACATAAGGTCAAGTAGAGCACTAGATAATCTTCTAATTGTGAGGACTTGGTCATTCTTACTTTAGCATCTAGCATTTTTAAGTTGTATATTATATGCTGTGACCAGTCATTTTGGGCTGGAGTCATTATTGTTAAAATTATTGAACTCAAGTGATTATTTGCTTTGTAAATCCAAAAGTGTTTTGATAAAAGTTTTGGATAAAGATATTCACTGGAATGTATACTGAATTTAAACGTGGAATTATATTTCTGTGATTACACACAAACACAAAATAATAGCCAGGATGTAGGACTAAAGTTCATTTCTAGAACAATTCAAGCTATAATTATACAAAGTAAACATAATGTAATTGACCAAGATGATGATGATGAATTTCATATTTAACCTACACTATTATACAAATATTAACTATGTAATAGATAATGCATTTCATATTTAACCTCCACTTTTTTTTTTACAAATATTAACACATATACAAAAAATAGCAACATCAGTGTTTCTAGTCAGGAACACAGTCAACCCGAATGTAAACAAGAGCAAGTACAAAATACAATTATTTATAGCCTATATTTAATTGTAACTATTAAAAAAATGTAAATTTAATTGATATAACAACTTTTAACATCTTAACTTTTAGCGAACTTGATAAATCAATAGCATGCATAGATCTATCACTGTCAGTTTGCCACAATCTGGTTTTCTTTGAGTGGCAATGCTGTTTCATTAAACCTTTAGAAACTATACGTGTGTTCTTCTGGGTAAACTTCTTAAATCAAATAGTTAAGTGTTATGCCCAGAACTATTTTCGTATATCAAATTGTATAGATACGTAATTGTCATTCTGACTGCATTTTATTCAATATTCTATGAAATCCTTTCTAAATAAGATTTGTCAGCGTTGTTAGAAAAGTTATGTACAGCTTTAACAGAATAATGTTTTACCTATGACAAGTTCGGAATAAATAATTATATATATTTTGGGGTAATCAAAGTACTTTGTTAGGTTCTGGACCCCTTTATTTATCATCTTAACACTATCTCCATCTCTTTCCTTTGATAATTTGTTTTTAAGAAGTACAGCATATATTTCTTGGATTAAAATGTTTCATCTTTGTCTGTGAGCACAATAGGCGTTGCTTCGGTCTTAACGTTTTTCGTTTCTGTCTAAGGACTTTTTAGTGACGGAAATAGTTACGTCAAACCTATCAAAGGTTGGGAGTGAGGGAGGAGCGAGGTCGAGTGAATTCTAAATTTAAACAGATAAACAGAGAGAGAGAGAGAGAGAGAGAGAGAGAGAGAGAGAGAGAGAGAGAGAGAGAGAGAGAGAGAGAGAGAGATTATTGTCGATGGTACCGCTTCTATACCAGAATAAGAACTTACAAAAACTGTGAATATAGTAAAATAGTTAAATTACCTCTTTGCTGGTTCGTTATTTCGCTTACTTTCTATTCCATGCCCCGGTATGGTTAAGTATTCATGTGAATGACGTACAGCGCCGGATTAAGCACCGTGGAGGCCCATAGGCAGTCAAACTTTTGGGGCCCAGACCCACGGTCACGGTCTCATGGGGGCCCCTGATTGGACCCATAAAAGTCGCGGGGCCCATAGGCAGTTGCCTACTCTGCCTAATGGGTAATCCGGGACTGATGACGTAGCTAAACAAGTGCTTGTATTGCTCTACTTTTAAACATTAAAACCATATTTTATGTTTAAGTAAGAAGTGTATATTATGTTGATTTATTCAATTTGATGAAAACTATAAATTTTAAACGAAGAACAGAAATTAAACTCGATTCAACTTTAGGACTCCTGTTCCATGAACAATTAGACATTTTCTACTTCACTGCACATATCGTAAACAATCGACTCTATTTTCAAAACAGTTCAACTATAAGGCACACACGTCAAAGCCGAAATATGATTGGCTCAAAATGTTATACTTTTTTAACATCGACGCATCAGATATTTCGGCGTTGACGTGTGTGCTAAAGTTGAATCGAGTTAATATTAAGTAAAAACTTACTTTTTCATTTACCACTGTTCTGTATTTAAAGAAATAATGTATCGTAGAGCCGCAAACAATACTCTTTACCGGTCGTCACATGAGCTCGCACTTGCCCCTAAAGATAAAGGTCGCGAAAATCGCACGTTTCAGAAGCTATAATTTCAGTAAGGTACAACGTAGAAACGTCAATGATGTGCTTGATGAATAGAAAAATATCTCAGGAGTAAAACAAGCCGTAGAGAATGGTCATGTGCTTTTTAATACGAAAACAGCAGAATGTAATCATGGGTGGAGCCAAGTGTTTGGAAGTTATGAAGCTTCTCTTTTTATATAGTATGATAGAGAGGCTCCCATGTCAGAATGGGTCATGGGGGTAATCTACTGTATTTTTGTCACTCTGTATGATTTTGTTCCATTAGATTATTATTTTTTTCTTCCACATCAAGCTCGCGTTGAGTACCTGTGAGTTTTACAATTTGAAACAAATGCATCCTGAATGCATTGTCATGTATTGATTTGATTTGTCCAACTGCATCTTGACAAAAAGGAAATAATAAGTTGACGTCTATCGCGCCTTTCATGATTCCACTGTGTGGAACATTATAGCATTATTTTTCTTTACAAAAGTATATTCTATTCTGACGAGAAAGCAATAACTGTTTTTTTTTATTTTGGGTAAGATAAATTGTAAACAAGCTACAAGATGCGAAGTACGGTTCCGGACAATAAAAAAACCTACAAATAACAGAATATGTTGAGAGGCAGTTTGTCGATACTATGATATATAGTGTAGAAGTCTTAAAGAGAATTTTAATTCTGCAACAATTTGAAGATTTTATTACTAAGTTCTTTTTTTTAAAAATACGCCCAGGTCATGAATACCGTTATCTAATCATCGATATCTGGTACTTGGATAGAGAAGTTTTACTAAAGTATGCGTTAGCGTTCCCATGACAGGAAAATACAATGAATTATTCAGGAATTTCAGCGCATATAATTTAGCTCAAAATTGGCCACTTTATGTTCTAGATTTGGAAAATACCCATTTGATTGAGTTTCAATTGATTTTTCATTCAGTGTTCTTAAAGCAAAGCTCTTTTTACAAAGGATTAGTTGCAATATGTGAGAACAAAATGCCAATACTTCTTAATTGCATAGATGTCATATCAAAATCGATGCCTGCCTCTGTGTTAAGTCTCTGTCTGCATAGCAAAACGTGATGCCCAAATCAAGGAAACAATCATCGAACTAAAACAAGGTAAACAAGGCTCTAATTTAGTGGCAAAATGACCCTGAAAATTTTGGTGCGTGGCTGTTCTTTATTTGCCATACCTGTTACATAAAAATAATGCCCAATGACTCTCTAAAACCTTTGTTTATATTCCTAAGCATTCCATTACAAATGTATTATCAATCAAACGTTTTTTTGTTTAAAACCGCATGTTGTAATGACAAGGGTCTTTCAGATAACTATATCATGGCTATAATGTTCATTGTTTCAATAAAACTGTAACACAATATTTGAACATAGTCGATACTGCCACCTCTGTCCTTGTCATTGTCATTATTGGAAAAGTAAAATTTAATTCTCTTTGTCGGTTAGTATTAGTATAGGAAAGACTTAAGGAGTGATGTGAATATTAACTTAATTCCATTATATATATATATATATATATATATATATATATATATATATATATATATATATATATATATATATATATATATATATATATATATATATATATATATATATATTTTACAACGCAAAACACCCTCGATTTTACATTCATCTACTCCATTCGGTACCAGTGCGATCAAGATCTGCATTACTACATTGATACCAAGAAGTATATAAGTAAACAATCACTTAATGACAGTGCCTACATATATCAGTTACAACCGTGTAATTAATGATAACAGGTACAATTTAATTGGCTGTTGAGGTACAAGCGTTTATTGATATTAATTAATGAATGCCTTATTAAAGTAGCGGCTGCCTTACAACCACTGATTAAAATTACCAGGTACCTTATATTAAGAATCGGTTGGTAGTGCTAGAAACCAGCAGTTGAATATATTGATTCCCAAAAAAATTCCATATTTGTGTAGAAAATTACGATTCTATTATATATAATTTTGTATTGCTCCAAACTATTAAAATGTTCATTATCAAGTCAAAAGTATAATTATGTCCATGTTCTTGAAACGTTCGACAAAATGTCCTTATTTTTGTAGCTTAATTTGTCATAGGTAATAATATAAACCAACTAGGTCATAGGTCTGAATTGCTTATGTATAATTACATTCCAGATATATTTTAAAGAAGTATTATGAAACTTGCCTGTTGAATTTGTTAATGCCTGAAACATATGATTTAATTTCGATATATCTAGACTTTTAACGAGTTAGTCTAGCAAGCGGGCTAACCATTATTGTATACAACTGCATGCGTCGATTTCCACTTTCTCCTCTTTTATAGCAGCAATTTAATTTTAACGGCTCTCACAGATATGTAGATAATGCAACTCCCACTACTGCAAAAACTATACGTTTTCCAGAAGAGAAGAGATATACATCTTCATGTAAGGTTAGGTGACCCATCGTTTACTCCCCAATCGAATAATGTTTGTCTTTGCAATTTTAATTCTTATGTAAGGGAGTTTGCATGGATATTTAAAGAAATTATTGCTATGCTATCTGTTATCTAAGGCTACCCAAGAAATTGACGTATCATCCGCTTTTGTGAAATTAAATGACCTGTTTTTCTGTTTTCGATTACTTTTATTGCAGGATTTATTTCAATCACATGAATAAATATTTCAGCATAAGAATGAATATACAATGCTAAAGGTCACACAGTATATGTCCACAGCAGATCAGAAACCAAGTTAAAGGATGGACAGTAACACAACAGTTGACTAATACTGTTTGATAACATAATGAGCCAATGTCCATAAAGAGTCTCCAAAAAAAGAAGATATCAACATGGTCTAATTGACCAAGTAATTGAGAGAAGGGATCTCTCGAAAAGAGTGAGAGGATTTCTCGAAAGTAGCAAAAGAATGAAAAGTTTTATCGAAGAAAAAAAAAAGAAAGAAAAAAAATAAAGAGGGAAGGGGTTTCTCGAATGCAAGCAAAATAGTGAGAATGTTTCTTGAAAGACAAGCGAAAGAGTGAACTCGGTTCTCGAAATCAAGCAACTGAAATAGAAATTGAGTAAAGTGAGCATGGTATATAGTAATAATATCATGGTATATAGTAATAATATCATGCAATCTTCTGTCTTTAAGTTATGTTTAACCCAATGTTTCGACGACCAAAGAACGGACAGTTTCAACATCGTAAGTAGAGTCAACTGATGTAATTATGTTAGAAATATGCAAATATTGTTTCTCTTAAATAATTAATCGACTAATCATAACATTTCTAGAAGTTTTCTACTTTTTTTTTTGCTTAAAAATTTATTGTCGTTTTATGAACAATATGGGGTTGAAACGAGTTAACCATCTCATTTAGGTCTTTTCCCAAACATATATAACTCGATAGATGACATTCATGGTATACAACCTGGAGCATATCTGAAAACTATGTCAACAATTGCATATATTACAAAGCATATGACATATATAATATTCTAAAAGAAAACAGGAGCCACATACGTCTATAATTGAGCAAATCAGCAGCTAAGTAGAAACAGCCGGGGAGTGTGTGTGTGTGTGTGTGTGTGTGTGTGTGTGTGTGTGTGTGTGTGACAGTTTGATGAAAAGAAACAAGACGGAAGGAAGAAAGACGTTAAAATTGTTACAAGCACTGGTCATTCATAGATATGATACATATAACATGATTGAAAGTGCTCAGATACTAAAGGCGACTAGTATAACACATAGATAATAATTGTAAATAACAAACAATTCTTATATCATACTTAGATAATAATTGTAAGTAATACACACGAATGTGTTATACCAAGACACTACTCGTAAGTAGTAAACACGCCTAGTTCAACACCTAGACAAGAATTGTAAGGACGCAACACGTCTTGCATACTATCTACAATATAATTGTAAGTACTAAACACGTCTGGTATAAACACATAGACAGTGTCTCACCAATTGTACGCTGATGACACTAACATATACAAATCTAGCAACCCAACTAAAGTTGATGCTACCATCCTAGGAGAAGAGGTGCATTTCTGATTTGAAATCATGGATGACATGTAAGAAGCTGCAGATGAATGAGGATGACACTAAGGCCATTCTTATCACAATATAAAAACTTTCTGATTCACATCCTTTACCTCAAACAATAAATACGAAAGTAGAAAAGCTAATTGTTACTCTGGATAAGAACAAGCTTAAAGACCTAATAATGTTTTCTAATTACATGGTGATCGTTTTTTATGTTTTTTTTTACGGTAGTCATATCATTATAGTAGTCATATCATTATATATGTTGCAAAGCGCTTAGCACTTCTAAAGATTAGGAGCTATACAAAGTTCTCATTATTATTATCAAATATATATATAAACAGAACTATAGTGTGGATTGAATTATTTCCATAATACTTATTGGTTGGCAAGATGCAAAAGCTTCAGTTGTATTGCAAAATATGCGAGATTAATAACAAAACGTCGGAAGTGAAACGATCACTATAACTGAATCTAGCAAATCAGAAGTAGATACAATTTGGAGTCGTACATATTTATTATCCAGGTAGGAATACCATGATTTAAAATAAAAGAATGATGCTGTTTATTTTGAAAATGAGAAAAATATTGCATTTTCGAATCGTCTCATACATTTGTTAAAAAATATTTCATTCGTTCCTCAAATATAATATTAATTTAATTTTGGAACAATGTCAAGTATAAATAGCATCGATTACATTTCTCGCTAAATATTGATTTGACACTTTATACACGCCTGTACATTC
Source organism: Unio delphinus (assembly GCA_029339505.1). NCBI lineage: Eukaryota > Metazoa > Mollusca > Bivalvia > Unionida > Unionidae > Unio > Unio delphinus. Next base: position 1,153,472 of record JAQISU010000111.1, read on the forward strand.
ATAAATTACAGTGCAAAATAGTAAGAATGTAAATTTTTGAAAGAGCGATAACTCTGCACCTACTAAACGACGTACAAGTTTGTATTTCGGTGCTCTGTTTTAATGAAAGGTCTAAATCATACCAATTAATTTTAATCAGCTTCTAATTATCTCATTATGTAGAGGTTGTTAGATTAATTGCAAATGTAGATTTTTAATATTATGTAAAATAAAGGTCTCACTCTACAGTAAACTCATGATTTAAAAACTAGTAAACTTCTAATTACCGTACTAATTTGAAAACAAAATTAAGTATTTACCTTGTGCGTTGAAAACAAACTATACTCAAGAAATATGTCTTATTTTTATTTATTCATTTATTACTTTCTCATAGGATGTCATAACAGATCATGGATGGCGCTGCGACATCTTAAAACGGAGATCGGGGAGTATCAAATGCTTCGCTGTTTCTCACTTTGCTGGATTACGGCTCACACAATTTTAAGAAATTAGATCTGAATGATGTGATTTGCCTTTAACATCATCTTGTCTCTCGTGGTCCGCACCGGTAATATTCGGGCATTACTTAAAACAACAATTTGATAAATCTAATTTTACTCTTGTCCTGCATATCAGTACGTCCGAGATTGGTTGGAAAGTATTGACCTCATGGGTTGTGTGATTTTAATTATCTCTTGTTCCCTTTGCTGATTAAAAAATAGCTCTGCGTAATACGGAAGAGATGAGAACCATGAGCGCACCAAAGAGAGCTCTCAGAGAAAGCTTTACATCATCATGTTTATTTAATTAAAAGACCCTTATTAAAGACCCTTAATCATAACCGATTTTTTATGTAGAAAAATTATACATATTATTTTAATCTGGCCAGTAAAATTTACTTTGTAAATGATTTAGCTAATAATTCTCAAAGAGTGTAGGTTAAAAATTTCGATAATAATCAAAGGAGGTAAACATTTTTATTTGCATCTGGGTCTGAGACAGTAGATTTCCACTTGGATCCGGTGGCCTATTTGTTAGAGCGTCCGGCGCGGAATCGGGTGATCGTGAGTTCGATCCCTTGACGAGTCATACCAAAGATTTACAAAAATGGTACTAACAGCTACCTCGCTTGACGCACAGCAGTATGCGGTTAGTGTTAGGAGTGGTCGACCTGGTGTCAGGATAATGTGACTGGGTGAGACATCATGTTACATGTCTGCGGGATGATGCCCCAGTGTTAGACATTACTATAAACTACCTCACTGCAGACATCGTAGCGATATGACTGAAAAATTGTTAAAGCTACGTTAAAAATCCAAATAAAAAAAATCCACTTGAATCGAAACTTGATGACAGCTTTGAATGTTTTATAGAGGAGACGGACTTCAATTTGGTCTCTATTTGTGTGTCGTTTCTTTTTTAAAATATTGTTATCTTGAAAAATTACTCATTCTTGCAGAAGTACACATCTGAAGCAGAGTCAATCTTATTGCAGTTTTCCGTTTTTTGGATTAGTTTATTCAAATCATTCGTTTCTTTGTTTGTGTGTACGTGATATTATCTTTTCGTACGTAAATACCGGATAAATATCATCGCTTGGTAAAAATAAACCATGGTAATTTAAAGAGTGGTGTTTGATATGACAAGATGATATACCGTGTTTACGTGTAGACTATATTTTTTTTATTATATACCAGTCTGTCACTAGAGTCGAAGTTAAGAAGAATAAATTCACTCTTCATCACAAGTCTACCTTCTTTACATAAATTCACCCCCTTTCAATAATTGGCCAGATAAATATCAATTATTTAACGGAGCAATAAAATTATGTTTTTCTAATGTTTCGCAGCAAATTTCATTTTTGACATTCTGTAAACTATTTAGCCCCATATGAAGACAGTATGTACGATTCCGAATTCGTCACAGCGAGTTTATCATTGTTGTCAAGGAGGTGAGGGAAAATAATTTAAGAGAGATTATAAAGGTGTCTCATCAAACGTCATCAGGAATTTTATTATGTATAAATAAAGTCATAGATTCATTTATTTGTCCCAACTCACAAAATGCTCATATATAAGAAATTTAAAACATATGAAAAAGTGTTCTCTAATAAATTTCTATATTTCGCAATAAAGTAAATAATAAAATGTTAAATACAATTTTAGAATGTGTTGTTTTAGAATAAGGATTAAATTGGTTAATTGGTACTGTTTGCAAGCTCCCGGAGGACATGGACTGCATATGTAAACATATGATATGATCTTGTGTACAGGTGTTCGACGCGAGTTTGATGTTGTGAGAAAATTGTGAACCTTGAGAAAAGTGCGTGCTCATGTGGCACCGGTGAAAAGAGCTACATGTACCATGTTTGCGACTCTACGATACATCCAGCGCCGGATTAAGCACCGTGGAGGCCCATAGGCAGTCAAACTTTTGGGGCCCCAGACCCACGGTCACGGTCTCATGGGGGCCCCTGATGGGGCCCATAAAAGTCGCGGGGCCCATAGGCAGTTGCCTACTCTGCCTAATGGGTAATCCGGGACTGGATACATCCCTTTTTCACAGTAGAGTTGCAGATGCAAAAGTAAGTTTTTACCTACCATTAATTCGATTCAGCTTTAGGAATCCCATTCCGTGAAGAAGTAGCCATTGTCTTCTTCACTTTACACACATTCGATACAAGAGACTCGTATTTAAAAAAAAAAAAACGTGTACTATGCGGCACACACGTCAGCGGCGAAATATGATTGGCTCAAACGGTTATAGTTTAATTTATACTCTCATTAATTTAACACATTCAAATAATTTCTAACATGATGCAGTCATGTTATTACCTAGTTTTGTCTGGGTACAGATAGTCTACAATGTGAAATGGTTCTCGGATGCATGGATTTTATTTAAGCATAACCGTCTCTTATATATTTGAATGTGCAGTTCTGCTAGGGAGATTCTGATTTGTTTGCACATGCATTCCAGTTGAGACGGTTGTTATCTACCTGAGTGTGCACTTCAACTGAAGTGTTTCTTATTAATTTAATGTGCAATGTGTTGCGAATTTTCTTAGATATTTATGTTTTCTATACATATTGTGAGTGTTCTTACATGTGTACCGGTATGTGCGATGAGGAGATTCTGAGTTAGCCGATTATTTACTACAGCAGAGAAGGTTCTTTTCTATTTCAGTATATTCTCCAGTGGAGGAAGTTTTCTTATTAGGTTGGATGTATTGTCTATTTAAGGAGTTTGAGTGGGCAAATGCCAGTTGAAGAGTGTCTTTTCTGTTTATTATGTGTTGGAGTGTTCACTGCAATATTAATATATGTAACACATAACACATAACACATAAATGTATCTGCACATCAGTTGATGAACTTCTTATATGTTTCATTGTGACATCCAATTTAGGACGTTCTTTTATATTTGAATATACATTCCAGATGTTTACGTTCTAATATGCTAGAGTTTGCAATACATTTGAGGAATCGTGCTATCTGTCTGATTGTGCAATCCAGTTAAGGAAGTTTGTGTCTGTTTGAGTGCGTAATGCATTTTAATAAACACTTTGCCAGGTCGTCGGGGATAGAGCAAGTAAGCAATTGCAATAGTGAACGGTAATAAAACAGCTCCTGGGATCAAATTCATGTACACTTGCAATGATATACTTATCCAAGTCTATGTCTTAACAGGATGTTAATAAATGTGCAAATCAACTGGCACGTGTAATGATTAAATGAAAACCCTAGTGTCTTATTGAATTTGCTTTACACGTCTTTTTCGTAATGAAATAAATGATGAATTACTATTCACAACCACATGTTCTGGTTACAATTCCCATTTCCATTACAACTGACGGTGCCGAAATTAATTACCAAGACTTAGAAGAATCAAATTTAACCAAATGCTTCCATTTTCTTTAACATAAGACTGCGAGGTGTTGCTTGCGTCAAGAGCGTTCTTCGATTGGAATACAAATTTCATTAGGCACTATTTTGGCAATTCAGTGCTTTATATTTGATATTAAACATATCCTTATGTCAGTGTTGAATATAAGGGACAGCCTTACAAACAAGAGAAATACATTGATCAAGAATTTTAGACTAGAATGCAAAATTTCATTAAGAAAATTTCTCGGAACCGTTGTGCGGTTTATATCCTTGAAATTACACGATTATATGTCAGAGTGATAAATAAATGATCTCCTTACATACAGAAGATATGCTTTGATAACAAACCTTTCACTGACTTGACGGATGTAAATACTACTCAGCGAAGTGCCGTAGGCTATGTTGCATTGTTATGAGGATAGTTACATTGTAATAAAACCGCTGGAGACCTATCGTTTTTTTCATGAGGTCACTATCCATAGTCTTCCTAAAAATGTTCTTATATATATATATATATATATATATATATATATATATATATATATATATATATATATATATATGCTATTTATTGACGCTCAGACATTGCGATTAAATATATGCAGAATATGGACTTGTTCATCTCTTACGATCAAGAAATAAAATGTTATATCTGCCGAGCTGATTTTTTTATTGCACAAGTATCACAAAATTTGTCAGTAGTGACATGTCCTTGTTAGTATAAGCGAAAATGTTATGGCAATAATAAACACGTGAATTATTCTTTCTCTAAACAAGATTGGAAGAAAATGCACTGGCCGAATGATTTAATATGCGTCTCACACAGTTGATTGACACTTCTGTTTTCTGTTTATGTATTGTTTCCAATTCGAAACATGTGGTAATCAGACTGATTTCGGTACCAGAGCTGGCACATAATCAACATTTCCGTAAAACAAATTCATGCTAGTATACGCTTAACTAGATTATGCTTTCAATGACACTTAAACACAATGGTCATATCATGCTAGTATATTCTTTACTAGATTATGCTTTCAATGACACTTAAACACAATGGTCATATGTCGGAATTTAAGTTTGATTTTGGAAACTCAACAGTGTGCAAAATAAATTGGACACACTGAAATAAAACTTTAAAACCTATTAAGAGTTCCTTTTGCTTTCACAATTTGCATTTATTTCTTCCTTTATGTAGAGATTTCTTTCAGATAATAAGTTGTAGCATTTCCATTGATTCTAATATAATTATTATTACTAGCAGGACGCCCGGTGGATCAATGGTAATCGTACCATAAACAGTGCAAAACTATTATCTAACTAGCTAGAAATAGTCATGTAAAGTTTTGCAAACTCAACGGTCTCTTATGTTTTATTTGTTTGTCTTAACTGTTTAAAAAAATATATTAGCCTTTGAAAAAGATTCTTTAAGACTTGAAAGCACTCAGGCTAATTAGATACAAGGTTGTCACTGTTTGTTATAATTTTATAGCATACATACTGAGTGAGTGATCTTTTTCAATAATGGAAAATAAGAGCTGGATCTACACGTCTAAATGTCATGTAGGATAACTAGGATTACTAAGTTTGAATTCTTGATACAGCCTTAATTCTAACCTTAGAATTTTGTTTATAAACAATGTTTATTTTCAGTTTGATTGAAATTGTCTTCAAATCGACATTCATTCTTATCGTCAAATCATGTGTTAGGTTTTAATATGAAGGTCGATTTTATTAGAATTACTCATAATTTACCATCAGTCTTAGTGGAACCATTGTAATTATGAAGGCTGATTATATTAGAATTACTCATAATTTACCATCAGTCTTAGTGGAACCATTGTAATTATGAAGGCTGATTATATTAGAATTACTCATAATTTACCATCAGTCTTAGTGGAACCATTGTAATTATGAAGGCTGATTATATTAGAATTACTCATTACTATCAGTCTTATTGTAATCATTGTAAGTTGTGTGTTCAGTTAGTATTTGAGAGTATTTTTTTTAAATTAAAATTATTCATAGGATATACAAAGTGTTTAGTAATGCTTTTAGAAACAGAACCACATATTGTTTTAAACTCTGGTCTGATTGCATTATGGAACATTATGACCCATTCACAGTATAAAGATTATATATTACTCGTGGGTGATTTTGTTATTCTATCCATGTAAAATTTGTAAGGGACACGTGACCTTCTCAGAATGTTTTATTATCAGGTACGTTGCCTTTTCCTGAAAAGTTGTATTCTAATGAGATTGTTAATAGGGAGTAGAGTGCGGCTTTGTTAATGGTAAACTCCATTTTGTAAATTCGCCATCTGACAGTCTCAGGACCTGCGACAGTCGCACCATTGTAATTTTTATCCATTGAGAGGGTTCGTTTATTACAATTATCTAGCTGCATAAAATATTGTTGTTAATACACTTGTAATTAAGAAGACTTGTTTGGAGCAGAAAGTTGATCCTACTGAAAAATAAATTCCTGATTTATACCAGGTAGTGCGGTTACTAAAGGTATGGTAAAGAAAGCATATGAGAATTATGTTGATTAGAAAATTATTCCCTTAGCTGTCACAGGTATTGATACGGTTTTGATGAGGGCACATTAGCACCTCCTATTGATAATCAATTATTGATCACATTGATCATCTTCTTATTACTTATTCTCTTCATTTTAATCAGGGTGACAAATGACAATCACTTTTCGTCGAACAGGAAAAACGATTCCAAGATCTCCTGTTCGTTTCGGATGGCGATTGTCGAAACTGAAACCGCATTAGTTCTAGTTCATTATTTGTTTATAAAGGGTGATTATGACAAAGTGGAGACAGTCAGAGGAACTTGCTGATGATGAGTGGTCAATGAGCTATCGAACAGTATTTCCATTGTCATGAAGACAGGAAATTCTTAGCTTGTATATGTAACTCCGTTATCCTGTCAACTAGGAATTAATAAGACTTATCACGAGTTCTTGATTTAGTTTTACCGGTAAAATATTAAACGCAATGTTTATAAATACTATGGAGATTTTCACACTTGTCAAATGGTAGGAAACCACAATCAGAAAATAAGTTAGGCTCATCTGCGACGTATTCAGTAGTTTGACGAACCATTTAGCAGAATAATGGTAAATTGTGAATGTCTCTTACCTAAGACCAAGTCCGCGAGAAAAATATTTATTGACCATAATTTGTGCGTCTACAAGATTCCCAGTGGCAATTTATGTAAGGAATTAAAACTTAACAATGTTTAAAGCTTCGATAACGTTTTTGTACTCCAGTTGGCATTCCAAAATCTGTTAAGGGTCAGATTTTGAATGGAATTTTTCAGCAAGTTATGGATGAATTAGGCATGCAGAAATTCAGGTCTTCTTTCTATCACCCTGAATGCCGATTGGCTTAGAAAGATTTTATCAAACTTTTAAAAATAGGATTCAGTCATATTTTTTTGATACTGTAAACTATTGGAACGAAGTTGTTTATTTACTTTTGCTTGCTGTTAAGAAATTGATTCAATAATCTGTAGTGTTTAGTCCCTTTGAACTAGTTTTTAGACGTAATGCCCGTGGATAATTTAGTATTCTGAATATAAGCGTCTTGCAAGTAAAGGTATATAAATTAATCTCATTGGCTTTGTTTATAATTTTAAATATATGCTGTCAAAGGCTTGTGAAGTTTAAAGACCTTATCTGCACTCTATTCAGTTAAAATTAAGTTACATTAAGGTATTCTATTGGTTTAAGCAACTTGCCTGCCATCTCATTTCTGTCCGCGTGGGCTCGAGTCTCAAGTTCGACCGATTTGGGTTTGTGAGAAAAAATGACAGTATCTTCCCATGGGTCAGTGGTTCTTACCCAGGTTTTTCCAGGATCTAATTTCACCAATCATACTGGCCGTCATGTATCGAGTGGTGCAAAATAGCATAAAACCCATAACAAAAACTTTCCAACCATGGTGCCGCTATTGATCTCTGGTTATTACCAAGCCGGGTTCTGTATGCAAGTGCATTTAAATAATTGTAGTGCTTTTGTACGCAAAAGATTGATCTGAGAAATATCTGGTTTGTGTGCATATAAATTTCAATTGCAATAAACAACCAATCCTTAAACATTGTATCGTTGAGACACATATATTTGATACCAGCTGAATGATTCTGATTAATATTTAATATTTATATTTCATTTTATTGTTTGTTCGTCAGTTTTAAATTCTTTTTATTTTTTCATTACATGCTATTGTAGAGTAAATTAATTCATTAGAGATGATATTTTTCAGAAAATCAGTTGAACTGAATTAGTCTTTGGTAAACAACTAATGTTGACCTAGATCCCGACCCTGATTCAAGGTTAGTGACACCCAGGTAAACAGGTTTTATTTTGATTTTAAATTATATATTGTTGTAACGTCAAGATGGGGCTAGTGAATTAAAGAGTAAACAACTTTTTATTCTCAAAGTAAAGTTATTGGTTCTCGTCAGGGTCATGTTAGGAGTACGTGATATAAACACGATCACGTGACGTCTCCCCTTTTCCTCGATTAAGTAAATTTAGGGACGTTTTCGAAACCGCGTAAACGAATATGATATAATCTTTGTTTTAGTGAAATATTCTCAGGTTTGGGGGCTTTTACACCTGACGTTAAGAAGTTTTCTTTTGTTGCAACCAGTTTTTTTTAAAATCCATGTTAACTGTTCTTTAGTTCACTTGGAGTTTAAAGGATTAATTCGTATGTCGGGTGATATTTGATGCGCTCATACATACTACTTGGACAATGAGAGTTTATCAGAATGTTAATCGGATTTCCAACACCAGAGTGTTAAATATTATGTTTCTACAAGAAAGTGTAGATAAGCATAAAACAGACTTCAGCATATGTCATCGTCTTCAATCTTGGCTTTTCCAACATGACTTGAATTTGATTCTATTGGAACATTTCATTTGTATGACTTTTTTAATTTAATTCTTGGATTGTTCTTGGATAATGACTGGATTTGATTCTTAAAACTATAAGTTCTTTTTCCATTTGTACACTCTTTCTCCAGGGAAATGAATTATTTGCTAAATTTTACAAAGCTTGTTGTTGTCACTTTTTCTGTGTTACAGTTTATTAAAGCCTAAACACGTAACACAACCATGAAACCAACAACGATCGATTACAGTGGATTAGCAGAATCGGTTGGTGTCATACGTTTTCAGGATTAGATATTGTTCGGATTCCCCCGGTCCCCGAATGCGCACCCTTCCCCAGGTGATCGTATACGTTGGTGTCAGACCTTTTCGTATCGTGAATGCGAGGAAACCCTTTTACGTGACATATTACGGAAATGACCTCGCTGATTTTATCTAAGGATAGTTCGAGTAAAAAAACACGAAAATAATTACAAACTTATGCATGGAGTAGGTATTTTTTTTCCATACAAAGCATTCTTCAAAATCAGTTGAAAACTTATACAGGCCGACAATGATAATTATCCCTGCGATACCAAAGTTGGACTTGTCAGCATTTACATTATAGCCTTCTTATTCATTATCTCATGCTACCTCATTAATGGAAAATAATAATATTTATACAAAGGTGTCAATGCCACGGCGATTATCGATTCTCCCATTACAGACACGGTTACGTAAGATAAGTTGCCCTTCTATGCGTGTTTTAAAGGATACAGCCGACCATCCATATAATGTGAAGCATCTTATATCAAATATGACATGCGGTAGAATATGGGCTATAAGTAGCCCGATTTATAAACAGAATTCACGAAACACAAACGTATACGTTTTGCTATGGACGTCATTTGCTCACCGCCACGACCACCTTGTTCTTATATGTTGCTAGAATTGTGACGACGGTTACTATGTAAGGTAAACCAATCGATATTCTTTCAGAGCTATATTGATTTCTACCGGTATGAAAGCGTTTTCTGTCAAATTAATTTCATTACGGCTACAGACTCTTTTGGAATTAGTTTATCTGGTGTTAAAGAAGTTTGAAATAGTCGTACAAATGAATTGGTACTTCAAATCTACTTCAGTAATTCCGTCTAATGTAGTTTCATCATTGCAAGATATTTTTTCGATGAATTTTATTTCTTGCTTATGTTTCCGTTTAAAGTTTCTGAGCATAACAAGTGTTGGCCGTATATACTTAATGAATAGTGTCTAACCTTGACTTGTCACGTTAATCGCTATTTGCTTATGATATCTTGTTGAAATGAGCACCTCATCTAATTACATATAAAATCACAAGGAACATATAATGTTAGCTGACTTATTTTCAAATAGAATCTTAGCCTAGTCTAGTTGCACTAAAATAGCGTGTAGGATTTAGTTTAAAGTTATTCATACGTACACTCCTCAGTTCTTCCAAATATGTCACATAATATTACAATATCTTCCTTACTTAGTTGTCACGAAGATGGCTAATATAATTCAGCTACAAATTTGCATGATCTCATCTATTGGTGTTAAGTTTTATACGGATACATTTTTTAACACATAGTTTTGTTCTTTTTTGCTAACATAATTTCTGTGAATGTTTCATCACGTATTGTTTAGGCATTGTTTCATAAATCTAGAACGATCAATAGAAAATAATGTTTTACATTGTCACGAGCACTGCTTGTTTTCTAAAATGTACATAAATTCCTCACACAGTGAAATGTATGTCTCATCATTGTTTGATATTATTTCTACCTCCTAATCTGTACCATGTTTGACTAATGTTACGTGGTATATATTTTGGATATTGATTATTTAAATTACACCCTAGACAGTCTGCAAAGTGATCACAATCTCTTGCTATGTATAGAATGTGTTAAAACTCAATCAATTATACATTTTTGAAAACAGAACGTTAAGATATAACCTTACGACATGGTGGCAAATGATGTTTTCTTAGTGTCTTCTGGGAAATCGAATTACAGAGTGACCGGTGGTATTCGCAGCTTGCTTCTATGTGGGAAAAATACAACGTATAATAATTTATATAGTAATGACTATTGTTGTTTATTTATAATTTAATGTCGTGGCCAAGATAGAATATACATATACGAATTTCTTTTTTATTGTGTGGTTCTGACTTGGCGGGTTTATTTATTTGGTTTGTGTTTCTCAATAACTCTGATTCTTGGTTTTCGGTTGTATGGTATCATGGTCTTTGTTATTGAAAAATGAATAAAGGTGTTGTTTGGCTGGGCAAGTTGATACAGCTGATAAACAAAATTAGCATGCAAGTTCGGGTGGTTCATATTATAATTATTTTGTTATGTTTCAAAGGGTAGGGTAATGCAAAATTAAACCTAAGATTGTTTTTATTGCATTGCGACCTGATCCAGCAACTATCGGAGCTCTAATACTATTAGTAGTTGGTTATTTGATGCTGTACGTAGAATCGACCGTTAGTATGAAGCTTTTTACTAATGAGACAACGCGTACTAATGATGACTTATCATTAATGTATTCCTCTAAAATGTATCTTCACTCCTTAACTAAATCGCCATTGTCATCTAGATCTTTCCTTGACGAATTTTAAAGCGGGGGAAGTTCTAAAGTTTTAATTATCAAAATGTTGCCGACATATTGGCCTAGTTGTTTGTTTTTTTTCTTTACATACTCTACCTGTTTAATACATTTTATCAAGATATGTTAAAACATAATATTGATAGCTTGCCAATACGAATTCATGGAAAGAAACCTACTTGTTCAATTGCTTAATTTTTATATTCACGGCAAAAGTCCTTAAAGTAAAGCAAATATGGAGAGATTTTGCAGTAATTTGTCAGAATTTAACGCCAATCCTCTTAGTAAGGTGATAGATGTAGTTTTAATGATGGACTTTATCTTCGATCCGTCTCAAGAGTTCCTCTAGACAGCAGTGGAATTACAGCAGACATTGAAATAAATGCATGAATTATCACACACACACACACACACGATAGCCTGTGATCGAATACTGTCTCCCGTGAACTTCATTAGACGATCTATGAATCAGATGCCACCATGATCTGTTTGTCTCTGACCCAACACCTGTTTATGTCTCAGAACATAACACGAGCTTGATTAGCATCATACATCCAATCAGCTCATTAGTTCAAACCTAAAAAATGCCACTATTGAACACCTTTACCTTTGCCAGCGTTCAGTACTTGATAAGAATATCCCAAACAACCACGAACCACGAATAATATTTCAGTGAAGAAATATGCTCTGTGATACAGCAGCATGAGAGACAACTGCGCAGCGCCAAGAGGAAAATACCTCACCAGACAGAAGCAACCAAGAGTCAGTACAATTCAAGACGAAAATGTGCAAGTGACATTGAAGAAAGATGGACTGAGTATTGTAAAGAACTCTACAACCATCCGTTCACAGGAGACCCAAAGGTGCTTGAAGTTCCAAACTCCACAAAATGATGATGGTTTCCCCATTCTCAAAGAAGAGGTGGAGTCAGCAATAAGAGCACTGAAGAAATGGGAAGGCAGCTGGAGTTGACAACATCGCAGCTGAACTTATCAAGCATGGCGGGGAATCAGTGATAGAGCTGCTTACAAAAATCTGCAACAAGATCTGGCAGACAGGCGAATGGTCAACACAGTGGACCTAGTCAATGATTATAACACTCCCCAAAAAAGGCAATCTTCAGCTGTGCCAAAATTACATAACTATCAGTTTGATCAACCATGCGAGAAAGATGATGCTGAAGATCATCTTTAACAGACTGAACCCACAAGCAGAAGAAATAATCGCTGAAGAAGAGGCAGGGTTCCGGAGTGAAAGAAGCACAACAGAACAAATATTCAATCTTAGGGTTCTGTGTGAAAATTACTCAAAACATCAACAAGACATCTATCATGTGTTCATAGATTTCAAAAACGCTTTTGACAGAGTGTGGCATGAGGCATTGTGGGCCACAATGAAAAAGTACAACATGGGTCAAAACTTGATCAATACCATCAAGCAGCTGTACGCCAATGCTACCAGTGCAGTAATTGCTCAAGGTTCTGTGGGGGACTGGTTCCAGAAAAAGAAAAAACAGTTGGAGTACGGCAAGGCTGTCTCCTGTCACCCACACTTTTCAATATCTACTTAGAGCGCATCATGAGCAAAGCCCTGGAAAACCACTGTGGAACAGTCAGCATTGGACGACGCAACATCACCAACCTCCGCTTTGCAGATGACATTGATGGGCTGGCAGACAGTGAAGATGAGCTTACCACCTTAGTGAAGAACATGGATGAAACATATTCCAGATTTGACATGGAGATAAGTGCCGGGAAGACAAAGTTGATGACAAATAGTGGCAAACAAATCTCAACCAAGATTAAAGTCAGAGGACAGGAACTAGAAACAGTGGGCCAATTCAAATATCTTGGTTCCATAATCACGGAAGAGGGATCAAGAGCAGAAATTTTGTCACGAGCAGCACAAACAGTGGCAGCTATGTCAAAGCTAAGACCCATCTGGAGAGACAAGAATATCTGTCTGAAAACTAAAACCAGACTATTGAGAGCACTAGTCATCTCAACCATTCTGTATTGATGTGAGGCCTGGACCCTGACAGGAGAATTACAACGAAGAATCCAGGCACTTGAAATGAGATGCTATAGAACCATCCTTGGCATCTTTTACATGAACCATATTACAAATGAAGAGGTGCGTAACACCATCAGGCACAAAGTAGGCCATTATTAAGACCTCTTAACCACTGTCAAAAGGAGAAAACTGAAATGGTATGGCCATATCACTAGAGCCAACAGTCTATCCACAACAGTACTGTTCGAGGTAGAATGAGAGGTAGATAGAGAAAAAAGTGGAGTGACAACATCACAGAACGGACCAGGAACAGTTTTGCAGAGACACAGACATTGGCACATGATCGAGATAAGTGGAGGGAACTGGTCAGATGTTCAGCAGCACAGTGTCTCAACGACCACTCTAGGTCAAGAGACTGATGATGATGAAGAGGGAGCCAGTGACTGTGTAAGACCGAACTAATGACTGTGTAAACATTCCTGTCTAGATAATCTTTCTTTTTGGTGTCCAACAGGGTTCCATTCTAGAACCAATTCTCATTATTCATAGGAAAAAAACCCGTATCAAATGTTATAAATCGCCATCTTCCATCCAACCAGTTGTGTAGTGTGATATTGTATGTTTTTGCCTCATTTTGTCTCTTGGGTCTTACCTAGTTGCCACAGCCTCTATCCCATATGTCTAATTAAGCAAACCACATATAATTTGGAACCAATTGATGATCATCATTAATGATCCACGAAGTAAAGATTGTTTTACTAGACTTTTATGGTCTGTAAATCCACTACACAGTTTTCTTTATATGTACTCTAGTTATCGTTGATTTTTTATTTCTGCCAAACTTTTTATTGCATATTATTATATAAATCAATTTTGGTGGTCTCTTCATACGTTGTATATACCGCTCCATTTCTGAGGTTATTACAAGTTAATCAATGTGCTTCTATTATGTCTCTGAAAAAAGCATATAATATCGTTTGGTCATCCTTGATAAATCTATATGGTGCAATCAAACATTACGGAAATCAACGTTTTTCTGCCACATGCTTTATATCCCAGTTATGTGCCATTTCCATAGACCTCAACATGAAATATTTTGTTTCTCAATCTGACTTTGCCATTATATACTAGAGTAATCCTTTAATATAAATGGAAAAATGTCTGTTCATGCTATGCTTTGTAAATTATTTCTTTAGAAATTTTGACACGCAACTAATTGCAAGCGGTTCTAAATGAGTTTAACGGCCAACTAATGTGCATGGTCCTGTCAGTTTCAAATACGAAACTAAGATTATGCATGCCTCGTATCCTTTACTGATGTCGACTTTACTACATCAAATTGACCTTCGCCTTTTAAATTTCATCTTGTACTTGCACCAGCAATGTTGTGGCTGATAGTAAATCACTCGAACTCGCATGGTCACTGTCTGTGTTGAAATAGTGAATGAAAATTACAAATTTGGCTGCAGAAAATGTTTAGCAAAACAGGAAAGTTACTCCTTCCCTAAAAAGCTAATATCGAAGAATAAAAAACCACATCACATTTACAAAAGCTATTCACAACCTTATTTTGAATATCCACACAATGTCTCGTGTATAGGTAAGCACACATAATCATGAAATAGTAATGTTAGGTTAGGCTGATATTTCGCCAATGTGATCAGAATAAATATTCAGGTATTTGTTTATATTAGTAAAGCGGTTCTAGCTAGCTAGATAGATATATAGTAGCAGTAGTAACGTGCTGGACCAGTAATATGCTACTAACATATTGAATGAATAATAAAGTAACGTGTAGGACAATTAAAAGACCTTTTAATTGTTAGAACATTAGCATGCTAGCAAAGAATTTCTACCAGTATCAAGCAAAATAATTTTCGTGGAATATCGTACAATATGTGAAGACACTGATATTTGTCTTGGAGATTTTATAGCATCTACAAATAATAACTATAAAGAACCAGTGAACAATGATTCTTATGCGGAATAAAATATTACTCCTTCACTAATTTAATATTATATAGACTACAAGTCAGATTGCAGAAAAATAGGTTAGATAACGGCATGATTATATTAGTGCGAAACATTAAAAGAAACCCTCAGAAATATTTCTCAGGGTTTATGAAACACTAAATGTGTGCATAAAAGTTTCCGTTTTTGTCTTAAATTATTTAAATTGTCTATTACCCATCGTACGCGTTCACAGTTATTCATACTTGCGATCTAGATAACGTGACTGGCGATAGCCTGGTGTCGAGGATCGATACGGGAACATTTTACAGTCATCTCCTATTAGCAGAATGTGGCTATAAATAATTCTTCACATTTCTGAAAATCCTATGGACATTATGTTACTTGATTTTGCCGTGAAATTATTCACCTTTGTCCACTACTTATTTGGTAGAATCATCGATTATTTAGAGGTGAACGTCGCAGCCTTATTCATCCTGATCTCTCGTACTTTGAACAGCAAATTTTTAAATAAAAAAAAACCCAAATAAATTGAAGGCATGTCATTTCTGTAACATCTGCTGTTGAAGTTTTTAAATATTGTTACATTTGGAGACTGCGCAATTGCTTATAGCGCTTCGTTTTAAGGACTTCTTAAATTTGTGTGATTACTTGTTTGCTTATGGGAAGTCGGTGCAGGTAATATATCATATTATAAATCTGGTGTAATCTGATAGCTCCTGATAAAATTATCACCAATGTCGAGATGTAGTTCTAAATCATCGTCGCCAAGATATATCACTATCTCAGTGTACTTTGCCATGGTTATTTCAACGCGACATTCAATAAGGATTTAATATACTCGAATAATACGTGGTCGATCTTGGTCACAGTTGCATGTTCGACCACGGTTTCACAAACGTTCGTGCACAGCAACGACGATGTTTTTTTTTTTTTTTTTTTTTTTTTAAATGGTTTAACGCCATTTTTCAGCACAATATAGGCTATACATGGCGGCCAGTATTAATGGTGGAGGAAGAAACCGGACAAAGCCCGGAAAGAACCACCGACCCACGAGAAGCTACTGGCAAGCTTTCTCACATAACTACATTTGCCGAATCTTAGACTCGAACACACGCAGACAGAGGTGAGATGGCAGTGGTCAGTAACGGACAGCGCTTTAGACCACTCGGCCACTCGGGGCCCCTAAACGACGATGTATAACGACATCCAACTACGATGTATAACGACAACACAATATCAGAAACAAACGACGCATGTTCTTCGATCCGCAATATATAACGCCTTAGCAATCACTATATCGATACTCACTGGTCAACAGAGGTTGCGGTCATGATAGTTCCAAAAGTTTATGAACTCATCGAGACGGGGGTTTATTGATGGTCGAAATAATTTTTCATTACCGTTGCGACATTACACCGTTTAATCCATTCGATGATTCCATGCCTGTCTTGTAATGTGTTAGCCTGTACAGTACTCTCTATGATGTCACCGGGGTGGTAAATGTCCCATTCGCGTTGTCGCCATCAAGTTTGTCTAAAGTTCATCTACTTGCAATAGTGTCCTGCCAACCAGACACCATCACAAATGACCACCGTGGGCCGGTATCTTCGCTTGGCTGGTAAATGTATGAGTTCGACACAGATGTGCTCGAATCAACAATCCTAGATACATACTTTTGCGCGTTGATAATCCGTCAAAGATAGATTATCATTAATGAAAATCAGCCATTGATATTGTGGCGATATCGACATTAGGACATGCGAGGTGTTTTCCGGGATAATTAGTACTAATAATAGCCAATTAACATTTGACCTTTCCCTTATCCGAAACGAGTCATGGATGTTGCTGCAATCGTATTTTTAATGATCAATTTACACGGTTTAGTTATAGGCGCACATATTTGCACCTTTGTCGTTTTAGACCGAATTATATGTGCTCCAATTAAATGTATTCGATGGAGGGCAAATGCTTTTGTGCAATCGTTTTTATCGCTTAATTCAAAGCAAAAGACGTCCAAAAGTACTCAGCGAAAAATACAAACATTTTGAAGTTGAAGAGTTTATAGTTGACTGATTGAATGATGACTGATCAGGGGAAAGTGATGTTTAGCATAATTGTTTACCATGAGCCAAGTCAGTTTCGGAGCAGCTTCGCAAGTTAAAAAATGTATTGAAACGTTACAACGATGTGTCAGAAATAAAGAGGGAGCGCAGCAGTCATAGCCAGAGCCAACAAAGAAAAGCCCCCTTAAAGGATATGCATTTCTTTCATAATGTGCAAACAATACTCTTAAAATTGTAATAAGATAATAATTTCATGTATTTGATTTTGTTGATATTACAGACTAATATTATCATTATTTATACTTAAATACAGGCAGTTAGAAGTAGAAGCCAGAAGTAGAAAATGCCAACGCTTTGGTGTCGATAAGAGTAACCTATTTGAAATGCCAGGGTTACATATAGTTTCACGTTCTTAAGGTTTAAATTGAGTTAAATGGTTGGTCCCTAAATGTATAGAGTTTGCAAGTCATCTAAATACGTATAATTTCTAAACATGAAATACATAATTAAGAAGTTACCTGGCAAAATGAAATGGCTTAATTCGCTACGTCATGCAGAATTTACAGACTTTCAAAACCTGATGGATCAGGTTAAGAAATAATACATTTACAACTTTGGATTAGTAGCCCTATTAATACTGGCTTTGGATTAGTAGCCCTATTAATACTGGCTTGGATTAGTAGCCCTATTAATACTGGCTTTGGATTAGTAGCCCTATTAATACTGGCTTTAATTAGTAGCCCTATTAATATTGGCTTCAAACCTACACATAGTGCTGCAAAATGGAGCATACACTAAACAGAAATATGCATACACGTTAAATAGAAGATTGATATTAACATCATTACTTCGTAATGGAATAGGTTTGATATTAACATCATTACTTCGTAATGGAATAGGTTTGATATTAACAGCATTACTTCTTAATGGAAAAGGTTTGATATTAACATCATTAATTCATAATGGAATAGGTTTGATATTAACATCATTACTTCTTAATGGAAAAGGTTTGATATTAACATCATTACTTCTTAATGGAAAAGGTTTGATATTAACATCATTACTTCATAATGGAATAGGTTTGATATTAACATCATTACTTCTTAATGGAAAAGGTTTGATATTAACATCATTACTTCTTAATGGAATAGGTTTGTCATTTGTTCCATTTAGTTGCTGATTACAAGAAAAGTAATACTGAAAGTTTGATTATTTCAAATGTATAAACCAGTTACCTCATATATTTTTGATTTAAAGGTGTAAATGTATGCCATATCAACGAACAATTCATCCAACTTTCCATCTAGCATATAACCAAAGAATTTTATGAACATACATTTAGGCACGACTAAAATTAATGTTGTCATAAAGAAAATTTTGATTCAATATATAAATATACGACATATAGAATGAAAGATATTTCTCCTGAAATAATGTTCCTGTTGACCTGTAGTATTGTAGGTCCAACAACCAAGTTTACTCTTCTAAGCGAAGAGTCATGAACATATCCCTGGTATCATATCATGAAAGTGATCTTTTCCTGCTTTCCTAATCGCTAAACTATTACGCTGTTTGTACGACGATATAAAACAATCATGTAATTACCCAGGGAACAAAGATATCAGCCACGAAGGCATAATTGTCCACACAAAACCAACTATGGCCAGCAGGTACGATTATTCAGTGTGTGCGTGGTAACCTTTGTAATTTTGATAAGACCGCATATAGTTCCTTGGCAACGCCCGCCCAAAGACACATATTACGGTAGTACGAAATCAGTTTAATATTATGATACAGTTGGGCAATAATGAGAATAAGCTGAATGTGGTCAAAACATATTTTCGTTTAATACACCAACCTGAATCGATCAAGATGGTGTAACACTGTCTAATCACATTTCTTTTGGTTCCTGAGAGACATACATGCGGTATAATAACAGCTGACTGCAGTTCGCAGTGGCTACGAACACTTCGCGAATCAACTTGTAACTATCACCACTGTTGTCGATAAACTAACCCCACTGAGAGTTCCCGGCACGATTCATCTTGGTGCTTCGAAAAAGTTGCTGGATGCTAATTGCTATCCCTCTATGATAAGTTACACCCCAGATTTGAATGGTATTTTTTAGAATACCGTACTGTTGATGGATAAGGGAGCTTTTAGCGATTGTGCCATAGTGTTTGGAAGATCAATCAGAAGGGGAGCTGTTGTTGGAATGATTCTAGTTGGCAATAAATCTGCCACACAAGAAAAGCAAAACCATTTTCACGCGCGAGAATGCATTTCCACCTGCTCGCATCAACGTTAGTTTTTGCTGAGTTGAACAGAGAAGTCTCCCCCTCCATGATTTAGTCGTCAAGCATTTATACACTGTTTCGACACTAGTGAAATACCACTGCGTTAATCACACTGGTGGTTTCAGTACAATTTATTACCTGTCTACAATAAATATGCATATTTGTAATGCTACCGAAACATGGATTACCACTTGATAACAACGCTTAAAAATGTGAAGAAACATAGTAAGCTACCTCTATCAAAATTAAAAACAAAACAAAAAAGTCACGAACGTAACCAAGTAATAAAAGCAAACAAAATAAAATAATAAACGAACCTATCGTAAAAACCAACATTCATGATAAAAATCTAAATGTTTTCTCTATAAATTCTTAAGCTGAAAAAATATCTGAAGAACGTCTTCCTTGAGACACACATATGCCTCTATAACATGTATTTATTGATGTCAGATATTGTCAGTAATTTAAAAATAAAAGCTCATAATAATAAAAGAATCCGTTCAAGTAGGTTTTACCGTCAGAACAACATTTTATTTCACATATATTTGAAATAATGATACAATTCATAATATTGTCTGAATTTGAGTTAAGTAAGGTCAAGTTCGTGCATAGTAGTCTAGCAATAATTAATTACTACCATGTCACACCAGTCCAGCTGTAGGTTTAGAAATATTACAAAATCACAAAGCAGGACCATTGAGTAGTTTCAGACCAGAGTGATTCTTGAAGATTTCACATTATTATATGCACATTAATAATAGAAGACTATGTACTTGTGTCTCGCATGGAAGATAGAAGACTATGTATTTGTGTGTCGGATGGAATTAAATAGTTTTAATACATAACAGGGCTCTCTACTTTAACAATAGCAGTTTTAACCTATAATTTTAGAGCAGTGGATGAAGCGAGTAGTAAGCTGTTAATTGGTGAAGTGGAGTAGTATCAAATCATCTGTTTTTCCTTTTTTGGCCTCTTCGGGTCCCTATCACCAGTCCTAGCCTCTACTCCCACGACTCTCTTAGCCAATATGCGTCCCATGCTTGTTTAGCAATTTAATTATCCAGCATTTAGTTAGATGTGGTTGCATGCGGTACCAATCGATACACTGCAGACCTATGCTTTTTACTATGACAGCAGATTGTGTTTTTCGATCGATAAACCAGGTCTCTGTCAAACTGTGACAGCGTAAGCAATATAATTAACTCCGATAACTCTGTATAAAATATCAAAGAAGGTCATCTCTGAATTTGTAGAGACAGATAAGCTGTTTTGATTTAGTTTAGTGGCATTGATCTCTACATGCCAAAAAGAAATGAAAGGAAAAAAAACATTATATACAAACTGAATTTGCACAGAATCTTAAGATACCCAATCTGTTTTTGGGTAAACGTGTTGAAATAGTCTAATGGCGTATCTTGCAATTTCGCCATCATTATGGGAAGATACCACGTGTTTTTCCAGCCAGTCCTTTGACCTTGAATAGGCAGCTTTCGTGGGGTTAAGGCGTCTCACTTTGCAGTACAACTTTCGGAGTGATAGTTGTTTATTAGCTAGGACACAACTTAGTCTCGGCTGGTTAAATATGAAGAAAAAAGAAAGCCACATTGATTATGGATAAATTGATATCAGAATGGTGACGTTGAACGCATAATTTTGGACAAGTATCTAATACTGGTCTAGGCTACATACGCTATAAAAATCTCACATGAATCATCCTTATAATTATTTCCGAGCTAACAAATTCAAAGTTCTAATTCAATCATCAAGGAAGACCAAATCACAATTTGCATGAAAGAAATTATTAAATTCAAATATGGTAGAACCATAGATTGATTTACAAAAGATATCGAAGAATTGTATGAGTTCTAACAATGTAATTAATTTACCAAACGACCAGAATATCAAAAGTGTGACGAAAAAATGAAGCTTGCTTTAACAGATTTATCAAAGAGGCTGTAAAGATGCTATATGCGTTCTCAGAGACATATGTAAACGAACACTTGATAAATTGATTAACTTTTGAGTGACCTCAGAAATGTAACTAAATCGGAGAAGAATAAGACTGGCTATTGAGGAAAATAAAAATATAAATAATCCTTATATTATTGTACAGTAAAAAGTACACACAGGATGATGAATAATTCGCGCACTGACTCTAGTTTTTGTGATTTTAGTGAGATTTGTTCTAGCTGCAATGAAGAGGATATTCAAGAGCAAGCTAATTAAACAAGTGCTTTTGGGTCATTAATGTAGGTAATATAGGTATGCATCCGACGTTACTAACATTCAATGATCACAAGAAAGGCATTATTACGACGCAGAAAAGAACCAGCGCAAACACCGATAGCAAGTTTCAGACTATATTAATGAAAGCAACGAAGCAATACGATTAAGAACATTTTAACAGCTCTCTACGAAGTGTAATGTTATTGGAGTCCAATGTACAGAGTGAGACCTATCACAAGTTGGCGCAATACTTTGTCGTGACGTGTAATTCGAATTCATCTAGACTGAACGTGTGATGGTGCATTTAAGTTTATTTTATTTGCATTTGAAATGATTTTTTTCCTGCGAGTAATTACGAGTTATTGTCTGTTTAGGAAGCTTGATTTCAAACTTATAGTTACCCATAATGTCGCATACTTGACTCTAATAGGCTGCACAATTATTAACAACTATGATTTCTGTAATCGTAAGCGGCGAGACAAAAATTTGATATCTCTGGTGTCAAATCAGACATTGTCCTTAATACACATTTGGTTATGCCACTTGATGTGGATTCACAGTGGTGCCCGCGTAATTCGGAACCTCAAATGTAACAGCGCCATCAGTGATGAAATTGACAGAGGCTTTAAATATAGTGTTATAATGTTGGAGAAATGCACCACTTTATGATTGAGATGGACGCGAAAAAGATGTAGTCATGTCGAGGGATATCTCTTACCATCAGCCGTTTCGTGGATCCAGTTACAAACCAAAACTAAACTGGCTCCCACCAAGGTCAGTACTAATCTTAGACAATGTGACAGTCCTTGTTTTGAATGGGTAATTGTATCAGTGTCTAACTGGTAATAATCAAGACTTGCCAACAAAAACAAAAAACACTTGAGTGAACTTAACCTTTATGATATTGAATTTCCCGTGCAGGTTACCAAAGCCACACTTAGCAAATTCGAAACACTTCAGGTATAACTGTGTTCAGTCATGACAAAGGCATTCATCCTCTTGCATTTTCACCACTTTCACAGCATGGCCGAACATTTTGTTGCTGTTGAGTGAAATGAAAGAATCAGAATCGATATAACACTAATTATGCTCGGCTGCTTAACTGACGCAGACGTTTGGTGCATATATTTAACACTCAGCAACACGACGTGTATTGTAAAAGTATTATTAAACAACCGCAGCGAGCAATATAGATGAAACTTGTTAGCAACATTGCCAAATTTACTTGCAGTGCAACGAAAGATGAAAGTCTCTTATATAATTTTCTGGATATTACAGTGCAAATCTTGCTTCGTACCGATAAGTAAATTTGCCACAACGTTTGTTTGGTCAAGCATGCTCGAGCAATCCTCTTTGTGACCGTTGCCTCTCCAACACCACCGAAAACTGTAGTACATTTTGGATAATCTCCATCATTTGTGTCTATTATTTGTTTATTTGAATAAACGTGTTTACTTTTAATGAGATCCTCATAATCTTGGCTTTCATATTTCCTTTGACGACCCATCTTGGGAATCATTCTTAGTGTTGGATTAATTGCACTCAAATAATGAATAAGATCTACATCGGTTCGTTGACGTTCACATCACGCAAAAGGATATTCACAAATGCCTTCAGTACAACAAAGATTTGAGAAAATGTAACGATTTAAAAGCTTCTTTTTCACCATCATTGACTTATCTGCACATTCAGCACCTAGACCGTCTAAGCATGGTCATAGACCCATATTTACACAGTCTGTCAGAATCGGGAAAGATTTAACTGGGTTAAGAATGATTAACATTTGATCATGGTTGTACATGATTGCGCCATCGGCTGATGACCAGCTATGTTGTAATGTTTTAAAGACTTTCAAAAAGCTTTGAATGATAAAGATCGCTGAGAAGCAGTGCTTCCATTTATTTTTCACCATGAACGATGTACCTACCATTAAGGATGCAAACAAAATCAACGTTGTCATATATGAGAACCATGTCAAGCACTTTCCAGAGTCCGGCACAAAAACATTGAGGTCATTTATTTGATTTGGCAATACGTCCAAACAATTCGTGACAACTGTAAATACTGATGATATATTCCAGTATTGAGGCGCATGGTCTTGGAACCATTCATGCCGCTGACCGCACATGAGATGAATTTCGAGACATGTTTGCGAGAACCATACCTGTTTTGTATAGTTTCTCACCTTTGATTTGATCAAAGCTTATAGTGGTAAGTATTTTGCTGGTCTGGACGCGACTGTGTTTCAAACGGATTTGTCACACACGTCAATGTAGCAATTGAAAAAATGTCTGCCATTGATGTTATAGTAGAGTATGAGAGTCGACACCATAAAACCGCTCAAGCACAGCAGGTATTGATTCAAAATCAAAACAAATTCTGACAGATGACCACTTTACATTGAAAAGATATGTTGCAGTCTCAACAAACCGCACAAGGCGACTTCATTACCGGATTTAAACAAATATTTGCACCGCTGATTAAATACCACAAATAAAACTCCCGAAACTGCAAAGAATATTACAAAGGCAATACTCCCGAACTTGCAAAGGATATTACAAAGGCAATACTCCCGAACTTGCAAAGGATATTACAAAGGCAATACTCCCGAACTTGCAAAGGATATTACAGAGGCAATACTCCCGAACTTGCAAAGGATATTACAAAGGCGACTAGAGAAACCGTACAATACGTGGCAGCTCTAGCTTGAACAGATGAAACACGCGATCCAGTTCGTAAGATATCCAAACGCTCGAAGTGTATAACAGGCCACCGAGGAAGGTGAAGACGACGATAGAGAGGCAGTTGCTAGGATACCAGACGTGCCGACCCAGTACAAATAAGAGATGAAAACACCACCTCATTGTTTTATGAAGTAACGTGATAGGCAATGTTTGAATATCATATGCCTGCCGCTCTTAAAATGCCTCCTAATTTAAAAGAGTTTATAGTAAAATTACCATCAACGGCACATGATAAATACGTTGATAGGAAATGACCTAACATGGTATTTAGGAAGTTCGATTTCCGGCCGAGTCATACTAAAGACTAATAAAAATGGTACTAACAGCTGCCTCACTTGGCGTTCAGCATTAAGTGGTTATTGTTAGAACTGGTTGTCCTGGTGTCAGGATAATAGGACATCATGCTATATGTCTGCGGCATGATGCCACAGTGCTAGACATCACAATAAACTGTCTCGCTGCAGACATTGTAGCGATATGACTGAATTTTTTTTAAATCCCCGTTAAAAATCTTAATCAAACAAACAAACAAAAAAGATTGGTCAACCACATCATCGACTCGTTCCCGGTAATCGAAGGCTCTTAGAGGTTCCGTATCCACTACCGTCTAAGATGCAGTTTCAACAGCCGCTAATGCTGAAGCCTTTGCAACCGCTGCTGCTGATAGTACGCATTAAAATCGTCACACAGAATGGTAATACTATACAGGTCTTTTGCGTTGACACAAGCTCTGACTTCGATAAGTTAAATGTCATTGAAGTGTTATTGTGTTTGGCTGCATTAAGCAGAGTGAACTTTATTTGGATCAACCACAAGTTGACATTTCAGGGTTTGCATGAGAACAATTTAGTGTAATCCCACAATTAGTTTAGTCTTGCAATTAAAATACGCGATTGTATTAATAATGTAAGAACTATGAAGGACCATCAGTCTTATCGACTTAAAATGAACAACCAATTCCGAACAACAAGCTGCGTGATAAAATAACCAAGAGAATAGCGATGAACATGCATTACAAACGTGCTTGTTTGGTCGTACATAGTATTTGCTCTCTTGCTGTTGAAACGACTATTAGCCTTGGTGTGACTGGAATCAGGACAATATTAGCCTTTTTAGGTGCACTAATCGGAATTATTGTCGGATCAGTATCGATATTAACCGGTGTCTCTGGTGGTTATAAAAATTATTTTCGATGAGACTGTATTCCCTAGTGCCTGTTGACTTAGAGCTGCATGCAGCGGCACAGATCATTCCAAATAGGATTAGAAAAATGCATTTTGTTGCAATTAAGGATAAAATATTCAGTGCGTCTGAGTATGAAACAGTACTGGCAGATGTTTTTTGAAAATCACATACATTTACGAGAACAAATAAGTAGCAGCCTAGATTTATATATAAAACAAATTCTAGTAAATACCAATTTTCACACCGATGCCTGATTATCGATCGAAAGTGCTGCACTAATAATGCTTTGAGAGGGGACTTCAATAATTTATTAATACATGGATGTAGTTGCATACGGTACCAATCTATAGATCGGTACCGTATGCAACACATCCATGTAGTAATAAATTGCTGATCGAAGGCTAATGTACAATATGATAATGTGTACCTATATATATAAAGTTTAAATAAATGATGGTTAATACAAAAGCAAGAAAGTAAATGACGGTGAAACGAATGTTTCAAAGACAGAAGTGAATGGAGACAGACAGCATTTACATACTAAGATATCAAAATGTCATATTTGCTACATATGTATTTATTAATTGTGGTGACAAATTAGACACGATAGGAATAAATTAACAACAAGAATAGTGAAGAGCGACAATATACCATGAATGTAAAATTTCAATTTAATATCTGAACAGCTGCACATTGCTCAAGCAAGCTCGAGAAAAGCTTTCTTTATCTGTATTAGTTACGTAGATGATGGATTAGATACAGACATCTTTGATACGTGTACGTATACAAATAAATGGATATAAATATAGTTTAATAGAATAAACATAGGGTAAGCACAATGATACAAAGCAGATGATATGTACGACGTTTTAAAACAAGTATATAGCGACCAATAACCTGAACAAATTATAGTACGATGATGAACAAGAATTATACAATGAGAAGAGGGTCAAATAATTACTGGGCAGAGAAAATATCAAACAATATTTAACTTAATAAAAGAAGAAAGAATCTGTATCGGAAAGGTTTAATCTAACCCTTAAGTAAAGCACGTAGAAGTTTTTCACTGAACAAAAACAACAACAAAAATGGGTAATTGTGTTACTTAATGGAATTAACGGGAAAAAAATGTATATCATTGATAATATCCACGATATGGATAACTCATGTGGTTGTGTAACAACTGATATATATGTGATATATATATAGATATGTGATATACACATGATATATATGTGACGCTTACATGTAAAATCGGTGATATGTTAGGATTGCCAAATATGTCTGTCTGTCTCTTTAAATCATCATTCAAAAGTCCATAGAATTCATGGGATGAGACAAACGAAAATCCTCTACGCTCGTAATTTGATAGATTATAACCCGTATCTTGCTACGACGAGAGAGAGAGAGAGAGAGAGAGAGAGAGAGAGAGAGAGAGAGAGAGATATGGGGGTGCGGTGCATTGGACATTTTCATATTTAATTAATAATAATCAAATGTTTGAGCGTTATAATATGTTTAAGTAACAGCAACAATAACAAAACATTAAATACAGCACAAGATGTGTATCAAGTAACCGAGAAATATATCGTATAATGTCGACATAATTTACAGCTTTGTATCATTAATATATTCTGTTGATCAATCCCAAGGACTGTGCACACGCAACCTATTTTGAACAACAGTAATGCAGCTTTTTACATCTATTATTAAATCTGATCTTTCCTGTTTTTGCCTAGATCTGTGAATACAAACCTTTTTCTTCCAAACAAGCATGCATTGTCCTTACTAAGTGTTGTTGCTAAAACATTAAATAATGATTGAACCCCATTATTCATCTTAATATGTATCATTATCTTGGTTGGTAAGTCTCTGTTATACATTTTGAAACAATGTAGCTCGAAATTTTAATTTATAATTAATATTAATAAATGTATTTTAAGTTTCTTTCAGAATTGTGTTTCTTGAAGTTTCGCAACTCTATTACAGATCCAATAACTCTGTCGTTGCTTTGCAAAAGGAGGCATGACGAATCTCTTTCTTTGTGGTGTAAAAGATGTTGACTTTGTGCAGTTTAACGTATTTATCAGCCTCGGCATATTATGTAACCCGCAGTTATAACGTCAAGAGCGGCTATGAGATCATCCACGCCGTTATTTAAAGACCCAGCAACGGTAGAAGTTCCGTTTTGTGCCAACTGCAGACACTGGCTTAGAAATAAAACGTGGTTTCATTATCATCTATCTAACATAACGTTAAAACCAACAATAACATTTAAACCGTGATGTAAATGCAGTTAATCTGATAAAACTTTCTTATATTAGATCAAAGGTAGTGATCAAAATCTCATAAGACAGCATCGTGCATCGTCTCGTAATAAAATTTTTATCGTAACTATTAAAGATCCCAGACCTCAAAACATAGCTCATGCTGGTACTTATTTGTTTATATAATAAGCGGATTAAATCTCTAATTATTTCAAGCAAGGTATTCAAAAACATTTTCTTGATGCATCAGCAACTTGTGTCGAATCCGACGAAGACTTAGTTACTTGACAGCAAATCACACCGCTGAATTGTTGTGAAGTAGGAATTGTGTGTGGGAAATCCCATGTCTTATAATCATGAATTTTGCAGCAATATTTCAAGATTTAATGTGGCTGAAGCACCAGTGTCATCCAGATGAAAATTCATATAAGGATTTCTATGTAACTTTACGATAGCTTCAAACAGCAAGAACACGTCTGTTGTTAAAGTACGATTTGACATAACATAATAACTAAGATGAAAACGAAGATACGATTGTTCGTAACTACGAGGAATACAAGAGCACAGAGAATAGTTATTTAAATTGCTATGCTTGGCTGCAGATACATACTTTAGAATACGACATCATAAATAAGCCGTCGCGATTTAATTTGTCCTAGGAAGAGTTATTTTAATTCAATGAAATTTGCTAGCTATATTAAATTAAATTCAGTTTGATTACATTTCCCGAAACCTATTTCTGGTACTGGGCTTGCAAGACAAGGCTGTGATGAAACAAGCCCGTTGCTTGAAAATAAAAATCATATGTGTTACGAGTCTATCCACTTAAAATAAGTAACATAGAAGAGTGAAAGGCAACAAGCTTTGTAAACTTTAACAAATAATTTAATTCCCTTGAATACAAAGTGAACACGAGAAACAAAACTTATGGTAATGCGAATTCAATCTATGAATTACAGACACGAGTCCTAATAATTTAAAGTCCTGAATAAAACTCAGTAAAAGTCAATAAAAAAACATAAAACTGAAGTAGAGGACTTGACTGTGGTAGCTATTGCAGTCTTTTGTTGAATCACAGAAATATAATTCCATGTTTGAATTCAGTATATCTTCCAGTGAATGTATTTATGAGAAAATTTTGTCATAGTACTTGTGTGTTTCCAAAGACCAAAAAAAAATCACTTGAATTCAATAATTTGAAGAAAATAAAAATCAAGCCCAAACTTGACACAGTGCAATTTGACAGTGCTAGATGTTAAAACACAAATAGTAAAATCATCACAGTTACAATAAACATAGGTCACAATTAGCATTTTCAAAGAAAACATTACCTAATGCAAAATAGCTTTCAAGAATGATCTAATGAGCCTTGTTTTACTTACAACACAATAAATTGTAAACTTGTAAACTTCACTTAGGAAACTCTAAGTTTCAAACACTGAACCAAATCAACATATTTACTTTTTCTTCTTTACCTGAATAAAATTAGTGATATGAAGTCCATACGCATTGAGAATAATGCAGCTATTATTACTATTAGTTATTGAGAAGCACCCCGAGTGGCTGAGTGGTCTAAAGTGCTCTCCGTTACAGATCACTGCCATCTCACCTCTGTCTGCGTGGGTTCGAGTTTCCGATTTGGCCAATGGGTATGTGAGAAAGCTTGCCAGTAATTTCTCGTGGGTCGGTGGTTCTTTCTGAGGTTTTTGCATGGTTCTTCCTCCACCAATAATACTGGTCGCCATGTTTATCATATCGTGTGTTGCAAAATGGCGTTAAACACAGCAACAACATTAGTTATTGACATAAACTGTAATACAAAACCTTAAAAAGTCAACCAGATCAATCATATATGAACTAAGGTTTCGTCAAGGTTAAATCTAGCATTCATATGTTACATTGCAATATAATATAAGGAAAATTAAGAAAATGTTAAACTAACACAGAAAAATCCAATTAAATTAAATTCACATACCATAAGAATACGACATAATTATTGATTAGTACTTGCTTTCGTGTCAGCAAACATTCTGTCCAGTTTGAAACTTTCTCATGCTTCTAATTGGATCGCATACATTTAACTTTCTCCTGAAGCGTGCTTTGCTACGTCATCTTGATTTTCTACCACTGACTTTAACTGGCAACATACGATCACTTCTGTTGTTCGCATTATTGTTTGTCTGATGTCGACAGCAGCGTACCGCGCTCAAATATGTAATTGTTATCTTTTTTGTGTTTTTTTTTCTTACTGTTGGGTGTGTGGGGGTAAATGTTTCCAAATACCATATTTTAGCGTCCTATTAAATCTTTCTACAGCAAAAGATGCACAGCCTTCATTAAGCTTAGCATACTATATGGATCTTGTTTTCCAAGTCTCAGACTTCATAAAAGTTGCCTCCGTGATCTATCCAGATCTTTGCTGGTCTACCTGACAAAGATACAACAGTGTCTCTGATAGAGGCGTCAGTTTTATAATTTAGTGGCAGACTCCACGCGGACTTACTAAAACATCAATACCATTTCGCAACTATTTCATCCCACCATTCTGTCTGGTATATTATTTTGTGTCGATTCATCAACAAAATAGGCACCTTCAACAAAGCTAGTAATAATTCTGCTCCAAGTAAAATATATTTTAGCTGGCTTATTTAATTCTTCTGAAAGTACGTAATCTAGTTTTATTTGGATAACGAATTGGTCGGCATTTATTTATTTGCTGGTCTTTGGTTTGCTTACCAGCCTTAGTTTTCTGACCTTTGTTATTTCTGTTCCAATGCCATGTTTATAAGTCCAATGGCACCTCTGCAAAATGCTTTCTCAATTAGTTCTCTCAATTCAGGTTTATTTTTTGCAGCAAGCTCATCTCACATAATTTTGACGCATTTATTTTTATTTTGGACAGCCCCTTTGCAAATCTCGTGTCGCATCGCCGTGGCATCTTACTTGGTTAAATGGTTCATGTCCAAGAAGTGATCGATTACTGGCAAAAGGTTACATGTCCAATGATTTACTGGGCCAGTATGTGTGTAACCAGATAGTCTTACCTCTGTTTGACTTAGAAAATGTTCCTATATGCACACGATCAAACGTCGTTGCCATAAATTTTCTGTTGACTGCAGAAAGTGCAATGACCAACAATCCTTTTCTCTTGGATACAAATGCTATCCGACCATGCAAGAATCAGCAAAACATGAAACGCAAATTGGCTGTATCAGCAAAAAATTTTCACATAAAGCCGACATTTAGAAATGTTGTAATATCAAGCATTTAGGACCACTATTGGCTGCTCAGGACATCTGCTGCCACCGATGGATTTAACACAGTTGTCAGTTTTCTTGCCTTACTCAGCTCATATTGATTTCGCCACGGATATATTTTTTACTCTGAGATTATATATATATATATATATATATATATATATATATATATATATATATATATATATATATATATATATAAGTCACTCTGTAGTCCTCGTGCATGATATATGCAACAATGATGCAATCATGTTTGATTTTTAGACTTTAAACACAATATTCCTTCGTGACATATCATGATCATATAACATAATTGCTTGCTCAGTGGTAACATGTCATCAGACACATTTACTAGCGTTCTGAATTCGAGTATTATGTTTCGGGTATATTTTCCTTGGCAGCGTGATCTGATACAATACATGGAAAAGTATTCAGGTGATACGTATCTACATGCCGAATTATAAATACAAAAATATATCACAGCATCAAATAGTGGAAGACCAAACGCATTAACGTCGCTGGCATCTGGTTAGTTGATCATCGCAACCCAAGGTGTTCCTGAGACTGCAAAATAATGTGATATGTTCATTACGCATCTCTCACTAAACTATTTTGGTTAACGTTTCATTTCAGGCTACTCACGAAATGATTGTAGGTCACTCATCTCAATATCAACATTGCTTAGTGAATCTGTGTTCCAGGAAGAATCGGTCTGAAGATTTTCATTTTTACTTACGTCGCCTTGTTTCTTTAGGGATAAGTTTGTAAATTATTGCTAAATCAAGACAGCAAATTGTGTATTTCTAGTTTAAATTGACAACGTCACGTTTGGCATACTGACATATAGCTTCCTAAGAATAAATTGTACGTCGTCTACACCACATAAACTGTGCATTACGAGATAGTATCGAACTAGTGTCAATACAAAATACAAAATACAAAATATTTACCGCGCTTAGACATTGGATTTAGCTGTGGTTGTCGTCGCGCGTTCTGATAATTTTGTTGGCATCATTTTTTAAATAACCTCTTTGACACCTATAGGCGTATGCGAATGTGTTTCCTATCCTGTGATCTGTATGCCTAAAACTGATGACTCTTTGAAAAGGTAGAGACCAGAGTACCAATTTGTAATTCTTTGCCTGAAAACAACGCAGTATACTATGATAATAGTATGCTTAGTTAGTGCTTACTTCATTATATAAATCAATCACACTATTTCATCTTGTGATCTCTCATGGAAGTTAAATGTGATGCGCTCATTATTTAAGTTCACGTTGTTCCCACATTGATGTTTTAATAGACATATCTTCTTTTGGTATAATATATACATTTGAACAAGCGATTCAGTTATCTAATTATCACCTCTATCTCATCTGTGTCAGCTGCTATCAATTTATGTCAAACGACAAGCTCTGATGAATTCCGTTGTATTTGGTGCCAGTTCCTGTCTTAGGTACAATTTATTGTTTCTCAAAATCGTGAGCTTGGCAGAGCCATGGCTGGCGAAAACAACAAGAGAACTATATGTTTTAAATTTATTCACTCCTGGTGCTGGTACAAAAAGGAGAAGAAAGAAATAAATGGACCACAAATTTCTGAGTAATTTTATTATGCTAAAACCATCAAATGGTGTTCGGTGGTAATGAAGAACAGCACAATGACATTTCATTACTCTCCTACCATAGCAATTTAATGATATAGCCTAGCAGACGGAATCAACTCTATTATTTTAGAGCTACCAGCAGTTTCAGATGTTTGGCTGATTGCTACGATCAACTGTTTTTATTATTGGTCCTGGGATTTACGTCAAATGTTCCCATGTAAATCAGCAACAATAAATGTTTAGGCCTAGCGATTCCAAGAAGCACTGCAGACCCAGGCAAAAAACATAATGCAGATACAAAATTTAGTTCTGGAAACTAAATGTTTTAAAACAAATGATTACATGTATCTTCTACAAGTGTGATTGTTTTCTTTTAGAAGAATAAGACGCCCCCTCCCAACACACACACACACACACACACACACCGTTTTTTTAAGGCTACTCACAACCGCAGGTTGTTGTATCATCCACCCCCACCTCACCGCGTATAAACATCTTAATTGGTCTGTACTTTTGTCATTATTTTGTCTTCTTTAAAATATAAATAAATATTGTCATGATACAAACATGTCAGCACAATACAATTATTCAATAAACTAAAATATATTAGTACAAACTCTATATAATCATGTGTTTAACTTTGCATAGGAAATATTAACTAAAATATATTAGTACAAACTCTATATAATCATGTGTTTAACTTTGCATAGGAAATATTAACTAAAATCTATTAGTACAAACTCTATATAATCATGTGTTTAACTTTGCATAGGAAATATTAACTAAAATATATTAGTACAAACTCTTTATAATCATGTGTTTAACTTTGCATAGGAAATATTAACTAAAATATATTAGTACAAACTCTATATAATCATGTGTTTAACTTTGCATAGGAAATATTAACTAAAGTATATTAGTACAAACTCTATATAATCATGTGTTTAACTTTGCATAGGAAATATTAACTAAAATATATTAGTACAAACTCTATATAATCATGTGTTTAACTTTGCATAGGAAATATTAAAGACAAAATAAGTATTTAATGTAAACTCTCATTCATTAAAACAATACTGTTAGACGAATAAGTCTAAAATAAAAATTATCATACAGGTAGGAAATAAAAATTATCATACAGGTAGGCAGTACTAAGGAACAAATACCTGGATTAACTTATTACATCGTTCTTCTAGATATAATTGCTCATCTCTTTTATTTTTCACTTGAACATGAATAAAACACGAATAAAGGCAAGCATTTTACACTATTGGGATTGGACATACACTGCAACTTGCATATTCTGAGAATTAAAAATGTAAATTCTGGATTGGCCGAGACACATTTCAGTCGTAAATCATGCCTCAAGAACAGTGAAGTTATATTCCCTAGTGACGTTTGCAACAGCAATATTTCAAGATTTAATGTGGCTGAAGCACCAGTGTCATCCAGATACAAATTCATATAAGGATTTCTATGTAATTTTACGATAGCTTCAAACAGCAAGAACACGTCTGTTGTTAAAGTACGATTTGACATAACATAATAATTAAGATGAAAACGAAGATACGATTGTTCGTAACTACGAGGAATACAAGAGCACAGAGAATAGTTATTTAAATTGCTATGCTTGGCTGCAGATACATACTTTAGAATACGACATCATAAATAAGCCGTCGCGATTTAATTTGTCCTAGGAAGAGTTATTTTAATTCAATGAAATTCGCTAGCTATATTAAATTAAATTCAGTTTGATTACATTTCCCGAAACCTATTTCTGGTACTAGGCTTGCAAGACAAGGCTGTGATGAAACAAGCCCGTTGCTTGAAAATAAAAATCATATGTGTTACGAGTCTATCCACTTAAAATAAGTAACATAGAAGAGTGAAAGGCAACAAACTTTGTAAACTTTAACAAATAATTTAATTCCCTTGAATACAAAGTGAACATGAGAAGCAAAACTTATGGTATTGCGAATTCAATCTAAAGTAATCTATGAATTACAGACACGAGTCCTAATAATTTAAAGTCCTGAATAAAACTCAGTAAAAGTCAATAAAATAACATAAAACTGATGTAGGATGTAGAGGACTTGACTGTTGTAACTATTGTAGTCTTTTGTTGAATCACAGAAATAAAATTCCATGTTTGAATTCAGTATAGCTTCCAGTGAATGTATTTATGAGAGAATTTTGTCATAGTACTTGTGTGTTTCCAAAGAACAAAAAAATCACTTGAATTCAATAATTTGAAGAAAATAAAAATCAAGCCCAAACTTGACACAGTGCAATTTGACAGTGCTAGATGTTAAAACACAAATAGTAAAATCATCACAGTTACAATAAACATAGGTCACAATTAGCATTTTCAAAGAAAACATTAACTAATGCAAAATAGCTTTCAAGAATGATCTAATGAGCCTTGTTTTACTTACAACACAATAAATTGTAAACTTGTAAAATTCACTTAGGAAACTCTAAGTTTCAAACACTGAACCAAATCAACATATTTACTTTTTCTTCTTTACCTGAATAAAATTAGTGATATGAAGTCCATACGCATTGAAAATAATGCAGCTATTATTAGTATTAGTTATTGAGAAGTACCCCAAGTGGCTGAGTGGTCTAAAGCGCTCTCCGTTACAGATCACTGCCATCTCACCTCTGTCTGCGTGGGTTCGAGTTTTCGATTTGGCCAATGGGTATGTGAGAAAGCTTGCCAGTAATTTCTCGCGGGTCGGTGGTTCTTTCTGGGTTTTTTGCATGGTTCTTCCTCCACCAATAATACTGGTCGCCATGTATATCATATCGTGTGTTGCAAAATGGCGTTAAACACAGCAACAACATTAGTTATTGACATAAACTGTAATACAAAACCTTAAAAAGTCAACCAGATCAATCATATATGAACTAAGGTTTCGTCAAGGTTAAATCTAGCATTCATATGTTACATTGCAATATAATATAAGGAAAATTAAGAAAATGTTAAACTAACACAGAAAAACCCAATTAAATTAAATTCACATACCATAAGAATACGACATAATTATTGATTAGTACTTGCTTTCGTGTCAGCAAACATTGTGTCCAGTTTGAAACTTTCTCATGCTTCTAATTGGATCGCATACATTTAACTTTCTCCTGAAGCGTGCTTTGCTATGTCATCTTGATTTTCTACCACTGACTTTAACTGGCAACATACGATCACTTCTGTTGTTCGCATTATTATTTGTCTGATGTCGACAGCAGCGTAACGCGCTCAAATATGTGTTTGTTATTTTTTGTGTGTTGTTTTTCTTACTGTTGGGTGTGTGGGGGTAAATGTTTCCAAATACCATACTTTAGCGTCCTATTAAATCTTACTACAGCAAAAGATGCACAGCCTTCATTAAGCTTAGCATACTATCTATCCAGATCTTTGCTGGTCTA
Organism: Unio delphinus; assembly: GCA_029339505.1. Taxonomy (NCBI): domain Eukaryota; kingdom Metazoa; phylum Mollusca; class Bivalvia; order Unionida; family Unionidae; genus Unio; species Unio delphinus. Next base: position 1,189,914 of record JAQISU010000111.1, read on the forward strand.
CCTGACAAAGATACAACAGTGTCTCTGATAGAGGCGTCAGTTTTATAATTTAGTGGCAGACTCCACGCGGACTTACTAAAACATCAATACCATTTCGCAACTATTTCATCCCACCATTCTGTCTGGTATATTATTTTGTGTCGATTCATCTACAAAATAGGCACTTTCAACAAAGCTAGTAATAATTCTGCTCCAAGTAAAATATATTTTAGCTGGCTTATTTAATTCTTCTGAAAGTACGTAATCTAGTTTTATTTGGATCACGAATTGGTCGGCATTTATTTATTTGCTGGTCTTTGGTTTGCTTACCAGCCTTAGTTTTCTGACATTTGTTATTTCTGTTCCAATGCCATGTTTATAAGTCCAATGGCACCGCTGCAAAACGCTTTGTCAATTAGTTCTCTCAATCCAGGTTTATTTATTGCAGCAAGCTCATCTCACATAATTTTGACGCATTTATTTTTATTTTGGACAGCCCCTCTGCAAATCTCGTGTCGCATCGCCGTGGCATCTTACTTGATTAAATGGTTCATGTCCAAGAAGTGATCGATTACTGGCAAAAGGTCCAATGATTTACTGGGCCAGTATGTGTGTAACCAGGTAGTCTTACCTCTGTTGGACTTAGAAAATGTTCCTATATGCACACGAAGATCAAACGTCGTTGCCATAAATTTTCTGTTGACTGCAGAAAGTGCAATGACCAACAATCCTTTTCTCTTGGATACAAATGCTATCCGACCATGCAAGAATCAGCAAAACAGGAAACGCAAATTGGCTGTATCAGCAAAATCTTTTCACATTAAGCCGACAGGTTCATTTAGAAATGTTGTAATATCAAACATTTAGGACCACTATTGGCTGCTCAGGACATCTCCTGCCACCGATGGATTTAACACAGTTGTCAGTTTTCTTGCCTTACTCAGCTCATATTGTACTCTGTAGTCTTCGTGCATGATATCTGCAACAATGATGCAATCATGTTTGATTTTTAGACTTTAAAAACAATATTCCTTCTTGACATATCATGATCATATAACATAATTGCTTGCTCAGTGGTAACATGTCATCAGACACATTTACTAGCGTTCTGAATTCGAGTATTATGTTTCGGGTATATTTTCCTTGGCAGCGTGATCTGATACAATACATGGAAAAGTATTCAGGTGATACGTATCTACATGACGAATTATAAATACAAAAATATATCACAGCATCAAATAGTGGAAGACCAAACACATTAACGTCGCTGGCATCTGGTCAGTTGATCATCGCAACCCAAGGAGTTCCTGAGACTGCAAAATAATGTGATATGCTCATTACGCATCTCTCACTAAACTATTTTGGTTAACGTTTCATTTCAGGCTACTCACGAAATGATTGTAGGTCACTCATCTCAATATCAACATTGCTTAGTGAATCTGTGTTCCAGGAAGAATCGGTCTGAAGATTTTCATTTTTACTTACGTCGCCTTGTTTCTTTAGGGATAAGTTTGTAAATTATTGCTAAATCAAGACAGCAAATTGTGTATTTCTAGTTTAAATTGACAACGTCACGTTTGGCATACTGACATATAGCTTCCTAAGAATAAATTGTACGTCGTCTAAACCACATAAACTGTGCATTACGAGATAGTATCGAACTAGTGTCAATACAAAATACAAAATACAAAATATTTACCGCGCTTAGACATTGGATTTAGCTGTGGTTGTCGTCGCGCGTTTTGATAATTTTGTTGGCATCATTTTTTAAATAACCTCTTTGACACCTATAGACGTATGCGAATGTGTTTCCTATCCTGTGATCTGTATGCCTAAAACTGATGACTCTTTGAAAAGGTAGAGACCAGAGTACCAATTTGTAATTCTTTGCCTGAAAACAACGCAGTATACTATGATAATAGTATGCTTAGTTAGTGCTTACTTCATTATATAAATCAATCACACTATTTCATCTTGTGATCTCTCATGGAAGTTAAATGTGATGCGCTCATTATTTAAGTTCACGTTGTTCCCACATTGATGTTTTAATAGACATATCTTCTTTTGGTATAATATATACATTTGAACAAGCGATTCAGTTATCTAATTATCACCTCTATCTCATCTGTGTCAGCTGCTATCAATTTATGTCAAACGACAAGCTCTGATGAATTCCGTTGTATTTGGTGCCAGTTCCTGTCTTAGGTACAATTTATTGTTTCTCAAAATCGTGAGCTTGGCAGAGCCATGGCTGGCGAAAACAACAAGAGAACTATATGTTTTAAATTTATTCACTCCTGGTGCTGGTACAAAAAGGAGAAGAAAGAAATAAATGGACCACAAATTTCTGAGTAATTTTATTATGCTAAAACCATCAAATGGTGTTCGGTGGTAATGAAGAACAGCACAATGACATTTCATTACTCTCCTACCATAGCAATTTAATGATATAGCCTAGCAGACGGAATCTACTCTCATTATTTTAGAGCTACCAGCAGTTTCAGATGTTTGGCTGATTGCTACGATCAACTGTTTTTATTATTGGTCCTGGCATTTACGTCAAATGTTCCCATGTAAATCAGCAACAATAAATGTTTAGGCCTAGCGATTCCAAGAAGCACTGCAGACCCAGGCAAAAAACATAATGCAGATACAAAATTTAGTTCTGGAAACTAAATATTTTAAAACAAATGATTACATGTATCTTCTACAAGTGTGATTGTTTTCTTTTAGAAGAGTAAGACGCCCCCTCCCAACACACACACACACACACACACACACACACACACACACAACGTTTATTTAAGGCTACTCACAACCGCAGGTTGTTGTATCATCCACCCCCACCTCACCGCGTATAAACATCTTAATTGGTCTTTACTTTTGTCATTATTTTGTCTTCTTTAAAATATAAATAAATATTGTCATGATACAAACATGTCAGCACAATACAATTATTCAATAAATTAAAATATATTAGTACAAACTCTATATAATCATGTGTTTAACTTTGCGTAGGAAATATTAAAGACAAAATAAGTATTTAATGTACACTCTCATTCATTAAAACAATACTGTTAGACGAATAAGTCTAAAATAAAAATTATCATACAGGTAGGCAGTACTAAGGAACAAATACCTGGATTAACTTGTCACATTGTTCTTCTAGATATAATTGCTCATTTCTTTTATTTTTCACTTGAACATACATAAAACACGAATAAAGGCAAGCATTTTACACTATTGGGATTGGACATACACTGCAACTTGCATATTCTGAGAATCAAAAATGTAAATTCTGGATTGGCGGAGACATATTTCAGTCGTAATTCATGCCTCAAGAACAGTCAAGTTATATTCCCTAGTGACTTTTGCAATAATTATTCATCTTCAGACCCCCCCCCCCCATTCCATTACTTGATCTGTATTCAATATATAAGCTGTACAAAAATGTTCACATTTTTGGATGATTTATTTTGCGGTCAATAAGATAAATTGTCTGCGCTTGCTATGAGGAAAATTCCATTTCAATTTGACCTATTATCCATAATATTTGTGCCTTGGAAGAATGGATAAGGTAAATTCCATATTATAAATGACTTGATCACTCAGCAGAGAGAGAGAGAGAGAGAGAGAGAGAGAGAGAGAGAGAGAGAGAGAGAGAGAGAGAAATTTGACATTTTCATATTTAATTAATAATAATCGAAAGCTTGAATGTTATAATATGTTTAAGAAACAGCAACAATAACAAAACATTAAATAAATCATAGTATATGTATTAAGTAAGCGAGAAATGTACCGTATAGTATCGAAATCATGTGTCACAACATTCATATTGCAAAACGTATAATATCGAAA